>JADRCH010000056.1:6165466-6267966 GCA_019843965.1 Rhynchomys soricoides | reverse complement strand
TGTTATCCTAGTAAAATAGGTTTTTAGACTTTATGTTTTTCAAGACAGGGTTTCCTCTTTGAAGTCCTGACTGTCCTGGAACTTGCTCTATAGACCAGCCTGGCCTTGAAATCAGAGGGTCTACCTGACTCAGCATCTGGAGTGCTGGTATTAAAGATGTGTATCACCACCACCTGCCTTTATAGAGTACAATTTTTATTCTAGCATAATCATTAGTAAATTATCTTTTTTCTGACCAAAGGAACAAAAGCCAGATGCTAATCTATGCAATGATTCTCACCAATGATAATGGTTCTGTTCCCACTCCTACCAATGGGTACATATGGTAAGGACATAACTGGGTACTACCACTATCTAGAAAAGGGAAGAGATGTTGTTAAATGTCTTACAATGAAAGCACACATACAAACCCAAACCATCAGTAATAGAAAGAAAAAAAAGTCACAGTCTAAGTGGTTAGGTATGGAATTATAGGGCCAGAAACACTGCTGTACTTTCAATGCCCCCTCTACACTAATTACTGTGTGACTGATCTTAGGCATGTTAACTTCAATGCTTCAAGAGTTTTCAGACTAACTCAGAGATACCATGTGGATTTACAAACAAAAGTTACTACTTTTATCAAGTCACAAATTTAACTTCTCTGATTGCCTTCTAAAAGAAGTATGAAACTACCATCGCAGAGAATATTTAAAGGTTTGAGTATTAAGACTCAAACTCTTTTCTTTGTTCTTTTATACTCTACCACCAAAACGTCTTTAGCCCTTACACAAAGATGGATCACAATGATATATAAGAGATATATATAAGGTATCTTAAAACTTCAGTTTGAGGGGCTGGAGAGATGACTCAGCGGTTAAGAGCACTGACTGCTCTTCCAGACATCCTGAATTCAATTCCCAGCAACCACATGGTGGCTCACAATCAACTGTAATGGGATCCGATGCCCTCTTCTGGTGTGTCTGAAGACAGCTACAGTGTACTCATATTCGTTAGATAAATCTCAAAAAAAAAAAAAAAAATCCGTTTGATCCCAATTTAGCATTTAAGAGATTCAGATCCAGAACATACCATCATCTAACTGGACGCTAAACTAACTAAACTAGAATGTGATCACTTCTTTATAAAATAACAGGTATACATAGAAGGATCTTCTTTTTCTTTTGCAATCCACAAAAAACTGTCCTTAGATATACTATTAATTGATTTTATAATAAACAACAATTACCTTTCTTTCTCCCTAATAATTTGTAAAGTGTACCTTCAACTTCTAGACTCGGTAAAGTTTCCCTTACTCTTACAATATGTATGCGTGTATATCCTGGGGGTGTGCACACCAAAACCAAAGGCTGTTCTTCTAGTATGAAATCTCCTGCAAGTCTCCATGCTTGATAGTCAACACTGAACCTTCTCACTAACATCTCCTACTTTCCTTCCTTTTCTTTTTTAAGAAAAGATTTTTGTTATGTTTGTGCATGCACAGGTACCAATGTGTATACAGAGGCACAAGGACAGCTTTTTCTCTTTACGTTGTTTCAGGACAACAGAACTCTGGTCAACAAACAGGTTTAACAGCAAGTTCCCTTACCCACTGAGCAATCTTGTAGGCCCCTCCTTTATTTCCTTAATACACACGCACCTTTTTGTAGGTCCTCAACAAAATGTCTCCAACCAATACAAGTCAATCACACAGCTATTCTTAAGACCTTTTTAAAAATTTTGTGTATGTATGCACCAATGTCTATGCATACAAGTACCCAGACAGGCATCAGAATGAGCTAGAGTTGCAACAGAATATTATGAGATACCAGATATGGATGTTAGGAACTCAACTCAACTCTGGCCCTCTAAAAGTGCAGCAAATACCCTTAACTACTGAGCCATCTCTGTTTTAATATTTATTATGACCTATACTCATTTTGAAATGTCTATTCATTATCATATGCAATCTTTGAGTGATGATATATTTGTCAATGAATCTCTATCGCTTTGATACAAAGGTAACAATCTAATAAACGATTTAATATTCTACTCCTCTCCAAGAAGAAATCTCAAGTAGGCATGGTGGCACACACTTTTAATCCCAGCCCTTAGGAGGTAAGCAGGTAGATCTCTGTTCAAGACCAGCCTGGTCTATGCAGCAAGTTCTAGGTCAGCTAGTGCAACACAGTGAAACCCAGTCTCAAAAAAGTTGAGGGGGAGGGATTCCCTACATCTTTTTACCAAAATATTAAGTCATAGATCACTAAGATGCATGGTACTGACAAGAGAACATTATACAGTGACATTACTTCCCTTTTGATCAAGTATCAGCTACTTGGAATTGTCACAAATATGGTCAGCAGCAAGACTTTACTAAACATTTATTTAGATCTGTGGCATTTCTATATTATCCAAAGTTTTCAATTTAAATTGTTTTTAAAAGATAGGCAGTTCATAGATTTGATATGTTTCAGTAACATACCAAAAATACACGTATAATTTTCTTTAAATTAAAGTTTTTACTCACATTTGATTCTTTGCTGCTTGCCTCTGAGCTTTTCTTTCTTTCCTCTTCTGATCTGGTGGCTTAGCAAAAACAATTTCAATATTTTCTCCCTCCAAGTCTTTACCATTCATTTCTTCCATAGCCTTTAAAAAGTAAGATAATGATCAATGTGAAAAGAAGGCCTTTCAAAATAATTGTAATTTTAAATTTTAAAAATATTTACCATTAACTATGAAAGCCTCAGTCAATTAGATAAAAGACTGGGCTTTATTTAAAGATTTTATTTTTCACTATTTTTACTTTAAAATTGTGGTGAGACCAATAAAGATTTGCTTAAATGGATTTTTTTTTGTTTTTCAAGACCGGGTTCCTTTGTGTATCCTTAGCCATCCTAGAACTCACTGTTTCTGCAAACCAGGCTGGCCTTGAACTCAGAGATACACCTGCCTCTGCCTCCCAAATTCTGGAATTAAAGACATGTACCACCACCACTGCCCAGCTTGAATGGATTTCATAACCTGAACTTTACCTCCAATTTCTAAAGCATACAGACTTGAATACTAAAAACGTTGTTCTTGTTTAGATGCCTTAGGAATGTTTACCACTTATTTACCTTGACAGCACCATCTCTCTCATCAAAATGAATGAAAGCATAATCCTTTAGCTTCTTCACTCGTTCCAGTTTCCCAAACTGACTAAATGACTTTTCTAAAATTTCTTCTGTTACGGTGTTGGCAAGGTTGCGTACAAACAGCACTTTCACCTGAAATTTTAAAAAAAAAATAATTCAAATTCCCTAAATAACACCAAGTTCAATTTCCAAAAGCATCCACCCAACTCTATAAATTAACTTGAATTACAACCACTAGAAAAACATAACAAGGAGTGAGAGATTGCCAGTCAAACCAGAGACCTAAAACAGGTATTAAACAAGTTATACTTTGAAAAGTGCTGAGTTATTATTAGTAAGTAAGCTAAAACTAATAATGTAAAACTACACACATATTGGGATTACAACACTTTAATACAAACATGTGAGAGACTATATATAGAGCAACAGAAAATTAAATGATGCAGTCCCTGTAGAAGATAGCTTAAAATAACTCTATGAAGAGATTTCTATTTTCACTTTCCATGCACACACACGTTTCTTAGTGTAGACTAAGAAAACTACACCTTTATCATCAAAAAAACATCACTTAAAGCAATGCATACAATTTTTTGTTATGTTTTATCTCATGCTCCTCCTACTAACTCCACAAAAAAAAAATACTTTAACTTAATTATCATTACCTTTGCCATAACTTCAGGATCAGGATCTTCAATAGGATCAGCCCATTCAACAGTTCCAACATTTCCCCAGACTTTGACTTTACCACTCATTAGCCTACGCCTTGCCTGGGCAGCTGTTTTGTGATCTTCATATTCAAGAAAGCAAAAGCCTCTGTTTTTTTTCTTGTCATCAGGTTGGTGGTATAAAATGACATCTGTGAGACCCTCTAAAATTAAGCAAACATTCCAGAAAAAAAAAAGCATGTAACAGCAAAAGCCTTGTTTAACCAAGATACTATTTAAATAAAAATGAGAAATAATCTTATTTTCTAAACTACACACATTGACAAAGGATGATTATTTTGAAAAGGATCAAAGAAGTTAAAATGGGTGGGTCATGAGTTTGAAGCGAACCTGAAGTACATAATGAAAACATACTTTCAAATGAAAAGACCCCAGCCAGGCAGTGGTGGCGCACGCCTTTAATCCCAGCACTCAGGAGGCAGAGATAGGTGGATTTCTGAGTTTGAGGACAGCCTGGTCTACAGAGTGAGTTCCAGGAGAGCCAGGGCTATACAGAGAAACCCTGTCTGGAAAAACCAAAAAAAAAAAGAAAACAAAAGACCCCAATAATTTTCCAAATCAAACTTGCCAAAGTATTTTAAGCCAACAAAAGCAAAGTTTTTTTAACTAGCCCAAGGACCATTTTAATTCCACTAAATGCACCGGAGGAAAATTTTAAAAACTTCATAAAATTTAGAAAAATGTCAGCACACATTGTCAAACATAGTTAAACAATTCATTACACTAAAATTCTATTTGAGAAGGAGTGTTCACATGTTCAAGAACCTAGGTCTTCATAGTTAGCAAACAAATTACAAATGAATTACATCCATAGTGCTTGGTTTTTACGTACTTTTGAATAAAGATCTCACTATTTTGCCAGGTCTAAAATTTATTTAAATGACATATTTTTCTGTTCTCAATGGCATTACTTCAAAGAAAAACAGTACATAATATTGCTACTACCAAACACTTCTGTTTCTAGAGATTTAACAGAGTTACTTTCTGAACACTGTAGGCAGATGAACAATTAAAAAAAAAAATTATACCATATATATCCCTGCTTATAGCCCTTATTCCTCCTTTAATAGCTAATAATTAACAACATCTAAAGAACAAAAATACATACAAGATATATGCAACAATCTTGCAGATTAGATTCAAATTTTAGCCATATTCCAAAATCTGGATTTGTCTTCTATCTAAAATTTTAGACAGGGTCTCATGCAGCACTCTGTACAGCAGAATACAACCTTGAATTTCCAGCTACCTTGCCTCCTCTTCCCATGTACTTGAATGACAGGTGTGCCTGGAACACCATATCTGGTTTTATGCAGTAATAGGAATCAAACCTAAGGCTTTGACAGTGTAAGATAAACACCCTAACCCTGTAGCCCTAAAATAGCTTAAATGCCAGGAAATGTGCACTTACTTTATCTTTTTTCTTTAAATTTATTTGTGTATACAGATGTTTTACTTGAATATATGTCTATGCCTGATGCTTGCAAAGCCCAAAAGACAGGGTTGAGAGCCATCAAGTAGGTTCTGGAAATCCGACTCTGGTCCTCTGAAAGAGTAACCAGTGCTCTTCACTGCCAAGCCATATCTCCAACCCAGTGTTTGCTTCTCTCAATAACAAGGCTACTTACTCATAAAGCTGAGGTGAAAATTCTTAGTTCTTAGATAATAGGAAGTTTTTCTTCATTACTAAAAAATTGTACCTTTTGCCCATTAAATCCAACTTACCTGTCACTTTACTAAATTCTTCAAGAATCTGTTCCTTGGTTTTACTCTTAGGAATAGAGCCCACAAAAAGCCTATTGTTGGCAACTGAGATGCAGACACCAATGTGCTTCCCGGAACGAATTTCATGATTATTATACTGAAAGAGAAAAGGTATATGTTTTAAATCTATCAACTTGATATTAATTAACTATAAAGATTCTCTCAATCATATACCAACAGTATTTTCTCCCAAAAGTAAAACTTTGTATCACATATTTTCAGTTTTTAAAAAGTCTACCTTTGCAGGGCAGTGGTGGCACACGCCTTTAATCCCCCTGTCTGGGGGGTGGAGGGTGGAGGGCCCGGGTACCTTTTCCTTATAGAAGCATATAAAAGGTGAACTATTCGGGATGCAGAAATGAAAAAGACAGAAGAAACAGGTTTGGACATGATCAAATTACATTCTAGAAATGTATGGAGATGCCATAATGAAATTTCTTTGTAGAATTAATACCCAATAATAAAATAAACATTTTACCATAATTCCTATTTTAGAAAGAATGATAATCTGAAATAGAAAGATTTTCCCTCCAAACAAGATCATGGGGGTTTTCGGTTTGTTTTTTGTTTTGTTTTGTTTTGTTTTTGTTTTGTCTGTCTGTTTTGGTTTTTCCAGACAGGGTTTCTCTGTGTAGCCCTGGCTGTCCTGGAACTCACTCTGTAGACCAGGCTGTCCTTGAACTCAGAAATCCGCCTGCCTCTGCCTTCCAAGTGCTGGGATTAAAGGCGTGCGCCACCACGGTCTGGCATGATCGTGGGATTAATACCAGTTTAAGTTTTTGAATCCTTTAATACTGATGCCACAGTATCTTAACCTCTAAAATCATCCTTCCTTTCCGGTGTTCACGTTTAAGGAACTCTCATTCAAGATGATCAGGTTTCCTCCCTCCAAGGTAACCATAACATAAATACATTTTCTCATTCCCATATCCTCTTGTAATAAGTTTCAATAAAGAATACAAAAATAAATCAAAGAACTTTTTTATTCTAAATTTGACCTTATTCTTATCCCTCCATTTCATTTTTACCAAATGTACAATAAAATCACAAAGAAAAACGACTTCTTTTCCAAGAGAAAAAAGGAAAAAGCAAGCAAGCACAGATCACCCAACTATTATAAAACTACAATAAAAAGTAAATGTAATGTTCAACTAACCATATCCTATAGAATCACGAGACATGGAAGAGTAGGACAAAATACAATCTTATCAAGTAACTATCAATCTTACTATTTACAAACTTAAAAGTCCTGAAAGTTTCCAGTTTGTCAAGTGGATTGTAGGAACTACATTTAAAACTGCTTCAAATTCCTATGTAGCAAATGTGCAGGTGGTCCTCATGTGGGTCTCAAACAACTGAAACAGGGGCTATCCCAAAAGCTATTGCATGTATGTGGGAGATGTTCTCCAAGCTGGGCTGCCTTGTCTGGCCTCAACAGGAGAGGATGCACCTAGCCTGGCAGAGGCTTAAATGTTTGAGGGTGGAAGGATATCCAGTGGGGCACCCAGCCAATCAGAGAAGGGAAGGGGGAAAGATTGTGGGAGGGGGCGACCAGGAAGGGGGCAGTGAACAGGATGTAAAATGAGTAAGTAAAAAAATAATAAAAAATACAAAGAAATAAAAAAAAATTGCCTCAAATTTTTATGCTAATAACAGTGATAATGACAGAAACAATTACTAATTAACCAATCTCAGACACACTTGACCTCAAGACCTTAGTTCCTAAATGGTAAATATAAAGAATCAATTGACAGGCATGATGGTGGACATCCCCATGCCCAGAGGCATCTGAATTCAAGATCAGCCTGGTAAACAAAAAGAAAGCTTGTCTGGGAAGGGGAAGAACAAATATCAGTTCTATTCTCTTAAGATTATCAGGTGTTACAATTCATATATAATTCAGGATTGACTCCTCCTTATCACTTTTTTCAGCACTAATCAAAAAAAAAAAAAATATCACATTTATCTACAGTTCAGAATAGAGCCCTACCTTCATGTTCAAACTAATTACAGGTTTACATCTAATTCTCTATCTATATTCATACCAAACACATGACTTTTAAAGTTTCAATTTTTGCTTATTGAAAAAAGTCTTAAGGCTAGAAAGATGTCTCAGCAGTTAGGAGAACTTGCTACTCTTCCAGCGGACTCAGAATTCCAGCACTCACACAATGGCTCCAGTTCCAGGGGCTCCAGTTCCCTCATCTGGGTCTACAGGTGACAGCATACATGGCAGACACGTGGTTCACATAAATAGCAGGCAAAACACCCATTCACATAAAAACTAGTGTTGAAATTAAAGTCTCCGTTTACTCTACTCAGAGATACATCAAATACATCCTAAAACTCCAAGCTAGTTTTCATTTCCCTGAATATCTTATATACAGAGTTTCTCAGACACATAATTTTTAACCTCTAAACCTTAAAAAAAGAGGGTAGGGGGGGGGTTTCCCCTGAAACTCCACCAGCCATGGTCCTCCAATAAACTGAGCTCAAACACTCTGTGATGCCCAAGTCCTATGATAGTCAACAAAACCATCCTCTGATGTTGACATTCCCAATTATACTCAACAGAAGTAATTCTGGTCCCCAGGAGACATGTGACGTAATTGTCACAAACTGAAGGGGAGGACAATTAAGAGGCAGGACTATTGCTCCTGGTATATAATGAGTGAAGAATGTCATAGATGCTGGTAGACACCCTACTATTCTAACACAGTGCTCCTGAGCTTACCAGTTATAGTAAGGCTAAAGCTTGCCGTACACTTTATTTCCCCATTTAGCATTTACATTCTTTGAATCTTCTTCTTGAGACCAAAAAGCTCTTATTAAAAAAAATTGGCTGAATCAAGTATTGCAGAGGACTATAAGTTGTAGACTAAATGTCTTATTTTCCAAACAGCTAATATAATCTATACTGTACTTCAGCATGTAGCTCCCTCCCCAATATTCACATAATCTACCATCAAATAAATAGCCTTAGTAGTATTAACTGCTTTTTAAAAAGTCATCTGGTCTGTAACTGACCAAAATGAAGTTTTTAAAGGCTTTTATTATTCCCAGCACCCCAGAGGCAAGGCAGGTGAACTCTCTTGAGTTAGAGGCCAGCAAGATCTACACAGTGAGCTCTAGACCAGCCAGGGATACATAAAAACTAGTGACCTTTTTTTAACAAAAAGAGACCTTTATCAAAAGCAAAATGAAGAGGGAAAAAAAAGAAAAGACTTCTTGGTTAAACCAACAAATTAATTATTATTGAAAGCAACCAAAATCCTTGGAAGAAATCTAGGAAAGGAAAGACAAAAGTTCCATCAAAGCAATAACAATTAGAAATTCTAAGGGTTGGGTGTGGTAGCCACCCACACCTTTAATTCCAGCACTCCAGAGGCAGAGTAGGTAAATCTCTCTGTTGGAATTGGAGGACAGCCTGGTCTAGAGTTAGTTTCAGGACAGCCAAGGCTATGTAGAGAGACCCCGTGTCTAAGAGAAAAAGAAAAAGAAAAAAAACTTTAAAGGGAGCCACCTATCTGTAAAGTAGCAAATACTTCCTTCAACCACCAACATTATAATGCCACTTCTAAGTAATGAATATTTCTATTATCTACACACAAAAAAAAGAAAACACATGTCCTTCCTTCTAAACTATCACATTATGCCTGCATCAACACAGAATAAAAATGATTTGAAGATTGACAAATTTCTGTGAACAAGATTTATTGTGATTTATTAAATAAAACTTACTTTTTCACCCATATTTGACTGAACAAAAAAAAAGCTGAGGGCAGTGATTCACACCTGTAATTCTAACATAAGCATGAGCTATAATACAGACAGACTACAAAGGACAGAAGAGAGGGGAGGACACACGCAGAGAGTGCTAAGAGAATACATGCCTCAGTTGCGGCAACAATGGGAAGAGTACAAATAACCTAATTTTATGAGTTCTAAGTTAAAGTGACAGGCTCTAACTTGAGACATTGGCACTTTCAGGGAATTACAGTTTATAAGTACAGCATGATGGTATGAAGGATGAGCAAGATGTTCATATTTAGCAAAATGGGTTCTCAACAGAGGTTTTTTTTTGTTTTTGTTTTTTTTTGTTTTTGGTTTTTCGAGACAGGGTTTCCCTGTGTAGCCCTGGCTGTCCTGGAACTCACTCTGTAGACCAGGCTGGCCTTGAACTCAGAAATCCACCTGTCTCTGCCTCCCAAGTGCTGGGATTAAAGGCGTGCTCCACCACTGCCCGGCTCTCAACAAAGTTTTAAAACTTCAGCAAAACCAGTGAGATGGCCAAGAATAAAATTCTGACCATTAATCAGTGGGGAGATGGCTCATGAGGGTAAAGTACTTGCCACCCCAACATAAGGCCCAGAGTTCCCATACCCAGAACCCATGTAAAAAGTCAACATAGTAGCACTGTTAAGGTCAACACATCTACAAAGATAGGAGGCAGAGACAGGACGGGGGGGGGGGGGGGGGACGACAAAAAATATTCACTGGCCAGCTAGCCTGACATACATAACTGCCTATTTATTTTTAAAGATTTTATTTATTTTATACACACACACATATATAACATATATATATATGACAAGTACACTATAGCTGTCTTCAGACACACCAGAAGAGAGCATCAGATCCCATTGCAGATGATTGTGAGCCACCATGTGGTTGCTGGGAATTGAACTCAGGACCTCTGGAAGAGAGTCAGTGCTCTTAACCACTGAGCCATCTCTCCAGCTCCCACACCTATTTATTTTAAAACATTTAATTAGAAAGTTTTTTTCTCTGTGCTGAGAGAAAAAAAAAAATCTTAAAAACTCTACAGGGAAATGCATTTCCTTACTCAAGTGACAACTCTTCATATGCCTACACATGATGCTCAGGACTTACACTGTTCTTTGTTTTACTAATCATTCTTTCCCAATAATGGCAAGCAAAACTACCTACCTCTAAGAAGTCAGCACTCTCAAGTATCACTTCAGAGTGTCATCTACAATACTGGTAAATACAAGCTGAGATTGAGGAGACTACTAACTATTCTACCCACAGACATACATCTTTACTATAGTCTGTTACCTTAGCAGCTAAGTTTAAGACTTACCTTACTTGACAGCCACAACACATTACTTACATTAGTTACACAAGGATTTATCTATACCTTGTGAACTATCTTTCCTAGGCTATCAAAATATTTCAGACCCTCATTTTCTCATCCAACTACAATCTTTTTCTTCAAAACCTGTGACCTCTATTTTAATCCCTCATTTGGCCTGAAGTTCTTTTCAACTCTCTAAAGTCAACAATTTATAATCTTCAGTATGAATTGTCATGCTATTATTTGCTCTCATATATAGACTATATGACTTATAAACAAACACATGTGACATGAAGGCAGAAGGGGAACTATTTACAGAAAGTAGACTAGCAAGGCAAGAAAACTGGAGGTAGTGAGAATAAACAAAGTACTCTGCTATATGTGCTGAAAGCTATACAATTTAGCAATTTCTCAACTATTTCCTAAATTGCTGGTAAAATATTTCATGGACCTATTTTACCAGCTGCATTTATTAAAATAGTTATATACACACGATGACAGTATACACACATCCATGTACTTTCTGTATGCATGTTTGTGTCTGCAGGATCCTATAACACAAATTAGCCTAAAAAACTCATGGCAAGACCCTTGGTCCCCTGCATGCTTCAATTACGTACCACAGACACAGCATGAAGGTAAGCCATGCAGTCTTGAGTGTCTAAAAAGAGGCTGAGGTAAGGCCCTCTCCCAAGAAGTCCATACTAATAAAATTCATTGTCAATATGCAAGCAGATTATCTCATCTATCAGTGTTAACACAGATACTATGAGTCAGAGTATTTTTTCACCAGGATATTTTCACTCTTGAGTACTGTCATAGACCCTGCAGGCACCATCCACTGGCTCCAATTTAGAAGCGCAATACAAAAATATACACACTTGCCCATCCACTTTCCTAGTTTTGGTTTCTAAGTTTTGCTTCTTGTTGTTTTTGGGATAAAGGTGTATTTATTTTATATGTACAAGTGTTTTTGACTGTGTTATGTGCCTGGTAACACCAGAAGTCAGAAGAGGGTCTTGGATCTCCTTGAACTGGAGTTACAGAAGATGGTGAGCCACTATATGGGTAATATAAACAAAACCCAGGTCCTCTGTGAGCACAGTAAGTGCTCTTAACAGCTAAGCAATATGTATCTCCAATCCCTGGGTTTTAGCTCTATGTTGTTTTTTGTCTCACATATCCAAAGTTGTTAGATAGACAAAAATAATCTCTAACTTCTATTTCTCCTGCCTCTTCCTTCCCAGCGCTAGGATTATAGGTGTGCATCACACTCTTGGTTTATGTATTATCAAAAGAAAGCCTTTATGAATTCTAGGCAAGCACTCTCTTCTGAGTTACATCCCCAGCCCTATTTCCTGGTTTTTTGACAATCCAAAATACTGTACTCATTCTAAAGTATCTCACAGAAGAAGTGTAAGAGTGAAAATATCATCACCCATTAATCTACTTCTAAGCCCTACAACTGAACATTGTATCACATTTAAAATTATTACAAGTGGAGACTAGAAAATCATTTTAAGCTATTCACAAATTAAAATTCTGGTGTAAAAAAAAATTGAGACTAGTTTATTCACACAGAAGCTACATAGTGGAACTGTTTTAATTGAAATAATTAATTCATAAAGTGGGGACTGGACGCTGGCAATTCCAATCCGGATAGGACTACATTGTGGGACACTGTCTCAAAAGAAAAAAGAAAATCCTCTATGAACAAATGTCTTGCTATATGCTGCATACACACCCACCTATCCAGTTTAAAAAAAAAAAAGTTTGATTTTAGAAATAATAATTTAGACAACTAACTAGGCTAACTGGTAAGGTACCTTTATGTATCTATCTGTTTAAATTATTCCTGGTTTATGGTAGAAAGCCAGATAAAGAAACCTAGTATCACACTAAAGCTATGGTAGTAAGCTGTAAGGCCTCACAGATTACTCATTACTCATTCAGCTTCTTTACAAATTCAGATACATAGCAGTCTAAACATATTTCTCTACACACAAGCATTAGTCCAGCTCTCAGAACTCAACAGAGAAGTTTCTTTGTGCAATAGATAACAATCAAGACAGAAACTCACAAACTCCACAAAGTGTAGAGAGTCAATTGCGATCTTAGTCACAACTGGGACCTATAGCAACAAAGGGCAGAAAAGTCAAAAATGACTGAAGAATACACAAGATCAAGCTAGCACAGAGAAGCAAAAAAGGCTCACTAGCCCCCATTCCTAAATGAACATATGCAGGTACTTAATGGCTTCTGGGGTAAAGGGACTCAAGCTTCCTTTAAGGGTATGACCCTTGGTAGGTTGACCATACTCCAGTAGATGACCCTCACACCCAGAAGTTTAAGTGTAGCACATCTAGACTCAAAGCATTGTTTTTTAATGAAAAATAAAAAACTCTAAAAACTGGGCATGACACTTGCCTTTAATTTCAAATACTCAGGGGGCAAAGGCAGACAGTTCAAGGCCAGCCAAAACTACTTAATAAGAACAGAATAGAAATTTGGAGAGAGAAATATAGAGGTAGGAATAGATCTAAGAAGAGTTAGGGAAGAGAATGTGAATATAATCAAAATATATTGTATGACTTTTTGAAACATATATATACATACATTTATATATGTATATTCATATGCGCGCACACCCACGCGCGCACACACACACATCTAAATACATGCAGGCTTTCAAGATAGGGTTTCTCTGTGCAGCCTGGCTGTCTGTAGACTAGGCTGGCCTCGAACTCAGATATTTACCTGCTTCTGCCTACCAGGTGCTGGATTAAAGGTGTGTGCTACCATGCCCAACTGAAACAAAAATATTTTCAAAAGAAACCTTAAGCTGTTTTAACCTCATGAATTTTTTTTTTAGCTAAATAAACATTAACCCAGTTTTACAGATAATCCACAAAAAACACACAAATTTATAATCTGTTGTAATTTGGATTTTTTGTCTTGTTTGGAGACAGCCTCTCCTCCCAAGCGCTATGCTTAAAGGTCACCACATATAGTATGCCACCATGCCTAGCTTAAAATAATTTTCATCCTAGGAAAACAAACCACTACAAATTTGTTTAATATTCAAATACTTTTGACATCAAATATTTCTCAAGACACAATAAAGTGTCCCAATTTTATCTATAAATAATGCAAAAGAGGCATTTTCTCCGTGTTTGTTTGTGTTTAACTAGACTGACATTTCAGTTACATAAACATTCACCTTGATCAGAGTTGTAACAGAACCTCAAGATATGACCCAAATCAGGACAATTTCTAAAGTATGTTCTATTTTATGTTTCTAAAGTATGTTCTCTTGAGAAATTTAGGAAGAACAAGCTCATTTCCACTAAGCAGCAGAAAATATCTAAGTCAATTTGAATTTTTATTTGTATGTTTCAAACATTTCATTCTCTCTAAAATCTAGTTATTTTCCTCTTAAAGTAAATCTCCTAAATTCTATGCACAATAATGAAGCCCTATTTAAGGGGCTGGGGATATGGCTCATCAGTTCAGAGCATCAGCTGCTCTTCCAAAGGCCCAGGGTTCAATTCCCAGCACCCTCATGGCAGCTATTTTAATCTTCAAGGGCACTGCATGCATTACACAGAACTACATGCAGGCAAAATACCTATAAAAAATATAAGTTTTTAAATGGGATGGAAGATGGCTCCGCAGTTAAACATGTACTAGTTGTTCTGCCAAAGAGAGATTCAATAACCAGGGTCCACAAGGTAGCTCAAACTGTCCAGTTCTTGGGGATCCAATAACTACTTCTTGCCTTCACCACACCAGTCTCCCACATGTGACACACACATGCAGGATATATATTTATTTCTATGTATATATGTATATTTATGCATGTATATGTATATACACAATGCATATATACCTATATGTACTCATACACATATATACATATATAAGGCAGTGTGTGTGTGTGACAGCAGGAAATTTAAGTGCCACCAAAAAATATCTTTAAAAAAGCACTAAATTGCAAAGTCTATTCATTCAGAAGTAAAACATTATGCCCCATTTAAGAACCTAAATCATAAGCAGAAAAACCTAGAAACATGGAAAGGTTTAAAATGAGAGTTCATAGGCCAATCAAAAAGACTACATGGGTCTTGAAAAACCAAAAAAAAAAAAAAAGGCTACATGGTCGTCATCTACAATAGACTTAAAATACAGATTGTTATTAATACATGATGCATGTTAAAACTATAAGCAAACTATAATAATACAATTTTGGATTGGACTTGTTAAACCATGGAGTTTTCTAAACTAAAACATCTCAGCCTGTTCATTGGTGTTCAAAATCCCGCTAACAGAAGGTTACATGTTGTCACTATTCATCCTTTCTCTGTGGCTTCTTGAATTCATCTAGAAGTGAAGAGTATGCCCAAAACAAGTAGTCTACGGGAATGGAAAGCTGGCCTGTTAGTTAAGAGCACTGCTACTTTTTACAAATGAACCAGGTTAAGTAAGTCCCTACATGGTGGTTTGCCACTCCCCATAACTCAGTTTCACAGGATCAGACACCCTCTTCCGACCTCCTCTGACACCAGACAAACACAACCCACGTACATACATGCAAGCAAAACACTTTTACCCAAGAAGTTGAATCTGGTATCAATCACTAAAATTCTCTATAGCTTTTCTTCAGTAAGATGGCTCTTTGTCTTCATTTATGTTACTCCAACTTTTGCTGTTGTTGATGATGATGATGTTTGTTTAGGGGCTAGAGAAATGGCTCAGTGGTTAAGAGCACCAACTTCTCTTCTAAATGACCCGATGTTCAACTCCCAGCACCCACCTGGCAGCTCTCAATCCTCTGTAGCTCCAGCTCCAGGGGATCCGACACCCTCTTCTGGCCTCCATTGGCACCAGGCACACAAGTGGTACAGATTTACATGCAGGAAAAACACCCATACATGTAAAAAAAAAACTTTTTAAGCTACTTTATTGCCACCTAGCAGAAGTGGTATTATTTTTAAACCTCAAATTATTTTTTTTTTAATGTGTTGTGTATACATATATACAGTGGGCATGCAGTCTAGTTGATACTGGGTATCTTGCTTTATCAATTCTCATCTTTTGAGACTAGATTTTTCAGTGAACCTATATGGAGATCACAGACTAGAAATAGCTGGCAAATGAGCTAAAGAGATTCTTTGTTCCCATTCCCCAGGGCTTGAGTTACACAAGTTTATCACCAAGCCTACCTTTTACATGGATGCTGGGGATCTGAACTGAAATCTTCATGCTGGTATAGCAACACTAGGTCACTAAACCATCATCCTAGCACTAGGAAGATAATCTAAAGTATTTCTTTCTACGGTCCTTTGTTGTACCTCAACTGATGAAAGTAAACTTTTAACAGCTCAAAGGTTGCCAGGCTACCATACCAATGAATGGCTCCCTGCAGAGTTATATCATATTCCCTCTGAAAAAGAAGCATTCTTTTTAAGGAGGAAAACTATGACTTAAGAAAAAAAAAAAAAAAACCAACCAAAATTCCTAAATTCTCTTTAAAGAAATCTATTTTGTTTCAAGAAACACACTTTCTTAATGTTAATCCTCCACGTTCAATTTTACTCCTTTGGACAAGACAGATTCAAGCAATAGAAAACTCCAAAATATACTTATTTTTCTCTTTGAGGTCTGTTTAAAAATGGTGGTGAGCATACTAGATCTAAAAATCAGAAAGACAAGGTATACAAGTTTTTGATTTTGAACCAGTCATGGTGCTCTTGAGAAGTGGAGTCAGAAGGATCAGGAATACACAGTAAGTTCAAGGTTATCCTTGGGCTACAAAAGATCCTTTAAAAAAAGTTCTCAACTTTAGAGTATTTCAGAATATTATTTAGGTATGCTATACTATTAGGCCAAGAAACTGTACACTGTGCAGCAAGTACAGTCCTGGCATAACCAACCACTTTCTAATTGAGTATGAGGCCATCTCCATGGAAGAGAATACAGGTTAATACTATAAAACCTGATCAACTGTCCACAGCTGGAGAGGTCATAGGCAGACCCAAAGATGTTGGCCATCTGCTTAGGTTTTGTTAAGTAGACATTTAATAAAACTGTCTTCTAAACATTTATGTGTTTCTTTGTAAATTTTGTTTTTTTACTATGTTGAGTACAGGCATCCAAAGAAACCAGAAGACAATGCTGGATCCCCTGGAGCCAGAGTTACAGGAGATTGTGAACAACCCCATGGGGGTACTGGGAACTAAATTGGGATCCTCCACAAGAACATATGCATTCTTTATTGCTGAGCCATCTATCCAAGCTCCCTAAACATGTATGTTTATACCCATAAACGAGTGCTGCTCTCAACCTTAGGCATAGAAACACATATAGCAGAGGATGACACTTAATGCAGAAAACTCCTAACTGGTCAAACTAAACTGCTGAGAATAAGTGACTACTGACTGCTTGGTTCTAAATGGTACATAGTATCCTCTTGGGAGAAGACTGTCAGAGTTGTAAATTAGGAGGAGTATTATGAAGCATGGACTTCTGGAAATGACGTATCCTTTGCAATCATAATATCTAAGAGGTGAGGCCTCATGTACAAGACTGGGCTCTTTTTAACATGCCATCAAGGATGAGGAAGGACTCAGGAGGTCCCACTCTTCCCTGAGGAGCATTTGAAAGTTCATAGCTATAGGGAAGAGGGAAGTCATTTTCTTCAGTGGTGTAAAGTTGTCCAGAAAATAGCCTCCTGCTCATACTTATACTAGGTGGGAAAAGGGAGTCAGTGAGAAAGAAGGGTATGAAACAGGGAAAGAAAAGGGGTGGGGTTCATTATGATGATATTTTGTATATACAAGTACTGTCAAAACTAAAGAAAAAAGAAAAACTGTAAAAATCCCAAATTTCAAAAATTAAATTAAATAGAAGCATAGTGGTGCATGCCTTTAGTCATAGCACTACAATGGCAGAGGCAGGTGGATCTCTATGAGTTCCAGGGCAGCCAGAGCTACATAGTAAGAAGACCAAGTATCCAAAACAAAAACAACAAAAACCACTGAAAACTAAAGAACTTCTAATTCAAATATCCTGTTTTATCCTATTTAAAATTTTTCAGGAGAAATCAACCTGAAGATTTTAAATTTGTTTAGATTCCACAAAACAGATAAGCCAAATTTAACAAATATCTGTCATAGTGAGTTGTCCACAGAAATGATATAACCACATCTGTGGAGGAAGAAGCAGGAAGATCTCTGGGAGTTTGAGGCCACCCTGGCCTAAAACAAGTGCAAGTAGGCCAGAGCTACATAGCAAAAAAGTAACGCACTCCTTAAGTTTTAACTAAGCCCTGGATCTTCAACTTTTTTTTATAATTCTTACTTACATCACTTCCCCCTTCTCTTTCCTCCCTGCAATTCCTCCAGTGCACACTCCCTTGCTTGCCCTCAAGTTAATAGCTTTTATTTCTTTAATTACTATATTGTTGGTGTTGGGGTGTGTTGTTTACTAGTGTATTCTTGTTGGGTTTCTCACCACACCAGGCTGGCCTCAATCATAGCAATCCTCATGCCAAAGTACAGAAATTCAGTTACAAGTCACTATACATTGCTCAATCTTTTTGATTCACAGAATTAAAAGAAAAAAATTAATCTGTTATATAAACCATAAATTTTGAACATTTTTAAATATTAGGAAGAATTACATTCTCACTAAAGATCTGTTTTTAAATCAAACATTCCCACTCACAACAAAATCTTTTATTTTGCTACCTAGTAAAATATCATCCTGGTATCTTCTGTGATTGTTTAATTGTACTGTCTTTTTAAGTGTATGGTTGTTTGGCCCACTATTTGTACACCGCATGCATGCCTGGTGCCACCAGAAGAGGGCATCAAATCCCCAAGAACTAGAGTTACAGATGGTTTTGAGTTGCCCTGTGGGTACTCAGAGTTGAACCTGGGGCCTTGGAAAGAGCCACCAGTGTTTCTAATAGCTGTCTTATGTTTATTTACTAATTTATTTAAAGTATACGGGTGTTTTTTGTGAATTTCTGATAAAGGAAAAATGTGGTCCAAGTATGGGAAAATCTTTGGAAGCCACATCATTTCCACATTCCTTTAAATTTACACAGAACTATCCAAAGCCAGATGCATCAACTAGAAATTCTGTACCACCATCTATATAATAGATTCTGAATCTTATCAAATATCCCTACAATACATAGGAAAATAAAAGGCACCTCAAAAACCACCAGATAAGACACATAAGAAAAACCTGACATTAAACATTGAGAAAAAGGAAAAAAACAAAACAAAACAAAACAAAACTTACCAGTTTAACAGCCTCTTGTGCTGCTTCTTTTGTACAAAAAGTGACAAACGCATAACCTCTGTTGAGACCAGTAAGCGGATCCATCATTAAACGAAGATCCCATATAGGTCCAGCTTTCTCAAACAATGGAACAAGCTCATCCTCAAACAGATCTCTGGGGATCTTCCCCACAAATATCTGAAAATTAAATATGAATTCACAATCATGGAGAATTCTTTACAAAACTAGATAGCTGTATTTTGTTTATTGCAAATGGTACAAGTTTAAGTTTCTTTACCTCAGTGCCAACAGAAGGCTGCTGACCTGAATAAACGGAATCTGGAGGTGGTCCCCCATACTTCCTCTGACCTGTAGTCACATCAAGTGTGTAGCCTGTTCTTTCCAAAAGTGCCTTGAAAAGTTCAAAATGTTATTAATGCTTCATTCACAAAATACACATATAGTTAGCAATTAAGTCAATCCCGTTCAAATATTTCTAATTATTTTAGCAACATTCCTCCGTACAAATGTATAAGGTTTGTTCTAGATAGAATTCTCCCTTTTATGTATACCTATCATCAAAATTTCAGAATCCTGTGAATGTCAGTTTTTACTGGCCAATTAATTACTAAGCAATAAAAATTAAAATTAATCCATCAGCAACCTCCAAGATATATATCCACACTGCTAAGAAAAACCTCATTAAAAGCAGGCATGGCTTTAATCACAGCACTCAGGAGGCAGAGGCCAGTAGATCTGAGAGTTCAACACCAGCCTGGTCTACAGAGACAGTTCCAGGACAACCAGGACTACACTGATAAACCCTGTCTCAAAACACAGGCACACATACACATGAGAAAAGGGAAGAAAAAAAAAAAAAAAAACCACCTTATTAAAAATGCAAAAATTGGATTACTACCCAACTCAGGATTTCTTATCCAATAAACTTTCATACCTCACCCCAAGATACACAATACCATTTATGAGCATTTTGTCACCTCCAAAGATATCATTCCACTCCTTAAATCATGTCTATAAACTTGGAAGCTATATGAAAAGCTTTTCTATTATTTGTTGTCAAAGTGGTGTGTGCTACAAACAGCATGCTTCATTCAGAAAAAAATAGCCAAAATGATTCTGAAAAACAGTAAGAAACTACAACCATATAACATCTAGATTTATCTCCCTCAACTTGTTAAAACTAATATAACTCATTTTACTCAATTGGGGGGTTTTCTTCGTTATTACAAGTAAAAAGGACATTTGTAACCTGTTTAGCCATGTAAGCCCAAAAATCCCATTCTGTATTCTATCAACTATGAAAGTTCTCTAAGTAACAAAACTATTGTATTAACTAGCTGACAATTCAAAATAAAAAGACCATATGACAAAACTTATCAAAATGTTAAGTGTCAGGAGACTAAGTCACCTCAATCCCCCAAAACTTAATCTTTTTTACTCAAACAGCATTATAAATGAAATTGCAGGAGGGACTATAATATAGGGTGTTTGCTTAATGTAACCTATCCCCCCCCCCAAAAAACTGACTTATGAAAATATATCAATTTTAAAAGTATTCCTAAGCTTTTAAACAAAGTTTCACAAAAAGCTGTACTCTAAATAGCTCTCACTACACTCAAAATTTTACTCATTAAAGCTATGACACTAGGAAGGGATGGAGAAGTGGCTCAGTGGTTAAGCGCTGAGGCCCAAAGTTCAAATCCAAGCACCAACTAACTCTTTTCAGAAATTCTTAAATTCCCCAACCACACTGGTATAATTGCAATAGAGATTATAAATCAATTCATTCACAATCGTATGTGAAAACTCAAGATTTCTGTTGACAAGTAACTTCATACTCTAATCTTGTCCACATGATCTAGGCTTCCTTTTCCAATACAGGTAAAATACCACACATTTGTGCCCTTCTCAGCAACTGGTTTTCTTAAACCATAGCTCTTGCCTCAAGAAGTGGTACATAACTAAAGAATACCAACTAAAAACTAATATAAACCATACTCTTTGAACTATACCAAACTCACCAAGAACACTACCTAAATATGAAGCCATTTACTCTTCTCTATGACCTTAAAACTACCAACATGCAACAAAAGAAACTTTCACTCCCAACCAATCATCCTTGCTTACCAAAGCTGGTTTTAGAAATAACTGTCCTTAATAACCCAATAAAAGAAACAATACTAAAATTCTAAATTCATTGGGACCCTAGCCTCCAAAAATGGAAAAAAAAAAAAAAAAATGCAGCCAGCTAATTTGCTCCCAGTTTCATCGGTAATCTATAAGTAAACATTTACACTTAACCACAAATCTCTTTAAATTCTTCTTACAATTTGGAAGTGACAGCACAGGTTGGAGTAGTGGCCAGACAAAACTCAGTAGTTTTGAAAAAAGAAAAACGAAACTGGACACAGTACTTTTCAAAGTCTAGTCATTACAAGACAATAACCTAGAAATATATACACCCATGCCACACTTCAGGAATATTTAGCAAAGCTAGTAAATAACTGAGAAGGGCTTAAAGCTACATAAAGTTTTAGGGACGTACCTTAATCTTTGCCTCATCTGGTCCTTTACTAGAGTCTGCTACTTTGGTCCCTTGTTTCTCTCTCTGCCTGTAAGTCTTCATGACTCCACATAAAAAGGCACTTTTGTTCTGTAAAGAAATTTCCCATTCATATTTAACATTATTGTGTCTATGTCTAATAAATTTAAATGAACATATCAAAAACATTCATTTTTTAATTAATTCTTTCTACACTGACATTAAATTAGCATTACCTGAACATGAGAGAGATCACTGTCCTTAAACTGCTGAAGCACTGCCAATGCGCCGTCTTCATTGAACTCCTTTAAAGCTTCGATAGCTCTTTCATCTAAATCACTATGTGCAACTAGCCCTGGAGAAGAAAAAATGGACTGAGTTATCACCTTTTAAATTTTCTAAATTATTTCTTCAGAGAGTCCTGTATTGCCCAATACAGGTACACACATGACAATGATTCTACCCTCCTTATCATCCCCTTATCTACATAATGAAAAACATACTTTAGCCATAAGTCCTCTCAACCACACAGAAAGGAGTCAACATATTTTACATCCTGCTTTGTGTCCAAGTAGTCCTGAACACTGCAATATTTCTACAGTAAATATATAGGCCTACAAATCCTAAAGTCAACCAACAAAACACCAAGCATAACAACTGAACAGCTCCTCGATGTCAAGTACCACTAGAAAAAGGAACCACCACACCAAGAAAGACAAGAGAACTAGCCTACAGTTACCAAGTTATTAAACAAGAATCCTGCTATAAAAATACCTCAAAAAGTCACACGGCCGCTCTCAACATTTAGCAGCTGTTGCTACTATCATATGCTCATCCGCCAGGCCAGACAGCCTTCCCCTAGGGAGGTCTATCCCCCCATTTCGTCCCTCCCTCCACACTTTAGCCTCTAGCTGAAACCTAAATTAACCAACTATCAGAACAAGGCAAAGCTCCAGTTCCCACGTTTATTGGAAACCACAAAAAGTTGCTATTTTAGCTCAAAGCCAGAAATCCAATAGAAAAATTTCATAATGTAATTTTGCAAGTGTTAGTTCTTACCTGCAACGTAAATTTCATCTAGTTTTTCAGCAACTTTCTGTGGTAAACCAGCATCAAGCAATGTCTGAAAATTTTCTGAATGGATAACTGCTGAAGTAGTATCCATGGGCTCTTCAGTACCATTTCCATTAACATGTTCTGTAGCCATGTTTCCAGAGATCTGTTCAAACGCAATAAGCAAAATTAAACTAGGATCTTCAAACAGAATAGAGGACAATGACAGTCCCAATCTTTACTTTCTCTACCACTTAACTACAACCAGCCAGCCTGAGCCTCCCTTGAAAGAAACCTTAAAGTCACTATCGCCTGACAAGCCAGATTTTGGAGCCCGGGGTACAGAAGGACCGATTCACTATATTCTTCCTGAGCACCACCCCTGACTTCACCTGCTAACACTCACTTAGAAAAACCTTATTACAAATGAAGCCCAATCAGCACAGCGACCGGCCCAGCCTGCCACATGCAGCAGTTCCAAAACGGAGAATAAGGCGTGTGAAGCAAGCAACGCTGGGCTTGTCTCTCTCCAAGGTAAACCAGAAAGTGCGCTTTTCCCGCCTGCCGCTTATAGATCAGTAACAACAGCCAGCGAAGAACAAAGCGCTCACACAAGCCACCTTCCCACCACCCAATTCCTCCACCCTTCACCCCCACACCCCAAAGCCCGCCCCCGACTCCGCACCCGGAGCGGCAGCCTCGCCACTGCGGCCGCCAGGAGCCCATTAGAAACACGTGCTCTGCGCCTTCAAATGTCCTACAACTTCCTTCAACGGAAACCCACCGAGTACCGGGCCAAGACGGTCATCACCGCCTCCCAACATCAACCCGCAGTCGCGGTCCGAGCCCCCCGAACCGTGCAGCCGCACAAATCTCGCCCCTCAACACCCAGGCCGCGGCCGCGCCAGGCCACGGGCTCTCCCCGCCCCCCAGCGCCGCCGTCTCCGCCGTGACACATGGCTCTCCGCCCCGAGCGCTCCCGAGCACCCGCGACCCCCAGCCTCCCGCACCCCTCGGTGCAGTGGCTGCGGCGCCGAGGTCGACAGCCCGCGCCGGGAGGGCGTTCCGCCGCCAAGCACACGCCCGCGGGAGCCCAGCACCGCCCAAGCCCGCCGGCCGGTCGCGGGACAGCACCCGCGCCTCTCCGCCCACTCCCGCGCCGCCGGCCACGACAGCACCAAGTCCGCCGCCGCTCGTGGTCCGCGCGGGCCACGGGGCTGCCGAGGCGCCTCCTCCCGGAGCGCCGCAGACAAAGCCCAGCCGCGGCAGCACATGGAGAGGAGGAAGTGGCGGCCACGGCCTACTCTCTGGCAGCCCTGGCCAACGTGCTCTTCTCCCCCTTGGAATCCATTTTCCAGAAAAGCCGGTTTCTCCCCGCGCTGCCCTCCCCCAAGCACCCTCCACAATGTCACGGAGCTCCCCTCCCAGACCCGGGTGCCGGCGGTCGTTACCTCCCCGCGGGGCTGGGGCCGAGGAATCCTGTCCGACCGGGTCGGGTGGCGGGGAACGCGTGCTCGCTGCTCCCTGTGTCCGGCGCGAGTGGAGCTGTTGTAAAATGGCGGCCGAAGCTCACGCCGCTGGCAGCAAACCCGATCCAGTTCCACTCGCCTCCGAGCGCGCTCCCAGTGCGCGCGCGCGCCCCCGCGTGACCCCCCTTCCCTCCCCTCCCTGGCGCGTCCGCTTCTCACTCACTCCCTCAGCCCCTGCCCTCCTACTGCTCCTCCTTCTCCCCTTGCCACCTCCGCCGGCCGCTAGCCGCCCTGTCCTCTCGGCCTTCGTCCTTCCTTCCCTGCACCTCCTCCCCCAGCTTCCCCACTCCCGTCCGCGGCCGCTCAGACACGAGTGGCCGCCCTTCTCCTCGCTGGCTCGCTGGCTCACGCCCTCCCTCGCTAGCTCTCTCGGCCCGTCCCCAGTCCCTGCCGAGTCGCTCTTTCTCTCTCCCGCGCTGACGTGACGACGCAGCCGACGCCTCAGGACGCGCGCCCGCGGGCCCCGCCTCTCGCCCCGCCCCTAGCTCCTGGGGGGGGGGAGAGACCCCGCCCTTCCGCCGCGGCGACGGTGAGGGGCTGAGTGAATGAGAGACCCGCCCTCTGTACGGACACTCCCTCGCGCTCCGCGGGCGGGGCTGCCGGCTCAGCGTGTCCCACTCGTTCTTTGTCAGGAGACAAGCATCTCCCCACCCCGCCCTTCCCGCCCCCACCGCCGGCCGGGACACCGAGGGTGCCCGGCGCTGGCTGCCCGCTCTGCCGGGGCCGCCGCTGCCGCCCCGCGCTCTGGGCACTCGGGAAGCTGCAGGCGCACGTGTCCCCCGGGGCGGGGCGAGGCGAGGCAGACAATGGGGCTGCGGGGGAGGGGAGCTGCACGGAGGATGGCGGAGCTCGGGGCCACCGGGTGGCGGGGCTCGAGTTCGGGAGTCACCCCGGGGAGCCCCGGCTTCCGCCACTGGACAATGGGGCATCCCGCGGCCTGGCGCGCGCCGTCCTCCGCTTCCACGAATACCCTGGGTGGAGGGAGGGGCGCCGCGGGTTCACGAGGAAATCCCAGTGCCTCCCGCCCGGGGATGACACGGAGGCCAGATTTGGAAGCTTAACCGGCCCGGTGGTGTTGGATTGTGCAATATTCCGTTTCTGTCCATGGCCTTTTAAGCCGTTAAGTGCTCCTCCTGGCACACTTTGAACAACTTGAAGCAGCACAAAGCTGCGTGATTAGGACAACTGTGGGGAAAATGTGTTTCTTTTTAAGCATCTTGGCAATTAAATGTTATGTGAAGTGACATTTCCTTTGTAACCATTTACTAGGAACAAGAAAGACAACAAGACAAAGGCGTTTGTATCTCAGGTGATATGGATACTAATTTTATCCAGAGCAACTGTAATGAAAAATAGTATTATTCTTTTTGAATATATGTGTGTGTATGTATACATATATATATCTATGTATATATAAGTATATATACACATATATATATTAAATTTAAAAAGCTACTGGTTCTTCCAAATGAGCTTTATGCTATGATAACAAGCCAGTAGTGCAAGGAAAGTTAGATAAACACTCTTCAAAGTGCCTAGACACATAAAATGGAGCTTTTTTTTCTGTTGACAGGTGGACCAAATAGGAAATATTTCTGAAGTACTGTCTATCCAAAACCTGTTTAATAAGGCTCTAGCTATCCACCAACTACACCCCTTACTACCAAACATATCTCATAGTTAGTACCCCAAAAGTCTGGATAATGATATCAATGAAAAACAACCAAAATGGTAATAGAAAGACCAAAGAATTAAACAAGGTGGAAAAAGTTTGACACAGTTCTTATTTAATGAATCCTGAATACAAGAGCTCCTTTAAAAAGTGCCGCTCCCTAGGCAATGTCAAGAATTGAAACCTCTCCTCTCTTTCGCTGACCTAAATTCCTTTCATGTTTTCGACCTTTTTGTTTCCCTTGCATATTTTAAAAGATTTAATTATCTGTATGTGCATGTCAGCACGTGAGTGTATGAGCCTGTGAGTGCAGGTGCCCACAGAGCAATGGATCCCACTGGAGCTAGAGTTACAAGCAGTTAAGAACCTCTGGACTTGGATGCTAGGAACCAAACTTGGGTCCTCTGCCAGAGCAGTAAGCCCCCTTAACTGCTGAGACACTTCTCCAGCCCCCATATATATTTTTTTTAAAAGAAGGATCTCTGATAGTGCTATGTTTCAAAAGAAACTGAGCACCAGATCCTTTAATCATGTCTATAATCCCTGCAGGAGGAAGAGACTAAAGAGCAAGTTGAAGGGCAGCATGCTGTCTGGAAAAACAAAACAGCAACATCCCCAGAGTTAGTTACCATTGATGGGACAATCCTCACTTAGCATCCAACAACATTAGTTGTAAAAGGCATCCTCTAGGACATCACATTCTCCTGCTGACACATCAGTTAATCAAACCCTGTCTGTTATCTCCTCTCCCAAAGTTTTATATCTGCCTTGCAACAGTGCAAAGCCACCACCCTTTACCCTGTACACTAAAAATAGTCCAACCTGATTCATCCACTCTTGATGTTAGGATCCACTCAAGGCCAGCCCAAATCTGCATGTGTGTGGGTGTGTCTCCTGCCTCACCCCCACCTGTTACAGAAAAGATCCTAAGAAACATTTGTAGTTTGGTGGATTATCCTGCTTGATCTCCAGCATCCCCACCACAGCCAAAAACAAAAAACAAAATATAAAAACAAAGAATTAGACTTAGGAGAAAATCCTAAACTAACTGTACCTGCCTTCCTCCCCCCACCCCCCACAGTCCCAGGGAACTCAGCTGGCCTAGGATGACCTTAACTTTCTCAAACTCCTACCTTCACCTCCTAAGTGTTGGGACTGGCTTTATGTAGCTAGGCAAACACATCTGAGCTACATCCCAAGCCAGAGAACTCAAATCTTTAAGCTCCCCCTTTCAGCTACTTAGCTAACCACTGCTGTCTCTTCCTCTCAATTCTGGCATGTCTAAGGCTAGTTCAAACCTACTCAAAAGTGGTTGGTGTCCAGGACAGAACTTAATAAAAAAACATCCAGCTGCACTCTCCGCTAAACACCTTTCCCCCTTTTCTTTTAAATTCTTAAACTTTTTTTATTTTTTAGAAGGAAGGGTGGAATCCATTCTTTTCCCAGAAGTCTCAAACTCTTAAGCTCAAGCTACTCCTGTGTCAGCTTCCCCAGTAGCAGGAACTACAAGCAAATACCACCACTCTCAGCTCATTTAACACCTTTCAAAAGACAATAGTGTAATTATGCTCCTGGCACTCTGGTTCTAGACTTAATACTAATATAGAGAAATTCCAATAGGCTTAAACCTAAACTGGGCCAGGCATGGTGGGACACACCTTTAATCCCAGCACTTGAGGAACAGTGGCAGGCAGGATCTCAGTGAATTTAGAGTCAGCCATGTCTATATAATAAGTTTTAGGTCAGGCAGGGGCTACATAGTGAGACACTTATCTAAAACAAACAAAACAACAAAAAAACCCTGAACAGATGATTTCTTTTTATCTGATCTTGTTTTTATCATGGGCTTTTTAAATTTGGTTTTTGTTTGGTTTTTTGTGGGTTTTTGTTTGTTTGTTTGTTTGTTTTTGAGACAGAGTTTCTCTGCATCATCCTGGCTTGTTCTGGAACTTGCTGTGTAGATCAGGCTAGCCTCTAACTCAGAGATCTATCTGCCTGCCTCTGCCTCCCAAGTGCTGAGATAAGGTGTGCACCACCACCTCCCAGTAGTTTTATGGGATTTAAAAAAGAATAAACATATATGAAAGTGCTGGTCTGAGAAGTACCCAGTAAATATGTCTTGTTTCTGTGTGTGACATCTCTTTATATCTAATGCAGACTTCAGAATAGTAGGCTGACATCCCAAAACTGCTACCAAATGAAACTTTAGATTTTCTCACCTTAGAACTGCTATTTCTTTCTTGTTTAAAAATCATCATTGCCAGGTGGTGATGATGAACTAACTACACACTACAGGAAGAAACCCTGTCTCAAAACACCAAAAAAAAAAGAAAAAAAGAAAAAAAAATCCATCATTATCACAGGGGGACTAGCAACACATAACAGATCAGTATGAAAGTCAGAAGACAACTTTGTGTAGTCAGCTTGCATCTTTACCTGGGTTCTGGAGATCAAGTTCCGAGGCTTTTGTGGAAAGCATGTCTACCCACAGAGATACCTTAGAAGCCTAGAGTTGTTCTTTCCATATCTATTAAAGAGCTGACTAGAAATACAGATTTTAGTATCTTTTTTTTTTTAAGATTTATTTATTTATTTCATGTATATGAGTACATTGTCACTCTCTTCAGACACACCAGAGAAGGGCATCAGATCCCATGATAGATGATTGTGAGCCACCATGTTGTTGCTGGGAACTGAGCTCAGGAGAGCAGTAAGTGTTCTTAAACACTGAGCCATCTTTCCAGCCCTTAGAGTCTTTTTTTAACCTTAAAGTTTAAAAACATTCAAACTATACAGTTTCACATTATTTGACTATATACAAATGCCTTTTGGCACCTAAGGTCTTCTCCACCTGAATTTTAGCTTGTCTTTATAAGAAAGAGGAAAGAAAGCCTACTTTCCCCATCATATGGACCCTTATTCCCATAAAAAATAACAGCAATAAATCTAGGAATGGCTGCACATCCCCGTAATCATGGCACTGTGGAGGTTGAGGCAAGAGAACCAGAAGTTCAAAGTCAGGGTCGTTGAGATGACTGATCCCCAGAATGCACATGTGAAAAAGAACACCAAGTCACCCAAATTATCTTCTGACCTCAACATATGCACATACATCCACAGATGAAAGCATACCTACACACACACAAGAAAGGGAGAGAGAGGGAAGAAAGAAAGAAAAGAAGAAAGAAAGAAAGAGGGAAGGAAGAAAGGAAAGTTGGTTGATTAATTTAAGTACAAGGCTAGAGCCAGCAAGATAGTTTAGTAGGGGAAATGCTTACTTCTTTCTTTTTTTTCTTTTATTTTCTTTTTGGTTTTTCTAGACAGGGTTTCTCTGTGTAGCCCTGGCTGTACCTGGAACTCACTCTGTCGACCAGGCTGGCCTTGAACTCAGAAATCCACCTGTCTCTGCCTCCAGAGTGCTCGGATTAAAGGCGTGCGCCACCACTACCAGTGGAGACGCTATTTAAAAAACCTGCTCATAAAAGCAGCTAGAGAGAGATGGTTCAGTGAGTAAAAACAGTGGCTGCCTTTCAAGAAGACCTGGATTCAATTCCCAGCACTCATGTGGCAGCTAACAACTCCAGCTCCAGGGGATCCAACACCCTTTTCTGGCCTCCACGAGCACGGCAGTGGTGTACATGCAGGGAAGAAATCCATACCCATAAAATAAAAATAAATAAATAAATATTTTTTATAAGCTGCCAATCTGAATTGGTTAAGAGCACTTAACTGCTCTTGCAGAAGAGCCTACACAGCAGCTTACAAAATCCGATTCCAGAAAATCCAATGCCCTCTCTGGTCACCAGGCACAAAAGTGGTACACGTGCACTTTCACAGGCAAAAGCATTCCAATCCATTAAAATAAACTAGTCTATAAAAATCACACAATAACCTGAGGGGCTAGAGAGATGTCTATGTCAGTGAACTGCGTGTTAGGCAAGTAGGCTAGTCTAAGTTCACACCTCAGCACACATGAAAATGTGAGGCACACTCCTATTACATCAACACGAGGGAGGCAGAGACAGAAGGGGCTCAGAGCTCAGCCAGCCTAGCCTAATCAGGTCCTAGTGAGAAATTCTGCTTCAAAAACAAGGTGGGCAGTCCTGAAAATTGATACCAGAAGCTTACCTCTAGCCTCGACAAACCAAACAGGTATGCACATATACACACCTGCTTGTGTATACACACACACACAAGGAAAAACAAAGAATGATCTCTGATTTTGGATATCATTCCCAGCATGTATGTAGTGAAATTATATTCACTGTCCTTCACAACTTTTTTTTAACAGAAGATTTCTCTATATAGCCCTAGTTGGCCTTGAACTCACAGAGATCTGCCTGCCTCTGCCTCCCAAGTAATGATATTAAGTGTATGTTCTACCATGTGCAGCTGATAATTTGATTTTAGTGTTTATAGATACTATGTATATGAAATATAAACAATATTTGTAATATAATATAAAACTGTAAATTGTTGACTAACTGTGATGGTTTGAAAATGCTTAGCCAAGGAAGTAGAACCGTTAGGAGGTATGGCCTTGTTGGAATAGGTATGGCCTTGTTGGAGGAAGTGTGTTACTGTGGGCATGGGCTTTGAAAACCGCATTCTAGGTGCCTGGAGGCCACTAGTCTTCTAGCAGTCTTAAGAGGAAGATGTAGAACTCTCAGTTCTTCCTGCACCATGCCTGCCTGGATGCTGCCATGTTCCTGCCTTGATGATAACGAACTGAACCTCTGAACCTGTAAGCCAGCCCCAATTAAATGTGGTCCTTATAAGAGTTGCCTTGGTCATGGTGTCTGTTCATAGCAATGAAACCCTAAGACACAAATCAAGTTTTATGATATATGTTTATATTCTCTGACTGAGGAACTAAGGCAGGAGGATCTCTGTCTCAAAGACTATCTCAGGAACACAAAAGTTAAAGACTGAAGAGCTGGCTCTGTAGTTATGAGAACTTGTGGCTTTCAGAGTACACGAGTTCAGATCCCAGTGTCGATCCTATCTGTAATTTCAGCTGCAGGTACTCAGACATCATCCTCTTATGGTCTCCATGGACAGCTGCAAGCACTTGCACATAAACACATAGATGTACACACATAAATAAAAATGATAAAAGTAAATCAAAAAACAATATTTCATTATTCATTCCTTCATTACTCTTTTCAGCCATGTGACCTTTGAAGTAGTAAGAAAGATGTTGAATTGGCAGACATACAGGCAGGGTTGCTTGAGTTCTTGTTTAAAATTCTTCCATTAACTCAAAAACACTTTTAAAAAATGAAGCCAGGTAGTGGAAATCATATGCCTTTAATCCCAGCACTCTGAAGGCAGAGACAGGCGGATCTCTGACTTTAAGGCCAGGAGCCTGGTCTACAAAGCAAGTTCCAGGGCACCCAGGGCTACACAGAGAAACCCTATCTCAAAAACCCAAAACCCAATTTTTTTCTTTTTCAGGAGAGAAGAGGTCTCCAATACACACACACACACACACACACACACACACACACACATATGGGGGCGGGGGGAGTCTAAAACATTGTCTTAGTTAGGGTCTATTCCTGCACAAGCATCATGACCAAGAAGCAAGTTGGGGAGGAAAGAGTTTATTCAGCTTACACTTCCACACTGCTGTTCATCACTAAAGGAAGTCAGGACTGGAACTCAAGCAGGGCAGGAAGCAGGAGCTGATGCAGTGGCCATAGAGAGATGTTTCTTACAGGCTTGCTTCTCCTGGCTTGCTCAGCTGGCTTTCTTATAGAACCCAAGACTACCAGCCCACAGATGGTACCACCCGCAAGCTCGCCCCCCCCCCATCACTAATTGAGAAAATGCCTTACAGCTGGATCTCATGGAGGCATTTTCTCAACTGAAACTCCTTTCTCTGTGATAAGTCCAGCTTGTGTCAAGTTGACACAAAACCAGACATTACAATTGACCCCTTGTCAACTTGACACACAAATACATCACTATCAAGCCTCAACCCTTACTTTCTTATTTATCCCCAAGATCTAAATAACTTTAAAAAGTCCCACAGTCTTTGTAAATTCTTACTTATCAAAATTTCTTTCTTTCTTTCTTTCTTTCTTTCTTTCTTTCTTTTTGTTTTGTTTTTTTTTGGTTTTTGTTTTTTGTTTTTTTCCAAGACAGGGTTTCTCTGTGTAGCCCCGGCTGTCCTGGAACTCACTCTGTAGACCAGGCTGGCCTTGAACTCAGGAATCCGCCTGCCTCTGCCTCCCAAGTGCTGGGATTAAAGGCGTGTGCCACCACTGCCCGACCTCAAAATTTCAATCCCTTTAAAAATATCCAACCTCTTAGAATTCAAAGTCTTTTTACCAAAGTCTCTTAACTGTGGGCTCCACTAATATATCTTCTTCCTTCAGGAGGGAAAATACATCAGGGCACAGTCACAATCAAAAGCAAAATCAAACTCCAACCGTCCAACGTCTGGGATCCACTCATGATCTTCTGGATTCCTCCAAGGGCTTGAGTCACTTCTCCAGCTCTGCCCTTTGTAGCACACACCTTGTCTTCTAGGCTCCAGATGCCTGTACTCCACTGCTGCTGATGTTCTTAGTGGTCTTCTCATGGTGCTGGCATCTCCAAAACACTGTTGTCTTCTGCTGCAACTAGGCTTTACCAAGAGCCTCTCATAGGCTCTCTTTATGGTGCCAAGCCTCAACTCCTTTGCATGACCCCTTCAGACCTGGGCCATCAATTGCAACTAATGCTGCACCTTCACCAATGAAGGTCTCTCACAGTGCCCAGGCCTCAGCTGCTCTTCATGACTCCTTCATGCCTTCAAAACCAGTACCACCTGGGTGATTCTTACACATTACCAAGTCCAGCCACAGCACAAGGTACAATCCTGGCTATCTCTGGAACGCAGCCTCTGTGCTCTCAGAAAACACTTCTCAGAAGATTTCACCTCAGTGATGCTGGTCTCTTCCAAATCACAGTCAATTTCCCAGCTCCAGCTAACCAGCATCAATAGTCCCAGTAATGCAATGGTTTTGCTTTAGTAGTTCTGGTATCTTGTTAATCACAGCTGATCCTTCAGCCCCAGCTAACCAAAACCACAGAATCTTCACAATCAAAATAGCAATGACCCTGATAAAATTCTTTAATCTTCCCTCTGAAATTTCACAAGCCAGGCCTCCATCTTCTGCACTGTTCTCAACATTATCTTCCAAGCTCCTATACAACATCCCACAAATCTCTTAACACTGAATGGATCTTCTAGCCCAAAGTTCCAAAGTCCTTCCATAGTCCTTCCCAAAACATGGTCAGATTGTCACAGGAGTACCCCACTGCTGGTACCAATTTGTCTTAGTCAGGGTTTCTATTCCTGCACAAACATCATGACCAAGAAGCAAGTTGGGGAGGAAAGAGTTTATTCAGCTTACACTTCCACACTGCTGTTCATCACTAAAGGAAGTCAGGACTAGAACTCAAGCAGGTCAGGAAGCAGGAGCTGATGCAGATGTCTTGGAGGGATGTTTCTTACAGGCTTGCTTCCCCTGGCTTGCTCAGCTGGCTTTCTTATAGAACCAAGACAACCAGCCCACAGATGGTACCACCCACAAGCACCCCCCTTGATCACTAATTGAGAAAATGCCTTACAGCTGGATCTCATGGAGGCATTTTCTCAAGGGAGGCTCCTTTCTCTGTGATAAGTCCAGATTGTGTCAAGTTGACACAAAACCAGCCAGTAAAAACATTATATCCTTCTTTAGACAGAACTATAAAAACCTATAGAAGAGGAAAAGAGGAGGGGAGGAAGAAGGAGGAGGAGGAAAGAATGAAAGAACTCAATTTAAAAATAGATGAACCATCTGAAGAGATGGCCAATGAAGAGATACAGTCAGAAAACAAGTATGTAGAAGTTGTATCATTTGAATGAGAAATTTCTCCATAGTCTTGAGCATTTGAATACTTGGTTCCTAATTGATGGTGCTGTTTGGGAGACTTAGGAGATGTGGTCTTGTTGAAGGAAGTATATCACTGGAGATAGGCTTTGAGAGTTTAAAATGTCAAGCAATTCTGAGATTGTACCCTCTGCTTCCTGCTTGTAGGTCAAGTTAAGCTTCCAGTTGTTCCTTCCACTATGCATGCTGCATACCACCATAATTTACTGCCATGATGGACTCTTTTTTGTTTTGTTTTGCTTTTGTTTTTTGAGACAGGGTTTCTCTGTGTAGCCCTGGCTGTCCTGGAACTCACTCTGTAGACCAGGCTGGCCTCAAACTCAGGAATCCGCCTGACTCTGCCTCCCAAATGCTGGGATTAAAGGTGTGTGCTATCACTGCCCAGCCACGATGGACTCTTATCTTTCTGGAACCAGGACCCCAAACAAACTCTTCTTTAAGGTGCCTTGGTCATGGTGTTAATACACAATAGAAAAGTAATGAATACAGATACTAAGAGATTACAAAGTTAAACAGTGAGATACTATTATGTATCTGTTAGGATAGTCAAATTCTAGAATACCAACATCATTAGATGTTGGGAAGGATGTGAAAACACAGGAATTGTCATTGCTCCTAGATGCGAAATTGTACAGACACTCTTACATGATGATTTGGCCAGCTTATTGCAACTAAACAGAATCTTCTCATACAAGCCATCTATTGTACTCTTTGGTGTTTACTCAAATGATTTTGAAATGTATGTCTACACAAAAACCTGCTCTTAGATTTTTATGGTAGCCTTTCTATAGTTGCCCAAACTAGAGGCATTCTAGATGATGATCTTCCATAAATGAACAAACAAACTGTGAATCGTGTAGTTTGGAATATTATTTAGTGCTATAATACAAACTAGCTAGTAAGCTGGGCAGTGTGGCTGGAGCCTGTACTTCCAGCACAGGGAAGGCAGAGGCAAGAGAATTGCCTCAAGTTTCGGGGACAGTCGATGTTACTTAGTGAGTTACACTCCAGCCTATGCAGGGTGTGGTGCTGTACACCCTTAATCCTAGCACTCCAGAGGCAGAGGCAGGTAACTCTCTGTGAGGTCAAGGCCACCCTGATCTACAAAGTGAGTTCCAGGCCAGCCAAAGCCATTACACAGAGAAACCCTGTCTCAAAACAAGCAAGCAAGCAAACAAACAAACAAAAATGCTATAAAACAACAAGAAAATATAGAGAAAAGTTACTGCCATAAGACAACAACAAGACAGAGAAATGATACTTAATGAAAACAGCTAATTTGAAAAGACTTTATCTATACTGTGTGGTTCTAGCTATGTGATGTTCTGGAACTAAAAAGATGGGGACTGGAGAGATGGTTCAGCAGTTAAGAGCCCTTGTTGTGGGCTGGAGAGATGGCTCAGTGGTTAAGAACACTGTCTGCTCTTCCAGAGGTCCTGAGTTCAATTCCCAGCAACCACATGGTGGCTTACAACCATCTGTAACGGGATCCGATGCCCACTTCTGGTGTGTCTAAAGACAGTGACAGTGTACTCATATACATCAAAGAAAGAAAGAAACAAAGAAAAGTTTTCCCCCTAAAAATAAAAAGATAAATAAAAAAAAAAGAAAATGAAAAAGAAAAAAATACAAAAATATTATTAAAAATTAAAAGAGCATCTGTTGTTCTCATACAGAACTCAACCTCTGTTCCTCATGCCTGCACGGTAATTCATCTGTAACTCTAGCTCCAGGGGATCCAATGCCCTTTTTATTGGCCTCTGTGGGTTCTAGTCACATGGTGCATATATGTACATGTAGGCAAAATACCCATACACACAGAATTCAATATCTATATATTTTAAATGTTAAAAATAATTGGCAGCTCAGCATAGCAGAGAAAGGGAGAGGCAGGATCTCAGTGGAATCCATGGGGATTTTTAAGTTGCTATGCTGGCTAGTTTTTTGTCAACTTGACCCTAGCTAGAGTCATCTTAGAGGAGGAAGCCTCAACTGAGAAATTCCTTCCAAAAGATCTGGCTGTAGGCAAACCTGGAGGGCATTTTCTTAATTAGTGATTAATAGGTAAGGGACCAGCCCCTTGTAAGTGGTGCCACTCATGCACTGTGCTTCTGAGTGCTGAACAAACCATAAGGAGCAAGCCAGTAAGCAGCACTCCTCCATGACCTCTGCATCAATTCCTGCCTCCACGCTCCTGCCCAGACTGCCTTCGATGAGGAAATAAACCCTTTCCCCCTGGAGTTGCTTTTGGTTATGGTGTTTCATCACAGCAATAGTGACTCTAACAAAAATAATTGGTAAAAATGTGCTGTATAGATAGATGCCATAATATATCTTACTTAAACCTATAGAGTAAACTCTAATGTGAACGATAAGCTTTAATGAAATGTATTTGTGTTGTTTTGCCAACTGTTAAAAATTTGCCAACTAATATACTATGACAATAATAGGAGAAAGGGTTTGTGAGAAAGTGGGAAACTGTACACAGCTGTATTCTATAAAGCTAAAGATACCCTTTGTTCTGGTTTGCTTTTCTGTTGCCGTGATAAAACACCATGACCAAAAACAACTTGGGAGCCGGGCAGTGGTGGCTCACGCCTTTAATCCCAGCACTCGGGAGGCAGAAGCAGGTGGATTTCTGACTTCGAGGCCAGCCTGGTCTACAGAGTGAGTTCCAGGACGGCCAGGGCTATACAGAGAAACCCTGTCTCGAAAAACCAAAAAGGAAAAAGAAAAAAAAAAAACCAACTTGGGGGAGGAAAGGATTTATTTGGCTTACAGGTAAGGGTCTATAACTAGAAAGCCAACATAGGACCCAATGCAGGAACCTGAAGGCAGGAACTCAAGCAAAGAGCATAAGGAATGCTGTTCTGGCTTGCTTCCCATGACTTGCTCAGCTTGGTTTCTTATAAACCCAGGCCCCGCAACCCAGGGAGGGAACTATCTACAGTGGTCTGGATCCTCACACATCAATCATTAATCAAGCAAATCCCCCACAGCCAGCCCACAGGCCACTCTGATGGAGGCACTGCCTCAACAGACTGTCACCTCTTCCCAGGTGACTCTTGTTTCATGTTGACAAAAATTAACCAGGACTGCCTTACAAATCAAGTTTATTAAAGTTTTAAAGGTGGTATCTTCAACATGAACAAAAAATGAGAACTTTACTTTGATCATATCATTTAAAAATTGCATTCATTTGTACGTGGATGGGTGCATGTGCCCATGAGCATGTGCATGCATGCCACCGTGCACATGTAGAGGTTAGAAGACAACTCGAAGAGTCATTTCTCTCTTCCCACTAAGAGGATCCTGGAGATAGACCTTAGATCATCCAGTTTGTCTGCCAGGGCCCTCCTTTACCCACTCAGCCATCTCACCAGCTGGCATGGTTATAGCTTTTTAATCTCGCTATAGAAGATTCATAGCTCAGTCTCTTTTTAGATCCTTGATTCTAACGTTGCTGGTGGAAAGGTGGAATTAAATTATAAGAAGCCAAGGAGTTTATAGAAATAACTGCACATAGAACAAGGTTATATAAATATAACACCCTTCAAAATTGGTTTATCAATGCATCCCAACTCTAGTTGACAGGAGATGAACCACTATTGGTTGTTTTGATTTTTCAAGACGATCTATTGCAGGAAAAAAGATGCCCATGATAGGATATCTGAAAGCTCCCTTCAAAAGTGACTTTACTCAAACAACCCTCTCTTCTAACACACAGACACACAGATACACACACACACACACACACACACACACACACCTGCTAAGGAAGCCACTATAGCTGTCACATTGTTATTCTAGTACACTTTGCCTAGGACACATGCTCTATGTCTCGCCAAATTATGAATAAGAAATGACCGAATGGAAATAATGAGTTACCTTATCATTCCCTTTCTTAAATTGTCATTATTTCCAATATCAGGCCATTAAGGTCTGTAGTCATAGATATTTCTTAAGTTCTGGCCCCTCATTGAAAAGCCAGGCAACTCTGTGTTGATGTAGGTTACCTTACCTTGTACTTATTTTGAACTTCATTGAACTCCAATGTGTGGTGAGTCCACTAAAATCCTATACTCATGAAGCATCATGGTCACTTTAATGGAATAGGGTGGGATGAAATGGCAGGCACACATATTGTGTATATCTTCTACACTCATACATATAGCCTGTTATACCAAGTGCAGCGAGATGGTTTGAGTACAGCCCAGGAAGTGGCACTGTCAGGAGGTGTGGCCTTGTTGGAATAGGTGTGCCACTGTGGCTTTGGGCTTTATTTATTTATTTATTTATTTATTGATTGATTGATTGATTGTGTCTGTCTTTCTGTGGGTATGTGCATCCACAGGTGCCCACAGAAGGCCAAAGGCATTGAGGGTGTCTAGAATTATAGAATTTAGGTGCAGTGGACTGAGCTCTAGCCCTTTACAAGACCAGCAAGTACTCTTTTTTTTTCTTTAATGTGCATTTTTTTTTTTTTGCCTGCATGTCTGTTTTTCTGTGTGAGAGTATCAGATCCCCTGGAACCGGAGTTGTAGACAGTTGTGAACTGCCATGTGAGTGCTGGTAATTAAACCCAGGTCCTCTGGAGTCTTAACCACTGAGCCATCCTTCCAGCCCTGAGTTTGGGCTTTAAAACCTTCATCTTAGCTGCCTGGAAACCAATATTCTCCTAGCATCCTTCAGATGAAGATGGAGAACTCTCAGCTCTGCCTGCACCATGCCTTCCTGGATGCTGTTGTGCTTCCTGCCATGATGATAATGAACTAACCTCTAAGTCTGTAAGCCAGCCCCAATTAAATGTTGTCCTTACAAGAGTTGCCTTGGTTATGGTGTCTGTTCATAGCAAAGAACCCTAACTAAGACATGGAGTTTCTTTGTTGTTTCTTTATTGGAGACCCAGTCTTATTAAGCCCTGGCTGGTTTTGAACTCACTCTGTAGCTGAGGATAATCATCTTCTTGCCTCCTTCTCCCCAAGTGCTGCAATTACAGTTATGCACTACACCGGGCTCAAAGTACAAGTTTACAGATGTAATTACGGTGCTTATAATGATGCAGAACTGTGATTTCAACCTTCAAGAGGCTAAGACAAGTTTAAACGTTGAAGGCCGTCCTTAATCATATGAGTTCAAGGCTAGCCTAAACCAAACAGAAACATTGTCTCAAAAAGAAAGAACGCTGGGAATAATAGATTAATTGAACAGGAAAAAAAGCTGGTACAGAACATTAAGTAACACCAGCAGAGATGTAGAAGACTGGTCTTCAAAAGAATCTGAGGAGCAGTGAGACAAAATTAAGAAAACACAGGAAAGAATTCTGTTACATACGCCAAAAGAAAAAACATCCAAGAAGAAAGAAGTGATCAACATGGTTGTCTTATTTAGGGTTACTATTGTGATGAAACAACACTTATGTATCAGTCAGGGTTCTCTAGAGTCACAGAACTGACGGGTAGTCTCTATACAGTAAAGGAATTTGTTAATGACTTACAGTCTGTAGCCCTACTCCCCAACAATGGTCAGCAGCAGCTGTGAATGGAAGTCCAAGGATTGAGCAGTTGCTCAGTCCCACAAGGCACACAGGTGAAGAAGAGCGAACCTTCCTTCTTCCAATGTCCTTATGCAGGTCTCCAGCAGAAGGTGTGACCCAGATTAAAGGTGTGCAGCACCATGCCTGGGCCTGGGACTTGCTTTGTCCCAGATGACCTTGAACTCAGAGAATTTGCCATAGTCTCCGGGGATTAAAGGCATGTACTACTTTGTCTGGGCCTAACCTTGTTATGGCCACTATGCCTCAAGATCTCCATGGCAAGATCCAGGTCAGAAACTTGTATCTCCCAGCCTCAAGATCAGGATCACAGGTGAGCCTTCTAATTCTGGATTGTAGTTCACTCCAGATATAGTCAAATCGACAATCAGGAATAGCCACTAGAATCCACCCCTTGTCAATTTGACACAAATAATATCTTATGTCCACATGAGAGAATAACAAGGTCATGAATATGCCTAACATGATATAACTATTCCTCGTATAATCTCAAACACATTTATAAACTTACAATGGGGCAATGTCCCTTGGGAACATTCTTTTAGTATCTCAACTTAAATACCAATTGATGTTAAAGAAATTAGAAGACCAATATGTTCTTTTTTTTTTTTTAAGATTTATTTATTTATTTTATATATGTGAGTACACTGTCACTGTCTTCAGACACACCAGAAGAGGGCATCAAATTCTATTACAGATGGTTGTGAACCACCATGTGGTTGCTGGGAATTGAACTCAGGACCCCTGGAAGAGCAGTCAGTGCTTTTAACTGCTGAGCCATCTCTCTAGCCCCGACAAATATGTTCCTAACAAACTACAACAGAAGCATTCATATTACTTTATAATCCTCGTCTCTGCAGCTGGTCACGTGGTCTTAGCTGGTATTTATAACTGCCTTCCTCTACTACCCATTCTGTATTTCCTCCACCCTCTGCAAGCACCTCAGCAGGTCTTGGCGCTTTTCCTGGGGGAGTGACCCATATCTTCATTCCTGATGAGTCTGCATCCTTTGTCATCCTGCTCGAATTAGGCTGTTGTAGTTTTCCATTGACTTTAATCACAGGACATGGTAGTACTAAGAGACGCCCTAAGGGATCTCCTGCTCTCTGGACATAATCCTTCATACCTCCATTGTGGAGAGGCAATCCAATTTCCCCATGGTAATCTGGATCTATCACCCCTCCTAACACTGTTATTACTTTTTAGCCTGTTGGTTTAAGGGCATTAGAAGCCCAAAATGACCAGGGGGAAGTCTGAGCTTCCAGTTCAATGGAATGTTTGTTTTGGCTCCTGGTAGGAGCACTCCCCCCCCTCTGGAACCAAAAATGTCTAGGCCAGCAGAACCTAGAGTTGTAGGGACAGGAAGCAAAAATTTTCCTAGAGGGTCACTAGGAGTGATAGTGAGTGGAACTATTCCCTTTTCCACCGCTTGATTCCTGGACCCATGGATCCTGGCTATGGGAGAAACTGTACCATATATTGGATACTGATTCAAAGCATACACTGCCTCCTGAAGAACTCTGCCCCAGCCCTCCATGCTGCTGCCACCTAATTGGCGCTGTAACTGTGTCTTCAGAAGGCCATTCCATCTTTCTATCAGACCAGCTTCATCAGGATGATAGGGAAACATGGTAAGGCCAGTGGAATCCATGATTGTGGGTCCACTGTTGAACTTCTCTGGCTGTGAAATGAGTTTCTTGGTCAGAAGCAATACTATGTGGAATACCATGACAATGGATAAGGCATTCTGTCAGTCCACGGATGGTGGTTTTGGCAGAAGCATTATGTGCAGGAAAGGCAAATCCATAACCAGAATAAGTATCTACCCCAGTAAGAACAAAACGTTGTCCTTTCCACGGAGGAAGTGGTCCAATGTTGTCAACCTGCCACCAGGTTGCTGGCTGGTCACCTCGAGGAACGGTGCCATATCTGGGGCTCAGTGTTGGTCTCTGCTGTTGGCAGATCTGGCATTCAGCCACAGCTGTAGCTAGGTCAGCCTTGGTGAGTGGAAGTCCATGCTCTTGAGCCCAAGCATAACCTCCATCTCGGCCACCATGGCCACTTTGTTTGTGTGCCCACTGAGCAATGACAGGGATGGCTGAGGAAAGAGGCTGACTGTCCACAGAATGGGTCATCTTATCCACTTGATTACTGAACTCCTCCTAGGCTCAAGTCACCTTTTGGTGAGCATTTACATGGAACACAAATATCTTCACATCCTTTGCCCATTTGGAGAGATCTATCCACACACTTCTTCCCCAGATGTCTTTCTCACCAATTTTCCAATTGTGATCTTTCCAAGTCCCTGACCATCCAGTTAATCCATTGGCTATAGCCCATGAGTCAGTGAGCAATCGTACATCTGGTCATTTCTTCTTCCAAACAAACTGTAATACCATCTGTACTGCTCGAAGTTCTGCCCACTGAAGACTGTCCTTCACCTGTATCTTTCAGGGTTGTCCCAGAAAGGGGTTGTAATGCTACAGTGGTCCACTTCTGGGTGGTGCCTGCGTAACATGCAGAGCCATCAGTAAACCAGGTCTTAGTCTTCACTTCTTCAGTCAGCCAATCATAGGGAACACCCCATGAGGCTATAGGCATATGCTTGGTAGCAGATGGCATTGTAACAGGAGTAGAAACCATAGGCATTTGAGCAACTTCTTCATGTAACTTACTTGTGCCTTCAGGACCTGCTCGGGTTTGATCACAGATGTACCACTTCCATTTGATAATAGACTGCTGCTGTGCACATCCTACTTTATGGCTTTGGAGGGTCTGATACACCCAGTTTATGATTGGCAGTTCAGGTCTTGTGGTAACTTGGTGTCCTATTGTCAAACTTTCAGTTTCCACTAAGGCCTAATAGCAGGTCAAGAGCTGTGTTTCAAAGGGAGAATAGTTGTCTGCAGATGATGGTAGAGATCTGCTCCAAAATCCCAAAGGTCTCTTCTGTGATTCACCTACAGGGGCCTGCCAGAGGCTCCAAACAGCATCTCTATCTGTCACCAAAACCTCAAGTACCATCAGGTCTGCTAGAACATATGGTCTAAGTGGTAAAGCAGCCTGACCAGCAGCCTGGGACTTCTTTTGTTCCAGGCCCCACACAAAACTAGCAAATTTCCAAGTTACTTGGTAAATGGGCCTGAATAACACACCCAAGTGAGGAATGTGCTGTTTCCAGAATCCAAATAGACCCACTAAACATTATGCTTCTTTCTTGGTGGTAGGAGGGGCCAGGTGCAGGAGAAGCTGAGAGTTCTACATCTTCATCTGAAGGATGCTGGTGGAAGACTGACTTCCAGGCAGCTAGGGTAAGGGTCTTAAGCCCACACCCACAGTGACACACCTACTCCAACAAGGCCTCACCTCCCAATAGGGCCACTCTCTAGACCAATCATATATAAACTATCACAACATACAAAAGCAACTCCAAAGCGGAAGGGTTCATTTGGCTCACATATCCTGAGCCACAGTCCACTGAGGAAAGCCAAACTAGGAACTCAAATCAGGCAGAACCTAGAGGCAGGAGCTGATGTAGCGGCCATGGATTCCACTGGATTCCATTGGATCTGGGGACAATGAGGTCTTCTATTTAGAGCCGAAAGAGTAATTCAGTGGAGTGGTTGAAGTGGAATTTTCTGGTTGTGTTATGTGATGCAGGGTATGTTTTGCTGAAGCAGACTCCCATGATGTTCTGCTGAGGCAAGACCAGTGAGAGGACATGTGATATTTTGGAGAGAGTATAAGTAGGACTCAACAGACAGTGACCAGGGCTTGCATAGCTAGCCCTCCAACTCTTTATTGGTCTGTTGTCTTTGTTAATCTTCACTTTGTTGAGAGAGGCATGGCAGAAAACTCCTGGCATTCGGGCTGGTCCTGGTCACTCCCTCTGACTTGTGTGGATTTCGCAGAGGCCTGGCGGTTTCTGCTGGATCATGCCACCATTGCTGATTTGTGTTTGGTGACAAATGGAGATTGGATTGCCTCCAACGAACTACCTCTAAATAGGTTCATATCTCCTTATCCTATTTACCAACTTTTCTCCCCTACCTTTAGATGGTGGGCTAGAAGGTGGATCAAAGTGTTTGAGAACCCTTATTAAGGTAGGGTTTGAAAAATCTAAGCCTACAAGTGTCCAGGTGGACACTACAATGTGGTAGGAGGAAATTAAGTAGAAGATGAGTGTACAAAGACAAACATTGATGACTCTTTGAAGAAATGTAGTATAGGGCCTGGAGAGGTGACTTAGTAGTTAAGAGTACTTCCTGACATTGAAGATGTCCCTTGTTTGTTTTCCAGCACCCTCATGGTGCCATGAGGCACCATCCATAATACCAATTCCCAGGGAATCCAACAATCCCATTTTTGTGCCTCTATAGGCACAAGGTATACATATGATGCTATTGTGTAACAATTTCCCCCCAAAATTGAAACTTTTCATTCTTCCGGGTAGCTCCTTAAGCAGGAAGGTAAACAACTGTAAATAGCTGTAGGAAGTCCCTGAAATTGACCAGATTCACCAGTTCTCTTCTTCCCAGAGTAAACAGTAAAAGGCTGAGAGTCCTTCGGCTGAGCTTCCAAGAAGACTTGCAAGCTGAACGGTAAAGACGATAATGAGACCAAACTAGCTGCCTGGAAGAGATTTAAACCTGACTTCTTTGGAAAGGACACTCAAACCTGTAGAGTCCTGGGTCTTGTTTATGTGTTGAGTCATTTCTGCTCCTGTAAGTAACCCCTCATTGGTTCACCAAGTTGGATTTTGGTGGTATTCTTACTTTGGTCTGTCATGGGTTCCTGATCTGGGGTGAGTAGACGTGTGTGCTGCATCTCCCCAGGAAAAGTTTTGTCACACAATAGATGCAATACAAATATGTAGGCAAGGCCAGGCAGTGGTGGCGCATGCCTTTAATTCCAGCACTCAAGAGGCAGAGGCAGTTGGATTTCTGAGTTCAAGACCAGCCTTGTCTACAGAGTGAGTCCCAGGACAGCCAGGGCTATACAAAGAAACCATTTCGAAAACAAACAAACAAAAACAAATATGCAGGCAAAACACTATATACATTAACTTAAATAAGTAAATCTTTTAAAGGGGGGGAGACAAAAGGGAAAGAGAACTCAGTGGTTAAGAACATTATCTTGGGTCCTTTCCAGAGGACCCAAGTTTGGTTCCCAGCACTCATGTCTGGCAGCTTTCCATCTCCTGTAAATCCATCTCCAGGGAATCTGACACTCTCCTCTGGCCTGAATGGGTAAACACAAATGCACATAGAAAATTTAAGGACATGTATCTGTTTAAAAACAAAACAAAAACCAAACGAGGAATGGTCTGTGAGCTAGGAAGAAATCCAAATCATGGAATGTTTTGATGTTTATATAAAGTGATACTTAGTACTGAGAGGAGCTGGATGAGAGGAAGGAGAAGTTAAATATAGAGAAGAAAAATGAGGTTATCATCTGTGTAGTATCCAAGTACATAGAAACCAGTGAAGCTCCATAAACTGGACAGGGACCTCTGCCTTGTTTTGCCTTGAATGACTCAAAATAACATAAAGGTATTGTTGCATAGTTTTGAAGGTAAGATGTCTAGAGTCAAGGTTGGTAGATTCCTGCTTCCTTTGAAACCTTGATTCTCCTTTGTTCCTGAAGGTATTTGGGCAATCTTTGGCATTCCATAGCCTGTGGCTACATAACTCTAGACATTCATTATCACAGGGTTTTCTCCGTTTTTTAAATAGTCCTCTGCCTATAAACATAATAGTTATATTGGATTAGGAACTTGCATTATTCAAGTATGACCTCATCTTGACTAATTTTACATTGGGAAACATTCCTGTTTCCCAAGAAGACACATCCTGCAATACTGGAAGTCAACATTTCAACATTTTTTAGGAGGAAGACATAATTCAGCCCATGATAAATACAGTAAATCCTGAACTAGCACTGAATGAGAGGATGGATGTGTGCTACAAAGCACTGGGGAAAAGAATTTATCCTATATTAGAGACGGAATGCCATTGCATTTGGTATGCTTTACCTCTTAACTGTCTTCTAAACCTCATTCATCAAAGGCTCGACTTCTGTGTAATGGTGCTGTTGAGAGACTGTGGAAACCTTAGGGAGTGAGACCTCGTTGTAGGAAACAGGTCATTAAAATCACACACTTGCAGGGTACATTGGGGGCCTTTTCCTTTTTCTCTCTCTCTTTTTTTTTTTTTTTTTTTTGAGACAGGGTTTCTCTGTGTAGCCCTGGCTGTCCTGGAACTCACTCTGTAGACCAGGCTGGCCTCGAACTCAGAAATCCACCTGCCTCTGCCTCCCGAGTGCTGGGACTAAAGGCGCGCTCCACCCACTGCCTGGCTCCTTTTCCTTTCTCATGCTTCTTGGTTCCATGCTATGATCTGCACTTGTCTGTGTTCTGTGTCCCCTTAAATGCATCACCTTACCACAAACCTCTGAAAACAATGGACAAATGAATCTTTCTGCCTTTTAATGGACAGAAGCTGCTGACCTCTGTGGTTGAGTTAGGGGAAAGCTGGAAGAAGTGGAGGAGGAGGACAACCCGGCAGGAGGACCAGCAGTCTCAACTAACCTGAACCCCCAAGATCTCTCAGACACTGGACCACTAACCAGGCAGCATACACACTGATATGAGGCCCCCAACACATATACAGCAGAGGACTGCAGGGTCTAGGTTCAGTCAGAGAAGATGCACCTAATCTCAAGAGACTGGAGGCCTCAGGGAGTTTAGAGATCTGGTGGGATGGGAGTGCGGACATCCTCATGGAGACAGGGGGGTGGGGAGAAGGTATGGGATGGGGAGCAGTCAGAGAGGGTGGACTGAGAGGGGAATAAAATCTGGAGTGAGAAAAAATTAAATAAAATAATACTACTACTAATAAAAGATCACCATGAAGTTAAGAAGACTTGAGAACTAGCTTTGTGGAAGAAATGTGGAAAATTCAGAGACTAATGTAAGCAGAACTTGATGGGTAATTTTGGTATGAGCTTCGAGTGCTGGCAGGAATGCATACAGTAAAGAGCATGCTCATAGGGTTCCAGAAGGAAACGGGGCCTCTAATGGGAATCACTGTAGCAAATAACACTTCCCTCATGCCCTGAGAGTTTGTAAGAGGCTGAGTTAAATGTGGCAGACTAACTAGACTAGCAGAGGAAATCTAGGTAGCCCCGCATTTGTGCTTTGACAGGGATAGTGCTGGTGCCTTTAGCAATGATTCGAAGGATCAATGTAAACAGAAACCAGAACAGAATGATTAGAAAAACTTGTAGATTCACCAAGAACAGAATGTATTTAAAGTGGAAAACAGGGTGTGGTGATGCATTCCTTCAATCCCAGACAGAAGCAGGCAGATCTCTAAAAGTTTGAGACCAGCCTGATCTACATAGAGAGGCCACTCAGGTTGACATAGGGAGACCCGTTTTCAAAAATAAAGAAACAAAAAATAATAATAAAGTTGAAAACAAGGAGAGTGTGGTGGTTAAAGCTATCGGCACCACTAATAGAAGCCAAACAATTTACACTGGAACATTGGGAGAGGCTTAAGAGAACGCTTCAGAACTCAGCCAAACCTCACCCTCCATAGACATAAAGGCATAAAACTGTAAACTCATTTGAAAGACTTAACTTTGAGAAGTGTGCTCTACGGCGTCCTGGTCTCACAGGGTCAATAGGGAAAGTGTTTCCCCATACACTATCATGCTGGTTGGGGTTTTTGTTTTTATCAATTTAACACAAGCTGGACCACCTGGGAAGAAAAAGCATTGAGAAAATGCTTCCCTCAGATTGGCCTGTATTCAGGTCTGTTGGGTATATTCTTACTTCACTGTAGGCAGTGCCACACCTGGGCAGGTGGCTCTGAGTTGTATAAGAAAGTAGGCTTGAGGGCTGAGGAGATGGCTCCACAGTTAAATATTAGATTCACAACCAAAGCATCACAAGAAAGCAGGCTGAACGAGCAAGCCATGGAGAGCAGGCCAGGAAGCAGCATATCTCTGTAGTCTGTGCTTCAGGTGCTACTGAAAGACCCCCGAACTGGGGAGACCCTCACTCAAGTCTCGAGAAGACTCTTCCCCCCAATGACTCACGAGAGACCAAACCTGCTGCAAGTACAAGAGGTTTATTCGGGAAAACAGTGCACCGGGCCGAGCTCATAACCCACACTGGGGCAGAGGAGATCGACCCGAGCAGCTGAAGTGAGGGGTATTTAAAGGGAACACAAAGCAAAAATAAGGGGGGTAGGAGGGAACATGTGTCATGGGAAAGAACAGAGGGTCTCAAAACAGAGGTTACGGTGACATTTTTGGTTGATCAACAGGATAGGAGCCAAGCCAAAACAACTGCTTTCTCAAAACAACTGCTTTCTCAAAACAGTTTTCAGAATAGAGGTCATTGTGACATTTCGGGGTGGTTGGAACAAGGTAAAAACAACCATTTCCCAGAATTGTCTAGGGAGGTGAGTTTAGTTCATCTCAGGCCCCTGGGTGGCCTAGGGCTCAAGTGCTGAGTCTAGGGGTATTTTTCTTCCAGGGTCTTTCATCCCCCACTTCTCCTAAAGCATAGTTCTAATCCTAGAGCTATAGTCCGATTTCACTATCAAGAGCCTGTTCTCCCATTGCCTGGTACTGTTGTCTTAACATCAGGATTTGTACAGAACTTACTCGTTCTCTGACAAAGGTCATTAGTCTATTGATTAAACAGGGTCCTACAGTGAGTAAGAGAAGCAAAATCATCAGTGGCCCCACCAAGGCAGAAAGCAAAGTTGTCATCCAAGGTGACTTGCTGAACCATCCTTTGAACCATCCCTGTCCGGCCTCTCTTTCCTTCCTGCGTTTTTCTAGCCATTCTCTGAGCTTGCTCATGGAGTCCCTAATGGCTCCTGAGTAGTCTACATAAAAGCAACACTCTTCTCTTAAGGCCGCACATAATCCACCTTCTTTTAGAAACAACAAATCTAATCCTCTCCTGTTCTGCAGAACTACCTCTGACAGGGAGGTCAAGGATTCTTCTAGATTACTAACAGACTTCTCTAAAGCTTGAAGATCCTCAGTCATGGCCGCGTGGAGCTTGTTGAGCCCCCTCTCTAGTAGTTGTGGTCCCGATACTAAAGCGGCAGTCCCTGTCCCCACCCCAGTGGTCACTCCCAGGCCCAGCATGACCGACAGTGTCAGGGATATCGGCTCTCTCTTATATCTAGAGGAGCATAGGTCGTACTCGTCGATGACCTCTTCTTCTGGATGGTAATAGACCCGAGGGACAAGCTGGACCATCACACAGAAATCCGGAGACTGATTAAAAACTAAGGTGGAGACACAAGGGGTTAACCCGGTATTACAAGCCCACCACCTATTAGGCTCTGGCACCAAGTATTGCTCGGATGTACCCTGGCTGACGGTTGCAATGGAATTGCAGAGAGGCTGGTGGGTGGAGGGTACCTTGCCTATACAGAGCCCCGCCCCTGTCACCTCAGTCAGGGTGAGCTTGTTTTCAGAGCCCCACAAGCATTGGGTGGTTTGGATGGTGGTATTAAAGGACCCTTTTGTAGCCATCCCCTCATAGTATGGGGGTCCTGAGGACAGGCAAAGCCACCAGGAATAAATAACATTGGGGTTTGTGGTGTTGAGGGCCTGAAAGGCTCCTTGTATTAGGTTAAATAGCCTTTGTCCCGTCTTTACTGGGGGGGGGCATAGGAGATTGTAGAGGGAGCCGGAGTAGGCCTGGCAGGGGGAGTGAAGGTTGACACGGGCTGAGGCGGGGGAGGAAGGGGCGGCACCTGTAAGCCTCCCTGTTCCGCCAAGACGGGATTAGGCCCCACGGGAACGGCTTTAGGGAGTTCGATCTTTAGCCGGATGGTAAAAAGAAGACCATCATCATATCCACCTTTATACAACCTGATGCCCGATTGGTATCCTTTGGTCCATCCTGTGGCCTGTTTCCCGTGGGAAGTGAACCTGATTTTAAGTGGATGACACCATTGGTCGTGTCATTGGCTCCACTCGTCCGAACTCAGCATACGAGAGAAAACCCCAGGAGAGTCATGAGAGTAATTAGCAGTGACTGTGATGAAGTCCCATCTGGAAGAGGGTTTCCAACGGGTATCTCCAGTGGTCTCACAACCCCAATTCTTGCAAAACAAGTCAGGCTTATGCCCACAAGTCGGCCCCAGCACCCGGTTATGGTGATACCCCGGACAGACATAAAAGGATATAGCTTTTAGTGTGTTCCTGCAGTTGGTGGTAGAGCACCCCATCCCTGGCCCCCCAGGATTTGGGGAAATGTTAGGGGGTGTGCATTTATCAGGGTTCTGACCCTCCATGTCCCAAATCCCTGTATTCGGAGCCCCAGTAGCCAACTTACAAAGGTCTGAGTACAAGTCAGGCCACCAAGATGATGAGGAGGTGGTCTGGGTTACCGACCATATCTCTTCTCCGGAGTCCGACAGTACTTGCCAGGTTAATTTCCAGGGGACATGAGAATTTTCATCCGGCCCCTGAAGCAGTTCCACGTAGCAAGCACAGCTTAAGAGGATCAGCAGTCTTTTCCAATCTCCATTCATCCTGAGCTGGTTCCCGCGCTCTCTTGACATGGGAGGCATGGATCCAGGCTGAAATGCCTTCAACCCCGACTGCCGTGGGGGTGGTCAGAAGCACTAAGTATGGTCCTTTCCAGCGAGGTTCGAGGTTGCCCACTCAGTGGCACCGGATCAAAACAGCATCTCCAACCTGGAATTGATGGGGCATGTCTGGACTCTCAGTCTCGTAAGCCCCCTTCAGCTGTTCCCAGGCTTGGCGTCTGACCAACTCAAGGGTCTTTAATCCAGTAAACAGGGGTTGAGAAAGAGAAGCATCAGGGTCAAAAACTCCACCTGCCGCTGTAAGTGGTGGTGGCCCCCCACATAGGATCTCATAAGGTGTAAGTTTAAACCTTCCAGGGGTGTTCCGAACTCGGAACAGGGCAAAAAGGAGGAGGGCTGTCCAGTCCTTCCCACCGGTCTCTAAGGCTAATTTGGTCAAGGTCTTTTTTAAAGTTTTGTTCATCCTCTCTACCTGACCTGAGCTCTGGGGTCTGTAAGCACAATGTAATTTCCAATTAACTCCCAGTTGAGTGGCCAATCCCTGACTTACCTGGGCAATAAAGGCAGGTCCATTATCGGACCTGATTACCTTGGGAATTCCGAACCTTGGAAAAATTTCTTCAAGGATCTTCTTAGCCACCACATTGGCAGTCTCAGTCCTAGTGGGAAAAGCTTCTACCCATCCTGAGAAGGTGTCTATAAAAACTAGTAAGTATTTGTTACCGTATTTGGCCGGCTTGATCTCTGTAAAATCCACTTCCCAATATGCCCCAGGGTGGTCGCCCCTAAGTATTTTACCCTGGATGTTTATGGGACGCCCTGCATTTGTCAGAGTGCATGCCTCACACTTTCTGACCACTTTGACCGCTTCTTGTACCAAGTCTGAAAGTCCAATAACGCAGTAGTCAGAGGATCTCACAATGTCTTTTAGTTTCTTCGTCCCTAGGTGGGTCAAACGATGCAGGTTGGTGACATATTTACGCCCTTCTTCTGGAGGAAGGACTTGTTTACCATCTTCAGTTTCAGCTACCCCATAAGTGGTGTACCCCTGAACTATGCCTAATTTGTCCATAGCCTGATAGTCTTCTGGAGCATATCTAAAACTGGTCTCTCTGTTATCATAATAGTCTTTGGATTCTCTGGCAGCCATAATCATGGCTCCTTCTGCTGCCTGCTTAGCAGTCAAATCTGCCATTTGGTTTCCACGGGCCACCACATCTTGGCCTTTCTGGTGCCCTGGACAATGTATAATGGCTATCTTTTTTGGTAAGTGTATGGCCTGCAGGAGGCTCAGAATCTCTTCTTTGTTTTTAATGTCCTTTCCTGTGGATGTTAGTAGCCCTCTCTGCCTGTAGATTGCTCCGTGTATATGAGCAGTCATGAAAGCATACCTGCTGTCTGTATAGATGTTGACAGACTTCCCTTCTGCCATTCTTAGAGCTTAAACCAGAGCCACAAGTTCAGCTTTTTGGGCCAAGGTTCCTTCGGGAAGGCTGCTGGCCCAGATCACTTGTTTTCCATCTAGTACCGCCGCCCCCACCTTCCGCTTACCTTCAACCATGAAGCTGCTGCCATCAGTATACCAATTGGAGCTTCCAGGCCAAGGTTGATCCTTGAGGTCACTCCAGGTACCAGTCTCTTCAGCCAGGATGTCATCACAGTGATGAGTAGGCAAGGATTCATCAGCCTCTGGTAGCAGGGTAGCAGGGTTGAGGACCACAGGGGGCGCAAAGATCACTCGTTCAGTCAGAAGGAGGCTCTGGTAGTGTGTCATTCGGGGGTTGGTGATCAACCATCAGGGGGGGGGGGGGTTACCTAATGATGCTTTCCAGAGCATGGGGCTCTACTACAGTGGTCTGTTGCCCCAGGGTGAGCTTATCTGCATCTTTGAGGAGCAGAGCCACCTCAGCGATGGCTTTAAGGCAGGAAGGCCATCTGCTAGCAACTGGATCCAGTTTTTTTGACAGATAAGCTACAGGCCTCTTCCAAGGTCCCAGTGTCTGAGTCAGGACTCCTCTGGCAACCCCAGACCTCTCATCATATAGAGTGAAGGGTTTGGTCAAGTCAGGTAGGGCTAGGGCAGGTGCAGTTAAAAGGGCCTTTTGGATTTCTTTAAAGGCCTTCTGATGTTCTGGAGTCCACGTGAACACTCCCTCTTCTCTAGTGAGGGGGTACAGTGGGGCAGGTAGGGTTGCAAACCCTGGTATCCATAATCTACAAAAGACCGCAGTTCCCAGAAATTCCCTAACTTGCCGAGGGGATGTTGGGGTGGGGATCTGGGTCACAGTCTTTTTCCTGGCTTCCATGAGCCACCGCTTCCCATCCTTGAGAACGTACCCCAGATATGTGACCTCCGTCTGACACAGCTGAGCCTTCTTTGCTGATACCCGGTACCCCAACTCACCCAATTTGGCCAGGAGTTTCTCGGTTCCTTGTCAGCAATCAGACTCAGTGGGGAGGCTGCTAGGAGCAGATCATCAACATACTTAAGTAGGTTGACCATTGGGTTTGCAGACCTGAATGAGGACAAATCCCGGTGGAGAGCCTCGTCAAAAAGAGTAGGTGAATTTTTGAACCCTTGAGGCAGTCTGGTCCAGGTCAGCTGCCCCACCTGCCCTGATTCTGCATCTCTCCATTCAAAGACGAAGATGGGCGGGCTAGAGGGGTGTAACTGAAGGCAGAAAAAAGCATCTTTCAAATCCAACACAGTGTACCACTTCCGATCAGGAGGGAGGGAGCTGAGGAGATTGTAGGGATTGGACACTGTGGGGTGTATGTCCTGCACCCTTTTGTTGACTTCCCTTAAGTCTTGAACCGGCTGGTAATCATTGGTAAAGGGCTTCTTAACTGGTAACAGTGGTGTGTTCCAGGGTGACTGACAAAGGATTAGGAGGCCCTGCTGAGGGAACCTCTGGATATGGAGCCTAATTCCTTCCATGCTTCTTTGCTCATAGGGTATTGGCGGACCCCGATTGGGGTGGCATCGGTTTTTAGCCCCACTACCATGGGAGGGATCTGAATGGCCATCCCCATACCTCTGGTCTCTGCCCACGCTTGGAGAAATTTGGTCAACCATTCCCTTAGTTTGGATGTCGGGGCTATCTGTGGGGACTCTTGGAGCCAGTACTCTTCATCTAATTTTAATGCTAAGACCATGGAAGTAGGGGTTTGCCAGGTCACCTCGGGTCCCTCCGAAGAAAATTTAATCTGAGCCTTTAATTTAGTCAGCAGATCCCTTCCTAGTAGGGGCATAGGACACTCAGGGATGACTAGGAAGGAGTGAATCACCTGTCCCCTTCCCAAGTCCACCTGGCATGAAGTGGTCCAATGATACTGTCTTAGTCCCGTGGCCCCAATGACAACAGTCTTTTTGTTTTTCAGCTTGCCCAATGGTTGCTTTAAGACGGAAAACTCAGCTCCGGTGTCTACCAGAAAATCCATGGGGGTCCCCTCCACAGTTAAGGTTACCCTAGGCTCGGGGAGGGGGTCTGAGCCCCGTTCCCTCTAATCATCATCCTCTAAGGCCAAGACCTTGGGGGCCATTTCTTTGGACACTCTCTAGCCCAATGTCCTTTTTCCTTGCAGTAGGCACATTGGTCCTTCCCCAGAGGGGGTCTCCGCTCATCTTCCCCCATCCGTGACCTCCGGTTGCCCAGGTTCCCTGTCTGGCTGAATCCTGTCTTGTCCTTATCTCCTACTACTTCGGCCAAAATCCTGACAAATTCCTCTCCTGCCTACGATCCCTCTGATTCTCCCTTTCTTCTGCTTCCCTCTTCTCTCTCTCTCTTCTTTCTTCCTCAGTCTCCCTCTTATGAAACACTTTCTCGGCTTCCTTAACTAAATCCTGCAAGGACAGGTTCTGAAATCCTTCCAAACGCTGTAACTTTTCCTTAATATCCGTTGCTGACTGTCCTATGAAGGCCATGGCCACCGCCGCCTGCTGACCCTCAGAAATCGGGTCAAAAGGAGTATATTGGTGGTAGGCCTCCATCAGGTGTTCTAAGAACACAGATGGGGGCTCAGTCAGGCCTTGGAGGACCTCTCTTACCTTAGCCAAATTGGTGGGGCACCTGGCTGCCCCTTTGAGACCCGCCACAAGAGCCCGGCAATAGACTGTCAGCCGCTCCCTACCTTCAGCTGTATTAAAATCCCAATTAGGGCGGTTCAGGGGAAATCCAGCATCTATCTCATTCGGGAGGCTGGTTGGTGCCCCGTCCACTCCTGGTACACTTTTACAAGCTTCCAGGAGGATTCGCTTCTTTTCGTCTGTAGTGAAGAAAACCTGTAAGAGTTGCTGACAATCATCCCAAGTAGGTTGATGGGAGAACATTAGGGGTCCACCAGTCCTGTCAGGCTGGGGGATTCTCTGAAAAATAAGGGTGATTAGTCTTCCAATTATAAAGGTCAGCAGAGGAGAATGGCCAGTATTGGAGGGGTTGGAGCTGAGGTGGGTCTACCGGGGGCCTGTAGACGAGAAGCAGCAGTGCAGTGGTAGAGTCCGGTTTTCTGGGATCCTGCGCAGTACTCTGGGCACGCTGGCTTCGGGTCCCCGCAGCTGGTCTGTCATCCACACCGCCAACTGCATGGAGATCCAGCACCTGGGGGAGGGGGTAAGGAGGAGGAGGAGGAGGCCATTCGGGTGGCTCCTCGATCTCGGGGTAGATCTTAGGAGGAGCTGAAGGCTGGCTCTCGGGGTGAGCCTCAGGCTTTGAAACTTTTGCTTTTGGTTTGCATTCCTACTCTCTGAGAGCCAGGACTCAGGAGCCTGGCTTTCGTTTTTGTGCCCACGGCTTAAGCCATGGAGGGGGGTTCTGTGCAAGATCCTCCCAGACAAAGATATAGGGGGCCTGATGGGGATGGCCCTTTGGTCCCTCTTGGAGGATGATGGCTTTCACTGCAGATATAACAGAGAGGTCAAGAGTGCCCTCTGGGGGCCAGCCGACATCGAAAGTTGGCCACTCTGAAGAACAGAAAGTCTGCCACAGTCCTTTCCTGACCTCTACTGACAAATTGTGTGCCCTATCTTTGATTTCAGTCCAGTGGTCTACAGTCAGAGTCAGGGGAGTTGCCACAGTCTGTCCCATGGTCAGTCGGAAAGTCAGATACACAAACAACACAAATGAGCAGAGAGACAACAGACACAATCCAAAATGCCCCGGGCATGTCCTCCACAAGAACGAAAGTGTGGTGGACTGCTCCGGATGTGCAGGAAACAGAAGAACTCGATCAGAGCCCACCAGAAAGGCTCGACCAGAACCCACCTGATAGGAGTCTTCCGGGTGTCCCCAGTACTCCTCCCCTCCTGGAGCGTCCTCCAGGGCCATGGCCTGTGGTCTTCCTTGACAGGTCTGTCGACCACCACTCAAAGACTCTTACAAGACAAAGAGCAGCCGCAAAACCGAAAGCGCTTTTCAGACAGATCCAGACTTTTACCCAACACAGACAAACAGAGACACGGACAGAATCTCACCTCCAAGTGGGTTCTCGGAGACTAGGGTGGTCGTAAAATCCCGGACGAGCCCCCAATGAAAGACCCCCAAACTGGGGAGACCCTCATTCAAGTCTCAGGAAGACGCGACCCCCCAATGACTCACAAGAGACCAAACCTGCTGCAAGTACACGAGGTTTATTCAGGGAAAACAGTGCACCGGACAGAGCTCATAACCCACACTGGGGCAGAGGAGATCGACCCCAAGCAGCTTAAGTGAGGGGTATTTAAAGGGAACACAAAGCAAAAATAAGGTGGGTAGGAGGGAACATGCGTCATGGGAAAGAACAGAGGGTCTCAAAACAGAGGTTATGGTGACATTTTTGGTTGATCAACAGGATAGGAGCCAAGTCAAAACAACTGCTTTCTCAAAACAATTTTCAGAATAGAGGTCATTGTGACATTTCGGGGTGGTCGGAACAAGGTAAAAACAACCATTTCGGAGAATTGTCTAGGGGGATGAGTTTAGCTCATCTCAGGCCCCTGGGTGGCCCAGGGCTCAAGTGCTGAGTCTAGGGGTATTTTTCTTCCAGGGTCTTTCACTACTCCCTGTCCCAGCCTTGCTTGAATTCCTGCCTTGGCATCCCTCAATGACAGACTGTGTAAGCCTAACAAACCCTTTCCTCTCCAGATTGCTTTTGGTCATAGTCTTTATCACAGCAACAGAAAGCAAACCAAGATACCACCATCTAGGCTCTGATACTGTGGTATTGTGGTCCGGGGGGTGGTGGCAGGGTTAGCTAATGTCCAAGCCTGCAGCAGTCTTCAGTCTTTGGTGTTAGTCACATGATGTTGGTTTTGCACACATGCAAGAATTGTGAGTTCTGGAGGCTTCCACCCAGATTTCAAGGTAAGTAGTGGGAAGCTAGATAACATGTAACAGGATTGGAGTTCCTCTGACCTGGTATGTGTGAGACTGTGAGAGTGATGTCAACAGTACAGTGGAGAAGTTGGTAAGCTAGAGATACCAGGTATGGAGGATATGCTGATAAAATGTGCAAGTGGCCAGAAGACTAAGTCTCAGAAAGAGACCAGTGGCTGCAGTGGGAAAGCCCATGGGGATAGAGATGCCTAAACCCTGGATATTGGACCTGGAATCACAAGCACTTAGTTTTGCCTTGTGGGTTTCTGTCTTCCTTCTGTCTGTTAATCACTTTGTATTCTTCAATTCTCCCTTATATACGTCTAAGGGACACCCTTTATATTGAAAATATATTAATTTCCTAATTTCTGGGGCTTGAAAGTTAGGAGTTGGTATGGAGTCTCTGGGGAGAGTTTGAACTTGTACTTTTGTTGGTTGGTTTGTTTGTTTTTGAGACAGGTTTTTTCTATATAGTCCTGGCTATCTTCAAACTCAGAGATCTTCCTGCCTCTGCCTCCTCAATGCTGGGATTAAAGTCCTGTACCACTACTCATGGCTGAATTTGTACTTTTGTACAGTAACAGAATTGTTGAAATCAGACAGAAGGAATAACACATTTATTGTACATCAAATAGTTATATCATGTTAGGCAGCGTTAGGAGCTTCTTGTTGTCTTTATTTCAAAGCATCTTTACATGACCCCTTCAGTCCTGGGCAGTCAAGTACAACTGAGGCTGCACCTTCACCAATGACCTTCCATGGCCTCTCACAGTGCCCAGGCCTCAGCTGTTCTCTATGACTCCTTCATGCCTTCATACCTTTAAATTCTGTAATACCTGGGTGAGTCTTCCACACTACCAAGTCCAGGTACAGCCTTGGCTGTCTCTGGAACACACCTTCTTTGTGCTCTCAGAAAACACTTCCCAGAAGATTTCACTTCAGTGATGCTGGTCTCTTCTTAATCATTGCTAGTTTCTTAGCTCCAGCTAACCTGCATCAATTGTCCCTTCTATTCTGGACTCTAAAGCCAGAGCCACGTGGCCAAACCTGCCAAGTTCTGCTGCTTGCTGGGGCTGGAACATGGCCCCTTGTTCTATTACACTATCACTAGCTTTCTGTTTTCCAACTTCTTCACTGCCTAAGCTGCATACTTGGTACTGCTAAGACCTTCTTTCATTTACAGTTTTGATATAAATAAGGTTGTTTATCAGTATCATATTTTAAACTATCAGGAATTCATTATTTGGAACATTGTATTTAGCTTTCTTGACAGTGTGATAAAGCACCTGAGACCCCATCTGGCGTAGACTAAGTCTGCAAGCTTTGTGCTACTGCCACAGTCTCTGTGAGTTCATATGTGCTTCAGTCCTGCTCTGTCTGAAAGAACTGTTTCTTTGCTGCCATCCATTCCCTCTGACTTTTAGAATCTTTCCACAGAGTTCCCTGAGCCCCAAGGGGAGGGGTTTAATGAACATGTCTCAGGACTGAGTGCTTCCTAGGCACTTCTTAATCCACTTAGGCCAACAGTCAATGTTAGCCATTTTAACACCAACATCCTTGAAGGAGACACCCGAACACATTTGCAATTCCCACCCTGAGGCCTCTAAAGGCTCATGTAAGTTATATCATGCAATTTAGTCTCTCTCAGCACTTGGGAGGCAGAGACTGGCAGATTTCTGAGTTCGAGGCCAGCCTGGTCTACAAAGTGAGTTCCAGGACAGCCAGGGCTCTATACAGAGAAACCCTGTTTTGGAAAAAAAAAAAAAAAAGAATCTCAAAGCCACAGCAGTCTCAACATCATTTAAACGTTCAAATCTAGCCAGGCGTGGTGGTACATGCCTTTAATTCCAGTTCTCTGGAGGCAGAGGCAGATCTCTGTGAGTTTAATGTGAGCCTAGTCTACAAAGTGAGTTCCAGGACATCCAGGGCTGTTACACAGATAAACCTTATCTTGAAAAAAAAAAAAAAGTTCAAATCCAAAGTCTCCTCTCAAAGCCGATACTTAATGAACTCTTTCTCTCTCTCTCTCTCTCTCTTTCTCTCTCTCTCTCTCTCTCCCTCTCTCTCTCTCACACACACACACACACACACACACACACACACACCACAACAACAACAGCAAAAACACAAAACAAAAACAGGTACCTGCCCCCTAAAATACAATGACACAGAGTAAGTATTCTTTTGTTTTGTTCTGTTTTGTTTTGTTATTGAGACAGGGTTTCTCTGTATAGCCCTAGCTGTCCTGGAACTCACCCTGTAGACCAGGCTGGCCTCGAACTCAGAAATCTGCCTGCCTCTGCCTCCCGAGTGCTAGGATTAAAGGCATGCGCCACCACTGCCCAGCCAGGGTAGTATTTCATCTCCAAAGAGAGGAATGGAGGCATAGAAATCAGGCCTGGAAATGAGAAAGACAAACAGTGTATTATGATATTTAAAGGGCTTGGGAAGTTCCACCCCTATGGCCTTGCCATTTTTAGGTCACATGGCCAAGACTTCGCTCTTGGGTTGATACTGCTTGGTGCCTACAGGTGTCTTAGGCAGACATTCTATGTTCCTGATATCTCTAACTTCACATGGTCTCTATCTTTAGCTTTATCCTCACAGCCTCACACACCACCCTTTCAAGGGATGCCATCAGGAATCTTTACTATACAATGCATCATCTGGTTTCCCAGGCCTTCCTATAAAATCTGAGTGGAAGCCTCAATGATCCCATAGCTGTTCAGTTTCATTCATTCTTTCAGTTTGATCAGGACTAAGGCTCATGTGGGCAATGTTAACCTCAAAGTTGCTGTGTGACTGGCCTTTAGATCTTCATCCTTCTGCCTCCACACCCCTAGTGCTGGTAATATACACATCTGTACCACCATGACTGGATGACCCCATAACCTTATATTCTGTGTACTCATGAAGTCTGCCATGCCAAGGTCAGCTGATGGCTAGAGCAGTAGCCAGTCACTCTTGGATAATAGCTGAATTGACCTTTGAGTGACTGGATGGCTGAGCATGAAGAAATACTTCCCTAGGTGGCCCTGTGCTATTAGGAGCTAAAGGCAGCCAGTAATATCCATGTGAGAACCAGAATGTTGGAAGGGTCACATTTTCTTTAGTTATTCTGTCTGTCACACACAACCAGTCACAAAGTCTTAGGTCATGAACTAACACAAAGTGTTACATAGTGGTGGTAAAACAAAACAAAACCTTGTTCACATTTTCCCCAATACAACTCTCTCTCTCTCTCTCTCTCTCTCTCTCTCTCTCTCTCTCTCTCTCGTTTTCTGAGACAGGGTTTCTCTGTATAGCCCTGGCTGTCCTGGAACTCACTCTGGCCTCGAACTCAGAAATCCACCTGCCTCTGCCTCCCAAGTGCTGGGATTAAAGGCGTGTGCCACCTCTGCCCGGCCTGAGTTCTTTTAACACAGTCCTAGATTTGCTTACTCCGAGTCTCCTAGAGAAAGATTTGCCAAGCTCACTCTGTACATTCTTTGCTCCAGTTCTGTAGTCAGTCTTTCTCCATTGAGTTCTTGTTTTCTCAAACAGTAAAAGATATTTGGGAGTCACTCTCTGGGCCCTGGGGGGGGGAGGGTTCAGACATTAAATGTGCATGAATCAGTTTTTTTCACAATGCTTCCATTTCACTGCAAGTGTTGGATGACCCATAGGGTCCAGATAATCTGCGTATACCATTTCCACTTTCTCCTTGCTGTGCACACTCTTGTCTCCAGGGCACTACTGCTGAAATGACCCCTGCCCAGATGTGTGTGCACGGTTCAGTCCTTTACACTGTAAAAACCTTTGCTTAATTAATCTCTGCTTCTTATGGAAATCTTTCCTGTCAACTCCACTTAATAGTGCAATAATTTTCAATTGTGAAATAATTGGCTGGTGGTGTAACTCAGTGGAAGAACATATGGTTGGCAAGTCAGAGTCTGTGTTTAATCCCTCAAAGTAGCAATAACTATGACCTCTTCAAACCCCAGCAGCCCGTATTTTATTTTCATTTCAATTTTCATTCGGTAGCATGCTTTGTACTCTACTGCATGGTGTCCCCCCTCTCCTCCCAAACAGAAGCTTCACCAAGATAGGCATTCTCATCTTTTTGATTCACTGCTGTCTTAGAACAACACCTCCACGTGCTAACCATCGAGTACATGCTTATTTAATGAACAAATGACTTCAAACCTTTGTGTATCTTTGAATCATCACACAGCTAACCTATTAAGAGAATTTAAAACAACAACAACAACAAAAGCCCATCAGATTTAAACCAACAACAGCCCTTCAAGAAAGTAAAACTGATCATGGTGGAATAGACCTGTAATCCCAGCCCTTGGGGAGGTAGAGGAAGGGGATCAGGAGTTCAGTCTTAGCTATACAGAGAATTCAGCCAGTGTGATGTATATGAAACCATGTCTGAGCCTTCCCAACCGGCTCTCCTTCCACTTTGCTCTGCAATAAAGAGCTATATTCCTACATGTCAAAATGGATCCACAAATTTCAAAGCTGTTTTGACATTTTTGGAGATATATTAAACTCTATTTTTTAAATTTTTTTCTTTTTTCTTTTGTTTTTGTTTTTTGTTTGTTTGTTTGTTTGTTTTTGTTTTTCAAGACAGGGTTTCTCTGTACAGCCCTGGCTATCCTGGAACTCACTCTGTAGACCAGGTTGGCCTTGAACTCAGAAATCTGCCTGTCTCTGCCTCCCAAGTGCTGGGATTAAAGGCATGCGCCACCACTGCCCAGCTATTTTTTTTTTAATTTTTAAAGATAGAGGGAGGGAGGGAGGGAGGGAGGGAGGGAAAGAAAGAGAGTGTGTGTATGTGTGTGTGCATGGGTGTGTGTGCGTGTGCAGGTATGTTCCAGGGCACATATGTTGGAGATCAACAAAAACTTGCAGGTTCTTTCCTTCCTCCGTGTGTCCTAGGAATGGAACTTAGGTTGTCAGGCTTGACAGCAGTGTCTTTACCTGTTCAGCTGTCTTACTAGCTCTCTGATAGACATTTTTATATTCACTTTAAATTGTATTTGTTTGTTTTTGTAAATTTATTTGTATTTAATTTTGTTTGTTTTTTTGAAACAGGGTCTCACTGTAAGTTCTGACTGTCCTAGAACTCAGCACATAGACCAGTATAGCCTTAAGCTCACAGAGATCCTCCTGCTTCTGTGTCTGAGATTAACGATGTGCACCATCACACCGGGGACTTATGGGGATTTTTGAGACAGGGTCTCCATGTTAGTCCTGGCTGTTCTGGAATTCATTGTAGAGACTTGTCTGGCCTTGAACTCACAGAGATCCTCCTGCCTCTGCCTCCCAAGTGCTGGGATTAAAGGCATGCGACACCTTGCCTGGCTTATTTTTAAATTTTAAATGCAATATGTAAATAAATTATCCTCTAATTATTGCAACATAAATATAAGCAATGATAAAAATTCAGGCCAAATAAATTATCTATTTCTATACAAAAGTATGGTTCAGAAATTGTCACTGATACCTGGTAAATGTAATTACAACAGTGAGAGAGTAAGCATCAAAACCAAAGTTCTAGGGGCTGGAGAGATGGATCGGCGGTTCAGAGCATTTATTGCTTATATGAAATATGTGTCGGGGGCTGGAGAGATGGCTCAGTGGTTAAGAGCACTGACTGCTCTTCCAGAGGTCCTGAGTTCAATTCCCAGCAACCACATGGTGGCTCACAGTCATCTGTAATGGGATCCGATGCCCTCTTCCGGTGTGTCTGAAGACAGATATAGTGTAGTCATATACATAAAATAAATTAATTAATCTTAAAAACAAACAAACCAAAGTTCTCTGGGCCAGTAATAAAAAAAAAAAAATGATATTTGGGACTAGAGAGATAGCTTAGTGATGGCACTGGCTGTTCTTCCAGAGCCCACCTGACTGTTTACAACTGCTTGTAACTCCAGTTTCAGAGATTTAACACCCTTTTCTGGACTCTGCAGGCACTGTGTGCACTTGGTATACAGAAAAACCAGCAAGCAAATGCCCATTGTCTTAGTTAGGGTCGCCATTACTGTGAAGAGACACCATGACCAAGGCAACCCTTATAAAGGCAAATATTTCTTTGGGGCTGGCTTACAGTTTCAGAGGCTCAGAGGTTCACTTCATTATCATTAAGGCAGAGAGCATGGCAGTGTCCATGCAGACATAGTGCTGTAGAAAGAGCTGAGAGTTCTACACCTTGATCAGAAGGCAGCTAGGAGAAGATTGATTTCTAGGCAGCTAGGAGGAGGGCCTCTTAAAGCCCACCCCCACAGTGACACTCTTCCTCCAACAAGGCCACACCTACTCCAACAAGGTTATACTTCCTAATAGTGCCATTCCCTGGGCCAAGCATATTCAAACCACCACACCAATACATATAAAATCAAAATAAATCTTTATTAAAAATAAGATTTGTGTACTTCTTTATTCTTATTTCTGAGCCTCATCACTGGTGAAGACTTTTGGGCCTGAAATGGAAACCTAAGGGTTCTTTGGAAAGTCAGTTGTGTTGGAAGGTGTTTGCTGAGGCAAAACCATGAAGGAGTGTTTTCCTTAAGTGGACACAGGTGGAGGACTAAAGTAGACTTGTGAAGGAATATTTTGCTGAAGCAGATACAGGAGAGATGTTCTGCTAAAGCAAGCATGTGAAAGGACACAGGATGGAGGATTCTTTGCTAATGACACGCATGTATTGGTCTGCCTTACATTGCATAGTTGAGCTGCATTTGTCGGGACTCCATAGAGAGAAATGGGCCAAAAAAACTTCTGATGGTGTGCTGCAGCTTCTTGCAGCTTCTGAGGACTCAAGCTGATTGGCAGAGTGATGTCAGTTGAGATAGACACGTGCTGAGGCAAGACGCATGGAGTACACATGATATTCGGTGGGTATAATAAATAGGACTCCACGGACAGTGACAGAGGCTGAGCTAGGCTTGCTTATAGAGCTAGCTGTGCAACGCTTCTGGGTCTAGAGTCTTCTCTGCTCTTCGCTTTGCCAAGAGAGGCACAGCCAAGAACTTCTTCTGGTGCTCTTCTTGGTCCCTCCTGCTGCCTCGTGTTGAGGCTGAGGCCTGGCTGTCTCTGCTAGGTAGTGCCACCACTGCTGATTCATGTTTGCTATCGAAACTCCACCGAACTGGACAGCTGGTGTATCCGTGAAGTGTTTGCCAGTGGATCGAGCTGCCACTGCTGACCTGTGAACTGAACTGCAGATTTCCAGACAACACAGACAGGAGTTACTCCAAAGAACCTTTCTAAACAGCCCCACTTCCCCTGTATGCTTTCTTTTCCATGACCTCTGGTGGGTGGTGGGCTGTAAGCAAGGGTAGAGTGTTTAAGAACCATCATTTAAAATAGGCTTTGAAATAATTAAGTTATATGGGCCATCATGCACTTCTTTGGGAGGTGTGTTAATATGTGAACATGGAAGGAAATATACACAGACCATCCTCCACAGCCTCCAAATTTTCTGGTTCCTTTTAAGTTTGATTCGGAGAATTTAAATCATGCCACCAGTGTTCACCTTAAATATAAACATTGAATTTCATCCAACTAGACACATATTTCTTTTTTTTTTTTTTAAGATTTATTTATTTATTTTATATATGTGAGTACAATGTTGCTATCCTCAGATACACCAGAAGAGAGCATTGGATCCCATTACAGATGGATGTGAGCCACCGTGTGGTTGCTGGGAATTGAACTCAGGACCTCTCGAAGAGCAGTCAGTGCTCTTAACCACTGAGCCATTTCTCCAGCCCCCGACACATATTTCATATAAGCCATTTATACTTCTCTGTCTGCTGAGTGTATAGAGCACGTGGCTGTGGCATAGTCTCTGTTTTTAAAGGAAAGCATGCTTCAGGGCTAGAGAAAGATAAGCCAGAAATCCAATATGATAGACTGTGGGCTGCCCTGTGGCATGATTAGAGAGGGTCTCATTTTCCTTAGTTTTCATTAGCAGCTTCCTGTGGCACACCTAATGTTTACTCATTTTGGATCATTTTCAAGCACAATCCTATCTGTTGCTCCTGGATCCACTGGCCTGGACCACAAGGCCAGTAATTTTAACACTTTTTCCTGCATCCCTCAATATCCTTGACAATCCTTGTTCTGATCCTTCTGGGTGATTCATACCTAAATTCGATTAAGCTAGTTATCTGTTTTCTGCTCCCGAGCTGATAAGCACAGTAGGAAAATAATGAAATATGCAGTTAACCTCATTCAAACTGAAAGTTTTCAGCCCAGTTGACATTTTAACACTGTGAAGCAAACCTATCACTTGTTCAAGGTCATCTCTGTTTCCCCCAAGTTCCATAGCCTCTGATGAAAATCCATAGTACATTTGTGAAATTCCTCATCTCATTCTTTTCTGAAGGTTTCTTTATTACTTTGAAACCTGTCATCAGAAAGTCAGTCACTCCTTCCATTTTCTTCTGGTGTAACACTCGGCATAAAGTTTCAAGGCATCCTCTAGCCCAGCACACAGGGGGGTTGGTTGTGTAATTCTCATCCCTGTCCCCTGGTTTGTTTTTTTGTTTTTGTTTTTTTTACTATTTCTTTCCCTCGAGATCTCTGTTCCAAATGTAGCACCTGAACCTGATAATAAAATTAGGTCTAAAATTTGAACTAATTAAACCTGAAATATCCAGAGCTCAACTTGTAGATTATTTCTCTTGCCCATGACTCCCCTGGTTATCTTATGTAGCTTTCTTGGCTTTGTCTGTGATACAGTGAGTTCTTCTAGTCCTAGCTATTTTAGCCACATGGGAGATTCACTTAAGCTTATGAGATTGAAACTAGCTTATATGGAGTGCATCTAAAAAATAAAAGATAACAAATATCTGTGGGGGGTATAGCTCAGGAGTAGAACATTTGACCAGCATGGGTAGTGCTGGGTTCATCCTTGATAGTAGCAAAAATGAAATAAAATAATCATGTAGCTTTAAATTTACCCTCTGTATAACAATGATTCCAAATTTTATATATATATTTAGTTTTTTGAGACAGTTTTTTTCTGTGTAGCCCTGGCTGTCCTGGAACTCACTCTGTAGACCAGGCTGGCCTCGAACTCAGAAATCCACCTGCCCCTGCCTTCCAAGTGCTGGAATTAAAGGCATGTGCCACCACTGCCTGGCCCCAAATTATATTTCTATAGCTTAGACCTCTCCCTTAAAATCTAGACTTAAAACTTTTACTGCCTACTCAAAATCTTGATTTGGATATTACATGCTATCCCTTACTGAAAATAAAGCCTCTACACTTTTGGATATGATGTATGTACTCATTATCATGAATATATTAATATTATCATGAATAGGTATATACTGTAGAAATATTCAAAAAAGCTATATATTTTTAAATGTATGACAATGTATATTAATTATATTTTCTATTTAATAAGTTAGAAGGCAAGGATTAGTTAAAACTTTTTTTCGCCTCATACATTTTATATATATATAAAACATATATGTGTTATTTTTATTTTGGAATGATATCTAGTGATAATACATATTTATGTAAGCACACTGTTGTTTTGGTACGTGTATACTATGTGTAAAGATTAGATAAGTGTACTGCTAGTTGTTATGTCAACTTGACCCAAGCTAGAGTCATTTTGCAAGAGAGAACCTCATATAAGAAAATTCCCACACCAGTTTAGCCTGTAGGCAAGCCTGTGGTGCAGTTTTTGTTTGCTTGTTTGACTGATGTGGAAGGGCTCAGCTCACTCTGGGCAGTGCAATCTCTAAGCAGGTAGTTCTGGGTGCTATAAAAAAGCAAACTGAGCCAGGCAGTGGTGGCGCACGCCTTTAATCCCAGCACTCAGGATGCAGAGGCAGGCGGATTTCTGAGTTCGATGCCAGCCTGGTCTACAGAGTGAATTCCAGGACAGCCAGAGCTATACAGAGAAACCCTATGTCGAAAAACCAAAAAAAAAAAAAAGGCAAACTGAGTAAGCTATGGGAGCAAGGAAGCCAATAAGCAGCACTCCTCCATGGCCCCTGCTTCCTGCCTCTAGGTTCCTGCCCTGACTACCTTCAATGATAGACTGTGCTGAGGAACTGTAAAATGACATAAACCCTCTTCTCCCCAAGTTGCTTTTGACTGTGGTGTTTATCACAGCAATAGAAACCCTAACCAAGACAATCAGGGGGATTGGAGTAACTATCGCTTCAGACCGTCACCATCTCATTGAGCTGGGAATACTCGAAATCTATTCTGGAACAGTTAACTGTTGTCAATTCTATGGTTATCCTGTTGTGCTCTATAGAACATTAGAAGTTGTTCTATCGCTCCACTTAATTATCCTTTCTGTTTCTCCCTTTTGGATTCCTTTCGGGGCTTTAGTAAATATTAGGTCTCAGGCAGTCCATATATCTAGATAGGAGCTCAAGCTGGTAGATAGAGGGATTTCTGGTAGTTAGATAAAACCTAGCATTCCTCAAGAACTTGTGAAGCAGGTTCTTACCTCTGGCGGAAGGGACTATGGCTTGTCATTTACATGGACCTATGGTCGAATATCAAATCCCATGTTGTCCAGTAGGCTCCTGTGGTCTCTATTCAAAAGGACCTGTTACACATTCCAAAGCCCCCACACTAGCATGCTGCCCTCTCACCTCCCCAGGCTGCCCTCCTCCCAGATACCCATTAGTTCTCTCTATGAAGGCAACCTGTCATCTTTTACTATCTCCACTATTCTCTTCCACTCTTGGGACTCCCTAGCTCTGGCCATGTCCAGTCTACTTCTTTTTCTCTCTGCTTTGGACTCTTCCAGATGGATCTTTTCTCTCTCTTATTTACAACCAAATTCTTTCCCTTAACTGAGAGGCCATTTTGGCGGGTTCTTTATGTGCATACAATAACTATTATTACACTCCCAACATCCATGAAGTAAGCCATACAAGTTCCCCATGTATATAAGACACAGGAACGTGATATTTAAATTAGTGGTGGAGCATGTGCCTACCATGTACTAAGTGCTGGATTAGTTCGTTACCACAAAATGAAAAAAACAAGTGGTTAGCTAAACACTAGGACAGTACTTGCCAGAGCCTATCATGTTCATTCCACTTAATATACCAACCCAATGCCATCATGTTCTACCAAACAGAAGAACTAAAAAAAAAAAAAAAATTTTTTTTTGGTTGACATAGGATCTCATTTAGCTCAGGCTAGCCCTAAACTCAGTATGATACTGAGGATGACGTTGAACTCCTGATGTTATTGCCTCTACACTCTAAGTGTTAGGATTGGCGGCATGCACATTTTGACATTTATAAAGCATTCTAATCTGTTGTCTGTGGACCACATGTTCTTTAGCCATTCATCAAAGGATATGTAACATCATAGCTATCATGAATTCTGCAATAAACACACTGCTACAAATGCTTCTTTCAGTTTTTGGGATTGCTAGATACCATGGAAATTCGATTTCTACATTGCTGAAGAACATTCAGACTTTACACAAGGACTGTAGTAGCACACATCCCCATCAGCAGCATCTGAGAGGAAGCCTCCCTCATTCTTGCTAGCATCTATGTTTCTGTCTTCTTGATAACAACCAATCTGGTCAGGGTGAGATAGCTTTTTGTTTTGCATTTATTTGCATGTTAGTTAGTAATTATCTAACCTAGTAATGCTAACTTTTTTCATATGCTTGCAGGCACTCTGTATATCTGCTTTTGTGAAGTGTCTAATCTTTTTTTTTTTCTTTTAGGCATGGTAATGGCACACATTGATTGCTTTGAGTATTCCTCACGTGGCATCCATTCTCTCTCTTGGGAGCTGTTTGTCAGTTTTCCCTAATAAATCTACATCCACTCAGCTCACTCCTTGTCCTGCATTTCTTTATTCTTGAGTATAAGACAATGAACTGGGGTGCCTTTGGTGGCTGTTGATTTTTCTGGAACCCTAGCCTCCTGAGCTAAGCCCACTAAACACCAAGAACACCAGGAAAGAGTTCATTGCTCTGGAGGAACCGCATCCTTTGGAGGAAGCAGCAGAGACTGCATCCTTGAAGGCAGAGGGGGACAGGACCCCGTCTGTTCTAAACTGTCCTTTCTTTCTCTGCTACACTCGCCCCTCCCAATTCCTTTTTTCCTTGAAACTGCCCTCCCACCCCCCTAGAAATCCTCTCCCCTTTCCTTAATCAATCTAAGGTCTCCTTGCTTACATTTTGTCTTTCATACATGAATACCTCACACACGCTGGTCACAGGTGCCCATTCTTCTACTTTCTCTCTCTTCCCCTCCCCCTCCCTGTCCCACTGTTGTTGTTGTTGTTTTGTTCTATGAGACAAGGTTTTGTGCAACACAAACAGGCTATGCTGGCAAAGCTTTCTTTTGATTGGTCGTGCATGGGTGATGAGAACAGGAAGAGCATAGAGGTCAAAGAACAACTTTTGGGAGTTGTTCTCTGTGGTATCTGAGGATCAGACTCAGGTGGGCACATCTGTATGGCAAGTGCCTTGACTTGTTGGGCTGATTTTGCATTTCAGGAAAATAGATCATGTTGTGTTTTGCTACTGAGCCGAGTTTCTTATATATCCTATGTATTGTCAGACATACAATTGGCAAAGATGTGTGGTACTGAGGATTCACACATACTTGACGGGCTCTCTACCACTCAGTAACATGACCTGCCCTTTACAGTTTCTCTTTCACATTCTATCCTTCCTCCCTTATTTTGAAAAACAAAGCCAACCCCCCCCTTTTCCTCTATCATTATATTTACTCATTTTGTGTGTAAGTCGAGGTGTGCCATGTTATGCACATGTTGGCCAGAGGACAAGTGGTTTCTCCTTTACAGTATGGTTTTGGAGACTCCACTCAGTCAGGCTTGACAGCAAGGCCCCTTACCAGTCGATCTGTTTATTTTGGAGCAGGTGCGTCTGGGCTTCAGTTTGTTTTTCTTTTTAAGATTTTGTCTTTATGTGTGTGTGCGCACCTGTGCACTGTGTGAGTGCAGGTACCTACAGAAGTCAGAGGTGTGGGATCCCCCTTGGAGTTGGAGTTACAGGTGGTTGTGACCTGCCTGACTACAGTTAGTGCTGAGACTTGAACTAGGGTCCTCCAGAACAGTAATAGACTATAAAGCAGAGTCATCTCTCCAGCCCCAGACCTTCAGTGTGTGATAAGCCTTTAGAAACACGTTCTGTCACTGTGCCCAATGGTAAGTAGCAGCTTTTTAGTTCAGAGGAGTGGTTTCATATTTGCAAGTCTTATACTCAAATCTGATTCTTTTTGAGTTATTTATTATATGTAAGTACACTGCAGCTGTCTTCAGACACCCCAGAAAAGGGCATCGGATCTCATTATGGATGGTTGTGAGCTACCATGTTTGCTGGGATTTGAACTCAGGACCTTCAGAAGAGCAGTCAGTGCTCTTAACCGCTGAGCCATCTCTCCAGCCCCCTCTTTTTGAGTTTTTAATTACTCAACCTGAGAGACAGGGATTTGCTTCCTCTACTGATTACAGAATTAGTCCCCAGATATAATCTTTGTATTTGTGTGTACACATGCATAAATGCCAGGCTGTAAATATGGAGATCAGAGGGTATCCTGGATTGGGGGCACAGGTCCTCAGGATCAAATTCAGGTCATCAGGTTTGGTGGCAAGTGCCTTTACCCACGGAACCATCATGCTGGACCCGGAATGTAGTCTTAATGTTAAGAGTTTCAAATAATTCTTTAAAAAACTGTTTAAGGTGGTTATTTTAGTCAATGTCACAGGGTTTCCATTGCTGTAATAAAACACCATGACCAAAAGTAACTTGGGGAGGAAAGGGTTTATTTCAGCTCACAGCACTCAGCAAAGGTGTGGAAGCACTCACCTTTAATTCCAGCACTCTGGAGGCAGAGGCAGGGTGATCTGTGTTTCAAGGTCAGCCTGGCCTACAAACTAAGGGCCAAGACAGCCAGAGCTGCATAGTGAGACCCTGTCTCAAAAAAACCAAACTAAGTATCTACATGTACACCTGCATGCCAGAAGAGGGCATCAGATCACATTCTAGATGGTTGTGAGCCTCTCTGTGGTTGCTGGGAATTGAACTCAGGACTTTTTGAAGAACAGCCAGTGCTATTAACTGCTGAGTCATCTCTGGGATGCCTGGGATGTTGGTGAAAGCTCTACCCTCTCAGAGAAGGGGAGGGACTGTGTGAGAGGGGAACCTGGAGGTGGGTAGCGATTGGGCTTTAAAGTGAATAAAAAGAAAATGAATAATCTCTTCCCAGATGTCTGTCAAGTTGACAGAAACCAACTAATGCCAGAGGTTCCAGTTCATGGCCATTTATTTGAGTTCATTGCTGAGGGCTTTTGGCTAGAGAGATCATATTGGGAAGCTGATGTTGAAGCGAAGCTATCTACCTATGGCAACCAGATAGGTAAAGGAATCAGAAGGACGAGAGCCTCATTTGGCCCTTTAAGGATCTACAGACATCATCTTCCTCCAACTAAGCCCATGCCTCCTACAATTTTCAGTTTCCCAACAGCACCATCAGAAGGACCAAGCTCTCTGGGTTACAAATTTTAGGTACAATTAGATGTATAATTATTTCCTGGTATTACGATGTCAGACTTAACTACATGGCATTCTGAGACCTGAGCAGTGTAGTAACAAGGAATTCAGAACTCTAGAGAATGAGGTTAAAAGTTCTGGTTCTCATATAGAAGTTATCCCCTTGCCTCTAGGTGGCTCACAACTTTCTAAACTTTTGAAATAAATCTGGACTTTATCTGTTCTCTTCATATCAAGGGTATAGGGCCCATAGAGTGGATGAAAGCCAAAACACCAAACAAACAAAAAGCAATGGTAACATTGCAGTTCTACATACTACACTGTAAGGTTGCTTAGATTAGAAGCAAGCTTTGGGAAGGGAAATCTATCGAGTAAGAAACTGGAAGAAAATAAGCATTCAAATCAGGAGTCTAAGCTCAGAATGGTGGCTCATGCTTATAAAATCCCACTGTTGTTAGGTTTGTCATGGTTTTGAGGCCAGTTCGGGTTTGCACAGTGAGATTTTGTCAAAAGAATCAGGTAAGGACTCTGATCCCCACTGAAACACTGGAGAAAAAAGCCTTGAAAGCAGCCAGAAGCTCCAATATATATATACTGCAAGCAGCAAGCTTTCAAGGCCTGTTAGTTGGTTCAGAAGACACTTGACTGGGAAACTAAGTGCTGTGCAGACAGATTAAGTTTCTGGCAATAGAACTAATTTTAGAAAGCACCAAGTGGTAGGTTTGTACCTACTATATTTTAAGATCATCTGATCCTGATACAAGGCAGGGGTAAAAATTCCAGTTGGCTAAAGTTACTGAAGCCAGATACATAAATTGTTCTCTCAACTTATAAAACCAGTCTGAAGCAAGCAAATGCATCCATCATTATTGCAGCAGGGCCTCCTTTGTCTGAGACAGGGTATTTGTGTGTAGTCCTGCAACTGTGCAGACCAGACAGGCCTCTGCCAATTCTCAGTGAGGCAACTCTCCACTCTCCCCACCCCCAACACATAGATTGTGAGCTAATACCATATTTGCTTCCATCTGACTTCCCTGAACTGGATGCTATTCTATTGCTCTAGTGCTTTTTCAGTGTAGATTCTGCACTTGCTCAAGATTCTAAGTTTTTTTTCATACAAGGTTTGTGTGTAGCCCTAGAATTCTGAAGACAGGTTGGTCTTGAACAGATCCACCTGCCTCTGCCTCCACCAGGCTGAGCCTAACTCTAGGGTCAGACACCCCCTTCTGGCACAAAAGGGCAATTGCACCCAAAGGCCTACCACCCCTAATACCCAACCTTTAAACACTTGACATTACACTCCTTTATGCACAATAAACTCATTAACTTCTCATCACATTCTTACCGAAAACATTACAATTTGAACCCACCTGCTCAGAAACTAATGTACTGTTCAGTCTTATCTTGTATTCCATTTTTCCATCTAATACCAAGCTCAAAATTATCAAATACACATGAAACCACACTACGCTTTATTCATGCAGAGCCCCTTAAGCTTAACCATATGTTCACTAACACTGAACTGCTTTGGACTTGCATCTACTTAATCTTTGATACAAAGAATTCTCTTGCTGGCATGGTGACACCTGCCTGTAATCTACAGTTGGGAGGCAGGACTGCCATAAATTCCTAAGGCTAGCTTGGTCTGAGAGGTCTAGTGAGGTGGTCTTCCAAAGTAAACTATAAGGTCGCTTTTGGTCTTTCTTGCCATCCTGTACCTGTACTGACTTAAGAATATTTTTTCAACTCTGGGCTCCTTGGCAGACAAGTATTCTAATATACAGAGCATGCACAATAATTTGGACCATATCAAGTAAATATATTAAAAACTCATCAGAAGGCAAGGAAATAAGTAGAAGGAACTGAAGAGGTCAGAGGCGTAAAACAAACCATTTCACAACACTGCTATGTTTTAAACTTTGCCAGCTTGAATAAAAGGTCAACAAGCCTCAAATTCTTTTTAGACAACACTGTAACTTGTTTGCAGCTGTCCTGAGACTTGCTCTGTAGACTTGCCTAGGAAAGCAGAGATCCACCTGCCTCTGCTGTTAAAAGTGTGTGCCACATCAGTTTTGTTTAGAATTTACAGCATCTGACCCTGTACTGGGTCTATAACGTTTACCAATTAATGAACCTGGGCTTTAGTCTTGAAGTGTTTCTTTATCCTTTGCATGGAAATTCAGTTACTCTTGAATAGCCAATGAATCAAGAACCAAAAGGGAAGGACATTCATATTTCTTCAAATAGACGCAATAACATGTGATACAGCAAAATCAGTACTAGAGTTTATAGCAATCAGCATGCACATGGAAACACAAAGTAACAAATGAAAATCCAGCATTCTAAAAAGTAGAAAAGAAATACACATGGAACCAAGAACTTGTGATTGTCAGTGCTAAAAATAAGCCAGAAACTGCCTGATAAAACATACTACCTAACTAAGACATTCTAACTAAGACATTCAACAGCACCCAAACATGGTAGAGAATTCAAAAATGTATGTACAGGAGGAAAGAAACCAAACTAGATTCCTCCCGCTAAGTATTAAAACTCTGGAATGAGTAATCACTTTAAAGCCTTAAATTTAAAGATAAATTAGGTAGAAGGCTGGGCTGACATGCTTTCTAATCTAAGCATTTGAGAGGCAGGAGGATCCAAGATCAGTCTAGCCTGGAATTCAGACAGCCAGGGATACTGGAGAATTCAGTTTGGGAAAAAAAAAAAGAAAAACACCAGGTCAAGTGCTACCACAAAGCAACAGCATACTAGAAGAATTTATCCACAACCAGTTGCTTTGTCATGGCTTGTAAAAAACTGAAATCAGGCAACTTTAACAGACTATTTATTCTAAGGCTAGGCATGGTGGCTTTCTCCTTAATCTCTAAACAGACCAGCCATCTCTGTAGCAAGAGTACCAGGACAATTTTGAGATACTGTCTCAAAAAAAAAAAAAAAGAAAAAAAAAAAAGAAAAAAGCTCGACTTTGTCAATCATTACAAAGGAAAAAGGAAGTAAGAATTTAGAAATGAAAGCTGGGAGTGACAGACAGCCCAATTAGTCTTAGCACTTGGGAAGCAGAGGTAGGTGGATCCAAGACAAACCATCTCAAAATTAAGAAATGGGTGGGGAGGGCTGGATAAATGAAATCAAGGCATTGTGTAAGTTTCACAGAGAAATCTGACCATTTGCACAATTATGTTAGGAGACTGACATTAATTAGTGCTCTTAGCTCACAAACTTTGAAAACTCAAATTATGAAAAGTGAACATGTATGTACCAGGGCCTTCTAGTTAATCTGCTGACACAAAAATAACTGAAGGAATATTTGCAAGTGAATGTTTATTGCAGCATCCCCAGTAATCACTGTCGGATGAATAAATAGCTCATAATCAATTTTATACAACCACAAAATGTTGAACTGTTGTTTTAGAGTCATGACAGCATTCACTCTGCTCAGTCTGTACAGGTGTCAACAGCTCACCCATAACCTCCACAGAACTGAACAGTCATACAAGGCTCAACTCTATAGGCCATACCAGATGCTGTCCTGATCATTAGATATCAGGGACAGCTAGAGACATGTAGACCCCATCTCAAACATCCCAGTACTAATACTGTGCATTTTCTTGTGTCTGACTTTTCTGGATGTTTACCACATCTAGTTTTCATTAGCAAGAAGTCTTGTGTCACTGGCCCTAAAAACAAAACAAAAAAACACAGGCATTACGTTACTACCAACACCAAACAGAACACAACAGTTCTTTGCAATGGTCCATCTCAGAAGCCAGATCCGTAATTATGATTTTTCAACAGGAATTCAGATTCGGGATAGGATCATCATAGATTGGACCACCGACATTATGTTCAGCAAAAAACAGAACAGAGAACCACTCACAGGAATGCTCTAGAATCTTCACAGGCGATGGGCATCTCAATGGGTTGGCATTCACTGCTGGAAGAATCACCATGATGTACTAGGAAAAAAAAAACAAAAACAAACGACTAATTCACTTAATCACAATGGTCTCTGAAGCGGTATCTGTCTTCCAGGTTATCTTCGGGATACAGTTCACTGTTCTGACCATGTATGTGTCAGAACTGTTTTTGCAATTTGTACACAACGCATTCACTACAGCCATTTCAAATTAAAAAGGCAAGAGTAGGAAAAGCTTCACTGGTTGGTCAGCACTATTTCAGAATACATTAACATACAGGAAGCCGATTCTTATTTCACAACAGTAAAAGTGGTCTGTAACGTGACAAAAAAAAAAACAAAAAAAAAAAAACAAAAACCTAGGCCTCATACACACCTTTTAAAAGGGTCACGTTTTAAGCAACTTTCTTTTCTTTATGAATTTTCTCGGATTCTTTGTTCTCCCCTCCATCTAAAATAATGAAAAGAAACAAATTTTAAGCCTCACACACCACTTCCTATTGCTCTAAGTCAACAGTATACTTAAATTAGAAGCTGTATCGCCCTTACCTTGGTTTCTTGCAACTGCTTTAAAGATAGGAAGGGCAAGAACAATGGCGCCACTGTGCCTGTGAAAGTGCATATAATCGCTTTAGGTGACACCGGTACCTTCCAAACAGCACAAAACCCCTAGACTATTTTCGCAAACCCTGCTGTGTAAGAACCCACCCAAGCCGGGCCTGAGGAACTAGAGTGCATGCGGCCTTCGGCCAGGCCGCTCAGTCTCAAACTCCCTGCGGCCTAGGCGCCAATCACGAAATATCGTTAGCTGCTGCGCATTTCTTCGAAGAAGTTTACACCGGTATTCTAAGCTCAAGTCTCAGAGGCTGCTCCATAGAACCGGAGCCTCCAAATTCACTCTACGCCCCCGTACTTCATTTGGCCATCCGACTGTGTAACTCACCTACAGAACAAAGAGACGACTCCGGTCCCGTCGTGAAAGAACGAGTCAAGCTCCCTGCAGCTCCTTTTATAGTTTCCTTTGTATGAGTTCGAGACTGCCCCGCCCTCTTGCAACGATTGGACGCGAGAGCACGTGGGGGCGTGGCTTTTCCTGAAGCGACGCGTGCGAGCGCGCGCCTTGGCCCTCTTTTTTTTTTTTTCCCAGGCTATTCCGGGGCGTGGTGCGCGCCGCCCGCCTGGCGCGTGCCCGTCCATTTCTGCGCGCGCTCCCGCTGGCTCGGCTCCACCGGTCTCTTCCAAGTCTGGCAGGCAGCTCAGCTCGACGTGGCGTGGGAGTGGCGCCAGAATTCAAACGAACAGCCGCAGTTGGAGGCGAGGTCACCGCCTGCTTCGAGCCTAGTCGGCACGGACGGTCGGTGGCTGGGAGTGGCCTTGACTTCACGGCGCAGGCAGCTTTGCGCGCGGTTGGTGGAGGAGCTTGGCTGCGCTGGTGGCCAGCGCTGCGCTGTGTATCCAGTGGGGCCGCTGAAGGGACCCTGGAGGACAGCACTACGCGGGTGAAAACCGAAAAGCTCTCTGTTTATCCTTCCTGCAGTCTGGGGGTGCTGCTGGTCTGCAGAGGGCCAAGCTGTCGTGTGCAGGCTATCCAACCCCTGCCTGGGCGCCCATCCAGGTCCAACACTTGACCCCAACCCCCTCCCCGGTACCAGACACTATTGAAAGTTATACTGTCACAATCCTGAGAAGTTAAAAACATTCCGTTTCACAGAGGAGGAAGCAGGTCAAAAGCCGCTAGTGGCCTAAGGTCACATAGCTATCCCTCGCTATTTTTAAGTTTCTCCCAAGTAAATTATCTGCAGAAAAAAAAAATTCAGACTTCAAACGTCAAACATAAAATTCTAAGTAATTTCAGTGGATGAGTGAATGTATCGATACACATACTACATTTGGATATTTTAGCATTTGGAAACTATTTCGTAGCATTTTTCACTAATTATGTGTGCATTTGATGTCAGTTTACATTGACAGTTGGCTTCTGATCACCATGTATGCACTGTGGTATGCATGCTCCCCACCCCCACATCATGCACACATACAATAGTAATGATAATAAATGAATAAAAGTCATTTGGGTAACAGATCGTGAGGAACATCACATAATGTTTGCCATAGAAAGAAGGTAGGGAATAGAATCACATATGGTAAACAGCATCTGGCTAAGTACTTTGCCTCTGGGCTACACTTCAAGCCTATGGTATTAATTTGGCTCCTTTTAAATATATATGCTCAGGTGCTCACATGCATGTGGAGGTTGGAGGACGGCCCTGGGTGTTCTCCTCATGAACACCGTTTATTTCCTTTGAGTTAGGGCCTCTTACTGATCTGGAGCTCACATATTAGGCTGGACTGGCTGAGACACAAGTCTAGGAGATCCTTCTGTCCCTCCAGCTCTGAAATATAAGCATGTGACACGACTAACACTTTTATGTGGAATCAAACTGGAGTCCCTGGGCTTGCAAAGCAAATGCTTTACCTATTGATCAATCTCCACAGCCACAGTATTAGGTTTTTAAGGTCATTAGATGAATGTCATCTTCAAAATGATTTTAGTATGCATTTTTAATCCTATGTGTTAGCTCTCACCACACATAACAAGAGAATTTAGATCAGTAGTTCTCAGCCTGTGAGTTGAGACCCTGTTGATAAACCTCTGTGTAAAACAATATTTACATTATAACGCCGAACAGTAGCAAAATTATGAATTAGCAATGAAAATAATCTTATGGTTGGAGGCTCATCACAGCATGAGGGACTGCATTAAAAGGAAGGCTGAGGACCACTGATTCAGATAATCAACTTTTGTAAAGAGAAAAGATTCATTTTTAGTTCATGGTTTGGAGGCTCTAGCCCATAACTGTTTGCTTCATTGCCTTGGGCCTACGGTAAGGCTGGAGGTTATGTTGGAAGTGCATAACAGAGCAAAAGTACTCACCTTGTGGCCAGGAAATGAAAAAGAAGAGAAAGAAGCCAGAGCCCCAGAGTCTCCTTCAAGCGGGCACCTCCGCTGACCTAAAGGCCTGGTCTGTTGCTTCTTAAATTTTCTACCACGGGGCTGGCAAATGTTCATTTTCAATTTGGTCAGATGTAGAATGGTAATAGATACAGGATATAGGTGTATGTGTGGGATACAGGTGTATCTGTGAGGATGTTTCCAGAGAAGTTGAACAGGCAAAGAAGATCACCCTGGATGTGGATGGCATTGTCCCTGGGAGAGGGGGGGGTCCCAGACAGAATAAAAACAGAATACAAGCAGCCGCTAGCTGGGCAGCAGTGTTCATTCCTGACTGTGGAGGTAATGTGACCAACTGCTTCACACTCCTGCTGCCACAATGGGAGCCATCTTTTGCCATCATCCTTGTTCCTAATTGGTAGATTATACCCTAAAAACTAAAGTAATGCTTCCTTAAGTTGCTTTCCTTGGGTCCTTTGTTATAGTAATGGAAAAGTACAATCACTTTCCAGTATTGCCAACAGGAGACCAACCCTCTAACACATGGGGTGTTGGGAGACACTGAATATCCAAACTATTGCACCTTGCTTTAAGAATGAGAGAGATACATGGAGATCTGAGTTAGTTTAACTAATGTCTCAAAATTACCATGACTCCAGCCTCATAACCATGTCATCAAAGCGTGCTGTTGCTGATGTCATGGTAGGCAGTGATGATGAACAGTGGGAACAGAAAACAGGCAGAGTGGATCCTGGAAGGGAAAAGAATGGCAGCCCCAGTGACTCACAGAAATTTGAGATCAAGGACAAGAAGATGAAGTAGTTTTGCTATTGTTTCATTTTTTAAAAAATTATGTATTTGGATGTGTACCAGTGTTTTGACTGCTTGTATGTCTGTGTGCCATGCACATGCAGTGCCTGTGGAGACCAGAAGAGGGTGTCAGATCACCGGGACTGGCGAAACAGGTGGTTGTGAGCCACCATGCGGGTGCTGGAAATTGAATCCAAGTCCTCTAGAAGAGCAGCTAGTTAGTTGCTTTAAACTGCCAAGTGATCTTCCCTTTTGTTGAAGTTTAGAATTCATTTGGCTTCATTTGTCCAGTGGGCCATCAGCATTGTAAACTGAACTCCAAGAGAGAAGTCTGGACCATAGAAAGGCTAGTAGACAGATGCTGATTAGGGACTACAAGGACTAATACAACAGCAGTGGGCTGGGATTGGTACCACAGTGTGTGTAGATGTCTTGCAGTAGCTAGCCTTGGGAAACATAGTAAGAATGATTACATAACAAATGTGTAAGATCAATGGTACTATTACAGCTTACAGATAAACCATAGGAAAATATGTACACCAAGCTAAGTATGATACACATAATTCATTTATTTCAAAACAGAAAAATCTTAAAAATTCAACAATCCTATCTTGTCAGTAGAGTGATCTCTTACTTCCCACCCACTCTGGTCTGAACTACCCAGTAATGTGAAATTTCAAGGCAAGACATACCGTTGGCAACCCTATGAAAATTAAAACAAAAACAGTGAAGTTAATGAACTCAAAAGAAAATGTCTCGTATTTGTGGATATTGATCCATGAGTCTGAAGTTCAGGGTTAGGGCTTAAGTGTCACTGGCATAAGAAAGTAATCTAAAGCATGACAGGAGTGAGATCACCAGGGAAAGATTATAGAGAACAGGAGAAAGTGCAGCCCAGGGGCCCTGGAACACTGGAAACTGGAGAGTTCCAGTGGGGGACAAAAGGCTAGCCAAGGAGACCCCTAGAAGTGAAAATTGGAGAATGTGATTTCCCAGAATTGAAGAATTTCAGTGAGAAATAGGCCAACTGGATTGCATGCTTCTAAAACATTGAGTTTGATATTAGCAACAACCATTGGGGCTGGCCACTGGTGGCGTCCATTGTCTCAGTAGCAGAGAAGTGATGGCGGTTCATTTGAAGATGTGAAGGCAGATGTGGATTAGCAGGTATAGAGGTACGTAAGGAAAGTGGAGTGTTTTTAGAAGTGGGTGGTACTAGACATGGACATTGTATGGCCTTAGGATGCAGGAAAGTGGGATTCCAGAAGCCAAATCTTTGAAAAGACAGGAGTTCCCTCCCAGAATAGAAGTGAAGTCTTTGACTGGAATAAGAAATGAATAAAACAGAAGAGAAGGCAAAAAAACAAAAAGTCATATCCATCCCATGACTATGTAAGAGTGTTCTTTGTTATAGCTTAGAACATTTTCTTTTTTGCATGGCGTCATGAAGTCTACACAGCCTGTGGTGGGAATACCACTGTCTTTGCCTGCTCCAGGGTTTATGAGCACTTCTCTATTTGGCTTCAAGAATGTGCATCCTCTAGAGACCTGCAACCAAACATTAGGAGGAGCTCATGGTGGGGGAGAGGGGGCAGAGGAAGATGGGGAAGAAAGATTGTAGGAGCCAAGGGGGTTGACAACATCAGGAGAACACGGCCCACAGAAGCAACTAAGCAGGGCTCCTAGGGGCTCACAGAAATTGAAGTGGCAACCATAGAGCCTGCATTGGTCTCTACTAGGTCCTCTGCCTACATACTATTGTTGTGTAACTTGGTGCTCTTGTGGCACTCGTAACAGTGAGAGTTTGGGGAGGGTGTCTCTGATTCTTGTGCCTGCTCTTGGGAGTCTTTTCCTCCTACGGGGTTGCCTCTTCCAGCCTTCATGTGAGGGATTGTGCCTAGCCTTCTTTATTGTAATTTGTTATGTTGTGTTTGTTTGATATTTCTGGGAGGCCTGCTCTTTTCTGAAGGGAAACTGGAAGAGTGGATCTGGACGGGGATTGGGGTCTAGGAGGAGTGGAGGGATGGGGAACTGTGGGGTGGATGTAATGTATGAAGGAAGATTAAAGAAAAAAAAAACAATGTTCATCTTCTAGTATCTGCACAATCCCACTGCTGTATCCATCCTTAGTCAAAAAGTGAAAGGTGCTCATTTGACCACAACCTCAGAGTGATACATGTAGACCACCACTCTGAGGCTGCTATATGGCAAGACCTGCTGGCCATGAGGGGACAATACTCACTGTTAACCAATCTTTATCTCTTCATGTGGGGAAAGCAGTGATCCACGTGAGCCACTGCTTTCTTGGTAACCCTGACATCTATAATTCTTAGAGTGGACCACATAATGAGACTGCTACTCCTAGTGTTACTTAATGAACAGATCGGCACAAAAACAGACTTATCCTGGCATAGAGGACACACAGTCTTATCAGTGTACCAATTTCAGGGTGGTGCCAAGGGAAAAATTCTTTTTTTCCCCTGACAGGGTTTCTCTGTGTAGCCCTGACTGTCCTGGAACTCACTCTGTAGACCAGGCTGGCCTCGAACTCAGAAATCCACCTGCCTCTGCCTCCCAACTGCTGGGATTAAAGGCATGTACCACCACTGCCCGGCCCAAAATTCTTGTCCTTGGAAGTACCTATAATTAAGAAAGAAGATCCCTGGTTACTAAGCCAGTTTAGATAGTGCGAATAATGTGTGTTCTATCTAGGTATTCTTTTGGCCCCATTAGTCAATATTGCCCCAAACATGGCCATTTTTATAAGCATCAAAGGTCATAAAACTTGGAATAACACAGGCTGTGCTAATGGAGTCTGTCAGACTAAGATCGATGCCAGGTGTGATGCACTTGGAAGGCTAAGACAAGAGGATTCCAAGTGCTGAGCATGGTGGCACACAGCTTTAATCCCAGCACTCAGAAGGCAGAGACAGGAGGATTTTTGTGAGTTGGAGTCAGCCTGGTCTACATATGGTGTTCTAGGAGAGCCGTGACTACATAGAGATCCTGTCTAAAAGCAAACCAACAAATAAAAAGAATTACAAGTTCAAGGTTAGCTTGCTACACATGATGAAAATCTGTCAGGGTTTGAATATGGAATGTCTCTACACAAGCTCATGTGTTGAGGTTCTGGCTTGCAGCTGTTGGTGCTACTGAGAGGTGAAGTACTAACCTCACTGATGGGTTATCCCACTTACAGCTGAACTGACTGTCAGGCGGTGGAAGCTAGGTAGGAAGGAAGTCACCGGAAGTGTACCCTTGCAGGATAGAACCCATGCCTACAAATAGTTTCTTCTCTCTGCTTCCCAGTTGCCCTGAGGTTAGCTTTTACCACAGGCTACACTCTCTGGATACTGTTCAATTTAGGCCTAAAGCAATTAAGCCAGAGACCATGGATCCGAAACTCTGGACTCAGAAACCATGAGCCCAAATAAATCTTTCCTTCTCTTTAAGTTGGCTTTCTCAGTTATATTGGCACAGAAACTTTTACTCAAAGGAATTTGAACTGATAGCAAGAGAATACTACATCAAAACATCTGTACATAACACATAAATACATAAATACATAAATGATCTGAGATGGCTACCAGATATACCACCTTCAAAGGAAACTCTTTGCCGGCTATTGGGTGTTTATGAAAACTAGAGCACCTAACCATTGTGACCTTAAAGATCTATATGACCTTAAATCCAATGCTGTCACTTAGCATATGGGCACTCACTCATCCTATTAATAAAACAGTCTTAGCAAATCTTCATTACCTGACTGGGGCCCTAAGAAGTTAATCAATTTCATTAACAAATAGCTGTCTTGCTGAAAGAGGCTAACAACCTACAAGGGATATTCTTTTTCTTTGATTTAATGGAACTCATAATTTAAAGATCTCTTAGTTGATGGTATGGCTTGGTTCCCAGACAGATCTTCAGATCTCAAGTGTAATGGAGTTTAAGAATCTATCTTCCCTAAGTGAGCTGGATAATTTTATGGCAACTTGATAGAAACTATAGTCATCTGGGAGGAGGGAACCTTGATTTAGAAAAATTATTCACGGCTGGGCAGTGGTGATGCATGCCTTTAATCTCAGCACTTGGGAGGCAGAGGCAGGTGGATTTCTGAGTTCGAGGCCAGCCTGACCTACAGAGTGAGTTCCAGGACAGCCAGGGCTATACAGAGAAACCCTGTCTTGAAAAACAAACAAACAAAAAAATTATTCACAAGACTAGGCTGTAGACAAGCCTGTTAGGGATTTTCTTAATTGGTTATTGGTGGGGGATGCTTCAGCCCATTGTGGGTGGAGCCACCCTTGTGCTAATGATTCTGCATTCTATAAGAAAGCAGGCTGAGCATGTCATGAGGAGTAAGATAGTAAGCAGCACTCTTCCATGGCCTCTGGATCACCTGCCTTCAGGATCCTGCAGAGTTCCTTCCTTGCCTTCCATCAATGATAACAGTGATGCTGAAGCACAAGCCAGATAAACCCGTCCCTCTCCACTTTGCTTTCATCATGGTGTTCCATCACAGCAGCATCAACCCTAACTAAAACACTAAGGATGGCCAACTTCTGATTGAAATCAGTCTTGTACGTTCTGCCCTATGGACCAAAAGTTATATTGTTATCAATGATGTATATATGGGCTAGTTTCAATAATAACTGTCTGGTAAATATTTGTATATAGGGGTCTCACATATGAGCTCTCCAGTTCCCCTTCTTCTTTCCATTTTGTTTTTTGAGCCAGAGTATCTCTGTATAGCCCTGGCTGTCCTAGGACTTAATCTGTAGACCATGCTGGCCTTGAACTCAGAGATGGATTAAAGGTGTGTGCCACCACTGCCCATTCCTACTTTCTTTTACTTCTGTATTAGTCAGGGTTCTCCAGAGTCACAGAACTTATGGAATGTCTCTCTATATATACTGAGGGAATTTGTTGTGATGACTTTCAGTTTGTAGTCCAACTAACCCAACAGTGGTCAGTTGTGAATTGGAAGTCCAAGAATCTAGAAGTTGCTTAGTCCCATGAGGCTAGTTGTTTCAGTTGGTCTTCTGTACAAGGAGGTTCCAACAGACGTGCTGGCAAGTGAATGCAGGCGGGGAAGAAGAGCAAACCTTCCTTCTTCCAATGTCCTTATGTCGGTCTTCAGCAGACCTGTGGCCCAGATTAAAGGTGTGTACCACCACCCCTGGATCTAGGACTTGTTTTATCTCAGGCTGACCTTGAACTCGGAAATCTCCTTGCCTTATTCTTCTGGGATTAAAGACATGGGTCTAAACTTTTCATGGCCACTATGGCTCAAGATCTCCATGCCAAGATCCAGGTCAGAAACTTGTGTTTTCCAGCTTCAAGATCTGGATCACAGGTGAGCCCTCCAATTCTGGATTGTATTTCATTCCAGATATAGTCAAGTTGACAACCAGGAATAGCCATTACAACAACCATAGGCCCACCTACTCTAGTTGATAAATCTCTCATTGAAACTTTCTTCCCAGGCAATCCTAGACTGTATCAAGGTGACAATTAAACCTGTCAGGCTACCTGAAATCAGAGGAGATGGAACAGCTTGCTTCACCAAGTTGGCTCCTAATTGGTACTTGACAGGTATCTATGGAGATTACCTACTGCATGTTTGAGCAGAGCAGTCTCAGCAAAGTTCTCAATAAGCAAAGGCCTTGAAGTCCAGCAAAATTTTGTCATTAAAAAACAAAAATACTATACCAGCTTAGCATATAGCACAGAGCTGTAATTCCCAGCACGTTAAGGTGGTGGCAGGAACATCAGGAGTTCAAGGCCAGTCTTAGGTATATAGTGAGTGGTTTCAGCTATGTGTGACCCTGTTGCAAATCAACAACAACAAAAATATATCAAGCTAAACTAAACAGGATATAGCTTAGTTGGTGGAGTGCTTGCTTATCATGGATGAAACCCTGGGTTTGATTCCCAGCACCACATAAAATCTGGCACGGTGGGGCAAGCCCTATAATCCCAACACTCAGGAGTATTAGGTGGAGGCAAAAGGATCAGAAGATCAAGGTCATGGTTGCCTTGTTTGAGGGGAAAAAAACCCAAGTATTGGTATCTGCTTTGGCATTCTATTTTGTTTGAGTAAAGGTCAGTAGAACTTTATTTTTATAATGTGTATGGGCATTTTGCCTGCATGTACGCATATGGGTATGCACTATGTACATGCCCGGTGCTTTCAGAGATCAGAAGAGGGTGCCAGATTCCTTGAAACTGGAGTAACATGATTGTGAGCCACCATTTGTGTGCTAAGAATTGAACCCAGGTCCTTTAGAAGAGCAGCCAGTGCCCTTAACCATTGCGCTACCCCCTCCCCCTACACATGTAAAATACTCTGAGGAAGCATCAGTATCAGATTTGTTTCCATTGGCCTCCCCTGAAGTGCTAAAGAGTTACAGCATACACTATTGGTCTTGATCTTTTCAGTGCAGATTCTGCATTTGTTCTGGAAGATTTTTCTAATTTTTTTTTGTTTTTCTAGACTGGGTTTCTCTGGGTAGCCCTAGCTGTCCTGGAACTCACTCTGTAGACCAAACTGGCCTGCAACTCACAAGAGACCTGCCTGCCTTTGCCTCCCTCTGCTTAGATTAAGTAGACTTGTGCTACCATGCCAGGCTAGATTTTCTAGATTTTCTAATTCTTATCTTTATGGTTTATGCTTTGTATTTATTGACATTTTTTATTTTATTAGTATGCTTTCCCTTCTTCTTTAGCCTTAGTTGAAAGCAAACCTTTTTTTTTAGCCCCCGAGACAGGGTTTCTTTGTGTAGTTTTGGCTGTTCTGGAACTCCTTCTGTAGACCAGGCTGGCCTCGAACTCGCAGAAATCGGCCGGCTTCTGCCTCTTGAGTGCTGGGATTAAAGTCTTGTGTCCCTACCCCCCAATGTAAATAATTTCTGATTTATAGTCCCTTACAAAATATAAGTCTCTGTCACATATGCAACAGAAATCTGTTGCTTTGTTATCCAATATTGCTGTGGTGGCGGCCTGTCATTAGTGTCAAGAGATTCTGTCTTTCTGTCGTATCATCCTGTCGTGTGGCTTGCTTGCTATGGGCTGTGTTATGGGTCTGCATGTTTCTGTAGCTCTGATCATTGTGACTATACTTCAGAATGGCAAGAAGCACTAACACCTACCTAAAATGTAGGCCAGTACATCCTTTTAAAGAGGTTTTCCCTAAGTTCCAGCTCCCAAAGCTTTATTTCTCAGGCTATAACTTAGTCATATGGCCATGCTAAGATTCAGGGAAAGGAGGCAGTGTCTGTTAGTTGGGCACGCTGATATCTCACTTATTCTGAGGGCAGGGGGTATCTAGCCCATCCTTGGACAATGCCTTAGTTTGCTTTCTATGGCTATGATAACCACAATGGCCAAAATCAACTTGGGGAGGGAAAGTTTTATTCCAACTTATAGTTTTATAGTCGACCATGAAAGGAAGTTAGGACAGGAACTCAAGGCAGGACCTGGAGGCAGGAACTCGTTCAGCGATCGTGGAGAAATAGTTACTGCTCAGAGGTGTGTGGGTGTGGGTGTATACAACTGAGGTCAACATGCCTAAGGCCCACAGACAGCAAAGAGCTCCTACATTAATCAATAATCAATAAAGCCACACAGACTTATCTACAGGCCAATCTGAGGGAAGCATTCTCTCAATTGAGGTCCCTTTTCCCAGATGACTTTAGCTTGTGTCAAGCTGATAAAAAACTAACCAGGGTTAATTAGACAACTTCTGAGAACCTGCCAAGCCCCAGGATCTGTCTGGAAGGCTTAGCTGGAAGAATGGCTGGTTGTGGGGTTTTCCTTGGGTAGGGGGTGGGGAGGGAACATCCCTAGGGGTTGATGACTGGTGTCCAGAAGAGAGTGTGTGGAGCTTGACAGCATCCCTTGGCTACCTAAGAGACTTCTCTGCTTGTCACCCTTTGTCGAAGAGCCATGCCTCACTGTCCGAGCCCGTGTGGCTGATCAAACTGTATTTGCTCTTCCTCAGCAGCCTAAAGGTTCCTTGCTGCCCCTTAAAGTCTATGGTGGTGAGAGAGATCGTTGATGTTCTGGTGACTCCTTTAGTTCTGATAGAATGCTTTACCCAGTGTGGTTTAAAGTCTAGTGGGTAGGCCAGGTACCTGCAAGGCTGCCATATGGAGTCTCACCCAGGTAGGACTCTGGCTTTGGCCCCAGCTTCTGGGGAATGGGTGCTGAAGATGAAGGGTGCACATCTCATCAAATGCCAGTTCCTCTAGGTTTTCATGCTGCCAGTGATCTGTGAGTGACAGCGGGTGTGTTTTGCCTACCAGGCCTGGTATCCATGCATAGAACTTTGCAGGCATGGTGTTATTCAATCCTCTCCACGGCCTTGTGAAGTTGCTCTGAATAAACCATTTATGGGTCACACATATGAGACTTCAGGAAGTGAAATTACACTCAGAAGTGACCCTGTTCAGCTGGCCATCTTGGCTTAAGAGGCGTCTCCACCAGGTCTGGACTTCTGGCAGGGGCCCCAGGTGTATCCAAGAATGTAATCTGCAGTCCAGGCCATGAGACCCCCAGCATCCTGCAGTGACCTTTCTTGTCAGGTCACAGGGCCCTAGCAACCTGAGCTGGCCATGGGCATCCTATTGTTGAGGTTTGGTCTATTGCTATGTATTGTAATGCCAAATTCTACACCGGAAGGTCTGGGCCTAGGAGTGACTTCTCATGTTTACAAGCTTTTACTGTGAAAACCTTGTTCCTTGATTTAAAGCTATTGGTTAAATAAAATTGGCTGCAGCCAATTACTTGGAGGGATTAGATGTAGGTGGGTTAGGAGTGACCTGGTTGGAGGAGGAGTTACAGGGGGAGAAGAGGAGGAATGAGGGAGGAGGGGAAGCCCCATGAGGGGAGAGGAACCATGAGCACACGGCTAGGAGAAACAGCAAGTATCTGGGGTACACTACTGGGGAGGTAGCCAGGTTAGCAGTTAGAAGAGTAAGTTAAAGGTGACACCCCCCCACCCCCAATGATTGTCAAAGCCAAATAAAATAACCATAGTCCGTCTCATTTATTTGTAAACTAGTCGGGGTTAAGCTTAAATTGCTCATACTCCACCTATAAACAGCACCTCCAGCAGTGGCTCTTTATTTTCATCAAGATCTTTCAGAGTCTGGAAGACATCCTGGACTACACTACTTCACTAATGCTAAGTATTGAAAACTAAACTTCCTCCACCTTAATTTATAGTGCTGAGAAACATCTATATTTAAAACAAAATCAGAGCCTGTTATCTTATTTGTAAGGAGTGGCAAAGTTTTTATTCAAAAACGTTAAAAGTCAATAGCTAGTTACATATGCCCCCCCCCTTTCCCTCTACATAAAGCCAAGTGTCCATGATCTTCTCCTTGAAATCAAGCTGCTGCCATATGGTGATCCCAGGACTCAGATGGCAGAGGCAGGCCAACCTCTGTGAGTTCAAGGCTATCTTGGTCTACAGAATGAGTTCTAGAACAGCCATGTCTTAAAAAAAAAAAAAAAAACAAAAAAAAAACCCAACCAAACAAAAAACAAAAGAGAAAGAAAAGAAAGAAAAGTTGCTACTCCTGTCGTCGTCCCCCCCCACCCCCCCAGCCAAGTTGGTTTTGGTGGTGGCAGTGGTGGTGGTGGTGGTGGTGTGTGTGTTGGAAATCAAATCTGGGTCTTCATAATACACACGGTAAACAACCTTCTTGAAGCAGTCCCCCATATTCATGGGCGTCAGTTTCTTCTTCAATACCTGGCCCATTCTAGGCTGCTTCTACTTTGTATTTTCACACAGGTTGTGTTTATCCAATTAACATCTTGATTGGAGTCATATTTCCTCTTACCCAACTTGACATTCCTAGAACAGTTCTTAATTCTGCTAAACTTTATAGGATAATTGCCTAAGCATTTAGAAAAAAAATCAGAAATGTTCTTTTCTTCTCAGAAGGAAGGTATCAATTACATCAAGTAATTCCATCCTGGATATGGCTTAGAAAAATTGTATTTTGCAAAGGCAGCTGATTTCAAAAAGCAAGAAAAAATAAGGGCCAAAACAAAAGAAATAATGAAAGCCAAAACAGACATCTGGAAAGCAAGAGTGTGACCTGGTGCGATGGAGCCCAGGAGGAACAACGGACAAAGAGTGGGAGGGACCATGCTGAGCTATGACTAAACACTTGCAGCCCCAGGAGAAGGGTAGAGACTTTGGTGTTTATGAAAGTGGATGAAAGCAAACCCAAGTCAGAATACTGCCCTTTTGATCTTCCTATGTATTATTAGGGAGTTATAACTGGAAGATTATTTAAAGATTTATTTTTTCAAACTGCTCTTTTTATTTTTTTAGTACCTTTTAAATTAAAATATAATCAAACCACTTTCCCCTTCCATCATTTCCTCCCTCTAGCCCACTCAGGTTCCCTCCTTCTCATATGTCTGCTACCTCAATCTCGAATTGAGTGACTTTTTTATTATAGTTATACATGTGTGTGTGTGTGTGTGTGTGTGTGTGTGCGCGCGCGCGTGCACACACACACACACACACACATATAAATGCACAACATGTAGATGCAACCTGCTGTTTTCTGTTGTGTATCTATGGCTTCTGGACTGACACATTGTATTGGATAACCAATCGGGGCCTCAGTCCTGGGATAGACTAATTCTCTCTCTTGGCAGTCATTAGTTGTCTGTGACATTTCCCTGCTTTGTATGAGCATGTCTATCTTAGACACAGTTCTGTGAGGAGACACCATGACCAAGGCAACTGTTGTAAAAGAAAGCACGCAATTGGGGCCCTGCTTACGGTTTCTGAGGATTAGTTCATTATCATCACGGCAGCATCTGTAGTGCTGGGGCCTTAGCTGGAAGCTTTATGTCCTGATCCACAGGCAGCTGGCAGAGAGGAAGCAGAGGAGAGAGGAAGGGAGAGGAGGGGAGGATAGGGGGAAAATGAGAGGGAGGAAGATTGGGCCTGGGCCTGGCTACACCTTTTGAGAGGCCAAATCCTACTCCTAGTAACACACCTCCTAATTCTTCCCTTACAGCTCATTAACTTGGGGAATAAACATACAGATATATGATCCTATAGGGGTCAATCTCATTCAAACCACCATAATGTCTACTGATATTATCATTGTACCAGTCTCCTTACGCAGTCATTTCTAGGAGAGGCAGTCTTTTTTATTTTAATAAGATTTATTTATTTTATGTGAGTACACTATTGCTCTCTTCAGACACACCAGAAGGCGGCATCGGATCCCATTACAGATGAGATCCACCACGTGGTTGCTGGGAATTGAACTCAGGATTGCTGGAAGAGCAGTCAGTGCTCTTAACAGCTGAGCCAAAGGCAGTCTTACAGCAGAATTCCTGGTATTCTGATTCTTAGATACTGAAAGATGATTTATTGACGAACAGCAGCAATCTCAGTCAGCACTAGAAAAGCTGAGGCAGGAAGACTGGGTCCAAGACCACCTGGGCTGCTCAGTGACGGTCACCTCAACAAAACAAAACAATCCAATCAGTTATCTTAATCTCATTTCATTTTATCTATATTCCTCTGAAAGAAAAAATTTAAACAGATTAGTGCCTTTACAACCTAGACAATTTCTAGTGAGTAACATTGTGAAATTCTGTGACCTACCAGGCAGGATCTGCATTCTGAAATCCAACTGTAGCAACGAATGATTTATAGTCCTGAAGCTACTTGTCAAGCTGAACTAAATGTGGCGAAGACTGAATCTCTCTCTTTCAACATAAAATGGTGAAATTTCCACTATTTCAAAATTTTGTTTTAGTTATAGCCCAAGTGTGGCCTATAAACTAACTTTATCCCCTCCCCCATTACTCCATGTTTTCCCTTGCCTACTTACCAGCTCAGCGTTTTTGCCTCTTTCTTCTCTTCTTCCCACCCTCTCTCCTTTTTTTTCCGATTTATTTATATTATATATGTGACTACACTGTCACTGTCTTCAGATACACCAGAATAGAGCATCGGATCCCATTAAAGATGGTTGTGAGCCACCACGTGGTTGCTGGGAATTGAACTCAGAACCTCTGGAAGAGCAGCCAGTGCTCTCAAGCTCTGAGCCATCTCTCCAGCCCTCCACCTCTTTGTTTGAGCAGAACAAATATAGTCTTATTAAGTAAAAGCAAGGCATAGGAAGGTTTCTGTCTTAGTCAAGGTTTCTATTCCTGCATAAACATCATGACCAAGAAGCAAGTTGAGGAGGAAAGGGTTTATTCAGCTTACACTTCCATGTTGTTGTTCATCACGAAAGGAAGTCAAGACTGGAACTCAAGCAGGTCAGGAAGGAGGAGCTGAAGTGGAGGCCGTGGAGGGATGTTACTTACTGGCTTGCTTCTCCTGGCTTGTTCAGCTGGCTTTCTTATAGAACCCAAGACTACCAGCCCACAGATGGTACCACCCGAAATGGGCCCTCCCCCTTTGATCACTAATTGAGAGAATGCCTTACAGCTGGATCTCGTGGAGGCATCTTCTCAACTGAAACTCCTTTCTCTGTGATAACTCCAGCTTGTGTCAACTTGACACAAACCCAGCCAGTACAGTTTCCAAAGGAAACCCACCTCATATTTATATCATAAGACACATCTTTACAATCATCTGTCCCAACAAACTTCCATCATAGGCAATCTTCAGAAAGTCAGCAACGGGTGGTGGCTCCCACTTGTAATCTCGGCATTAGGGTGAGGGTGGGGATGTGGAACAGGGCGTTCAGAGAGCTAGTTCAAGGGCAGTTACATTCCAGATTCCAGGTCAACCTCAAATGCTTTGCAAGATTGCATCTCCAAAAAAGAAAAAATAAAAAAAAAAAAGTTCAAAGGACTGACCAAAACAACAGATACTGTGTACTGTCTAATGATTTACTTCATGTGTAATCTTTAGCGTGTTCTTGGCCTCACTGAAGAAAGGTCTTGGCAAGCTCAAGAGTAATAAATCATAAAGTGGTCTCACTGAGGAGCAGAGTGACAACACTTACATGACCGGAGCTGTGTGTCTATGTACTAGACAGCATGTGGCACTGGCCATAAACAAACAAGCTTCTTTCCTCTAATCTTCATCTCATTGCATGTGAAGTAGAGATAATTTCCAGGTTTAACTTTGGATACTTTTGTTGCTAGCATTTTAAATTGTGCTTTCAGTTGACATATAAAAAAATGTCTTTCACTGTGATTTTGTTTTGTTTTTCTGTTTTTGTTTTGCATCCCCCACCCCCCACCCCCCCACTGCCCTTCCTCATGCTACCTTTCTTCTCTTCTTGGACTTTCTATCTCCCAAACAGTCTACCATTCTAGGGCTAGGGAAATGGTTTAGTAGGTCAAAGTGATTGTCAGGCTAATGTTTTGAATTCTTGTCTCTGGAACACTTGTAAAAAATTCATATATATAGTCCCCTGCCCTCCCACTGGGATCTGGGCAGTGGAGATAGGAGAGAGGCTAGCTAGCCTGGAGCTAGCCCAAATTAGAAACAAGACACCCTACCTTAACAAGGTGGAAGGCTACAGAGAAACTCTGGAAAAACCAAACAACAACAACAACAACAACAACACCCCCCCAAAAAAACCCCAACCAAACAAACAAACAAAAAACCAAGGTGGAAGGCAAAAACCAAATCTGAAGCCCTCTTCATATCCATATATGTGCAGTGCCATGGAAAATGTATGTCTGTGCACATGCACACGCACACACACACACACCATTCAGCTTTCATGTCATATGTTTTCCATTCACCCTCCTTTGATTCCCTCTCCTCCCTTCCTTTAGACTTCTTCCCCTATCAGAGTTGACTTTCTACTTTCATGGTTTACATATATATGCAAAAACTGTAAAGAATTATTTTTCAAGATTTATTTCATTTTTATTTATGTAAATGAGTGTTTTGCCTGATGTATGTCTATACAGCACATATGTGCCTGGTACCTGTGGAGGCCAGAAGAGAGCGTTGGATCCCCCTTGAACTTGGATTACAAATGATTATAAGCCACCATGTAGGTGATGGGAATTGAGGGTTCCTTCAGAAGAGGATCCAGTGTTCTAAACTGCAGCCCATCTCTCTAACCCCAGAGATTTTCCCATGTGTCTTCTGGCAGCAACATTATGCATTCCTGCAGAGCGCCTCCATCCAAGCCATTCTTGATTTAAAAGTGATGGGTTTGGGCGTGGGGTAGACCAGGAGTAGGCATATGATGGTTAATCTGTACTGTCATTTTAAATGGATTTTGAGTCTTCTAGTAGACACACTTCAGAACATGTCTGAAAGAGTTTTCAAACTGAGGTGTAAAGACAGGAAATGACGGTGGGCAGCAATGCTTTATGGCCGGAAGGTCCAGACTGAGTAAGATAGGATAGAGAGAAAGCCAGAACAGCATTGGCTTTTTCTTTTGTATACTTCCTGGTCTGCGCAGATGTTAGCAAGAAGCCTTATACATCTACCTGAATACTCAAAATTGCTCCTGTCTCCATGTTCTCCCTATCACAAATAGGCCGTGTCCTCAAATTGTCAGTCAAAGTAAACCTCTTTCCTCTTAAAAAATGGGGGTGGGAGGGAACCAGACAGAACCAAAAGAAAAGAAAAGGAGAATAGAAAAACAAACAAACAAACAAAACATAATAAAAGCCTTAAAAAGCCAATAAAGTAAAATACCACTAAAATTATAGTTTTAAAAAGATGAACAAAGGGAATATACAAGAAGGGGGGGAGGAGAAAAACAGAAAAAAAATCAAATGTGGAAGTGTTTTCTTTCTGGGAGCTGGGGCAGATGGGCTGAATCTGTTGACTTTGGTCTTTCTGAGCCTGAGCCTATACAGGGCAAGATTATATGATGTCTGCCAGAATGGCCTTTACTTCATAATTTTCCTTGTTTGAGTACCAGAGTTCTCTGCTAACCCCTCTAAGTTTTACAGTCTGAAAGTTGAACAAGCTCTCCTACCCTTTTGAGGGCAGCCACAGTTCCTGCCCACAGGATGGCTAATGTTCTACCTGGCAGGTGTCTCCTAAATGCATTGGGAGAGAGGAAAGCAACTGCAGCACTGAGATCTGAGCAAGTGTACCTGTCTTGGTAGTTTCAGAAGCCGCTAGCTTTAATCACCTTGTTGAAGCAGTGAATAGCATTGGCTGTTTAAGTATTCTGGAGCTTCAGAATTCCTGGACTCCATATGAGCGAATCTCAGACAGAATGCTGGCTCCAGGATTTGATCCACCCACTGACCTCATTGTTTGGAGTTATTCTGATGATTAGGTCAGTTCCTGGCCACCGAGTGAGCTTAAGTCGGTCTTTCCTGCTATACTTTACTGCCAGAGCTCAGCCTCCTGCTGCATGCAGTTTGCCAATGTCTAGCTTTCCTGTTCTTTATAGCTGTCTCTTAGGCTGTCCATCACCCAGAGGTCTGTGGGAGTTTAATTTAGATGTTGTGCCTTGTTATTCTTCTGTTTTTAGGGGTTCAAGTAAGTCAGTTTTAAAGAATAAATTCCTTGTGAGGATGACACCTGGTTAATGCCCTCTGAGTTATATAGAGTAAGTACATGAGAATCCTGTTCACTGATAACCCATCTTGCTGTGGGAATCACCTACTCACCAACACCTCCAACTGGAATTAAACTTGGAAGTGGGAGCATTTCCTGAAAGTAGTACCTGTGGTCTTTCACTTGGAGTATCTGGTCTACCTTCTGATGAGGTTTTGCTTCTTGCCATCTTGAGAGCTTCATGGCTGGAGCTAGGGGCTTGGTGTCTTGCTCTTCTGTCTCCAAACTTGTTAGCTGTTCAGTCACTACTTTTGTGAATTTTTTAAACACTTCCTCTCTTTCTCTTTTGGGAGTAGAGTTATTTTTTTCCCCTAAGGCTAACACTTTTTCACCAGGTCACAGAGAGGCAGCTTCTGATGCAACATCTGACCAGAAGTCTTTTCTCTATTTCTGAGATAAGATTTCACAGTGAACTCAGGCTGACTCTGAATTCCAACTGTCCTATGCCTCAACCTTGAGTTATCAGAATGTTTCATCACATCAGCTATTTTGTTATATTTTCTTTGTTTTGTTCTATTTTGATAGTTTGGCTCATAGCTCCTCGTAAAGCTGTGCTGTGGTAGGTAATAATTAAATACCTAATGCTGATGAGGATATGAGCTGCCTTCTATGAAGAGTTCAAAACCTTCAAACATAATTATTGAACGTTAATGCTGTGCAGTCAGTAAGGCATATGATATTTTCATTTTAGAAAATGCATCCTCATTTAGGCCTTTCTGCTGGTTACACTTCTTACAGTCTGTAGGTTGTATCCTAGGTATTCTGTACTTTTTGGCTAATATCCACTTATTAGTGAATACATACCATGCATGTCTTTTTTGGGACTGGGTTACCTCACTCAGGATAATATTTTCTAATTCCATCCATTTGCCTGCAAAACTCATGATGTCTTCGTTTTTAATAGCTAAATAGTACTTCACTGTATGAATGAATCACATTTTCTGTATCCTTTCTTCAGTTGAATGACACTGGGTTGTTTCCAGTTTCTGGCTATTGTGAGTAAGGCTGCTATGAACTTAGTGGAGTATGTGTCCTTGTGGTGTGGTGGAGCATCTTTTGGGTATATGCCTAGGAGCAGTATAACTGGCTCTTCAGGTAGAGCTATTTCCAATTTACTGAGGAACTGCCAGATTGATTTCCAGAGTGGTTGTACCAGTTTGCAATCCCACCATCAGGGGAAGAGTGTTCCTTTTTCTTCACATCCTCCTCCAACATGTGCTGTCACCTGTTGGGCTGGTATTGTCTTCAGCAATAGGGCAGTACCATCAGAATGACCTGGGCTGTTCAGTGGTTCCCATGGGGTCTCTTTAGCCAACAACTTGATTGGATGTAACCCATTCCTACTACTGGAAGCTTCATTTGGTGATAAGAGATATCTAGTTGGGGCTCTCTCCCCCCTGTTTGATGATTTCATTTAGATAGCCTTCATATGTGTATATGTGTTAAGAAGCTTCTACTGTATTGGGTTCCCGTATGACAACTCAAATGGCCCTTAGTTTTAGCTGTCCTTTCCCATATTCTCTCCCTTCCCACTTGATGCTCCATTCCAGGACCTTTCTCCCATCTATTTATAACTACCTCTTCTATTTCTCCTTCCTATGGAGATCCCTCCCAACCTTCTAGGCCCTTACTCTCTCTATAAAACCTCTCTGGTATATGGATTGGAGCTTGCTTATCAAAGACTTAACAGCTGACATCCACATATAAGTGAAAACATACAATATTTGTCTTCTTGAGTCTGTGTTACCTCACTCAGTATTAATTTTTCTAGCTCCATTTATTTATGCATTTCAAAAATATCACAGTAATCACATAATATGTATTATAAATTTTATAATTTCATTTTAAGTGCCTAAATAATAGTCCCTTGTATTAATGTACCACATTTTCTTTTTACCCATTTCTTTATCCAGTGATGAACATCTAGGCTATTTTTCATTTATAGCTATTATGAATAGAGCGGTTGAGCAAGTGTCCTTGGAGGATGAAGCATCTTTTGGATATATGCCCAAGAGTGATATAGCTGGACATTGAGGTAGGTTGAGTCCCAGCTTCCTGAGGAGCCACCACACTGATTTCCATAGTTGCTGTCCCAGTTTGTACTTCCACCAGCAATGGATGAGTGTTCCCTTTACTAAAAATCCTTGCACACATGAGCTGTCATTTGTTTTATTGATCGTGGCTATTCTGATGAAATTTCAAAGTAATTTTGATTTGTATTTCCTTGATGACTAAGGATGTTGAACATTTTTAAAAATGTTTCCAGTCATATTGTGTTTCCTCTTTTGAGAATTCTGTTTAGATCTGTACCTGATTTTTTTGTTTTTAAGGATTTATTTTATTTATATGAGTACACTGTCTCTGTCTTCAGACACACCAGAAGAGGGCATCAGATCCCGTTACAGATGGTTGTGAGACACCATGTGGTTGCTGGGAATTGAACTCAGGACCTCTGGAAGAGCAGTCCGTGCTCTTAACCACTGAGCCATCTCTCAGCCCAGCCTATACCTGATTTTTTAAAATGGGTTATTTGTTTTCTTGATTTTTCAGTTTTTTGAGTTCTTTGTATATTTTAGATATTAGTCCTCTGTTGGATGGTAATTGGTAAAAAAAAAAAAAAGTCTTTTTCCATTCTGTAACCTACTGCTTTGTCTGAATGATGTCCTTTGCAATGTAGAAACTTTTCAGTTTTATGAGGTCTCATTTATTACTTGTTGTTCTTATTGCCTATGCTGTTGGTGCTCTGTTCAGAAAATCTTTTTTTAGGCCTATGTGTTCAAGACTATTTCCCCACTTTCTCTGAAGACCTAGACAAATGTCCACACACTTACAAGCAGTTGAGTTTTGATAATGAAACCAGAAGTACACAATGGCAAAAAGACAGCATCTTCAAGAAATAATGCCGGTTAGCCTGGATGGCTACAGGTAGAAGGATGCAAATAGATTTACACTTATCACTCGGCACAAAATTCAACTCCAAATGGATCAGAGACCTCAGCACAAGACTAGATACTCTGAACCTGATAGAAGAGCCTGGCGCTTCTTAGGAGTGCAATGGGATGCCACAGAATGCAATGGGAAGGGAATCAGAAGAATGAGTTTCTGAATACAGCCTTGTCTGTTTTCCAGTGTCATTTTCCTTATCTGTTACTGTCTATAGAACAGGTACTTATTCAGTGCTTATTCATGACATTACTAACAGACTTCTTTTGGCAGATACAGTTTACACCTTGAAGGTATGTGATGCTCTTTGGATCTATTTCTGGCCACAGCAGGGACCCAACTGCAGTAATGTTTAGGGCCAACAGGTTCAAAACCTCTAAGTCCAGATCCCCTTCGTGCTGCTATTGGCATCTATGAGGGTGAAGCACAGTAATTGACAGGAGGAAAAGAGCCTTTACCAGAACCGAACACTGTGCATCAGCCCTTAGTGTGAAACCGGTAAGCCATATAACCTAAGTCACACTGCACACCAGTGCTCACATTGTTGCTCGATTGGGTCTTTTGCATCATTTTCATTTTAATTAAAAATTTGAAAGATTTATTGTATGAGTGTTTTGCCTGCATGCATCCATGTGGATCGTGGATGTGCCTAATGTTGAGGAGAACAGAAGGCACTGGATTCCCTAGTACTGGAGTTATAGATGGTTGTTGCCCACCATGTGGGTGCTGGAAACTGAACCTGGATCCTCTGAATGACAAGTGCTATTAACCACAGAGCCTACTCTTTAGCCCCTCTTTTCAAACTTTATTCATTCTTTGAACATTAAGCTCTTACTATGTACATATGAGATAATTGTTATGGTTAAGTGTAGTGGTTCATGGTGGATCTCTTAGTTTGAGGCTAGCCTGGTTTACAGAGAGAGAGATCCAGGACATCCAGGGCTACACAGAAGAACCCAGTCTCAAAAAACAAAAGAAAACTAAACAAAACAAGGAGAGATGGTACCTGCCAAAGAGACATGAGACTTCTGAGTTTCATAGTGTTAGGATCTGAGTTCTGGAGTCCTAGCTGGTTCAAAAGATCTTCACCACATCCAGGAGCAATGGAAGGATGCTGCTTGAGAGACCAAGTAGAAGAAAAGGACTAGAGTCTTCGGTTTTTCTTCATCAACCATGCTGTACTTGTGCTAGGTTGATGATTTCTCTTTGTCCTGTTTGTGAGCAACTTTTCCTATCTATAGAAAGATTTTAAAACAAAACAAAACATATTCCCTGACCACATTCAGCATGAGAAGTTGTAGTGTGTGTGTGTGTGTGTGTGTGTGTGTGTGTGTGTGGTAGGTGAGGTGTAGCAGTTTCTCCATAGATTGAAACATTCCATCTCCAAGGGAAGCTCTTCAAGACAGATGTGTAAACAACTCAAAATAACTTCAGGAAGTCCCTGAAACTGATCACATTCACTAGACCCTTCCCTCCCAGAGTAAACAATAAAAACTACTGAGAGTAATCTCAGACAAACCAGGCAGAAAGTAGACTGAGAGCAGACCAGCTGCCTGGAAGAAGCAGAAACCTACAGAGCTGTATGGAAGAGGATTAGACTAAACGAGTCATCTGGAAGGGACACTGGAACCTGTTGAGCTGCCTGCAGGCTGCACAGGACACTCCAGGTTCTTAGCTATTGCAAACTGTCATCCATATGAGGTGGTCTTTGAGTCATTTCTTTTCCTGTAAGTAACCTCTCATATTCCTGTATGTAACCCCAATGAAATTCATTGGTTCACCAGATTGGACTTAGATGTTATCTGTACTTTAGTATGTCATGGGCTTGTCACATAGCAGTAGGCAGCCCTCATTTGCCATATTCTGATGATGCCAGAGATAGGATGTATGCTTTTTACTCAGAGGATGGAGTTAATAGTTGAAATAAATCAACCAGTTCAGACTGGCTAATGTTAGGCATAAGCAGGGAACGAACTAATTCAGAGACTTAGATATTCTCCTGTGGATAGCATGGCCCATAATGCCTAGCCTGAACCATTAGTTACCAGTGTTCACACTGGACCCAAGTTTCTTTTTTATATTTTAAAAATCAAATTTCATTTTATATTTTTAGTGGCATATATTAATTATACATAGTAGAATTGTGATAATTTCACACATGTACATATTTTTTTTAACATATTCACTCTGCTGCCCCTTGTTGGATCCACTAATTTCTTATCTTCTCTTTGACAGCTTCAGGCTCTAACAACTACCTAAGCAGTGTGAGTGTGCACCAAGTGACTCTGAGAAGTCAGATCTAGCCCCGAGTCTGCTTGCAGAAGTGAGTGAAGGTGTCCATGATTCTCATCTTGAGGCTACACATTATACCCAGGTTGCTCACAGGTCCTCTGGCTGTCTCTCCAGTTCCAGGAGTGTAAGTGCCAGGGTGATAACAGGATGGGAAGGGCTGAGTCTCTGGAAGAGAGGAGTATTATATTACATTTCCCACATCTGCAGGCTTGTTCTAGTTTAGCTTTTGTTGTTGTGATAAACATTATGGCTAAAAGCAAGTCGGGGAGGAAAAGTGTTAATCGTCTTACAAGTTCCAGTCCAAGTAAAGGCAGTGAAGGCAGACAGAAACCAGGAAGCTGGAAATGAATCAGAGACCACAGAGGAATGCTGTTTGCTGACTTGTTTCCAGGGTTACATTCATCTATTTTCCTCATATAGCCCAGGCCTATCTGCCTAGGAATAGAGCTCCTCACAGTGGACTAGACCCTCTTACATCAATCAGCATGGAGAAAATGCCCCACAGGCATGCACACAGGGCAGTCTGATTGAGACTATTCCTCAGGTCAGCGTCTCTCTTCCCAGGTGCATCAAAGTGACAATTGAAGTTAATTAACCATGACACCTCTGTTTAGAGTTTATGCTACAGGCTGCTAGATAAATATGCTTCAAATTTGGTCATAAGTTAGTTATTTTCGTTCTGCTGGTAAGTGAGGCTATTTTATTTATTTTTTTTCATTTTCCCCTTTATTGGAAACAGATTCTTTCTTCATACACTATATCCTGATTACAGTTTTCCTCCCTCTACTCCTCCCCCCAGTTTCTCTCCACCTCCTCTCGTTCCCCTCCATTTTCTTTCTGTCTCCCATTAGAAAAAAAAAAAAACAGGCTTCTAAGAGATAACAGCCAAATATGACAAAATAAGATATAATAAGATAAAGCAAAAACTATCATATTGATATTAGACACAGCTACCCAATAGGAGGAACAGAGTCCTAAGGGCAGGCCCAAGAGTCTGAGACCCACTTGTCCTCACTGTCAGGAGTCTCATAAAAATACTAAACCGAAAGCCCCAACACACACACAGAGAGAGAGAGAGAGAGAGAGAGAGAGAGAGAGAGAGAGAGAGAGTGTGCAGACCCATGTAGGCCTGTGCTTGCTGCTTCAATCTTGGTGAGCTCATATGCACCTTGCTTAGTTGATTCAGAGGGCCTTGTTTCATGTGTGTCCCCTCCATCCTTTCTGACTCTTACACTCTTTCTGCCTCCTCTCCTGTGGGTTCACTGAGCTCTGAGGGGAGCGATTTGATGGAGACCTCCCATCTGGGCTCTCTCTCCCTGCAATGTCTAGCTGTGGATCTCTGCATCTGTTCCCATATGATGCTGAAGGGAGCTTCTCTGATGATAACTGAATAAGGTACCTGTCTATGGGCATAGCAGAATATCACTTGGAGTCATTTTATTGACACACTTTTTTTTTTTTTTTAAAAAAGAGTTTTAGTATTTAGTTTTACCCTAGGTATTTGGCTGTTCTAGTTTTTTGTTACCAAGCATAAGCAGTATTGGGCTTGGGTTCCTTCGCTTGGAGTGGACTTTAAGTCAAATCAGACATTGGTTACTCCCACAAGTTCTGTGCCACCATTGCCCTAACATATTTTACAGGCAGGACAGATTGTAGGTCAAAGGTTTTGTTGCTGGTTTGTGTTTATATTCTCTTTTCGTAGCCTACAGAATACCCTTCCACACCAAAGAGACTAGAACATAGGGGGGAGGGCTCCATGTTTGACATCTCCATGTTCAGTGGGTGTTGTCTTCGGCAATGACAGCCCACTGTTGATGCAGAGAGCATTTTTGTCTTAGCTACCTTTGTCTTAGCATTAATCTGGGTTGATCAGAGATTTCTATGGGACCCCCTTGACCAACAACTCAAATGAATGCAACCTTGTCCCAATACTGGAAGCTTTGCTGGGTGACAAGAGATGACCAGCTGGGACACCTTCTCCCCTATCATTAGGAGACCTCATTAAGACCACCTTCATATATTTTAGGAAGTTTTTGCTGCACCAGGTTTCCATATCATTCCTAAGATGCCCCTCAATTCTGCCTCCCCCTGAATCCTCTTCCTCTACCCGATCTCTGTTTCCCCTCCCCACTGACCATCCTGTTCCTGTGCTCACCTGTGCTAGTTCATCCATAATATCTGTTCTGTCTCCCCCTCCCAGGGAGATCCATGTGCCACCTCACTCTTCCTCTAAGTGAGGCTAGTTTATGATTAGGATTTGTGACTGCTGTGTCCATTCCTGATATGGATTCCTCTTTCTTCACTCATCGTCCTAGCTTACTTCAGTCACCTCCTTTATGTTCTGACTTAACTATTCCCTCCTCAGTGTGGGTTTCTTTGACCACTTTACTTAAAACTGCAGTTCTAATCCAGTAGTCCTCACTTACCTCTTTGTTTGTTCTAGTTGTGGAGTTTTTGGTTTCCATTAGTGGAACATAGGCCTCTTGAGGCCAGAAACATTTTTTGTTTTAGGGTTTTGAGACAGGGTCTCACTATATAGCTCTGGCTGTTCTGGAATTCACAATATAGATAGACCAGGCTGGCCTTGAACTCACAGGGATCTGCCTGCCTCTGCCTCCCAAGTGCTAAGATTAAAGGCAGACCAGGAACTTATATTTGTTTTTCTCATGGTTTGACTAGGAGGAGATGCCTAATAATTTGATCAAATGATGTCTGAATACATGTAATTTGGTTAGTAATTTACAGTGTCTCATAGAGTCCAGAGGATAGTTTTATATATTCATATACATTGGTCACTTACATTATAGTCATGGTTATGTTAACAAAACAAAACAAAAACGAGGTAGAAGCCTCCTTACCATGTTGACATGAAGATCAGTACTCAGTCTTGCAGCGTAAGAGATTTAGATTTATCTAAAATGGTCATGGAGTGCCCTCTTTTGGTGAGGCTTCCAGAGAATATACTACATGAATGTTTTATTGAGATCAGCAATACCACAGCAGTGTGGTGGGGGATGCCCCACTGTGGTAGAGTGCTTGACTAGCATGCATGAAGTCCTTGGTCCATTTCTCAGTAGTGGCAACAAGAGAGTAATGTGGGCAGTGGTGGCCCACACCTTTAATCCCAGCACTTGGGAGGCAGAGGCAGGCCTGGTCTACAGAGTGAGTTCCAGGATGGCCAGGGTTACACAAAGAAACCCTGTCTCGAAAAACCAGAGAGAGAGAGAGAGAGAGAGAGAGAGAGAGAGAGAGAGAGAGAGAGAGAGA
>JADRCH010000056.1:6147480-6165456 GCA_019843965.1 Rhynchomys soricoides | reverse complement strand
AGAGAGAGAGAGAGAGAGAGAGAGAGAGAGAGAGAGAGAGAGAGAGAAATGTACTTTTAGATGTGAAAGGTTCATACAGGGCCAGTGGCATGTTGGGTAAGGGCACCGAAGCTTGACAACCTTGAGACCACACTAGTTGTAGTTCAGGCGTGTGCCTTCTCTATAATGAATTTCAAATATTTCCACATGTCAGTGCCAGATGCTACAGTATGACTTTTAGTGAAAATCAAACTTTTGGGTCACACGGACTCAAATGAGTTTTTGAATCTGGACATAGTCACGTTCCGTGCATATTTTAATCTAAATATATATAAAATAGGAACAGCTGAGCAAAACTACCTTTCAGTGTTAGTGAATCTAAAGTTGGTTAGAGAAGAAAATCAAGAGGTAATATGTGTTTAAAGGATTTCATCTCAGTGTAACCTATACATAAATGGATATTTTGTGAGTCTTTTCACATTGGCGAATGCTTTTATTAACATTCTACTATACTGCCACTGCTGAGCCCAGTGTGGCTCTAGTAAAGAGAGATAGTAACATGGCTCCTGCCCCTGGGACAGGGCTCAGGTGTGAGTCTTCATGAGTGTTGACGGCTGCTGAGGACAGAAGGCTTGGTTGTGTAATAATGAACACATTTTCACATTCCTCTGAGGAATGTCCTCTCTGTTAATGTTAATGAGTCCATGATAATCAGCACAAGTCTAGGAGGTAAAGGTGTGGACCTTCAGGACAGCCTTTAAGGCTGTGGGAAAAAAACCTCTAAATATATGATATATATATATATTCTAAATTATGCAAGATATAAGGGTACAATATGAATTATGAGGTGCTTCACTAATCTAAAGGAACAAAGGCAACTGCATTAATGAGCCAGCTTGTCAGAAAGATACAAAGACAGGCAGATATAAAAACAGGCAGATTCCTGAGTTCAAGGTCAGCCTAGGATAGAGTGAGGTTAGGCCCAGGTGTGGTAGGAATGGTAGTTTCAGGACTAGGTCCCACTCAACTAGTTTATTGTCTGTGCTTAACAAAGGCAGTTGGATCTCTGAATTCTTTTGCAATGTGAAGAAAAAAATGTATGCTTGCTGTCTCCTGAGAATCAAAGGGCTAGGGTCTAGGGATGCTAATTCATAAGATAATCAAAGGGAACCTGAAATAAACAACCGAATTGATATGTAAATAAAAAACTGGCTTTTGGTCTGCATGAAATGAGATAGCAAAAAGAAATAGCAGTTCTTTAGAATTTTTCTCTAGGGAGATCAGAGCTGTCTGGAAATCTTTGGAGAGCAACACAGTTCTTCAAGAATGTTTTTTGTTTGTTTGTTTTGTTTTTTTCCGAGACTGGGTTTCTCTGTGTAGCCCTGGCTGTCCTGGAACTCACTCTGTAGTCCAGGCTGACCTCAAACTCAGAAATACACCTGCCTTTGCCTTCCAAGTGCTGGGATTAAAGGCATGTACCACCACTGCCCAGCTCTTCATCTTTTATTAATTATTTAATTTTTTTCTTTGAGACTGGGTCTCTCTGTGTAGCCTGGGTGTCCTGGAACTTGTTCTATAGACCAGGTTGGCCTTGAATTCAAAGATCAGCCTACCCCTGTTTTCCAGGTGCTGGGATTAAAGGCATGTATTACGACTGCGTGGCTTTATTTTAAAAATTTAGACATGTTTATTTCATTAGTTTAACGTGTGTAATTGTTTTGCGTGTATGCATATTTGTGTACTATATGAGTGTAGTGCCTGCAGATGTCAGAAGATGGCATTGGATCCCCTGGGACTGGAATTAAGGATGGTTGTGAGGTACCATGTGCATTATGGCAATTGAACCCCAGGTCTTCTGTGAGAGAGTGTTCTTAATCACTAAGTCCGCTCTCTTGCCCCAATTATTAATTGTTTAACATATGTGTAACTGATATAATACTTCAGAATGGAACCCATTGACCTCTGGAACGCAGACACCTCCTCCAGTGAGACCTTCAGGTTGGAAACATAGTGAAGCACAGCTCAGGGGACTTCCTTGATGGGAGGCTTCCTCTTGTCCTGGAAATCTGTCTGTATTCGGAGTAGGAAAGGAGCATCTTTGCTACCCATTTAAGTGGTGATCAGCCTCTGTCTCACTCAGATGTTGTTAGAGCTATCGGCATAATTAAGGAGAAGCATATTAGTGTGAATTATTTGTATCATCCGTTCATGTTAGCAAGCCCTCCGGGACTTCGACCCATTCTTTACTTAAAAGTTCTGGTACAAATTGCTTTAGTAATGCAGGACATTTTATGCTTGTTAAGTGATTTGATTTCAGGTGGTTTCACATGCTACTGGAAACTATGTACAGACAAATGTAAACAACGAGCTTGTCACAAGAGGGCACCCCTGCCCCATTCTCTAAAGTGAATGCCACTCTGAGTATTAATTCCAGAGGAATGATCTTAGAAATGCACTTTGGACCCACAGAATGAACTTGGGGTTCCATAGACAGTTATTATCTGACAGCACGGGGAGTTCTGTTCATGAAAATGTATTAGTATCATAAGAGGATATTTATTTATTTAGGTTTTTGGAAACAGGGTTTCTCTGTGTAGCGCTGTGTAGTCCTGAACTCACTATGTAGACTAGGCTGGCCTTGAACTCAGAGGTCTGCCAGCCATGCCTGTTATAAAAGGATTTTTAAAGATTATACAAAATTCAAATTATTATTATTACTTTGTTTGTGATTTATTCAAGATCTGCTTTAACGTAGAGTTCAATTACCTGCAGAACATGGTGGTACACACCTTTAATCCAACACTCAGAAGGCAGAGGTTGGCAGATCTCTGTGAGTTAAAACCAGTTTGATACATATAGTGAGTTCTAGGATAGCCAGGGCTATATAGAGACCCTGTCTCAAGCAAACAAATAAAAATAAAACTTAATTACCATTTTATTATTATCATATTCAGGGCTACAGTCATCTCAAGCTCCATTTGGGCTGTATCTTGGTTTCCAAGATCATTCCCATGGCTCCCTCTACAGCCCAACCTGCAAAATGGCATCTGGCTTCCTTCAGGCCAAATAAATAAAAGAGGAAGGAAGAACCCTCAAATAGAGGCTACAGTTTCTTTTTAAGACAGTCCTCAAAATGAGACTTCATTACTTTATTTGTTAGGAGTAAGTTATTAAGAGCCAGGCCTGGTGGTGCACACCTTTAGTCCCAGCACTTGAGAGGTAGAAGACAAGCGGGTTCTTGTGAATTTGAGGCTGAATGTCTTTCACTTTACAGACAGTAACATTTTCATGGAACTTTATTGAGATGTTTAGTTTATGTTGAGAAATTCATCTTAATAATGTATAATTTATCAACTCTGGGCAGGGAATATTTACATTTATTTAGATTTTTTTTTTTTCCGAGACAGGGTTTCTCTGTAGCCCTGGATGTCCCGGAACTCACTCTGTAGACCAGGCTGGCCTTGAACTCAGAAATCCGCCTGCCTCTGCCTCCCAAGTGCTGGGATTAAAGGCGTGCTCCATCATTGCCTGGCTGTTTATTTAGATTTTGTTCGACTCCTGAGTATGTTTTTTCTCCCTCCTTTTTGAGACAGAGTTTCTCTGTGTAGTTCTTGCTATCCTGGAATTCACTGTGTAGACCAGGCTGACCTCAGACTCTGAGTTCTGCCTGTTTCTGCCTCTGGAGTGCTGGGCTTAAAGACATGTGCCACCATATTCAGTTTGAATTTGTTCATTTTTGAAGACTTACAAAAATGATTTCAGTTTTAGTGATTTTTTTTTCATTTCAATAATTTCTAAGCATTATTGGTAACATACAACATAACTTTTGTCTTTTGTCAATCCATATCCTGTCTTGTGGTTTCCTTCTATTACAATGGAGGTCCAAAATGGTTGGTTCTATTTCAAAATGAACTTTGAAAATTACTGTATGCTGTAACCAGAATGCTCAATTTGAAGATACACTAGTGACGTAAATGGTTCATGGGCTTTGGGAAACACGAAGCATTCAGCTTTCTGCGGTGCTCTGCACAGTCAGAATTGGGTCCCAGACCTTAGTAGGCTCTGAGACCTTAGCATAACTGACTCCAGGACAGAAATACTATTCAGGCTGTAAAATTCAGCATGTAGACAGCACCATCTGCCAAAGCTATAACAAAAGCCTAATCCATCAAAGTCCATTGTTATGGGAAAGTATCTAAATGTACTAACGTTGCCTTTTGGCTTCTGTAGTTCTGCTTCTGGCTAACTGTTCTTAACTGAAGTATGTCATTCCAGGACATGGTTTTTGAGGGGCTTCACTGAGATCCTGAACACCAAGGGTAGTTGCAGGCTGGCTAATAAGACTTTTTATTGGCTTAAACTCATGTCTGAGTAGTCTTCTCTGGTGACTACCCAACAACAGATATCACACCGATTTTCTATGGCTCCATGTCTTCCACAGAAATTTGGTCTGATTCTAGGATGAACACAGTGGAGCTTCCTTCTCAGGTTCTATACTACTTTGGGACCCTTTGGGTTCACATGAGAGAAAGGTGAAGGAATTTTACATCGCGGTTATCAGATAGGTACCTTGAAGTCCACTAGTGGTAATTCAATAGTGAACCTGGTGGGAAAATGTCCTTTTTGTCTTACCATAGTCTCCCAGAGGCTCATGGGTAATGTAGTCCCTAATGTACAAGGCCCTCCCACACAGGATCAGGTAAACAGCTCTGACATTTGGCTGGTAGGCTTCTCTGTCCTGCACTCTTTTGGCAACTACCACTTAGAAAGTCGCATCCTGGCTGACACCTTCGCTAGGGCTGCGAGTTTCGTGCAGGGTTTCTGGAGGTGGGTGGGAAAAACAAAAAGAGGAGAGTGGTCTCGGAATCCTGGAAGCGGGACCCGTGCTCTCTAGCTCGGTGGAAGCAGAAACACAGGTGGGTCTTGGCGAAGGGACTGAGACGCAGTTCGAGGGAGGACCGCAGCGGCTCTGGGGGAGGTGACTGTGAGATCCATCATTCCCAGTCGGAACGGTCGGCCTGGACAGGGCTTTCATGGTTGCTATATCCAAAGACTGCGCTAGGAGTGTCTGGATCTGTTATTCCAACTGTCCAAAGGGCCCTGCCAAGGAGGTGGGAGCCCAAGATGGCGACTTGGGGGTGAGGGCGGTTCGTGTCTGTGGATTGTCAGGGCCGGGAGGGCTCCAATGTGAGCTCACATTCCAGCTCTTGCTAGTGAAGAATCTTGTTACCCACTTGGCATCCGTTTTGGGGTGAGTTGGAGTAGAGAAAGACCATTAATCTGAGACCGGACTTCAAAACTGGGAGTTTTCACTAGCATGACCCAGAAATCACAAACAACTAGCCTGGGAAAATTGTAAGTTGATACCACAATGCTGGAGCCTGAAAAGGGGGGGGGGGGGAAAGAGCTGTGACCCACGGATCTGTAAGAAAGAGGGTGTTTGTTATCCTAATGAATTGGCCTGAAATTCTTAGAGAAATTCTCACATAGTGACCATACCTTTATGTGTATTGGCAATTGTATTCATCAGATTTCCTGTCTCTTTATGAAGTGATGTTTTTGAGTCTCCGCTGAACTGTGTAGCCAGTTTGACAGTGATCAGCTTGGCACTTCAGGTTTGAGCTCTTAGAACATTAGCTCTCGTTCTGTGGGTTCTCAACCTGAAAGGGCTGGGGGTGGGTGGGTAGTGTCAAACGACCCTTTCACAGGGGTTGAATATCAGATATTTTACATTAGGATTCGTAACATTAGCAAAATTAGTTATGAAACAGCAATGGAAATAGTTTTATGGTTGAGAGTCCCCACAGCATGAGGGACTGTATTAAAGGGTTGCAGCATTAGGAAGGCTGAGAACCACTGTCTTAGGTTTTGTTTAGTTTTTGAAAAGTATCTAGTTATCAGAGATAAGAAGTTATCTCAGAAGATTCTAGTATTGTTATAGGAGCATTTTCTTGGGAACAATATAGGGATGTTTCATGTTCTGAAGGAGGGCGTGCAACAGTAGGAAATCCATCCCACTAGTGTGGAGGAAGATCATTAAGAAGAGACCACGAGGCACTGGGTCCTAGGAGGGAATTTACACCTGGTCCAAGTCTGAGACTGCTGCACCGAATTCCATAGAACTGAAGGGCTCTGTGATACTGGCCTCTTTGACTAAACCTGTACTGTGATTAACCGGGTCTGCCCACGTTTTCATGGCAGAGACTGCATTATTGTAAGTTAAAGACCTATATACATCATCATATGCTTACCTTTCAGGACAGTGCAGAGGCCGATCACTCTGTGTTGGTGGCCAGCACAGGGAAGGTCTGCTGGGCTATGAATGAACACATTTGTCCCTTAGACTAGAATACTTTATTGAGTATACTGCAATAGAGCAGCAAGCTGGGAAGCACCATCCTGCCACATGCTTCATAGGCTAATGAGCTGTGGGTGAGGTCAGAGACAGAGGATATATCTGTTCTGTTAGACGGAGTTTCTTTGCTTTTTTCTTGTGTTTTAATTTATTCTCATCTATTACATCCCAACGGTAGATCCCCCCCCCCCCCTTTCTCCCAATCTTACCCACCCCCTTCTGTTCCTCCTCCATTTCCCTTCAGAGGAGGGCTGGCCTCCTAGGGATACCAACCAAACATGGCATATCAAGTTGCAATAAGACAGGCACCTCTCATATTAAGGCTGGACAAGGCAACCCAGTAAGAGGAAAAGGGTCCCCAAAGCAGGCAAAAGTGTCAGAGCCAGCCCTCACTCCCCAATGTTAGGAGCCCCACAAGAAGACCAAGCTACATAGCCATAAAATAAATGCTGCATGCCCTAAGTCAGACCCATGTAGGCTCTGTGATTGTAGGATTAGTCTCTGTGAGCCCCTGGGAAGCCAGGTTAGTTGATTCTATAGGTGTTCTTGTGGTGTCTGTGACCTCTCTGGCTCCTACAATCCTTCCTCCCCATCTTCTGCAGGATTCACTGAACTTCACCTAATGTTTGACTGTAGGTTTCTGCATCTGTTTCCATGGAAACCTTATCTGCTATGAGCAGAATATCATTAGGAATCATTTCATTTCCTCCCCCCCTCCCCTTTCTCCCCCAGGCACGTTTCGTTCTATCCTAGGTCTCTGGGCTATCTAGCTTCTGGTTCCTGGTCCTCCAGGCAGTGTCAGGTATGGGCTTAGAGGGAGTTTCTCTATATGTATTTCTCTAGCATGTAATACCTGCTGTGTGAGGATCAGTCCACATGAGTCAGTTTGCAGCTTAGGGAGTTAAGCAAGGGCTACTATAAATGTAATTTCTAGCTGTCTAATGGCCATGCAAACACTCACAGTCATGTGAAGATTTTCTAATGTGGACCTGCTCCACTGCAGGCAAGATCTATTATTAATTGCCTTTCCTCCATAACTGGTACACTTGAGCAGAGGCAGAGTGAAGGTGAAATTCTTAGCTTTGCATGCTCAAGCAATTACTGATACCATTGCTTAGAACAAAATTTGGGTAAAGCTGCCAGCTTCCCCAGAAGCTGTCAACTCATGGGTGGTAGTTAGGAGCTTGATCACTCTCTTCCACCAGCTACATTGAAAAAGATAGGTGGCAAGGTCCTGGAAAATATTTATTGGATCTGGAAGTTGTGATCTAACTCACACCTGGCTGAATCAATGGTCAATAAATGTACTTTTCCCTTCCTCTTCGCTGAGCTCCTTTTTAAATTAATTAATTGGTTAAAATTAATTAACTTTGTGTGTGAGCATATTGTCTGCATATATATCTGTTTACCATGTGCATGCCTGGTGCCTGAAGGGGTCAGAATAGGGCATTAGAACCCCTGGATCTGGAGTCTGTAGTGAGCTGCCATGTAGGTTCTGGCAATTGAACCCCAGTCCTCTTGAAGAACAGCTGTTGCTGCTGTCTGCTGAGTATCTCTGTAGGCTCATGTGAGCTTTTTTAGAACATTACTAACAGAATTTTCATGTGGAAACATGATGGTTCCTCTGTCTTGGCAGTGGATTTGGGTGGTTCACACATGGACCTCAGCTTCATTAGAAAGATGAAAAAGTTGCTTCCAAGGAATTAAGAGACTTGCCAAGCGTAACATGATAGTAGGTGCCAGGGACTTACTCATGTTTTGACTAATGTTACTTACTTTGTACAGTTAGGACAAATCAATGTTTCTGTATTTTCTAATACTGACCTCTAGTTACCATGAAATGTGTTCAGATTTGTGTGGTTTTATGTTTTGTGTTGAAATCCAGCATCTGAGTGTGATCTGCAAATGCTTTTCCACAGATCAAGGTGCCCAGATTTCAAACGCGTTCTAAACACCTTGTCTTGAGCATCCTATGCTTGTCATCAATACATTCTGTATATTGTGTAACCTTAAAGGTATAAAACGGAAGTGTCTTACTCAGTGCTAGCATTCTATTAACCAAAATTCATAAGGTAGGAATGAAAATGAGCTGGAGAAATGGCTTAGTGGTTAAGAGCACTGACTGCTCTTTCAGAGGTCCTGAGTTCAATTCCCAGCCACAACATGGTGGCTCACAATCATCTGTAATGGGATCTAGTGCCCTCTTCTGGTGTGTCTGAAGACAGTCACAGTGTGCTCATATATAAAATAAATAAATCTTTTTTTTTTTCAAAAAAGGAATGAAAATAATAGGAGCCTATCTCTGTTGTAAAATGAGGAAATTAGATTGCACCCAACTTGTGCTCTACCCCTGTATGTGCAAATCTATATGACTTCAGTATTCTTCCTGTGGCTTTCAAACCATGGGCATCTAGTTACAAAATACTTTTTACTGTATTTGTTATGCTTGGATACCATTTTCCATTCCCCAATATGTTAAAGTAATACAATTCTGAATCATTAAATTTATCAGCCTTGCCGGGCAGTGGTGGCACATACTTTTAATTCCAGGACTTAGGAGACAGGAGCAGGCTGAACTCTTGAGTTCCAGGACAGCATGGTTTACAGGATGAATTCCAGGACAGTCAGGGCTACATAGAGGAACCTTGTCTCAGAACACAAAACCAAACCCAAACTTAAACCCAAACCCAAACCCAAACCCAAACCCAAACCCAAACCCAAACCAAACCAAACACAAAGCAAAAGGTGTCAGCCTTTCTTGTACAAGTCAACAAAAATAATGCTTTAAAGATCAATTTTTGTTTTCCCACGTTCTTGCAGGTTTGTATCTGGACTGGTCTCAGTTGGGAAATGAAATTGAAGTCATCAGGCTGATAAGTTCTGGGTGTTCAGTTCTACACCCAGTGGTTCCTGCTGAGTCTTTTCAAGGCTCTATTTCTATCAAGTTGGCACCAATGTTTTTTTTTTTGTTGTTTTTTTGTTTGTTTGTTTGTTTGTGTTTTTTGATTTTTCCAGACAGGGTTTCTCTGTGTAGCCCTGGCTGGCTGACCTGGAACTCACTCTATAGACCAGGCTGGCCTCGAACTCAGAAATCTGCCTGCCTCTGCCTCCAGAGTGCTGGGATTAAAGGCGTGTGCCACCACTGCCCGGCTGGCACCAAAGTTTTTTTTACAACATAGCTGCCTCCAGTAGGTAAATGCCAGTCAAGAAATTCTTTTTAATTTTAGATATCTTCACATTGCTGAGTTCCTTTTGGTCAGTGGATCAAATGGCAAAACCCATCTTATTCATGGGAACTAAACAAGGGTGTGGATACATGGAGATGCTCCATTTGGAAACATTACTGTAATGATGTTTTATTAATTTGTAATTTAAATAATGTACATTATTTAAATTTTTTCCCTGTATAAGCATGGGCAAAAAAATCTTTAAATCTGTATATTTTCCATGAAAATGAACTGTATCAAAGAAGCAGTAGTGTAGAGGAAGTGCTCATATGGAGCCCTTTGGGTGGATTAATAGAATATTTAATGTAACAGGTGATTTTAGTGTTAATGGTGGGAAAACATAATGACTCTGGTTTTAATTAGTACCTTTAAAAGGGAATGGTAATTGTTACCAGATTGCTTCTTAATTATAGATGTATGTGTTCATTAACTCAGCCATGAGTAATGACTGTGAATGTATTATGGGTTTATTTTCAATGGTGTCTTTGTTGCACTGTTTTGTAAATGAGTCTATTTTCTTACTTTCTTTTTAAAAATTTATTTATTTTTATGTGCACTGGTGTTTTGCCTGCATGCATGTTTATGTGAGGGTGCCAGATCCCCCGGAACTAGAGTTACAGACAGTTGCGAGCTGCCATATGGGTGCTGGGAATTGAACCTGGGTCCTCTGGAAGAGCAGCCAGTGCTCTTAATCATTGAGCTATCTCTCCAGCCCCCAGGGACTGTTTTCTTACTTTTTTTCTTCTTTAGCTAATTGCAGTGTTTTGAGTGGAGAGTCTAGGACCAAGCCATGAACATCCTCTCACTCTCATGATTCTATACGATTGATTCTCCTTCTCTCAAGTGTATCCCAGTATCTTCTGCGTGTTTCCAAGAGCAAAACCAAAACCAAGCAACTTACAAACATCATGAATGAATATGTGGTGAGTTATTTATTCCCTACTTTATTATATATTGTTATTTTATTTGTATTCATAGTCTGACCATCAGTAAGACCTGCCCAAATTTACAGAGAATTAGACTTCAACTCCTATTAGTAGTAGTTATAGCAACATTTGATAAATTATAGTTTTCCTTATTGCCACAAATTATTAATATTTCTCCCAGATTTAAAATCTCTTTGGCCACTGTCATTTCTACCATGAGGCTTTACCCCTTACAGAACTTGATGAAATCGTGATTAAGTTGGTTCTTAGTACCTGTTGATCCTGTCCTCCATACTCATCCAGTGCCTACTGCATAGCAAAGAGGCTGCCAAGTGCATACACGGTGGGCACTTACTAGAAGCAAGGGTGCTGGGATGGGTTGGGGCGCCCTGTGCACACTGATTTGGGCACTGATTCCCATTAGGCACCTATGCCAGTTCTTTGTTAAAAGCCTTGTCCAGGTTTGTGCTTCATGTATCTTTATTCTGCTTTCTGGCTCTTGCAAGTCTTAGTTGATATTTTCTTTCTCCAGCAAATGCCTAAGTTTGCAATTGGTCATCTTCTTTCACTTATGTCAGCTGAATGCTCAGAGGCCTTCGTTACATTTAATCTGTGTGTTTGTGCAGTTGGGACTCCAGCCAAGGGTCTCATGAGCATTAAGCATCCCCTGTTACTGACTACACCCTGTACTGTCCCCATTTCTGCCCTCCTCCTTCTTCCTATTCTTTTTTTTCAGATTGTGGCCTTTAGTACAGGAAACAATGCCAAAGTAAATTCTTTAAAAAGTACATATTTAGAATTCACCAAAATCCATTATCCAGAAGCCACCCACATTAGCCGCCTTGTTTCATGAAGTCTAACTAGGGCAATAAAGAGAAAGTCTTTTGTAGCTTGTGTCCTTTTACTAAACAATGGGTTGAATCCTTGCAGGGAAGCCGTTATATTTCCATCTCAACAGATTCTACTTGTTTGTTTATTTTCCATAATCAATACTTGAAATTTTAGCATCCTTTATGAGTTTTAACTTCTGCTTGTAGAAAGCAAGCAAAGAGAAAGACTCAGAAAGAGCTAGAGAATAGAATGCACAAGGATATGGCCCAGTGATCTATCTGCTCTAACTGGTTGCAACTTCCTGAGGTTTTCATCACTTCTGACAATAGTGCCACCAGCTTAGAACCAAGCATCTAATGCGTGAATCTGTGGAGCATCTTTCATATTCAAACCATGGATCCAAACCATCCTGAAAATGTGACAACTTGCCCAGTGTCCACTAAAGATGGAGGAATTGCCTAGGCATTCTGGCCCACTCCCAGAAGTCACTGTTCAGTGTTTGTCTCAAGCTCATTTCAGTGTTTCTGCTTCCCATATGTCCCACCTCACATTTTCTGCCTAAGCTATAGGCCATAAGTTTTTTAATTGACAGGTGATACATCCATACAGTACACAAGGATCTTTTTATTTCAAATATAAATTGAATATAATCATTACTATTATGAGACAGTTATTAGGTAGGATTTACATTCATAATGTTCAGTCCATAGTATTTAGCATAGTCCATTGGCAAGTAAGGAAAATTTTCTATTATCTATCCTATCTTAGTATATTCAAAGTTTTGTACCTAACTCAAATTTTATCCTAACTTGTATTACCAACCTAAAACATTCTTTTAGACCTACCACATCTTCTTAAATCCTAAATAGCTCAAGCTTAATTGTGAGTCTATAACTATCTAGTCTTCAATCCCATCAGAGACCCTGAGAAGAAATAAAAATTTGCCTGAGTATGCAGGAAGGGCAGGGGCACAGCTTCCGCAAAATTACAGAAATGACACAGTCCCCAATATTGTCTCTGTAACATTGGGATATCCATCTTCAGCTTTTTGGCTCAATATATCTGACACTCTTTTTGTGAAGCAGGAATTATGAAGGACTTACTTATTCTGTCTTGGCAGAGCTTGACAGTTGGCTTTCCTGTGTCCCTTTGTCGTTTCTGGGCAGCATTTGCCTGTAGTTGAAGCATGGGCATTTCTTTGCCCATTGGCTAGCTTGCCACAATTGAAACAATTCCAAATGGACATTAATGATGCTCATCATCATCTGTGATGTTGAAAGGGGGTGCTGTCAGGAGCAAACCTGTTTCATAATCAAAAGATCTTTTAATAATTAAATAATTTTATATGCCATATACTGTGGATCTCTGAGGTTTTTGAAGACCAGCTATCTACTTATAGTATATCTGAATTGTTGAACATTGCTTATTATTAGCTATTTACTATCTGAATGACCTTGAAAACATCTTATTGTAATTAACTAGACTAGTATTTAATATGACTATGAGTTTGACCATCTGACTATTAATTTGTCTTTCTTAACCATCCCTAATAGTTTATAACTTGCAGTTTTTATCATCCCTAACAGTTTGTAATAGCAGCTTTGAAAAGGATTAGAACTTTATATTGCATCTTTAAGATTTATAAGAGTACAATACGTTAAATAAACGTTAAGAACATATACACATTGTGGGTATGAAAATAACATTAAATTTATATCAGTATAAAATAACCCATGCCAATGTATCAACAATAACCTCATTTTTGTAACTATATACACAATTCTGTACCAATGTCAGATTCAGTCTATGAAATGTTTTTTGGTTTAAGAGTAGATTCAGTAATCTACCCCTATATGTCTAATTTCTTATAATATTTCTATATTCCTCTTTTTTCTTTTCAACCCCTTTCCCTTACCTAAGAAAGAAACAAAGAAAGAAAGAGAAAAGGAAAGGAAAAATAAATCCCTGAATCTAACCTCCCTATTTCATCTCCTCCTTGTCCAAGACCATAATTATTTGTAACCATCCACCTTTAAAAGACAACAAACATCTGATATCTATTGAATAACCAAAATTCCTTTACCCCATGTCTTAGTTAGGGTTTCTATTCCTGCACAAACATCATGACCAAGATGCAAGTTGGGGAGGAAAGGGTTTTATTCAGCTTATACTTCCACGTTGCTGTTCATCACTAAAGGAAGTCAGGACTGGAACTCAAGCAGGTCAGGAAGCAGGAGCTGATGCAGAGGCCATGGAGGGATGTAACTTACTGGCTTGCTTCCCCTGGTTTTCTGAGCTTGCTTTCTTATAGAACCAAAGACTATCAACCCAGGGATGATACCACCCACAAGGGGCCTTCCCCCCCTTGATCACTAATTGAGAAAATGCCTTACAGCTGGATCTCATGGAGCATTTCCTCCCCTGAAGCGCCTTTCTCTGTGATAACTCCAGCTTGTGTCAAGTTGACACACAAAACCAGCTAGTACACCCCACCTCTTGAGAATGGGGTGAAGTTCTCTTATAATTGCTTCCAGTTGATTTTGGATGTATAATTTGTTTTGGGAGACCCAAAATTAGAAAATTAGAAAAAATAGTCTTAAGAAAGCTAGCTGTAGCATTTGTTGTCTAGTCTCTGTATACTGAGAAAGTGCAGGCTTAAATGAAGTCCCAATTGGATCAGTCTGAAAGGCTGGACCAAGTGAGCTTGCTGTTCTGAAGTTGTGCTGAAAGCAAGTGTTTTGAGGAAACCAGCCTTAATGTAGCTGAGCTAGCATCGGGCAGGGAGGTGGAACAGCAAGTCTCAGCATCTCAGCATCCTTGAGGGTGAATCCTGTCAGTAATGTATTCTTGGTTGTTTTTTTCTGTGAACATAAAATTTTAGAGGTAACATATATATTTCTATATTAATATAATGTATGGAATGTGCAATGTGCACAGATCAGTAAAGATGATTTTCTGCTCTTTCTTTGAGCAGATGAAAGACAACGATCTTTCTTTATGAGCTAGTTTGATCATATAACCAAACTACAATATAAGTCTCCATTCATGCCATGTGAAAGGATGGCATGATGAATCTTCAGCACTCTGTAGCCAATAAGATCATTGGGTATGTATAGCTGATTTCTCACTAGAGACAGTTTTATGTCTCAGCCAGTTTCAGGGCTATTCTTTGTAGAGGGATCAGCAAATCATGTTACTGATTCTGTTTGGTCTTCTTGATTTCCTTTTTTTCTATCTATAGCCAAGATCTTCCTGGGGTCTTCCTTTACAAATCTGATTTTTATCAGTTTGGATGGAATCTATAATTTTTCTTCTCCTGTATGAACTTACGCAAAGCTCTTTCCCCTGAGTAATGTATTTCCTGCTTTCCATTCTGAGGTTAATCTATCGTTGAAATAGGCTGATATAATTCAGTGTTTTCTATAATCCAGTGTTTCTCAGTGGCCATTGTTTTTTGTTCATTAGCATTTAAGAAATTTCAAGTTAATAAAGCATTTTGCAATCTATCTTTGGGGGTCTTTAATACCCCTCTCTGTCTATTAAGCATTTCTTTTAAAGTACAATTGGATCTTTCAATGATTTCTTGTTCTGTAGGATTGTTGGTATACCTGTAATATGCTTTATCTTATAATATCTAAATTTTTAAAAATTTTATTAGTGACATATGCTAGAGCATTGCCAGTTTTAATTTGTATAGGTATACCCATAATTGCTATAACTTATAATAAATGCATAATAGCAGAATCAGCCCACTTGTTACAGTTGAATAAACAGAGAAGTCAATTTGGCATCATCCTGAATAAGTTCAGCAGTTTCTATATGCAAAACAACTCTTTCTGCATATTGAGAGTCAGTTACTATATTAAGAGATTCTTGAAAATCTAATAATACTATGAGTATTGCATATAATTCTGATTTTATCCTGGTCCATAAGGACTTTTAACCACCTTACTTATATCTTCTGACTTTTATCCTGCCTTTCCTGATTTATTTGCATCAGTGTAAAATGTAGGTGCTCCAGAGATTGGAATTCTTTTTATTATACAATGGAGAATCCAATTAGTTCTTCTTATAAATTGAAACCACTTGCTTTTGGGGTATTTGTTGTTAATTTCTTCCAGAAAATTACTGCAAGCTCTTTGCCAGTATTCATCTTGTGCCCATAGTGAGGCAGTCTCAGCGCTAGTAAAAAGTACCACAATCTCAGCTGGATCCATTCCAGCTAGTGGACAAAGTCTCATTTTTCCTTTTAGAATCAATTCAGAAACCTTTTCTATATAGGTTTTTAATATTTTACTCTGTGTACTAAAATATCCATTCTAAGACATAATCCCTTTACATAAGAATTCCTTTGGGAGAATGAGTGGAAGGCAAGATAACTAAGATACAGGCGACCTTTGGATACAATCTAGATGTGCATCCTGTAGTTTCTTTTCTATCAGAGCCAACTCCCTCTCAGCCTCAGCTGACAATTTTCTTGGGCTATTTAAGTCTTTATCACCTTGTAAAGTCTGAAATAAAATACTTTCTCCTGAGTTTCTAAATACAAAAAACCCTGGACGTTATCAATCTGTTAACTAATAGGTTTCATAATTGTTCCTTCTGTATGTTGTTTATTATTATTAAAAAAGAGCCTTTTATTAGACAAAAGGGGGAAATGTAGGCATAATGTTTCCATACACAGTGTAAAGTTTACCCTTGTGTTATTCAAATGTAGATTTCTCTGCCCTCATATCTTTTTCAATCACGACACAGCACTGTAATGCTTATACCAAGAATCTCCTGTATCAAGTTTTTGTAAACAATTCTTCCCATTTATTCTCTGCCTTGTCAATAACTACTGATCACCCAATAACTGAACAGAATAGAGAACAGTGGGGCGTCTGCCAACCAAAGGAAAGAGATAGAGAGGGAGGGAGAGTCAGATTAGTGAGAGGATAGAGGATTGGTGCCATGAGGAAGGGGTCTGGAGAGAGATCATGGAAATACACCTGAAGCCCAAAGAGCTAGATCAATAAAAATATGCAAGTATCATGGGATGGGGCTGGGAGGTAGCCAGATTAACATAGAAAGTAAAGTTGGATCAAAACTGTACTCAGCTGTTGAGGTGCAGATTTAAAGAAATACTGGTTTTTCTGTGTGATTATTGAGAAATAGTATAAGGTAAAGAAATACAGCCACTGGATTAACTCACTTCTCATATTTATAATTCACTTACACAAGAGAGTTGGAATTATCACTGCACAACCCATACAACAAGACCATAGTTTGGCTACCTTCAACTCCTGGGAGGCAGAGCGACGTGTGGGTATGCTCATGCTCACTTGCAACCTTATCTGATTAAGGCCTGGTTATCCGAGTGGTCTGGATATCTCTAACACCAACAGTAAAGGTTTTAATTTTAATATCATCATGTAGTACAGTAATCAGTCAATAACATCAGTATAAACAAGGGATATTATAATGTAAAATAAACATGAGAGCCTTCCACCCCTTAAGAGAAGCTGGTCTTCAGGTTCCTTTTTTACAAGCCTAGAGTAAATTGATTGAGGAGAAATGTGCTGTTACAGGAGTCAGTGTCGTTTGAGGATGTCACTGTGAAGTTCACCTGGGAGGAGTGGCAGAATCTCAGTGAAGCTCAGAGGATGCTGTACAGGAATGTGATGCTGGAGACATATAGCAGCCTGCTGTCACTGGGTGAGTAAGTCGCAGGAGCAAGCACCTTCCCTGCAGTAAATATCTGAGCACTTGTGAGTTTAGGGCTAAGGTTCTAGGCCACGGATTGTATGATTGTTCACTGCTCTCTAGTGAAAGGTCCACATTTGCACTTTTGTTGCACAGATCCTAAAACCTGGTTTTGTCTTTCTTCAAAAAACCTTATTAGCAGGATTTTTCCAAGTCCTATATTATTTCCTATCAACAGGGCAATGCATCCCTAAACCTGAGTTGATCTTCAAATTGGAACAGGGAGAGGAGCCATGGACAGCAGAAGAACCTGCAAACAGGACTCTGCCAGGTTAGTTGTCTGTACCTGTAGACAGGGAGACAGTGTATAGCAAAGGTTAGCTGTGTCATCACATCCCTAAGTTCCATGTCTGAGGACTCAGACATGTTTGTTACGTAGTCTGCAAGGAGAATTCTCGTGCATATGTTCTTGCATTTCAATTTGACGAAATATTTCTTAGACACCCTCCTCACCCCCACATCCAACCTCTGACTTCTGTAATTTGATGTTTTTCTCTGGAACTTGTTTTTTTTTTTCATAGTTTCAATTGCCTCTTGCACTCCAATCTCATGGGGATTTTGTTTTCAGACATATTTCATGTGCTTGTTTTGTTTTAGCACATGCTAATGAGGCGGATTTCAAGTGCCGTTTCTTATATATTTTATATAAATAAAAATGTAAAAGTAATGTCCTTACTTCATGGAATTAATTTCAATAAAAGACAAATAGGTTTATTTATACTGAGGAATCACAAACTAGTAAATGTAATATTGAACAAGAGTATAATGAGTAACAGATGGTGTTTAAAGTTACAGAGTATTTCACTGGCACAGTTGATGAGAAAATACAGAAACAGATTTAGAAGTTAGGCTGTGAGCCATGATCCAAGAAATCATAAGGAGGAGCCATAGGAAGGGGTGCTCCCACTTGAGA
>JADRCH010000056.1:6057650-6147470 GCA_019843965.1 Rhynchomys soricoides | reverse complement strand
CATAAGGAGGAGCCATAGGAAGGGGTGCTCCCACTTGAGAAGGAATCCGGAGCTTTTGGTCCAAGGAGAAGTGAGACAAGTTTTCAAGTTGAACAACTGGAGCTTTTTCTTTTTTCTTTTCTTCTTCTTTTTTTTATTTTTTGGATGGGGACTGTAATTTAAATGTAGCACGTGTTTAATTGTCCTCTCATTCTAAAGCAACAAAGATAATGAGGAATTGTAGAAACTACTTTTTATGAAACTGAGAGAAGTCATGTCTCTGAAACATGACAATGTCTTTGAGAATTGATGAATTACTAGACGGTGGTGCATGGATCACCACTTTGGAGGCAAATGTTAGGGCTCATGATTATCTCAAGTAGCCCGACATTTTAGGGATGATGTACAGCATACATATTTTCCCAGAGTGATAGACAGGGGTTTTCTTGTATTTATTTTGGTTCAGGAAAGAATAGGACATGTTGTTCAGTTGAGACCTTAATTACTGGAATCTGTTTCAGTGGAAGTAGAAAGACAGGTTTGAAATACTCACAGTCTGTCGTCATCTCTGTAATAACTCTAAGCAAACAAGATGCAAACCCGTGGCTATAATGGAAGCTTCAGGTTAGGAAGCAGCCTATTGGAGTTTGTCTGCTAGAGGATGTCCTAGAAATTATTGCCTCTTTTAGACCAGAATAAAGAGAATGGCAGAAAGAAAAGGTCATAACTGTCATGTAGTAAAGTATACATGTGACTAGAACCTTGTAAAAAAATGTACCATTCTCTGAGTGGAAAACTATAGCTAGCAATTGGTAGATATTTTAACAAAATATTTCTTCCCAAAAATAAAATGAAGCAATAGTTTACTAATATTTTAATACTAGGAAACTTATCAGTGTATTTTAGTATGTTAAATCATAAACTAAGTTTAGAAGCTAATACTTATGATTTTAATAACTATGTGCTAGTAGGCTAGAAATTTACATAGACACGAGAATCCCATTAGAAATCCCATTAAAATAATTCATAGAAATTAATTTTGTTTGTTTGTCTTCTTAGTCTTCTGCAGTGTGGATGGCATAATTGAGACCAACCAGAAGAGTGGAGAGAGACATTTGTTGCAAGTTACTGCCAATGGCCACAATAGAGCAACCGAGGAAGCAGATGGATTAGAAAACACTTTTTATTTTTACTCCATGAATATTTCAAGTTTTGTTGTAAATAATAGAACCTGTTCAGGAGTGAAGCCTGAGGAGCTGAATGGATATTTGAGTACACATCTCCCTTCGGAGCCTCATGGATTGTATACTGTAGAACGGTATCAAGAGTGTTGTACAGCAGGGAAATCTGTCAGATGTCCTGAGCAGTTGGGTCAGCTTTCCACAATTCAAACTGGACAGCAGGATTTTGAGTATATCAGAGAAGGGAAAGATGCAAAGGAGGCAAAACTATTGAAAACAATTACTCCACCTAAGAGACTTCAAATGGGACTGACTTCCTGTAAGCAAAATGAATGTGAGCAAGTTTCTGTTCAGTCAGATGTCATGGCTAAGGTAGGGAATGCGACTTCCAGTAAGAAGTGTAACCTCACTAAACACCAAGCAACATTCTCAGGGAGAACATCTTGTAAATGCCTCGAAAGTAAGAAAACCTTTACTGGCGAATTAGACCTTACAGTTCATCAGAGGACTCATAACCAGAAGAAAGACCATGTATGTATCCAGTGTGAGAAACCCTTTAGCACTAAATCTTCCCTTACTATTCATCAGAGAATTCACACAGGAGAAAAGCCCTATGGATGTAGTGAATGTAATAAAACCTTCAGACAAAAGTCAGCGCTCATTGTACATGAGAGAACTCACACAGGGGAGAAGCCCTTTGAATGTTATGAGTGTGGGAAAGCCTTCCAACATAAGTGGTACCTCAAAACGCACCAGAGAACTCACACTGGGGAGAAACCATATGAGTGTAAAGAATGTGGGAAAGCCTTTCTAAAGAAGTCCTACCTCAAAATGCACCAGGGAACTCACAAGAGTGATAAACCCTATGAATGTGAAAACTGTGGCAAAACCTTCCACAACAGGTCGTACTTCAACCTGCATCATAGAACTCACACTGGGGAGAAGCCCTATGCATGCAGTGAGTGTGCAAAAGCCTTTTACCAAAAGTCAGACCTCAGGAGGCACCAGAGGATCCACAACAGTGAGAAATTACACGAATGTAAAGAATGTGGAAAAGCCTTTCAAAATAAGTCATACCTCAAAACTCACCAGAAAGTTCACACAGGTGAGAAACCGTACGAGTGTAAGGAGTGTGGGAAGGCATTTCAAAACAAGTCCTATCTCAGCAAGCATCAGATAATCCACACGGGTGAAAAGCCCTATGAATGCAATAAATGTGGGAAAACATTTCAGTGGAAGTTAGTCCTCAGCAAGCATCATAGAATCCACACGGGTGAAAAGCCCTATGAATGCATTCAGTGTGGAAAAATGTTTGGCTACAAATCATCCCTCATTGTGCACGAGCTGATCCATTCTGGAGAGAAACCTTATGAATGTAATGTGTGTAGAAAAACCTTTTCACAGAAATCAAACCTAAGTAGGCATCAGAGAACTCACCGACATGGGGAGCTATGGTAGGATGGTTTGGATGTGGTCCTGCATTCTGCCTCTCCTCTGGAGGTGCCCAGCAGCCAATATACTGGCTTGGGGAAGACAAGGCAAAACTCCTGAAGGGAAGGGGGTCTGCAGTCTGTGTTCCTCTTGGGATGTCAGACACTGCTGCATGTCAGGCTGGAAGAGCAAAAACAGAGTCCAGGAGGAGAAGGAGCCTGCCTGGTCATGCTGAGTGCCAGAGGGGCGGGAGAAGAGCGAGATCTTCAGGAGTTTTAGTGTTGTGGTTTCTTTAGGTGAAGGCCTTCCCTGAGGAGATCTTTAATGAGGAAGCTCTCTGAGATGATCTTAGCTTGTTTGTGTTGCTTTATTGGGGGTGGGTGTGAACACATAGGCTTTATTCTGGGTGAAGGGGGGATTGTGTAATTCTGGGAAAGGGTGTGAGAATATCCAGAAAGGGAAGGTCATTGGCTGAAGGCTAAGGCTATTGAGATGCCTCATTAGCATGGAGGTGATGTGCTATGTGACTGACTTCCTATGGTCACATTAATTAAGGGTCATCATTACATGCTCCAGAGTGGGGCATAGAGGCAGGGAGGGAGCAGCCCTACTTCTGCTGTCTCAGATCTCTGAGGTTCCCAGGGTTTGAGCATACTTCCACCTCACCAATCTCATGCCCATCTGGTGGCACCATCCACCTGCCCTACATCCAGAAAGACATTTAAGCCTTAGAATGCATCAAGAACTCCAAGCAAGAACCCACTTCAGGGGCTGGAGAGATGGTTCAGCAGTTAAGAGCACAGGCTGCTCTTCCAGAGGTCCTGAGTTCAATTCCCAGCAATCACAAGGTAGCTCACAAAAGAGGGTATCGGATGCCCTCTTTTGGTGTGTCTGAAAACAGTTAACAGTGTACTCATATAAATAAAATTTTAAAAAAAGAACCCACTTCAGTTTGAGTCATGTAGGTGTTCTTTGTATAAAACAAAGGTCATTTAGAGGAGAGAATCCACACAGGGTAAGAAAGTTTAAGAATGTGTTGAATGACTGTGAGGGAAGTTTCCCCAGTACTTGCACTTGAGAACTTACAAAAACACAGGAATGAATTTTTATAAATGTAATAACAAGAAAAATGTCCCCCTAGAGGTCAAAACTTGGAGTGCATCTAATTATTTACATAGGAAACATGAATGTAAAGGATAGAAAAGTTTGATCCATGTTTTTTTATTCAGTATATCTGAGATAACTCATATTGGAGAGAAACTCAGTGATAATGCCATGGATGTGGACAATACTTTTATGACAAAATTTAGGAAAATCTATTAATATAATTAAAGTTGAAAATCATTTTGACATCATTCATGCTTTAATATACATGACAAAGTCCACAGTGGGAAAAACACTCTTCAAGAAATGTAATCATTAAAAAACTGTATGGAGGGGCTGGAGAGAAGCTCAGTGGTTAAGAGCACTGACTGCTCTTCCAAAGGTCCTGAGTTCATTTCCCAGCAACCACATGGTGGCTCACAACCAACCTTAATGAGATCTGATGCCCTCTTCTGGGGTGTCTGGAGACAGCTATAGCGAGTGGGGCCTGAGAGAGAAGAAAAAGTGAAGACAGCTACAGTGTACTTACATATAATAAATAAATAAATCTTAAAAAAAAAAACCAAAACGGTATGGAAGTCACTCCTTGTTAAATATGAGATCGCTCTGTGAAGAAAAGTCTTTTGAATGGAATCTTTTGGGAAATGTTCCAGTTGAAGTTTCACCTCATCATGCATCAGAGAACTTACTCAGAAAAGAGAATGTACTTAGCAGAGTCTAAAGGAAGTCTTATAGTGTGGATGAACATCATTCGAAACTGTTCAACCCCAAATTTATCCTGTCTACCAATAATGCAGACACTGGGTAGGGAGCAGAGACTGAGGGAATGGCCAATGAATAACCAGCTCAACAGGCAGTCACCAATCCCTAACAATATTGATACTCATGCTTGCAGACAGGAACAAGTTGTCCTCTGAAGGTTCCACCGAGCAGCTGACTCAATACACCTACAATCAAACAGTGGGTGGAGCTTGGGAACTCTCATGGAAAAATAGGAGGAAGGATTGTGGGCCCCAAAGGGGATAGGAACTCCACAGGAAGTCCAGCAGAGTCAACTAACCTGGACCCTTGGGGCCCTCAGAGTCTGAACCACCAAACAAAGAACATACACAGGACCTAGGTCTCCCTGCTCATATTTAGCAGAAGAGCAGCTTGACCTTCATATGGGTCCTGAACAACTGGGGGTCTATCCCGAAAGCTGTTGACTGTACTTGGGATATGTTCTGGGTTTTATGTTTGTTTGTTTTTTTAAAAGTTATTTACTTTATGTATATGAGTACACTGTAGCTGTCTTTAGACACACCAGAAGAGGGCATCAGATCCCATTACATATGGTTGTGAGCTACCATGTGGATCCTGGTAATTGAACTCAGGACCTCTAGAAGAGCAGTCAGTGCTCTTAACCACGAGCCATCTCTCCAACCCCTGGGATATGTTCTAGCTGGGTTGTCTTGTCTGGCCTCAGTGGGAAAGGAAGTGTCTAGCTGTGCAGAGACTTGAAGTGCCAGGGTTTGGGGGGCATACCCAGGGGGCCCACTACCCACTCACAGGAGAAGGGGATGGGGTCATGGGAGAAGGATTGTGTGAGGGGGTGACCGGGAGGGGGGCAGTGGATGGCATGTAAAGTGAATAAGCAAACAAACAAAAAAACCAAAAAACAAACAAAAAAAAATCATTGGCATACACCACAAAATGTGCACAAAGAAACAGTACTGAGTAGCAGAAAAATTACATATCTCCCCAAAGACTATTTTCTTATCTCTGGAAATAGGTTGCAACTTTGAGCCTCCACTTGTGGCCATCACAAGTTACATGAGCTCTGCTGGGAGACTCTGAACTCAAGTGATGATTAGAACACTAGACTTGGTAACCTGAAAAATATCAGGCAACAGTTTTCAATTTCTTTGACATCTCAGAGTGAAGTGTTCATGACCCTAAGAACATTTTTGTAAAAGTTCGTAGGAGAAAGTTACTGCAAATTAAGAATTGTTTGAAGAAAACAGATCTTTACCCTTTATTTCTGTGCCATGTGTCTGGTGCATTAGTGAGAAATATGTAATGTTTAGTCTTCCCAACTGTGATCTGTTCTCATTGTATTACCAAGAACTCATTATTGGTAATTCATTTTATGAATACAGGGAATCTTCTGAGAGATGTGAGTAGCCCTTTATCAGCCCATCATACAGAAGAGAAGCCTGCCTGGTTAATTGTAGAAAAATAAGATGTAGGGCTGGGGATATGGCTTAGTGGTTAAGAGCACTGACTGCTCTTTCAGAGGTCATGAGTTCAATTCCCAGCAACCACATGGTGGCTCACAACCATTTGTAAAGGGATCTGATGCCCCCTTCTGGGGTGTCTGAAGACAGCAACAGTGTACTCATATAAAATAATTTTTTCTTTTTAAATCAAATGTAGATAAAACCACGATAAACTATTTTGGGGAATGTTTTTTTATCATGTGAGTGTATCTCACTGAAGGAAAAAGATGTTAAACATTTTTATAGTATCTCCAGTTTTATACAAAATTGTAATACATAGAGACCTACCAACTCATGTATTATACATATGGATACAGGTGATGTTAAACATAACTTTAACAATAAATATTTGGGTATTTACCAGACATAAAAATGGTTGGGTGATAATAGTCTGTGAGGGTACATGATGGCAGTTTCATTTTTAGGTTGAAAATCCAAGATCGGGTAGTTTCATCGTTTTAGCTTCTGTGGAACTACTTGGCTATTTTATTTATTGGAGGGTCAGAAGGGTACCAGGCTAAGTACAGAAAGACAGAAATGTGCTCTGGTGATGCATTAAAAATAATATAAAAATTTGGGAGTAACCACAAGATTAGCAGTAATCTCTCTTGTGGCATTTTCTCTTGATCCAGTTACAACTGTGTTTTCCTCATCATGAAATAGTAAGGATTCACTCACCTTTCAACACCACACAATTGGCCAAGTTTTACTTAGCACATGAACCTTTTGGAAGGAATTTTCACATTAAACACATGATACACTTCATAGACACAAAAAAGCAAAACAAGGAGGAAGGCCCAAGTGTGGATGCTTGAATCTCACTTAGAAGGGGGGATAAAATAGTCATAGGAGGCAGAGGGAGGGGGAAACTGGCTGAGAGAGGGGGAGGGGAAGGGAATGAGGGATCAGGATCAGGTATGGGGAGAGACGAGAGAGATCCAGAAGAATGAATAGAAAGCTGCAGTTGGCTGGGATTGGTGTGGGAGGCATCTTTAGAACATGCCAGAGACCTGGGATGGGGAGGCTCCAGGAGTCAATATGGGTAATCTTAGCTGCGATACATAGCACTGGGGATAAATAGGAGGGGGCCTGACCCCCTCCTATAGCTAAAGAGGACCTCCAGTGGAGGATAAGGACACCAACCCATCCACATACTTTTGACCCAAAATTTGTCCTGTCTAAAAGAAATGGAGGGACAAAGATGGAGCAGAAACTGAGGAAATGGTCTACCAATAACCAGTCCAACTTGAGACCCATCCCTCTGGCAAGCACCAATCCCTGACACTACTAAATTACACTCTGTTATGCTTGCAGACAGGAGCCTAGCATAACTGTCCTCTGAGAGACACCACCCTGCAGCTGACTGAAACAGATGCAGAAACACAGAGCCAAACACTGAACAGAGCTTGGGGACTCTTATTGAAGAGTTGGGGGAAGGATGGAAGGCCTTGATTAGGATAAGAATTCCACAGGAAAACCAAGAGTCATCTAATCTGGACCTTTGAGGGGCTCTCAGAAACTGAGTCATCAAGCAAAGAGCACATACATGGGTTGGACTGAGGCCCCCAGCACATAGGTAGCAGATGTGCAGCTCAGTTTCCATGTGGGTCCTCCAACAACTGGAGACAGGCCTGTCTCTAAAGCTGTAGCCTGTCTGTGGAATCTGTTCCCCACCTGGGCTGCCTTGCCTGGCCTCGGAGGGAGAGGTTATGCCTAACCATGCAGAGATTTGTTGGGCCATGTTGGGGAATACCCCGAAGGGCCCCACTCTCTCAGAGGAGAAGAGGGGCATGGGTAGAGGGACTCTCTGAGAAGAGGAGCAGAAGTGGAGGCAGTGATAAGGATGTAAAGTGAATATTTTTTGTTTTTTTTGTTTGTTTTGTTTTGTTTTTTGTTTTGTTTTGTTTTGTTTTTTCAGGACAGGGCTTCTCTGTGTAGCCCTGGCTGTCCTGGAACTCACTCTATAGACCAGCCTGGCCTCGAACTCAGAAATCCACCTGTCTCTGCCTCCCGAGAGCTGGGATTAAAGGCGGGCGCCTCACTGCCTGGTGTAAAGTGACTAAATTAATGGAACAAAATACTTGCAGGCATAATATAAAGACAAAGGGGTACTACAGGGCCAGTCAGCTCAGCAGGCTGAATTAGTGGTACTCACTCAGTTGTGGGTGTCATCTGTGGACCCACCACACCTAGGTAAAGAAAGCAACACATCCAGAACAACTAAGACTTGGTCTTCAAAAATCCATCTAGATCATTCTGTCTGAGAAGCCATCTAGAAATGACAGGGGCCAGCTGTTTGAATTAATTCACAATTAAATCTCTTCCAAGGAATGAACCAGAGTTGAACATTTCCATGAAAGTTCGCTGTTTGTTTCTTTCTTTCTTTCTTTTTCTCCTTCCTTTCTCCCTACCCCTTTTTTGGAGATAGGGTTTCTCTGTGTAGCCTTGGCTGATCTTCAATTCACTCTGTAGACTAGGCTGACCTAGAACTGAGAGATCCACCTGCCTCTGCCTCCTGAGTTCTCTAAAACTGCTTTATTTATTTATTTTCTTCAAAGAGTAGCTTTATTGAGCTCAGGTGAAAATTATACATTAGATTTAGCCAAAACAAACCAAAACCAAAACCAAAAAGAACAACCAAACAAACCCAGAGCAAAAACAAAAAGCCTGTCAGTGATCTTTGAACTAAATGTCAGCTAATAGTGAAAATTTTTTTCTTCATCTAGTTGTCTGAGGTTAGAATATAATCTGTTAAACATAAAATACTTAAATTTTTTTTTTGCTTAATGCATTCTAATGGTAATTAGATTCCTGTTGACAAATTGATAACTTTTCACTGATTGATACTCTCTAGCCAAAGGTTGGTAAAGTTGGTAAACTCTCAGTTGTCTTTGTGATTACAGTCTATCAATGGGAAAACTGCTTTATTTTCATTACATGATTGTCACTATGTACATTTAAGACCTTTGGAGGGGTGCTTTACTTAAGATTTTGGTAATAAAAACAAATATTGGCAGAGCATTGTGGTACACACCTTTAATCCCAGGACTTTGAAGACAGAGGAAAGTGGATATGTTAATTTAAGCGCACTTTATATATCTGATTCCAGGACAGCAGGAGTGAAAGACCCTGGCCTTTTAAAAAGAGAAGAAAAATGTCCCTAGACTCAGCACTTGAGCCAAAGGTCACCCAGGGCCTAAGATGAGCTAAACTCACCCCCCCAGACAGTTCTGGGAAATGGTTGTTTTGCCTTGACTCCTATCCTGCTGATCAACCATAGATGTCACAATGAACTTCAGCTGCTTAGGGTCGATCTCCTCTGCCCAGGTGTGGGTTATGAGCTCGGCCCAGTGCACTGCCTTCCTGAATAAACCTCGTGTGCTTGCAGCAAGTTCGGTCTCTCGTGAGTCATTGGGGGGAGGGGGGGTTGCATCTTCCCGAGACTTGAGTGAAGGTCTCCCCAAACTCGGGGTCTTCCAGGAGCTATGTAAAAGTGAGCCTCTCTCCAAAAACAAACAAACAAACAAACAAACAAACAACAAACAACAAAAATCCCAGAAAAGAACAAAAAACCAAACCACAACAAACACCATATGAAACCATTTAAAGATAAACCAAAAATTTACACACAGTTTTATACAAGTAGTATAATTCTTCCTAGGTTTTGTGTTTCATACTTAAATAATATTGTCATCCAGTGGGATTTAATGTGAAAATTCCTTTCAAAGACCCATGTGCTAAGTAAAACTTGGCCCATGGTGTGCTAGTGTTCATTTAAACATTCTTTTCCCAAACACAAAGAAATATACATTCTGTACACCTCATGGAACTTGCTCTAAAATTGACCACATTCTTGGACAGAAAGCCAGTTTCAACAGATAAAAGAAAACTGAAATAACTTAGTGCATCCTATGAGGCCACCACAGAATAAAACTTGATATTGAAAGACCTCCGAATTGGGGAGACCCTCACTCAAGCCACAGGAAGACAAGACCCCCCAATGACTCACGAGAAACCGAACTTGCTGCAAGTGCATGAGGTTTATTCGGGGAAGCAGTGCACTGGGCCGAGCTCATAACCCACATAGGGGCAGAGGAGATGGACCCCGAGCAGCTCAAGTTAGGGGTATTTGTAGGGAAAAATCACAAAGCAAAAGGGGGAGTAGGGGGAACATGCGTCATGGGAAAGACCAGAGGGTCTTAAAACAGAGGTCACTGTGACATTTTGGTTGATCAACAGGATAGGAGTCAAGTCAAAACAACTACTTTCCCAAAACAATTTTCAGAACAGAGTTCATCATGACATTTCATGGTGGGCCTGTTTTTGGAACAAGGTAAAAACAACCATTCTCAGAACTGTCTAAGGGGGGTGAGTTTAGCCCATCTCAGGCCCCTGGGTGGCCTAGGGCTCTAGTGCTGAGTCTAGGGGCATTTTTCTTTTAGGGTCTTTAATTCCCCACTTCTTGTAGGGCATAGTTCTAATCCTAGAGCTATAGTCCTATTTCACTATCATGAGCCAGTTCTCCCATTGCCTGGTACTGTTGTCTTAACATCAGGATTTGTACAGAACTTACTCATTCTCTGACAAAGGTCATCAGTCTGTTGATTAAACAGGGTCCTACAGTGAGTAAGAGGAGCGAAATCATCAGAGGCCCCACTAAGGCAGAAAGCAAAGTTGTCATCCAAGGAGACTTGCTGAACCACCCTTCGAACCATCCCTGTCCAGCCTCTCTTTCCTTCCTGCGTTTCTCTAGTCTTTCTCTAAGCTTGCTCATGGAGTCCCTAATGGCTCCTGAGTGGTCTACATAGAAGCAACATTCTTCTCTTAAGGCCGCACATAATCCACCTTCTTTTAGAAATAATAAATCTAATCCTCTTCTGTTCTGCAAAACTACCTCTGATAGGGATGTCAAGGATTCTTCTAGGATACTAACAGATTTTTCCAAAGCTTGAAGATCCTCAGTTATGGCTGCATGGAGCTCATTGAGCCCCCTTTCTAATTGTTGTGGTCCCAATACTAAAGCGGCAGTCCCTGTCCCTACCCTGCAGCCACTCCTAGACCCAGCATGACCGCCAGGGTCAGAGATATTGGCCCCCTCCTATATCTAGAGAAGCGTTGGTTGTATTCGTCAATGACTACCTCTGTTGGATGGTAATAGACCCGAGGGACAAGCTGAACCATCACACAGAAATCTTGAGACGGATTGAAAACCTAGGTGGAAACACAAGGGGTTAACCTGGTGTTACAAGCCCACTACCTATTTGGCTCTGGTACCAAGTATTGTTCTGTTGTATCCTGACTGATGGTTGTAGTGGAATTACAGAGAGGCTGGTGGGTAGAGGGTACCTTGCCTATGCAGAGTCCCATCCCTGACACTTCAGTCAGGGTGAGCTTGTTTTTAGAGCCCCATGAACATTGGGTTGTTTGGGTGGTGGAATTAAAGAACCCTTCTGTAGCCAGCCCCTCGTAGTATGGGGGCCCTGAGGACAGACAAAGCCAACAGGAAGAAGTAGCATTGGGGTTTGTGGTATTGAGGGCCTGAAAGGCTCCTTGGATTAGGTTAAAGAGCCTTTGTCCCGTCTTTACTGCGGGGGTAGAGGAGGTTGCAGAGAAAGCCAGAGTAGGCCTCGGTGAGGGAATGGAGGTTGATACTGGCTGAGCCTGGGGAGGGGGAAGGGGAGGCGGTACCTGGAAGCCTCCCTGTTCCGATAAGATGGGATTGAGCCCCACGGGAACAGTTTTGGGGAGTTTGGTTTTTAACTGGATGGTGAAAAGGAGACCATCGTCATATTTGTCCCCCATATATAGTCTGATGCCCCATTGATATCCCTTGGCCCACTCCGTCGCCTGCTTTCCTTGGGGAGTAAACCTGATCCTGAGCGGATGGCACCATTTGCTATGGCAGACACTCCAGTCCTGATGGAGTTCGTGGGAATAGTTGGCCATGACAGTGATATAGTCCCAAGAAGAAGAGGGTTTCCAATGAGTGTCTCCAGTAGTCTCACAACCCCAGTTTTTGCAAAAGAAGTCAGGCTTATACCCACAGGTCGGCCCTAGTGCCCGATTGCGATGGTAGCCCGGACAGACATAAAAGGGGATAGGTCTTAGGGCAATCCTCCGGAAAAAGGTAGAACATCCTTCCCCGGGGCCCCTCCCCTTGTCCGGAGGCGGTTGGTTTGGGTCTTGTCCTTCCATGTCCCAGATCCCTGTGTTCGGGACCCCGGTAGCCAATTTGCAAAGATCTGGGTATAAATCAGGCCACCAAGATGATGAGGAGGTAGTCTGGCTTACTGACCATACCTCCTCCCCGAGGGCCGACAGTACTTGCCAGGTTAGTTTTAGGGGGACATGGGTATTTTCGCCCGGCCCCTGAAGCAGTTCCATGCAGCAAGCGAAGTTTAAGAGGATTAGCAGTCTTCTCCAATTTCCATTCATCCTGAGCTGACTCCGGTGCTCTCTTGACATGGGATGCGTGGATCCAGGCTGAAATGCCCTCAACCTTGACTGCTGTGGGGGTGGTTAGAAGCACTAAGTACGGTCCTTTCCAGCGAGGTTCAAGGTTGCCCACTCTATGGCGTCGGATCAGGACTGTATCTCTGACCTGGAACTGGTGGGGCACATCTGGGCTTTCAGTCTCGTAGGCTCCTTTCAGCTGTTCCCAGGCTTGACGCCTGACCAATTCCAGGGCCTTTAGTCGGGTGAACAGGGGTTGGGAGAGAGAAGCATCCGGGTCAAACACTCCTCTGGCCTCCGTAAGTGGTGGGGGCCCCCCACATAGAATCTCATACGGGGTAAGTTTAAACCTTCCTGGGGTGTTCCGGACTCGGAACAGGGCAAAAGGAAGGAGGGCTGTCTAGTCCTTCCTGCCGGTCTCTAAGGCTAATTTGGTCAAGGTCTCTTTTAGAGTTCTGTTCATCCTTTCTACCTGACCTGAACTCTGGGGTCTGTAAGCACAATGTAATTTCCAATTAATCCCCAGTTGGGTGGCCAGTCCCTGACTTACCTGGGCAACAAAGGCAGGTCCATTATCAGACCTGATTACCTTGGGAATCCCAAACCTTGGGAAGATTTCTTCAAGGATCTTCTTCGCCACCACATTGGCGGTTTCAGTCCTCGTGGGAAAAGCTTCTACCCATCCTGAAAAAGTGTCTATGAAAACTAGTAAATATTTGTTACCATATTTGGCTGGCTTAATCTCTGTAAAATCCACTTCCCAATATGTCCCGGGGCAGTCGCCCCTAAGTCTTCTGCCCTGGCAGTGTATGGAGTGTCCTGCATTGGTCAGGGCACATGCCTTACAATTTTTGACCGCTTCTTGTGCCAAATCTGAAAGTCCAATAACGCAATAGTCAGAGGATCTTACAATGTCTTTCAGTTTCTTTGTCCCTAGGTGGGTCAAATGATGCAGGTTGGTGACATATTTACATCCTTCTTCTTGAGGAAGAACTTGTTTACCATCTTTAGTTTCAGCTACCCCATAAGGGGTGTACCCCTGAACTATGCCTAATTTGTCCATAGCCTGATAATCTTCAGGAGCATATCTAAAACTGGTCTCTCTGTTATTATAATGATCTTTGGATTTCTTAACTGTCATAATCATGGCTCCTTGTGCTGCTTGCTTAGCAGTCAAATCTGCCATCTGGTTTCCACGGGCTACCGCATCTTGGCCCTTCTGGTGCCCTGGACAATGTATGATGGCTATCCTTTTTGGTAAGTGTATGGCCTCCAGGAGGCTCAGAATCTCCTCTTTATTTTTAATGTCCTTTCCTGTGGATGTCAGCAGCCCTCTCTGTAGATCGCCCCATGTATATGAGCAGTCACAAAAGCATACCTGCTATCCGTGTAGATGTTGATAGACTTCCCCTCTGCCATCCTTAGAGCTTGAATCAAAGCCACAAGTTCAGCTTTTTGGGCTGAGGTCCCTTCGGGAAGGCTACTGGCCCAGATCACTTGTTTTCCATCTAGTACCGCCGCCCCCACCTTCCGCTTACTTTCAACCACGAAGCTGCTACCATCAGTATACCAACTGGGGCTTCCAGGCCAGGGCTGATCCTTGAGGTCATTCCGGATACCAGTCTCTTCAGCCAGGATGTCAACACAGTGATGAGTAGGCAAGGATTCACCAGCCTCTGGTAGCAGGGTGGCAGGGTTGAGGACGGCAGGGGGTGCAAAGATCACTCGTTCAGTCAGCAGAAGGCTCTGGTAGTGTGTCATCTGGGCGTTGGTCATCCACCAATCGGGAGGTTGCCTAATGATGCTTTCCAGAGCATGGGGTGCTACTACAGTGGTCTGTTGTCCCAGGGTGAGCTTATCTGCATCCTTGAGGAGCAGAGCCACCTCGGCAATAGCTTTAAGGCAGGAAGGCCACCCACTAGCAACTGGGTCCAGTTTTTTTGACAGATAAGCTACAGGCCTCTTCCAAGGTCCCAGTGTCTGAGTCAGGACTCCTCTAGCCACCCCAGACCTTTCATCTACATATAGAGTGAAAGGCTTGGTCAAGTCAGGTAGGGCTAAGGTGGGTGCAGTCAAAAGGGCCTTTTTGATTTCTTCAAAAGCCCTCTGATGCTCCAGAGTCCATATGAACACTCCCCCTTCCCTAGTGAGGGGGTATAGTGGGGCGGCTAGCGTTGCAAACCCTGGTATCCATAGTCTACAAAAGTCCGCAGTTCCCAGAAATTCCCTGACTTATCGGGGGGTTGTTGGGGTGGGGATCTGGGTCACAGTCCTTTTCTTGGCTTCCGTAAGCCACCATTTCCCATCCTTGAGAATATACCCCAGATAGGTGACTTCCGTCTGGCACAGCTGAGCCTTCTTCGCTGACACCCGATACCCCAACTCACCCAATTCAGACAGGAGTTTTTCGGTTCCTTGTCGACATTCAGACTCAGTGGGGGCTGCTAGGAGCAAATCATCAACATACTGGACCAGGGTAATCATTGGGTTTGCAGACCTGAATGAGGCCAGATCCGGATGGAGAGCCTCATCGAAAAGAGTGGGTGAGTTTTTGAACCCTTGAGGCAGTCTGGTCCAGGTCAGCTGCCCCACCTGCCCTGATTCTGGGTCTCTCCATTCAAAGGCAAAGATGGGCTGGCTAGAGGGGTGTAATTGGAGGCAGAAAAAAGCATCCTTCAAGTCCAGCACAGTGTACCACTTCCGATCAGGAGGGAGGGAGCTGAGGAGGTTGTAGGGATTGGGCACCGTGGGGTGTATGTCCTGCAACATTTTGTTGACTTCTCTTAGGTCTTGAACCGGCCGGTAATCATTAGTACCGGGTTTCTTAACTGGTAACAGAGGCGTATTCCAGGGTGATTGACAAGGGATCAGGAGGCCTTGCCGTAAAAACCTCCGAATATGGGGCCTAATTCCATCCCGTGCTTCTTTGCTCATGGGGTATTGTTGTACCCCAATCGGGGTGGCATCGTTTTTTAGCCCCACTACCATGGGAGAGACCCCAATGGCCATCCCCATACCTCCGGTCTCTGCCCATGCTTGTGGAAATTTAGTCAACCATTCTCCTAGATTAGAAGTCTCGGCTGTCTGCTGGGACTCATGGAGCCAATACTCTTCATCCAACTTTAGTGCTAAAATCATGGAGGTAGGGGTTTGCCAAGTCACCTCGGGTCTCTCTGGGGAAAATTGGATCTGAGCCTTTAATTTAGTCAACAAGTCCCTTCCCAGTAGGGGCATAGGGCACTCAGGAATAACCAAGAAAGAATGAGTCACCTGCCCTCTCCCCAAGTCCACCTGGCGTGAAGTGGTCCAATGATACTGTTCCTGTCCCGTGGCCCCAATGACAACAGTCTTTTTGTTTTTTAGCTTGCCTAATGGTTGCTTTAAGACGGAAAACTCAGCTCTGGTATCTACCAGAAAGTCCATGGGAGTCCCCTCCACAGTCAAGGTTACCCTAGGCTCGGGGAGGGGGTCCTAGGCCCGTTCCCTCTAATCATCATCCTCTAAGGCCAGGACCTTGGGGTCCCATTTCTTTGGGCACTCTCTTGCCTAATGTCCTTTTTCCTTGCAGTAGGCACATTGGTCCTTCCCCAGAGGGGGTCTCCGCTCATCTCCCCCCATCCGTGACCTCCGGTTGCCCAGGTTCCCTGTCTGTCTGAATCCTGTCCTGTCCTTATCTCCTACTACTGCGGCCAAAATCCTGGTCAAATTCCTCTCCTGCCTATGATCCCTCTGATTCTCCCTTTCTTCTGCTTCCCGCCTCTCTCTCTCTCTTCTTTCTTCCTCAGTCTCCCTCTTATAAAACACTTTCTCTGCTTCCTTAACTAAATCCTGCAAGGACAGGTTCTGCAATCCTTCTAAACGCTGTAATTTTTCTTAATATCCGTTGCTGACTGTCCTATGAAGGCCATGGCCACTGCTGCCTGCTGACCCTCAGAAGTTGTGTTGAAAGGAGTATATCGGCGGTAGGCTTCCATTAGGTGTTCTAAGAACACAGATGGGGGCTCAGTCGGGCCCTGTAGGACCTCTCTTACCTTAGCCAAATTGGTAGGGCGCTGAGCTGCCCCTTTGAGGCCTGCCACCGGAGCCCAGCGATAGACTGTCAGCCGCTCCCTACCTTCAGCTGTATTAAAATCCCAATTAGGGCGGTTCAGAGGAAATCCAGCATCTATCTCATTCAGGAGGCTGGTCGGTGCCCTGTCCGCTCCTGGTACATTTTTACGAGCTTCCAGGAGGATCCGCTCCTTTTCTTCTGTAGTGAAGAAAACCTGTAAGAATTGCTGACAATCATCCCAAGTAGGTTGATGGGAGAACATTAGGGGTCCACCAGTCCTGTCAGGCTGGCTGGATTCTCTGAAAAAGAGGGGTGGTTAGTCTTCCAATTATAGAGGTCAGTGGAGGAAAATGGCCAGTATTGGAGGGGTTGGAGCTGAGGCGGGTCAACCGGGGGCCCGTAGACTCGAAGCGACAGTGCAGTGGTGGAGTCTGGTTTCCCGGGACCCTGAGCAGGACTCTGGGGTGCCAGCTTCGAGTCCCTGTGGCTGGTCCATCCTCCACGCCACCAACCGCACCGGGATCCAGCACTTGGGGAAGGGGGTAAGGCAGACGAGGTGGAGGAGGAGGAGGAAGAGGCCATTCGGGGGGCTCCTCGATCTCGGGGTAGATCTTAGGAGGAGCTGAGGGCTGGCTCTCTGGTTGAGCCTCAGGCTTTGAAGTTTTTGCTTTCGGTTTGCGTTCCTTCTCACTGAGAGCCAGGACTCGGGAGCCTGGCTTTTGTTTCTGAGCCCACTAAGCCATGGAGGGGGGTTTTGTGCAAGATTCCCCCAGACAATGATGTAGGGAGCCTGGTTGGGATGGCCTTTTGGTCCTTCTTGGAGGATGATGGCTTTCACTGCAGAGATAACAGACAGATCAAGAGTGCCCTCTGGTGGCCAGCTGACATCAAAGGTCAGCCACTCTGAAGAACAGAAAGTCTGCCATGGTCCTTTCCTAACCTCTACTGACAAATTGTGTGAAAGACCCCCAAATTGGGGAGACCCTCACTCAAGCCACGGGAAGACACAACCCCCCAATGACTCACGAGAAACCGAACTTGCTGCAAGCACACAAGGTTTATTTGGGGAAGCAGTGCACTGGGCCGAGCTCATAACCCACATAGGGGCAGAGGAGATCGACCCCGAGCAGCTGAAGTTAGGGGTATTTGTAGGGAAAAACCACAAAGCAAAAGGGGGAGCAGGGGGAACATGCATCGTGGGAAAGAACAGAGGGGCTCAAAACAGAGGTCACTGTGACATTTTTGGTTGATCAACAGGATAGGAGCCAAGTCAAAACAACTACTTTCCCAAAACAATTTTCAGAACAGAGTTTATCATGACATTTCATGGTGGGCCTGTTTTTGGAACAAGGTAAAAACAACCATTCTCAGAACTGTCTAAGGGGGGTGAGTTTAGCCCATCTCAGGCCCCTGGGTGGCCTAGGGCTCTAGTGCTGAGTCTAGGGGCATTTTTCTTTTAGGGTCTTTCAATATCAACAACAAAAGAAACAACAGAAGGCTCACAAACACATGGCTTCTGTCTTTAGTACTGCACAAAGACAGAAGTAAAGAAATTAAAGACCCTCTAGAGCTGACTAGAAATGAATATACATCATACCCAAAATTATGGGACATGATAAAGGGGCAGTTCCAATTGGCAAGCTCATAGCACTAAGTGCCCATACAAACTAACTAGAGAGAAGCCAGGTGGTAGAGTCTCACACCTTTAATCCCATCACTTGGGAGGCAGGTGGGTCTTTGAGTTCAAGGCAAGCCTGTCTGCAGATCCAATTCCAGGACAGCCAAGGCTACACAAAGAAACCTTGTCTCCAAAAAACAAAAGCAGAGCTAGAGATATCTTATACTAGCAACTTAATAGCACACCTCAAAGCTCCAGAACAAAAAGAAGAAATCACACTAAAAAGTACTGCATGGCAAGAAATAATCAAACCGAGGACTGAAATCAATAAAATAGAAACAAAGAGAACAATTTGTTAGTTCTTTGAGAAAATCAGTGAAATTGCAAACCCTTATTCAAATTAACTAGCAGATGCAGAGAGAATACCCAGATTAACAAAATAAAAATGAAAGGGAGTGGTGGGCAAATCTCTAGGAAGTGACAGAGACCTAGGATGGGGAAAGCTCTTAGGAGTCAATGCTGATAATCTTAGCCTAGATGTCTATCAGTGGGGTCATTAAACCAGAAGAGGCTACCTTCTGTAGCCAGAAAGGATCACCCCTGGAGGGATAAGGACAACCCCCCCCCCCAAAAAAACATTGTTTTAAAAAGATTTATTTATTTATTTTATGTATATGACTGCACTATAGCTGTCTTTAGACACACCAGAAGAGGGCATCGAATCTCATTACAGATGGTTGTGAGCCACCATGTCGTTGCTGGGAATTGAACTCAGAACCTCTGGAAGAGCAGTCAGTGCCCTTAACCGCTGAGCCATTTCTCTAGCTCCACACAAAACTTTTTTTTTTTTTTTTGGATATTTACTTTATTTACATTTGAAATGTTATCCCCTTTCCAGGTCTTCCCTTTGGAAACCCCCTGTACCGGCTGGTTTTGTGTCAACTTGACACAAGCTGGAGTTATCACAGAGAAAGGAGCTTCAGTTGAAAAAATGCCTCCATGAGATCCAGCTGTAAGACATTTTCTCAATTAGTGATCAAGGGGGGAGGGCCCATTGTGGGTGGTACCATCTGTGGGCTGGTAGTCTTGGGCTCTATAAGAAAGCCAGCTGAGCAAGCCAGGAGAAGCAAGCAAGCAAGTAAGAAGCATCCCTCCATGGCCTCTGTATCAGCTTCTTCCTGACCTGCTTGAGTTCCAGTCCTGACTTCCTTTAGTGATGAACAGCAGTGTGGAAGTGTAAGCTGAATAAACCCATTTCTCCCCAACTTGTTTCTTGGTCATGGTGTTTGGGCAGGAATAGAAACCCTGACTAAGACACCCCTTATCCCATCCCCCCTCCCCCTGCCTCTATGAGGGTGCTCCCCTACCCACCCACTCCTGTCTTCCCTCCCTAGTGTTCCCCTACACTGGGGCATCTAACACCCTCAGGCCCAAGGGCTTCTCCTCCCACTGATGTCCAACAAGGCCCTCCTCCGTGGGTCCCTCCATGTCCACACAATACTTTTAACCCAACAGTTTGTCCTGTCTAAAAGAAATGCAGGGACAAAGAAGGAATGGACAACCAACTTGAAACCCATCCCATAGGCAAGCACCATTTACTGACACTATTAATGATACTCTGTCATGCTTGCAGATAGGAGCCTAGCATAACTGTCCTCTGAGATGCTGTACCCAGCAGCTGACTGAAACAGATACAGATACACACAGGAAAAAAATTGGAAGGAGGTTGGGAATCTTAGGGAAGCTGAAGGATTGAAGGCCTTAAATGGGATAGAGACTCCACAGAGACCAACAGAATCAACTAACTTGAACCCTAGGAAGCTCTCATGGACTGAGCCACCAACAAAAGAGCATACACAGGCTGGACCGAGGCCCCAGCATATGGGTAGCTCAGTCTCCATGTGGGTCCCCTAGTGACTCGAGAGGGGGCTGTCCTTAAAGCTGTAGACTGTAGAGTCCAGTCCCCAACAGGACTGCCTTGTCTGGCCTCAGTGGGAGAGGATGCATCTAACCCTGCAGAGACTTGATGTGCCAGGGTTGGGGGATACCCAGAGAATACCCAGGGGAGGCCCCACCCTCTCAGAGGAGGAGAGGGAGGATGGGGATGGGGTGGGACTTGTGTAGGGGACTGGGAGGAGGGGCATTGTGTGGGATGTAAATTTAAAAATGTCTGTTTTTCAGAGAATGCAATTTCAAGAACTGTCTTCAAGGGGAACAAGCAAACAAACAAACAATTTTGTTATAACTTTTGAAAACACTAGAGCCAGAAACACTTGCCAGGAAGGAAACAGCAATGCAATTCATGTTTCAATTCTGGGATGTAGAAACCTGACATTTCCACTGCAGTTCTCAAATCTTGACAAAGTCTTCAGAATGGTCCATATATGTGCTATCCATGGGCATGTACCTAGCTTTGTCTATGGAAGCTTTTCTTCTCTTTTCTTTTCTTTTCTTTTCTTTTCTTTCTTTCTTTCTTTCTTTCTTTCTTTCTTTCTTTCTTTCTTTCTTTCTTTCTAAAATATAGTTTCTTCACTTTACATCCAAATCACTGCCCCCTCCTCCCAGTCCCCCCTCATGAGCCTCTCCTTCCATCCCCCCTCCACTTCTCCTCTGAGGTGTAGGCCTTCCCTTGGCTATCCCCACCGCCCTGGCACACCAAGTCACTACAGGGATAGGCACATCCTCTCCCACTGAGGCCAGACAAGGCAGCCAGCCCAGTTAGCTGAACAGGCTCCACAAGCAGGCCACAGAGCCAGGGACAGTCCCTGCTGTAGTTGTTTGGGGACCCAGATTAAGACCAAGCTGATAATCTGCAATATATTCGTGCAAGGGGGTGGGGTGGGGGCTTGGTAGAGCCCATGTATGCTCTTTGGTTGTTAGTTCAGTCTCTGGGAACCACCAAGGGTCCAGGTTAGTTGACACTGTTGGTCTTGTGGAATCTCTATCCCTTCCAGGTTCCTCTTTCTTTCCCCCAGCTTTTCCTTGTTCATTTCCATTTAGAAGGCCCACCCCAACCTCATATCTGCTCCAGTCTCCCTCTCAACTTCTGCTATTCCTTCCTAAATTATTTATGTATTCAAATCCAGTGAGTCCAATCGAATCCAGTGAATCCAAACAGTGTAGTGCCCATATATGGATGTGTGGGTGACCAACTAGGACAAAAAGAGGATCCTGCTTTAAGACCAATCTTAAATTGGACATTCTGGGCTTCAATCACATATTAATCATTTGTTCCCTCTCCTCCCTGGTTCTGACAACCACAGGGCTGAACTTTCTTCTAGGAGTGATAATCACTCCTATGGTGCTCTGGACCTAGCTATAAGAGTGCTCACTTTTGTGACTCCAGCTCTACCCTCATGACATCACTTGGGGTGTGTTTGGTGTTAGTAACAGAAAACATAACCAATAGTGGCTTTATCTTAGGGACATTCCTCATTTACTTGATTAATAAAACCAGAACAGATGTAGTGGTTGTCACACATTTGTGTCCTCCAAAAAGATATAATTAAGTTGGATGTGATGGCACACAGCTATAATCCCAGCACCAAAGAAACAAAGGCAGGCTGATTCTGTGAGTTTGAGGTCAGCCAGGTCTACATACCAGGTGAGTTCCAGGCCATCCAAGGCTACATGGTGAGACTCTATTTCAAAAAACAAAGAACTACACACACGCAAAAAAAGCAAAACAAGCAACAAACAGCCATACACTTAGTGTCTTAGTTAGGGTTTCCATTGCTGTGAAGAGACACCATGACTAAGGCAACTCTTATAGGTTCAACATATAATTGGGGCTGGCTTGCAGGTTCGGAGGTACAGTCCATTATCAAAACATGGCAGCATCCAGGCAGGCATGTCACTGGAGGAGCTAAGAGTTCTACATCTTCATCCAAAGGAAGCCAGGAGCAGACTGGTACCCACATGGCCACCCCCACAGGGACACACTTTCTCCAACAAGGCCACATCTATTCCAACAAGACAACAGATTCCAATAGTGCCACCCCCTGGGTTAGGCATATTCAAACCATCACATTCCACTCCTTGGCCCCCATAGGCTTTGCTGAAACATATGAGTCTATGGGGCCCATACCAAGCAACAGCATACTGCAAAATACATTTATCCAACTTCAAATGTTCCCATGGTCTATAACAGTCTTGACAATGGTAAGAATCCAAAGTTCAAAGTCTCTTCTGGGATTCATGTAGTCTCTTAACTGTAATCCCATACAAAGTTAAAAATACTGGGCCAAAGCAGGACAAAAAAACCAGCTGGGCAAACTCCAAACTCCATGTCTCCATGTCTGATGTTAAAATGGTCTTCAGATCCACAACTCCTTTCATCCTTGTTGACTGCTGTTGGCAGATCTGATATTCAGCAGCAACACACTTCATTCTCTTGGACTGGTTCCACTCTGTGTTAACAGCTTTCCTCGGCAGGTGAAAGACCCCCGAATTGGGGAGACCCTCACTCAAGCCACGGGAAGACACGACCCCCCAATGACTCACGAGAAACCGAACTTGCTGCAAGCGCACGAGGTTTATTCGGGGAAGCAGTGCACTGGGCCGAGCTCATAACCCACACAGGGGCAGAGGAGATCGGCCCCGAGCAGCTGAAGTTAGGGGTATTTACAGGGAGAAATCACAAAGCAAAAGGGGGAGCAGGGGAAACATGCGTCATGGGAAAGAGCAGAGGGTCTCAGAACAGAGGTCATTAGGGCTCTAGTGCTGAGTCTAGGGGCATTTTTCTTCCAGGGTCTTTCACAGGTACCCCAAGGCTCTGACATCTCTTACATCTTTGAGTATCTAAGGCAACTTCACAGCTTCTTGTTCCAATGTCTGAGATCTACACATGATCTTCAGAACTCCTCCAGAGGGCTTGGGTCCCATCTCCAGATCTGCCCTCTGTAGCACTTCAAGCTCTGGTTGACTCCTCTCCGCTGCTGCTGCTGTTCTTGGTGGTCATCCCATGGTACTGGGCTTCTCCAGTATGCTGGGGACTTCCACTGCAACTAGGCTTCACTAATAGTCTCTCATAGGCTCTCTTCATGGTGTCCAGCCTCAACTTCTTTGCATGACCCCTTTAGTCCTGGGCCATCAACTGCAACTGAGGCTGCACCTTCACCAATGGCCTTTCCTGGCCTCTCACAGTGCCAAGCCTCAGCTGCCCTCCATGACCCCTTCATACCTTCAAATTCTGTAATTACCAACTCCAGCTGCAGTACCAGGTACAGTCTTGGTTATCTCTGGAATACAACTTCTTTGTGCTCTCAGAGAACACTTCCCAGAAGTGATGGTGACGGTCCCAGAAGTGACCTCAGTGATGCTGTTCTCTTCTTAATTACCACTAATTTCTTAGTTCGCTCTAAAGAGCATCAGCTGTCCCAGTAGTCCCTTCTATTTCTGACTCTAAAGCCAGAGTCACCTGGTGGAAGCTGCTGAGTTTAGCTGCTTGCTGGAGATGGAGCATGGCCTCCTTGCTCTATTACATTATCACTAGCTTTCTGTTTTCAAACTTTTTCACTGCCTAAACTTGCCTGTACTGGAACTTGCTCTGTAGATTGAGTTTGAACTCAGAGATCTGCATGGTTCAGTCTCCTTAATGTGGAGATTAAAGACGTCTATCACTATCCCTGGACCTAAACTTAGCTGGGAGGGATCTTGCTGTAAGACCACCACTCCCTTAATTCAATTTAATATCTTTGAACTCAGGATCAAGCTCCATTTTCACTTGAATAATATGTTTTATATTTTTTTTTCTCAGCTTGCTGTGTTTGTTCAAAATGCTCTTCATGGGACTTAACCAGAGAGAAAAGTCTATGCTGGGCATTTTTTGTTTGTTTGTTTGTTTTTGTTTTTGTTTTTTTGAGACAGGGTTTCTCTGTATAGCCCTGGCTGTCCTGGAACTCACTCTGTAGACCAGGCTGGCCTTGAACTCAGAAATCCAACTGCCTCTGCCTCCCAAGTGCTGGGATTAAAGGCATGCACCACCACTGCCCAGCTATGCTGGGCATTTTTGAGACTTCCTTTGTCAATGCAATTAATCTGAGTCTCTCCAACTTACCCTCAGGCTAACTTTTTTGTTTTGTTTTGTTTTGTTTTTCAAGACAGAGTTTCTCTGTATAGCCCTGGCTGTCCTGGAACTCACTCTGTAGACCAGGCTGGCCTTGAACTCAGAAATCTGCCTGCCTCTGCCTCCCGAGTGATGGGATTAAAGGCGTGCACCACCACTGCCCGGCTCTCAGGCTGACTCTTAAGACTAGGGCAAAAGGCAGCCACATCTCTTCACCAAATATCACAAGAACAGCCTCTAGGCCACACACTAACATTCTTCCCCCACAGTTCAAGTCACCCTCAGCACCAATGTCTTCCGTATTCCTACTAGAATAGTCCACTAAGTGCAACTTAAAGCACTTCACTGCTTTCCACGTCCAAAGTCACCAAATCAACATTCCTCCAAACAAAAACATGGTATAGCCAATCACAGTACTATCCCAGTCCCTGGAAGCAACTTCTGTAATAGTCAGGGTTCTCTAGAGTCAGAGAAATTATGGAATGACTCTCTATATTAAGGGAATTTGTTGTCTGCCATCCAGCTAACCCAACAATGGGTGCTTGTGAATGGGAAGCCCTACTTCATGAAAAAAATTTATTTTCAATGATAAAAAAATAATAAATGCCTAGGAAATCAGCAGGATATTCCCTGGGGTATGTCTACGAGGGCCTTTCAGAAAGCAAGAGGGAAAAGTCATCCTATGAACATCCATCCAATAGATGGGGCACATGGGAGGAATAAAAGAAAGGCAGTCAGTGAGCTCAGGTATTCTGCCTCTCTGCTTTTGGCTGCTGAGGTGAGACCTTAGCTCTGACACCAAGACAAAGAATTAGCCTGTATCAAGCAAGGATGAGCTTTCTAACGGATCACCCAATACAAGGTGGTCAGCCCTTGTGATGGCTATTCTTGGTTGTAATTTGACTACGTCTGGAATTAAGTATAACCCAAGAGGCTGGAATTTTTCTTGTGACGATTTCCCCTTTGCCCCTTGACTGAATCATTTGAGGAGAAAAAACCTACCCAAACCCCGATATTTTGAGTTGTGAGAATCTACCTAAAAATCCTGAAAGACCCTGGAAGAAAAATGCCCCTAGACTCAGCACTAGAGCCCTAGGCCACCCAGGGGCCTGAGATGGGCTAAACTCACCCCCCTTAGACAATTCTGAAAATGGTTGTTTTTACCTTGTTCCAAAAACAGGCCCACCATGAAATGTCATGATGAACTCTGTTCTGAAAATTGTTTTGGGAAAGTAGTTGTTTTGACTTGACTCCTATCCTGTTGATCAACCAAAAATGTCACAGTGACCTCTGTTTTGAGCCCCTCTGCTCTTTCCCATGACGCATGTTCCCCCTGCTCCCCCTTTTGCTTTGTGATTTTTCCCTACAAATACCCCTAACTTCAGCTGCTCGGGGTCGATCTCCTCTGCCCCTATGTGGGTTATGAGCTCGGCCCAGTGCACTGCTTCCCTGAATAAACCTTGTGTACTTGCAGCAAGTTCGGTTTCTCGTGAGTCACTGGGAGGTCGAGTTTTCCCGAGGCTTGAGTGAGGGTCTCCCCATTGGGGGGGGGGTCTTTCAATCCTAGCCAAAGCTCTGGTGGCAGCCTCTGTAAAGGACCTGTAAGAAGGGAAGGGAGAGTGAAAGTGATGCAATTTAATATGTTTAACTAAAAACATATTAAAAATAAGAAATAACAACACAGCATCCAGGTGCAAAACAAGCAAAACCTGACTGAGATGCAGAAGGTTCCTAGCTATTTCACATCTACAATATTAACAGACCACTCTCTGTCTGGTGAGGAGCTAGGCATTTTTTTGTTTTGTTTTGTTTTTTTTTGTTTTTGTTTTGTTTTTGTTTTTTGAGACAGGGTTTCTCTGTGTAGCCCTGGCTGTCCTGGAACTCACTCTGTAGACCAGGCTGGCCTTGAACTCAGAAATCCGCCTGCCTCTGCCTCCTAAGTGCTGGGATTAAAGGCGTGTACCACCACTTCCTGGCTGGATCGAGGTATTTTTAACTCTAATGTCACTATACACAGTCAAAAGTAAATAGAGAGATATTCATGCTTTATTTTTTTTCCCCTTTTAGAGTAGAGAGTTGAGTGGATAAAGGAAAAGGGGTAGATTTGGAAGAAGTAGCAGTTGAGATCAGTATGAGCAAAAGAAGTTGTGAAAAATCCTCCAAAGAACTAAAAAGATTTTTAATGTTGATATTTGCTAGACTTGGAGATTAACAGCACCATCGTCGGATAAGCTGTCAAAACCAAGGTATAAGCACAATATGCAGTTACAGTAGGACATTGTTGCAAAATTACTAATCTTTTTTTTTTTTTTTCCTTTAGGAAAGTTCTTACTGCATATCCAAGCCAGGCCTTGAACCAAAAAAATCCTCCTGCTTCAGCATTCTAATTCCTTGGACTCTGGGTAAAGGTGTGAGCTACCACATCCAGCTAAAACAGTGATTCAGGTAATCCCTTGGGGAGATTTGCTTGTGGAGATTGGTATTAGTTCTATCTTTCATCCGTTTAGAATAATCCCACTTACAGGAGCTCACCTATTGGAATCAACTATGGGATTAAGTAGGCGTGGTCTTTAGAGACTCTAAGCACAGTCCCAGGGCCCACCAGGTTCATTCTTCTCCAGACCAGACACAGTGTGTTTCCAACCTTCTGGTCCAGACACTGCTAGATCTATCACCTCCACGCTCTGAGGATCTGATCTCAGAGCTGAGCTAGTATTGCATCCCTACCAAGCGTTGCTGAGCACCGGGATAATTGCTTGGGTAAGTGCACAGTTTACAAGAGAAAATTCCTCCATAGTCCCTATTTTTAACTGAATACAAACAGGTGTTTGCTTACAAGTTATATTTTGCTATTCAGCAAAACGATTCAGTTTGCATTTGGATTTCTTTCTTGGTATATAATGTGGGTTAAGGTTATAGATAAATTTATTATTATGCACATTTTAGTTGATCTGATTTATTGTACTGAGAGAAAGTTTCAAGATACTTTTCAATTTTGTGCTTTGTCTAAATTCTAAAATATTTCAAGAGCAGTCTATGCTTAACAAATGGTCTTAATTGAATGGCTTAAAAACATATCTGAATTTAAAGGTATTTAGGAAAGCACAGAAGTAAAAACTCAATTTTCATCGAAAGAATTTTAATATTTCTTCTGTTGTAAATTATAGGAAAGAAGATGCCACAGTATAAATGGGTACTTGAGTATACCATATTGGTAGAATTGGCTATTTCTGCTCGAGTGTGGTTTATTAGATTGGAAGGTTACATGTAATTAAAGTAGAGAAAACTAACCACTCTATTTTACTCATAAGAGTATATTCTGGTTAAAATCTGATACAATTTTTCATTTCTGTGTTTGACATGTTATTTCTGTGTACTTGTTTTGTAGTGAAATGTCTAATGTACAGAAAAAAATATGGCAAAGGAAAACATGACCATTAGCTAAATTAAGGAAGGCAGCATTAAAGTCTTTGCTAATCTAATTGTTGATAGTATTATTGGATTTTGAAATGCACAAGACTACCAGCTAAAGCCATTTGATTCCATCTGTGTCAAATCAAACCGAGATTATTTCTTTGTGTAAAAGTTGAAAGAGATGGGAAATGGTTACCTGTTGGTTAGATCACCAAGCTTCACATAGACATGAAAGCTTCATTTATGTCTCAAGATTTACTCCCACAAACTCAAGGCAGGAGTTGTGTTTTGGGGAAGTAAACAAGTGTCTACAAAGAATTCCTCTAGTTTTCAATTTGAGGGGAGGTAGGATTGATATAGAAATGACCTGATATATCTCTGAAAAGCTATTGGAATAGAGTCACTTCAGTTGGGAAGATCCACACTAAATGTTGGTGAGATCATTCTACCAGTCCATGGGTTGAGGGCTCCAACTGAAGAAAAGGGGGAAGAGCTGAGCAGCAAGCTTTCCTTGCTTTCTGCTTCCTGATTTTGGAAGTCATGAGACCAACTGCCTTGAGCTCCTGTCACCATTTCTTCCCCACCATGATATCCTTGAAATAGGAGACAGCATAAATTCTGATTGTTTGTTTTTTTCTTTTTCTTTCTTTTTTTTTAAATTGAGACAGGGTTTCTCTGTGTAGCCCTGGCTATCCTGGCCAGCATAAATTCTTGTTCTTTTAGGTATTTTGTAGCAGAAAGAAGAGAAGTGAATGATATTGCCTATGAAGAGTCAAGGGGTGAGGTAGTGGAATCTGAATAATAAGAAACTAGGTTGGGCAGTAGTGGCACACGCCTTTAATCCCAGCACAGGGAGGCAGAGGCAGGCGGATTTCTGAGTTCAAGGCCAGCCTGGTCTACATAGAGTTTCAGGACAGCCATGGCTATACAGAGAAACTCTGTCTAGAAACACACACACACACACCTAAAAGTCAGATACCAAACAAAAGTATTTCGTAGAGAAGGTGTGAAGTTGGGTGTATTTTCTTGGATACACAACAAAGGAAGGAGCTGTTTTACTAACTTGCCAGCAGTGAAAGGCAAGGCCAGCCTGTGAAGTAGAAGCACTTGGAACACTCCTCAGTGTGTGTCTTTTTTCTCTACAATATTGCAGAAGAATGTCTCTGGCCTTACAAACCATACCAATTTGGGCTGAAGTCTCCAGGAAGAATGCAGATTGTAGGATCTAGAGCAACATCACAACAGACATGTCTGTCAGGAAAGTTCTTGGTCACATAAAATAACTGAAAGCCTGTATTGCCATAATCAGAATAAATCACAAGTTGAGTCAAATTTTATTCAGTCTCTTGTTCCTCTCTGGTCCAATAATAATTCTGCTTTTTTTTCCCCTCAGAAAAATGGAGTCAGACATTTTACCAGCCTCCCAGGAAACACTCACCTGCTTCATCTGCCTGGGCATCTTTACGGATCCAGTTCTCTTAAGGTGTGGCCATACCTTCTGCAGGGCCTGCCTCTTCCTTATTTCAAAAGATATCCAAATCCCTGGTCACTGCCCCACGTGTAGGCAACAATCGCAAAGGAAGTTCAGAACTGACATTGCTATGAAGAAATGGGTATCCATTGTCAGAAAAGAAAGGCTCATGAAGTATTTGAGTTCTGAGGAGCACAAGTGTGTGACCCACAAGGAGAGAAAGATGATCTTCTGTGAGAACAGGGTCCTCCTCTGTCAATTGTGTTCTGACTCCCAGGAGCACATAGGTCACAGACACTGCCACATAGAAGTAGCTGTTTGGGAGCAAATGGTAAGTGATGTTTCTGGAATTTAAAAAAAAAAAAAAAAAAAAAAGACAAGAGCTGGAGAGAGGGAAGGCTTAGCAGACCACAGGAAGATGCTTGTCCTGATTCTGATGGTGCTGTTGTGTTCCGAATCTTGGCACTTTTTGAACAGCGAATGAAGAAAGAATGACTATAAAATGTAAACATCCCTTGAGAGACACATAAGTGTAAATATCATTTATAGTTTCATGATTCATTATGTTCAAGTTACCAAAAAGTATAATCGTCGTAAATTTACATCTTTAAAAAGTGCTCATGACATGAGACTAAAATACTGAAAGTACATTGGAATTAGCTGGTTAGAAGCATCTGGGTATCCCAATCAGATGTTAATTATCCAGACAATTGCCAACTACAGTCCATCACTTTACTTGAGCACAGGGTGGTTGTATTTTATAATTCTATGGTCTAAAATCTAAAGTTCCATGGTTACTAAAAGTAAAACAGACACCACTGTGATCCGTCTACCTTCTCAAAAGTAACTGTGTTCAGTGCTAGAATCTGTCCATCAGGTAACTCATTATTTATCTAAAAATGATGTTTTTTTTTTTAAAAAAAAAACACAGGAGAAACTTCTAAAGCAAATGGCATCTTTATGGAAGAAGATCCAAGAACATCAGGGGAATATAGAGGAAGAGAGGAGAATGACTGCTCAGTGGATGGTGGGTATGAGACTGATGTTTAAAATCAACCCGAGGTAGACATTTTGCAAACTTGGTCATTCACAATTTGAGGATCATGCATGGGATGTGATACTAGGAAATCCTTTTCTGTTAACCTTAAATTCTTAAGGGCAAAATAAAATTTTGAACACAGAGAATGGCCTGGCTGTGTGACAGAAAAGTTTGGTATTAATGGGCGATTTTCTGAGTGTTCAGCACAGTGCATGAGACTCCATGACTCCACTCGGAATTTCAGTTTCTATGTGTAGAGTTGCATTTTTGAGTGAATGTGTTAATTATCAATCAAAATCTTTTCCCAGATATCTCAGGATCCCATTTAATAAATGAAAATGGTAAGAAAAAAGTGTGGGTTTGTTTGTTTCAGCTATCAGTAAAGAAGACATGTATAAAATCAAAGAATCTACATTTTCTGAAAAGCACAGACTGTGCAGCACCCTGAAAGCATCCTGTAGGTGAATTTAAAGACAGAGGGATACAATGGAGAGGATTAAACACTCTCCAAATGTGATTTAGGATGTCCCTTTTCCTTCAGGACTATGTGACCCTACGGGAGGAAATGCTCATGACAGAGTATAGGAAACTACATCCACCCCTGGATGAAGAAGAGAATCAACATATAGAGTGTATGAAAAATCAAGGCAATACTATTTTAGAGGAGCTCAGGAAAAACGAAGCTATGATGGTCCATAAGAGGAGTCAACTAATAGAAGTGTATCAGGAGCTGAAGACAATGTCCCAGAAGCCATATGAGGTAGTGCTGCTGCAGGTGAGTGAATGAAACAGCTTTCTTATCTGAGGCCCACACCTGTGACTGTTACAGCTCAGATCACTTTCTTTATCCCCTGCCCTTGTTATCAGAGGATTTCCTTTTTAAGAAAAATCTGGAGAGATAATCTCTGTAATAACCTAAAAAGAGCAAGCTTGTTGACATCCGGTCAGTAGATTCCCCATTGAATATCTCCTCATTTTTTGGGTTTGTAGCTTGCTTCTTTGAAACCCCAAATTAAGTGATTCCTGTTACCAAACACTCCATTTTACTTCTACATGGATATTTTGCACAATTTTAAAGTAGTCTACTGTTTGTTCTGTTTGAAAGCTGTGTTTTGGGGCTGGAGAGATGACTCAGCTGTTAAGAGCACTGGCTGCTCTTCCAGAGGTCCTGAGTTCAATTCCCAGCAACCACATGGTGGCTCACAACCATCTGTAATGAGATCCAATACCCTCTTATGGTGTGTCTGAAGACAGCGACAGTGTACTCACATAAAAAAAAAATAAAAAGAAAGAAAGCTGTGTTTTTGAGAGTTCTTTGGCAGGTGGGGGATTTGATATATGTTCTTTTGTGGTGCACAATGGCCTCAGACTCACAGGATTCCTGAGACCTAAACCCAAAATTCTAGAGTTACAGATATGAGGCACCGTGTAGGGTTAGGACTCAGTTTTGAATTACCTTTGATGGAAGTATTCCTATGCTTTGTGAAGAAAGTCCTCTTTGCAGACAGCTGGGTGTTACAAAGCAGTATATAACTCCTGCCCCTATGCTTCTCAAATAGTCTTCTCACAGCCTGATTTCATGAAGAATTCTACTGTGCTGATCCACTTCATTGGCATTACCCTGGGACATGAAAATACATTTGCAGGATGAATCAATGTGGTGATGATTAGCAATTATCTGAACTTCGTATATAAAAACCCACATTGTATGCCATCTCTTCAGATATCTAAGCTTTTCTTGTTTTGTTTGCAGGATTTGGATGACATGTTCAGAAGGTGAGTTTAGTCCTCAGTGTAAGCCATGATACCCTGACCTCTGGTACAAAACGGAACAAGCCCTCTTAGCAAAGTACAAATACACTTTATATAGAAAATACTTAATTGTTTATGGATGATGTGTTCGGGATTGTTTTCATGGATATGAATCCGGTTCACCTTTACCAGACAGTGTCTTTTCTTTCTCCCTATGAATGAAGGAGTGTATGTAATGGACTTGAGCTAAAAATTGTTGTTTTTAAATGCTAATCCTTGAGGCCCATGGGCTGTATTTTCCTGGTAGTAGAAGAAAGGGGCAGGAAGCATGGGAAGGGAGTTGGAAGCAGGATGGGCTTCAGATAGAGCATCTAGGAGGAAACTACCCTGTCTCCTAATCATGGGATCTCTATAATATCAGAAAATGCTTTGTGTGGAAATGTTCACATGAGTGTTTTTATTAATTTGACTTGTTATGAAAATCTATGTGAGTGCACATGTGTGCAGGGCAGATGGCAACTCTCAGGAGTCAGACCTCTCCTTACACCATGGGTTCCTGGGATTGAACTCCAGTCGTCAGGTTGTATGACAGGAGTTTTAAACCCTGAGCCTTTTACTCAGCTCTGAGTGAAGATTTCTCCTCATCACTGGGATGATATCTTTAGCACAGGCAGATCAATGTCTTCTCTTTTTAGGAGTGATTTAGTGCAGCTGGGCATGCCACAGGGTATGAAACCAAAACTCAGTGCCCATCCCAACACTGGGCTGACTGCCAGGTTCAAGTTCTTCCAAGGTGAGTGTCAGCACTGATGTAATGACCAGAGGTGCCCTTCAACAGTGAAGTGACCTTTGCACAATGAATATTTTAACTCCCTAGAGGGACATGTCTAATTAAGCCACATTATAATCATATTTAGGCATGTGGTAATTTTGCAAACAAAGATTGATGAATACCAATTTTTTTTAAATTTTTATTTATTTATTTAGTTTTTTGAGACAGGGTTTCTCTGTGTAGTCCTGGCTGTCCTGGAACTCACTCTGTAGACCAGGCTGACCTCAGAAATTCGCCTGCCTCTGTCTCCCAAGTGCTGGGATTAAAGGCATGCGCTACCACTGCCTGGCCTATCAGTTGAATTTTTAAAGTGTATTACACTCCATAGATTAAAAATTTACAAGATATAGTGGCACCCATTTGTAATCCAGCGTTAAAAACATGGAATCAGGAGGATTACCCAAGAGTTTGAGGCCAGATGGGTTGACATTGTGAGTTGCATGCTAGTCAAGGATATATAGTAAGAAATCCTATCTCAAAAAACTACAGAAATGACCATAAAATAACCAAATAGACAAAGCCATAGATAATAGGCAACAAAAATAAAGCAAGTTGATAAGACATGAGGCAATCTGTGAAGCACACTGGGAGATCTAATATGGATTGTAACTTCACAGGGAAAGAATATCAGAGGAACCAGGGTTTGGTTAAAGGGAACAACTTCTAATGCATGCTTAGATTTATCTTGAGTACAAATCTGCATAGTGGGATGAAAATCAAAACACTAAGATGAAAGCAATCATGACTCATGACTCAGGAGTTACTTTTCTTGGAGACTGAGGAACACAGCCTTCACTGTGGTCCTCACTGCACTGCATGAAGCTTCTGTTTGCCAGGTGTAATTAAAAGCCCCTGATGGAACTGTGCTGTTCTGTGCTGAAGCTTCCACCTTGGCAACCTCTACAGATTTTCAAAGAAGTTTTCATACTGTGCCTACTCTGTTTCTTGGGGACCTTCTTGACTTGGATGTATCTGGGCTATATCTACCCTTCCAGTCTTAGCCTTTCTATTTTTAAAATCTAGGAAATCTCTAGGGACCTCTCTCACCTGACAAATGTAAATAGTTGTTTTAACTACAATGTTGGCTCTTCCCACAGTGAAAATTTTCTTTCGAAATTTAGTCATATTCAACTACAAGATGAACCTATTTATTGATATCAGAAGATTTAGCTTTAGACCTCACCGTGAAAATACATCTCCGGATTCAGTTGGATCCTGTCGAGCTTCCTGGGGAGCAGAGAGCTTCAGCAGTGGAAAACATTACTGGGAGCTGGATGTGAAGGACTATGAGCACTGGGCGGTAGGGGTCTGTAATAACACCTGGTTAAGGAAGAGCAAAGAGATTGGATCCAGAGGAGCATTTCTTCTTGTGTGTTTCAAGGAGGATAATCATTACAGTCTTCTCACCACCTGCCCAATATTTCACCACTATATGGAGAAGCCAGCGGGCCGGGTTGGCGTGCTTCTTGATTGTGAGGGTGGATGTGTAAGTTTCCTGGATGTGGTCAAGAGTTCCCTTATATATAGCTACTGTCCTGGAACTTTCTATTGCAGTGTCAGGCCTTTCTTCTTTACTGTCTACACATGATCATAGAGCTGTAATCCAGTATGCTGGTGTTTTCCCAATGTTTCTATGGCAATGTGTCTTCTATTTATTGTGATTAAATATTAAATATCAAAATGATATTAAATGTAAAATATGGGCGACTGCTTGCTTATCTGTGGTTCACATGTTCCTCCCAGAACGCTTACTTTCACAGTGGTTACTGTTTTTTTTTTTTTTGCATTTTTGTGAGAATGACTGATTAGAATTTTGGATCTTTTTTAGACCTAGGAACCCCCCCCCCCCCCCAGTTTTTGACTGTCCTAAATTGTTTATTGGGTATGAATTTTACAAATATCACATGTATTAGCGGTAAAGGTGGGGCTGGAGAGTATTGAGACTTCTCCAGGCTGCACATCGAGAACCACCAATAGTGTGGTGGAACTTGTGGCCCTTTCCAAGGCCACAGCTCTTGCGGCCAGCAGATGCCAGCCCATGCATCTCTGTGTTTGTGGACTGGTTTGGTGATCCACTGGGTGTCAGGATTTCTTCTGATGGCTTTATGGAATGGATCAATGAGGATAACCTCAAAAAATTATATGTGGAATCTTCACCAACCCAGTAGGAAATCAGGACTCTCAAAGCCCCACGATGATACCCAGCTCTCTCCTCAGCTGAAGACTGAAGGCTTCCGGCAAATTTCAGCTGGTTAACACCATGGTGATCAGGCTTCCTGTAAGTTGCACCCTTAGGAACCGGGCGTTTTCGACCACCACGGTGGACACGAATCCTGTAAATGACATAATCTTGCTTAGCCTTGTATCCCACTCTTCTTGCTTTATCCGGCCGGGTGGGACGAAGAGCCCTGTGCAGCGCAGAGAGCTGGCGGTATTGCCAGCAGCGGACCCTCAGAAGAAAGAGCATCACGTTGGACTGCTTCCTCCATGGCTCCTGGATGTATTTGTACGCACCCATCGTGGCTCACCTGATGGCTGCCGCCAGAGGAAAGGAAGCGACCTAGAACCCTTAAGTGTGCGCAGGACACAGAGTGAGATTCCAGCACCACTAAAATATTATGTATTTGTGGGATTCTAACTTAGTGGTGTCAAGCAGAGGCACAGAGATGCATTGTAGACAGATTTGTTGATTAACAAAAGCTTCAATACCTATTTGAGCTAAACAAATATAATTATTTACCTCTGGGATAGAACAAAAACCAGGTTCTCATCATTCAGTCAGAAGGAATATTTTTTTTTTTTAAAAGGAAAGTGAGTTTTCCCTCTCTTCTTTCACTTCCTTTATTTTTAAACTGTTTTATGTTGGGGCACACTTGAAAAAAATGTTAATTATCCCCTACTTGAATATTTCTCCAGTCTCTGAGAGCAACACAAATCACAAATGTCTTCTGATATTCAAAAGCTTCTCTCCTCTTCTGGAAACCTCATTGGTCAGAGAAAAACTCAAGAGTGTTGGGCGCTCCTGAGAACACTGAGAGAAGTAGATGTCCGTCCAAGGCTACTTTCTTTCATCATCCTAGATTTTCAGAAATGAATTCTCCATTTTTGCCTTCCCTTTGGTTAGCTAGGCTGGTTCTCTCTCACGCTGTTGCTGAAGGCGTAGTCTAAGTTACGCTTCCTAATATCCCAACATAGACAAGACTTGACTCTCTTGACCATCTGGCTGTTCATGTATAGTTTGACTTGTGTGACATCTAGGCTCCAACCAGAATATTCCACCAAGGACTGTACAGAGACCTGAGAATTTAGGGTGCCCCTTTAGTTTTAGTCAGCTTCTAGGGAAAGTGTCTCTGGTGATCATTGACCTAGGCTCTAATCTATGAGTACAGCAGAATACCACTAGGAATCATTTCATTGACTTTTTTTCCCCTAGGCCTTTGGCTACCCAGACTCCAGGTCTTGATGATCCAGGCAGTGTCAGGCATGGGCTCCCTCTCTTGTTATGGGCCTGGAATTAGACCAGCTATTAGTTGGCCACCCCACAAGTTCTCCTCCATTGTCCCAGCACATCTTTCAGGCAGGATAGATTATAGGTCCAAGGACTGCAGCTGGGTTCATGTTGCCATCCCACCACTGTAAATTGCCTGGTTATAGAATACAGCTGGTTCAGGTTCTGTATCCTTCCTTCCTGGGAGTGGTCCTTAGGGTCATCCTTGTAGATTCCAGGGATTTTCCATTTCACTAGATTTCTATATCAGCTCCAAAAGTCATCCAATTCCAGTTGTCTCTCCCATGCTCTCTCCTTCCAGGCCTCTCTGAGAACTTGATCCCTCCTGTTCCCATCCCTACCTGCCCTAGTCTACCCTAAAATGTATACTACCTTCCCTTGCCAGTGACATACATTTGTCCCTGGTAGAACCCTTCTTGTTAATTAGCCTCTCTGGGGCTGGGCAGTGTGGCACACGCCTTTAATCCCAGCACTTGGGAGGCAGAGGCAGGTGGATTTCTGAGTTCGAGGCCAGCCTGGTCTACAGAGTGAGTTCCAGGACATCCAGGGCTACACAGAAACCCTGTTTCAAAAAACCAAAAAATAAATAAGTAAATAAATAAATAAATAAAAAGTTCTCAGCCATTTAAGATTCATCTGTTTTGAATTCTCTGGGTCTGTATCTCATTTTTAATATTTAATTTAATTAAATCATTTTTTTAATATTTATTTTATGTATATTAGTACATCATTGCTCTCTTCAGACACACCAGAAGAGGGCATCAGATCCCATTACAGATGGTTGTGAGCCACCATGTGGTTGCTGGGAATTGAACTCAGGACCTCTGGAAGAGCAGTCAGTGCTCTTAACTGCTGAGCCATCTCTCCAGCCCCAATTTTATTTTTTTAAATTATTCACTTTACATCCCACTTACTACTCCCCTCCGGGTTACCCCACCCCAAATCCTTCCTCCATCCCACCACTTCTCCTCTGAGCAGGTGGGGGTCCCTCAGGGTATTCCCTTATCCTGGCACAGGTCTGAAAGGCTAGGGGGCTTCCCCTTCCACTGAGGTCTCTTTTCTATCCTTCCTTCCCTTTTTTCTTTTCTTTTGATTTTTTGAGGCAGGGTTTGTCTGGGTAGCCCTGGCTGTCCTGGAACTCGCTCTGTAGACCAGGCTGGTCTCGAACTCAGAAATCTGCCTGCCTCTGCCTCTCGAGTGCTGGGATTAAAGGTGTATGCCACCACTGCCTGGCCCCCCTTTTTCTCTATCATTTTGTGTGTATATCAAGGTGTGCCATGTTATGCACATGTTGGCCAGAGAACAAGTGGTTTCTCCTTTACAGTATGGTTTTGGGGACTACACTCAGTCAGGCTTGACAGCAAGGCCCCTTACCGGTCGATCTGTTTATTTTGAAGCAGGTGTGTCTGGGCTTCAGTTTGTTTTTCTTTTTAAGGTTTTGTTTTGCCGGGCAGTGATGGTGCACACCTTTAATCACAGCACTCAGAGGCAGAGGCAGGCGGATTTCTGAGTTCGAGGCCAGCCTGGCCTACAGAGTGAGTTCCAGGACAGTCAGGGCTACACAGAGAAACCCTGTCAAGATTTTGTTTTTATGTGTGTCTGTGCACCTGTGCGAGTGCAGGTGCCTACAGAAGTCAGAGGTGGGGGATCCCCCATAGAGTTGGAGTTACAGGTGGTTGTGATCTGCCTGACTACAGATAGGTGCTGAGACTTGAACATGGGTCCTCCAGAACAGTAATGCACTCTCTAAAGCAGTCATCTGTCAGTGTGTGATAAGCCTTTAGAACACTGTCACTGTGCCCAATGGTAAGTAGCAGCTTTTTAGTTCAGATGAGTGGCTTCATATTTGCAAGTCTTATACTTAAATCTGATTCTTTTTGAGTTATTTATTACATGTGAGCACACTGCAGCTGTCTTCAGACACCCCAGAAAAGGGCATCAGATCTCATTATGGATGGTTGTGAGCCACCATGTTTGCTGGGATTTGAACTCAGGACCTTCAGAAGAGCAGTCAGTGCTCTTAACCGCTGAGCCATCTCTCCAGCCCCCTCTTTTTGAGTTTTTAATTACTCAACCTGAGAGACAGGGATTTGCTTCCTCTACTGATTACAGAATTAGTCCCCAAATATAATTTTTGTATATTTGTGTGTACACATGCATAAATGCCAGGCTGTGAATATGGAGATCAGAGGGTATCTTGGATTGGGGGCACAGGTCCTCAGGATCAAATTCAGGTCATCAGGTTTGGTGGCAAGTGCCTTTATCCACAGAACCATCATGCTGGACCCGGAATGTACAGTCTTAATGTTAAGAGTTTCAAATAATTCTTTTTAAAACTGTTTAAGGTGGTTATTTTAGCCAATGTCTCAGGGTTTCCATTGCTGTAATAAAACACCATGACCAAAAGTAACTTGGGGAGGAAAGGGTTTATTTCAGCTCACAGCACTTGGCACACAGGAAAGTCAGGGCAGAAGCTGAAGCAGAAGCCATGGAGAATGGTGCCTACTGGCTTCTAGGTTTCTCTGTGTAGCCTTGGTTGTCCTCAACTCACAGAGAACTGCCTGCCACCACCCAGCTCAGCTTGTGTTCTTGTACTACTCAGGCCCACCTCCCAGGGAGGATACTGACCAGGTGAGCTGGACCCTCCTATAGCAATCATTAATCAAGAAAACGCCTTTCCTGACTCGCCTACAGGCCAATCCTATGCAGGCATTTTCTCAATTAAGATTCCTTCTTCCAAGCTGGGTGTGGAAGCACTCACCTTTAATTCCAGTACTCTGGAGGCAGAGGCAGGGTGATCTGTGTTTCAAGGTCAGCATGGCCTACAAACTAAGTTTCAAAATAATTTACAGCATCTGACCCCATTCTGGGTCTATGAGATTTATCCATCAATGAACCTTGGACTGGGCTCACGTGATCTTCCTGCCTTGGACTCCTGAGTTGTATTCCCATTTCCCATGGAAATTCAGTTACTCTTCAATAGCCAATGAATCAAGGATGAAATCAATAGGGAAATCGTATTTCTTCAGATAAATAAAAAGGAGACACAACAAATAAACTGCAAAAGCAGTACTGGAGTTTGCAGAAATTAGCATGCACACAGAAACACAAGGCCAAAAAAGAAGCAGAGCATCAAATAAAAACCTTTCTAACATCCTAAAGAAATAGGAACTAGGAAATGCATGCACATGGAACCAAGAGACTGGGACTGTCAGTGTAAAAATAAGCTAGAGACTACCTGACTAGCCATGCTTCATTCAACTGCACCCAAACATGGTACAGAGAACCCATACAGATCTGCACATTCACAGCCAACTCAGTTTTCAAAGGTACCAAGGATTCCTGTGAAGAAAATAAATCCATCTCATCAATCCCAAGAAAACGTAACATCTAGAGGGAAAAAACCCAACTAGGTTCTTCCCACTGATTATGAAAACTGCAGAATGGGAGGGGGGAGGGAATAGGGAGGTTCCAAAGGAGAGATCTAGAAAGGGGTAAACATTTGAAATATAAATAAAGTATGAAAAAAAATAAAAAAAGAAAGAAAACTGCAGAATAAATGGCTAAGCATTAAGACCTTGAATTAGTGATAAATTAGGTAGAGGGCTGGGCTGTGGTGACACATGCTTTTAATCCCAGCATTTGGGAGGAGGGGGATCTCTGAGTTCAAGGGCAGCCTGGTCTACAGAGTTCTTGGACAGAGAACTCCGGTCTTGAAAAACAAAACAAAAATAAGAAAAAACAGGTTATGTGTTAAAACACTTTTAGTACCAAGTTTGGGCAAGAACACAAACCACAAAGCTACACTAGACCAGAAAAATTTATCCACAACCAGGAACAATGATAATACTTTGTAATGGCTGGCAATAAACTGAAGTCAGGCAACTTTAGCAGGCTGTTCTAAAGCTAGGCATGGTGGCTTTCTCCTTAATCTCTAAACTGAGGCCAGCCATCTCTATAGCTCAGTACCAGGGCAATTTTGAGATACTGTCTCAAAAAACAGGAGCAAGGTCAATCTTGTCAATCACCACAAAGGACAATGGAAATAGGCACCAGTGAGAATTTAGAAATGAGAGCTGGAAGTGACAGCCCACTTAGTCTTAGCACTTGGGAAGCAGAGGCAGGTGGATCCAAGACAAACCAGACAGAGAAACCCTGTCTCAAAATTAAATGGTGGAGAGGGCTGGAAAAAGTAATCAAGGCATTGTGTAAGTTTCACAGAGAAATCTGAGCATGTGCACAATTGTGTTAGGAGACTGACATTAGTGCTCTTAGCTAACAAACTTTGAAAACTCAATTATCATGAAAGTGGAACATGTACCAGGGCCCATTGGTTAATCAATCTGCTGACACAAAAACAACTGAAGGAATATTTGCAACTGAATGTTTATTGCAGCATCCCCAGTAATCACTGATGAATATATAGCTCATAATCAATTTTATACAACCACAAAATGTTGAACTGCTGTTTTACAGTTATGACAGCATTCACTCTGCTCAGTCTGTACAGGTGTCAACAGCTCACCCACAACCTCCACAGAACTGAACAGTCATACAAGGCTCAACTCTATAGGCCATACCAGATGCTGTCCTGATCATTAGATATCAGGGACAGCCAGACCCCATCTCAAACATCCCAGTACTAATACTGTGCATTTTCTTCTTGTCTGACTTTTCTGGATGTTTACCACATCTAGTTTTCATTAGCAAGAAGTCTTGTGTCACTGGCCCTAAAAACAAAACAAAAAACACAGGCATTACGTTACTGCCAACACTAAAACAGAACACAACAGTTCTTTGCAATGGTCCATCTCAGAAGCCAGATCCGTAATTATGATTTTTCAACAGTAATTCAGATTCGGGATAGGATCATCATAGATTGGACCACTATTATTGGACATTATGTTCAGCAAAAAACAAAACAGAGAACCACTCACAGGAATTCCTGCTCTAGGATCTTTACAGGCGATGGGCATCTCAGTGGGCTGGCATTCACTGCTGGCAGAAAGAAACACCATGACACACTATGAATACAAAAAACCATGAATATAAAAAACAAGACTACCTCACTTGAACACAATGGTCTCATCTCAGAAGCTGTATCTGTCTTCAGGTCATCATCTTTGGGATATAGTTCATCACGGCTCAGACCAGTTACGTGTCAGAATTGTTTAATCAATTTGTACACAACGCATTCCCTACAGCCATTCCAAATTAAAAAGGCAAGCTGCACTGGTTGGTCAGCACTATTTCAGAATACATTAACATACAGGAAGCCGATTCTTATTTCACAACGGTAAAAATGTTCTGTATGCTGACAAAAATTTAAATCTAGGTTTCATACACACCTTTTAAGAGTCAGGTGTTAATCAAGTTACTTTCTGTTACGAATTTTCTCTGGTGCTTTGGGCTCCCCTCCACTTAATGAAAACAAACAAATTTTAAGCATCATACATCACTTCCTATTACTCTAAGTCAACAGTATATTTAAATTAGAGGTTGCATCGTCCTTACCTTGGTTTCTTTTTGGCAACTGACTAGACGACGCGGAGAATGGCGCCATTGTCCCGGTGAAAGGATTTATGTGCATGTAATCGGATGTCTTTTTGGGCGTCACCGGTACCTTCCAAACAGCACATAACGCCTAGCATATTTTCCTGCAAACCGTGCTGTGTAAGAACCACCCAAGCTGGGACTAAGGAACCTGAACCCATGAGGCCTTCAGCCAGGCCTCCCAGTGCCAATTTCCCCGGAACCTAGGCTCCAATCACGAAATCTCTTTTGCTGCTGCGCATTTTCACTACGAAGTTTACACCAGCACCCTAAGCTCAAGTCCCAGGGGATCCATAGAACCGGAGCCTCTAAATTCACTCTGCACCCCCACATTTCGCTTTATCACCCTACCGCCTAACCCTCACCTACAGAAAAAAAGGACCCTCTGCGTCCCGCTTAGCTCCCTTTATAGGTTTGGTGGAGCGAGAGCGAGGCTGCCCCTCCCTCTTGCACCGATTGGTCGCGAGAGCATGTGGAGGCGTGGTCTTTCCTGAATCAACCCGTGGAAGCACGCGCGGTGAGTCTTTTCTTCCCGGCTATTCCGGGGCGTGGTGCGCGCCGCGTGCCCGTCCATTTCTGCGCGCGCTCCCGCTGGCTCGCCTCCACCCGTCTCTTCCGAGTCTGGCAGGCAGCTCCCCTCGACCTTGCGTGGGAGTGGCGCCAGAATTCAAACGGACAACCGCAGTTGGAGGCGAGGTCACCGCCTGCTTTGAGCCTAGTGGGCACGGACGGTTGGCGGCTGGGAGTGGCCTTGATCTCACCCTAACTATAACCCCGGTGGCAGTGGCGCCATTTAAGGGACGTTGGCAGACCGAACCACGTGGGTGAAAACCGAAAAGTCCTGCATTTATCCTTCGTGCATTCTGGGGTCCCGCTGGTCTGCAGAGGGCCACGCTTTCGCGTGCAAGGTATCCAGTTCCTGCCTGGGCGCACAGCCAGGTCCAACCCCCACTTTCCACCCCATCCCTCCCTGCTACCAAGACATTAGGGACAATTATACTGTCAATATCCTGAGAAGTTAAACATTCCGTTTCACAGAGGAGGCACCAGGTCAAAAGCCACCAGTTGGCCTAAGGTCACACAGCTTTCCTTTACTATTTTTAAGTTTCTCCCTACCAAATTATCTGCAGAAAAAAACTTGAGAGAATATTTCAAACGCCAAACATAAAATTGAAAGTAACTCCTCAGTAATTTGTATGTATGAGGGGATGTGTGGATACGCATACTACATTTGGATATTTTAGCGTTTGGAAACCGGGGTCTTTATTTCGCAGTATTTTTCTCTAATTAAAATTATGTGTGCATTTGCTGTCAGTTTACAATGTGTGAGGAGCACTGGCTTTGTGCATTGCTCTTTATTTGGCTTAGAGCTGAGCCTATGGTGAAGTAGGTGTCAGTAATTATTAAATGAGTGTGGTGGCTTTCAGAAAGAATCGAGTAACTGGATTCCCACAAAAGGTAACCGGAAAGATGAAATTTCTCCCAGGTGACAAAATTACTAGTCTTATATTTATTCTTTCACAGTATCGATTATGTACAAGAAAAATGTAACTATTCCTCACATTGCTTTTAAAAGGACTTAAGTAAATGAGGATATAAACAAGTAAATGTCTTCACATCTTTGGAAATCTTTCCCAGTACCACTCTCATGTAGTAACCATTACTGACAATTTTTGAAATTTCAATGCATAAACAAGTATATGTACAAATTTCATATGTGTGTAATCTGTATATGCTCTGGTGCAGCTAACTTTTCTTTTTCACAAATATATTAAACATCTTTCCATATCAGTGTATAGAGATGACATTTTTATAGCCAGCATGATATGCAGTGTTTGTTGGATGTATTAATTTATTTAATCAATTTCCAGTTGTTCATTATTAACAACATCACACAATAATAATAATAACATTAAGTTTAAAGGCAGACAGCTAGGGCTGTTACACAAAGAAACCCCGTTTCAAGTAAAAATAAAAACAAACAAAAACAAAAATAAAAACTATTAACAGCCCTGGTGGTGTTGGCATACACCTTAAATCCCAGCACTTGAGCACTTGAGTCAGAGTCAGGCAGATCTCTGAGCTTGAGGCCAGCCTGGTCTACAGAGCAAATTCCAGAACAGCCAGGGCTACACAGAGAAATCCTGTCTCTAACCCTCCCACCCCAATGAAAAACAAAAAAACCCCAGAAAGATGACCTGAGGGAATTCATTGTTCTCAAACTTAAAATAGTCAAGCAATTTGCTACCAAGTATTTGAAGTCACTTAATAATAACCAGAGGATGGTAAATATTATAATTAAGTGTCATGGAGTTCATTTCCTGTAGTAAACTTTCAGATAAGATCTTTGTTGTGATAATTATTTCAATAAATATTTATTGAGTTCTGGTGTATACAGCACGTTTCAAACCTGATATCAAAACCTTAAAGCCAGGCTGGAGAAATGTCACTTTTGTTAACAGCTGGTCCTAGAATGTCATTCCCAGCACTCATGTCACAGTTTTAGCTCTACTGGAGCAAACATCCTCTGTGGCCTTTAAGGGCACTGGCTTACATGTACCATATACATAAATCAAGCTTAAGAATAAATGTAAGGAGAAACACACCAAAGTCTTTGACCTTCCCAAAGCAATCAGTAAGAGGTTCCCCAAAACTCCGACCAGACAGAATTTATTAGTTCAAACAGGGCTAGTGAGGTGACTCACTGAATAAAGGTGCTTGCCATGAAAACGAGGTGCTCTCAGTTCAATCCCTGAAACCCATGTAGAGATGGATGGTGAGACAGACAAACTCCACAGATGTGTCCTCTGATCACCATACGTGCACTGTGGCATGCACGTCCACCCCCACATCATGCACACATACAATAGTAATGATAAATGAATAAAAAGTCATTTGGGTAAGAGATCGTGAGGAACATCACATAATGTTTGCCATAGAAAGAAGGTAGGGAATAGAATCACATATGGTAAACAGCATCTGGCTAAGTACTTTGCCTCTGGGCTACACTTCAAGCCTATGGTATTAATTTGGCTCCTTTTAAATATATATGCTCAGGTGCTCACATGCATGTGGAGGTTGGAGGACGGCCCTGGGTGTTCTCCTCATGAACACCGTTTATTTCCTTTGAGTTAGGGCCTCTTACTGATCTGGAGCTCACATATTAGGCTGGACTGGCTGAGACACAAGTCTAGGAGATCCTTCTGTCCCTCCAGCTCTGACACAAGTCTAGGAGATCCTTCTGTCCCTCCAGCTCTGAAATATAAGCATGTGACACGACTAACACTTTTATGTGGAATCAAACTGGAGTCCCTGGGCTTGCAAAGCAAATGCTTTACCTATTGAGCAATCTCCACAGCCACAGTATTAGGTTTTTAAGGTCATTAGATGAATGTCATCTTCAAAATGATTTTAGTATGCATTTTTAATCCTATGTGTTAGCTCTCACCACACATAACAAGAGAATTTAGATTAGTAGTTCTCAGCCTGTGAGTTGAGACCCTGTTGATAGTAGCAAAATTATGAATTAGCAATGAAAATAATCTTATGGTTGGAGGTTCATCACAGCATGAGGAACTGTATTAAAAGTCTGCAGAACTAGGAAGGCTGAGGACCACTGATTCAGATAATCAACTTTTGTAAAGAGAAAAGATTCATTTTTAGTTCATGGTTTGGAGGCTCTAGCCCATAACTGTTTGCTTCATTGCCTTGGGCCTACGGTAAGGCTGGAGGTTATGTTGGAAGTGCATAACAGTGCAAAAGTACTCACCTCATGGCCAGGAAATGAAAAAGAAGAGAAAGAAACCAGAGCCCCAGAGTCTCCTTCAAGCGAGCACCTCCACTGACCTAAAGGCCTGGTCTGTTGCTTCTTAAAGTTTCTACCACGGGGCTGGCAAATGTTCATTGTCAACTTGAGAGGATATAAAATGACTGGAGAGCCATGCCTTTGGGTATATTTGTGAGGATGTTTCCAGAGAAGTTGAACAGGCACAGAAGATCACACCGAAAGTGGATGGCATCATCCCCTGGGGAATGGAGGAGAGTCCCAGACAGAATAAGAAAGCAAGATGAGCAAACCAGGGGAAGCAATCCAGTAAGCAGCACCCCTTCATCAGCTCCTGCCTCCAAGTTCCTACCCTGTGTGAGTTCCTCTCCTGACTTCCTTTGATGATAAACAGCAATGTGGAAGTATAAGCTGAATAAACCCTTTCCTCCCCAACTTGCTTCTAGGTCATGATGTTTGTGCAGGAATACAAACCCTGACTAAGACAATTATATTTAGAGAGACCTTCTTTCTTTCTCCAGATTTTGTTTGTATACAGGGGTTTGTGCCTGAAAGTAAATTCCTTTAAAAAACACTCCCAGGATACAACAGAGGTAGTTGGGGGAGAGTTAAGATTATTTATTTATTTATTTATTTATTTATTTCACCTGTTGGTGTGACTGAGTTTTTCTCAGACCTAGGGTGCAGTTGTGAGAAGAAAGCAGGGGAGCTGGAAGCACCAAGTAGCCTCTGTTAGTGTCTCATTGGTGCCGAGTCAGCAGTCGGCATGTAATGTACTGGACAAGATAATCGCTGTTGAGGTCTAGTACACAATCTCTCTGGAGTATGGAGAGAAATTTTTTTTTTAAATACTTTATTTACATTTCAAATGTTTTCCCCTTTCCAGGTCTCCCCTTTGGAAACCCCCATCCCATTCCTCCTCCCCCTGGAGAAATCTTAACTGTGGTTCTGCATTTTGCTTCCCTTTGCTTTGGGGGTGTCAGAATGCTAGGAGCTGTTGGAACCTCCAAGAGTTGATATCGGGAGATGGGAGCAAGATGATCTTTAATGGTTAAGGTAGCCTGATTGAGGAGGAGCCATGAGCACGTACTGTTGTGGAGGCTGAAAAGAGGCCCAGTCCTGGGCTGCCTCGGGTTGTCCTCCCTGGGCAGCTGTTGAATAGTTCTCCCATTGACAAATGGATAGGTTGCCTGAGGCGGTTGAATTACCTCTGTTTGAGGGGCCTGAGGTTGGTCCCTCCAGCAGTTTCCCTAGTTTGATAAGATTTTTGTATCATTAGGGATTATGGTAGCACCTGATAAGGTTGAGGCATGTTTCTTATATGCAGCACAATGATGGATCCTGTTTGTCCATCCATTCTGTTAGCTAGTGGGTTTTTTTTTTTTTAAATCGGGGAATTGAGTACATTGATGGTGAGATATCAATGACCAGTGATTGTTATTTCCTGTTATATTGATGTTGATGGAGTTATTGTTTGTGTGTGTGATTTCCTTGTTTTTGCTGGTATGGACTTACTTATATTTTGTGTTATCTTGGATGTAGTTATCCTTCATAGATTGGAATTTTTCTTCTAGTATGCTCTGGAGGGCTGGATTTGTGGATAGATATTGTCCAAATTTGGATTTGTCTTGAAATATTTTGTTCTCTTCATGTATGTTGATTGAGAATTTTGCTGGGTATAGTCTTGGTTGGCATTTGTAGTTTTATGATGGTTGTAGGATTTTTGCTCAGGCCTCTATAGTGCTCGGAGTTTCTTTTGAGAAATCAAGTGTTATTCTGATAGGTCTGCCTTTGTATGTTACCTGGACTTTTTCTCTTTTAATATTTTTTCTTTGTTATAGATATTATGTTTTGCTTGTTATGTGGCTGGAGGATTTTCTTTTCTGATCCAGACTAATTGGTGTTCTATAAGCTTCTTGTATGTTTATAGGCATCTCTTTCTTTAGGTTGGGAATGTTTTCTGTGATTTTGTTGAATATTTTCTGGTCCTTTGTTGGGCCCCTTTTTGACCCTAGTATGGGCCTTGAGGACAAACCCAAGCCTGGCGCGAGTTTCTTTGGCCTTGTGGGAGAGCCTAAGCCTGGCTCAAGTTTTGAGACCTGTCTCAGTAAGCAAGACGTGTTTGGCCCTGCCTCTGCCCTGCTGTTTCTGATGTGAAACTTTGCCATTGGCCCTGTCACATTGGCTCCCCCTCCCACCCACTAGTTTATTTTCTTAATTAGTGATTCATGCAGGAGGGCCCAGCTCCCTTTGGACAGTATTGCTGGATTACTGATCCTAGGTATTAGAAGAAAGAAGACTCATCAAGTAATGAGAAGCAAGCAGGTAAACAGTATTCTTCCTTGGCACCAGTTCCTGTTTCCAGGTCTCTGCCTTGAATTCCTTCCCTGACTTCTCTGGATTATATACTACAAAGTGTAGGATGAAATAAATCCTTTCCTCCCTGAGTTCATTTTGCTCATGGTATCCTGTCACAGCAAGAGAAACCTGAGGTTAACTCTCCCTCCTCTACAGGATATACCATTATAGTTGTATCTATGGACTCCAGTTTTCTGGACACTACTGGAAACCTCCCCCAGTTCAGTTTCTGAACCCCGAGGATCATAACCCCGAGTCTATCTTTGCTTTGCAGCTAGCTGGTCAGGAACAGATAAATTAGCATCTATCTCTTCTAAACCACATTTCATCAGGACTCTATGCCCTTACCTTAATTTCCTCTTTGACCTAAACTAGAATAGCAGCACTGGTTTTATTTTGAGGTTCTTGCCCTCACCCTCACTACAGGTACAGGAAATCCATTTTTACTGCTCAAAGATTATCCACAGTAACTGTAGTAGCCCAAGAACTTTCAATAAAACAAAAGCAGTGAAATTCACCAAGAGCAGTTGTATTTCAAAATCATTAAGCCCTCTATCTGCTGACCTGCACTCAAGATGGATTCTGTTGCCTTTACATCAACAAATCCAGATGAATAAAGCACAAAACTCTAAACTACCGAAGGTGCCAATGATGTTGACGAGCAACAAATAACAAGAAGCACTGGTGGGACTTTAAACCCAATGTCTGGTTGTGACCATCCTGCTTGCTTCCATTTCTAGAAGTCCACATGGCTGTCTGATTCCTTGTATTCGGTTCCTGAAGCTTTAACCTGTCAATGTGTTTGTTCTAAGATTCAACAGTTCTACTCCAGAGAAGACTTCAACAAGGTTTCAATTGTTCCCACAGACAGCGCCACTTCCTTTAGCCTACAACACAATACAGTGTGGGTCTTCTACGAACCTTCTCTATAAGACAGACACTGTGTGAGACAATGTTGTGTGACAGACTTTTCCTGAGAATACAACACGTGTCTACTCTCTCAGAAAGGGAACCTGTGACAGACCAAAGCAACACCTGCACTATAACATCCTATGTGGCTAACCACTGAGGAATTTATTTGGGTGAACAACAGAAGTCTGAATGAAGAGTTACATAAAAAGATCCCAGGTAACTTGAAAGCAGCTTCATCATCCCCAAACCTACCTCAACCTAGGTGACTCCCAAAACTGCAATGCCATGAGGCTTTCCAAAAACTGCAAAGCTGAGAGGCTCTCTATGCAGCTTGCACTCAGTTCCAAATTGCTCTGTGATTGCTCAGAGTCTCTAACCTTAGCATTGTTTACTTCTTTATATATGGCTGAGTAGGGGCCCTCAAGAATCTTCCAGCTGCCGTGTTCGGAGACATACAAGCTTTTGTTCCCTCGCTGAAGCCCGTGCACCTCTCTCTCCTTCCTTAGTGAGTATTACACTTGAAGTACAAGTTGCAATTCAGAGGAAAATTAACAGACATTTAACAGACATTTTGACAAACTTCATTTGATAAGAAAACTGGGCCTAAATCTATGTAGTTTATCCACTTTAGTAGAGGCTGTCTTAGGGTTTCTATTCCTGCACAAACATCATGACCCAGAAACAAGTTGGGGAGAAATGGGTTTATTCAGCTTACACTTCCACACTGCTGTTCATCACTAAAGGAAGTCAGGACTGGAACTCAAGCAGGTCAGGAAGAAGCTGATACAGAGGCCATGGAGGGATGCTTCTTACTTGCTTGCTTGCTTCTCCTGACTTGCTCAGCTGGCTTTCTTATAGAGCCCAAGACTACCAGCCCAGGGATGGCACCACCCACAAGGGGCCCTCCCCCCTTGATCACTAATTGAGAAACATACCTTACAGCGGGATCTCATGGAGGCAATTCCTCAACTGAAGCTCCTTTCTCTGTGATAACTCCAGCTTGTGTCGAGTGGACACAAACCCAGCCGGTACAGAGGCCAACCATTATATTTTATTCTTTATCCCATTTTCTTTTTCATCCTTCACCACAAATCTAAGAGGTGGATGTTATGATTATTTCTCACTTTATAAAGGCAAAGAGAAAGCACATTAGTTCTATAGCCATAGAGACCATAAGTAGCAGACAGGATCTGAAAGTATATATCCCAACCTTAGAGTATATACTAAACTGTGTTGCACCTACCACCCATGTCCGACCCACCTCACTAGTATGGTCACTCCATTAACCAAATGATGCCTTCCACTGCATCTACCTGGCAGATGGTATGGCAGCCTGTAGAGCAACAGGGACTATCATTTCTGGGCTGTGTCACTTTATACTGTGATTTTACCTTTGAATCTTCCTTTCTGTGGCCATCCATTTCTCCATTGGGAAAACGGGGCCAATGATGCCTATCTTCAGAGTGGAATGGGAAAGAAATGCCTTTGACAGACTCAAACAGACTCAGGTTAGCTCCTGAATATGTCTGCCATGGTGGAATGTTTGAATCCACTGTGCTTGGAAAGACCTAAGAACAATGGCCACCAGTACACTGATTGCCTTGTGGAGCCCACAGAAAGCTTCTAAGAACCCTGTGGTTCATCCTGCAAGGTGACTCTGCCACTGTCCATGGTACGGTTCATATCTATCAGCATGGCCAACAAGCCCCACATTATTAAAAAGCTCAACTATCTGTACCTGTTCTATAAGGTGTCAGGAACAGCCCCTCACTTCTCTATGGTTTTTCATTAAACTAGGAAATCTGATAATCTCATGATCTGGACATAATCTGAGATGTTCCTTCTGATGGTTGGGATGTTTTTAATTTTCTCCAAGCTTTAATGAAAGTTTGCTAAATTAATTAGGGAAAAGTGCTTCTCTAAATGACCAGTAATAAAGGGCATACCAAGTCTGGGCAAACTTATCAAGAGAATAAAATGATCCATGAAATCTACATTCTCATTTGTCACCTTTTATTTGGGGAGAGTCCTGAAGCCCACCATCACCTCTGTAGCATCCTGAGGGATGTTTGTAACATTAGTAAACCATACATCCCAGCATCCCATAGGAGAATGATTCCACTGTCCTGCCTTCTACTGGATAACATTTGAGGATTTTGCAATCATATGACAGCCCCTTCCTCTGCAGAAAGGCCTATCTCTCTTTCCCACATTTAAGGTGAAGGAGACAGGTGGGGAGGGAAAGAAGGGGTAGGAAAGAAAAGCAATAAAAGGGAAGTCTAAAGAGAACAGGAAGAATAGGCAGAATCCACAGAGAGATGAGAGCATAAAAGAGGAACTAGGGATGTGAAGTGGATGCACCATATTCAGAGGCTGAAAAGCAAGAAATACAATAATTTCATAGATGCCTAGAAGGTTTGCAAAGACATCAGGATGAAACCTAGCTTTAGGTAAGAATTTATCCAGTAGAATAAACTAGTGAGCTGACAACCAATGACTCTACAGTTTCTTAACCAGAAAAAAAAAAAATTAAACCTAAGGGAGAAATCCACAGTGGTCTAGGCCCTGTTTGGAAAGAGCTGATCATTGAAGACTAAGCTAAAAAAGCCACTGTCCCTAACCTAGGACTTGTTGTGGGAGTGAGTCCCACAAGGACAGACTGACATGTTGAACAGGCACAAATATGGAATAGGAGACCATGGTCCTCCCCTAGACTTCCTGTCTTGGGCTTAATGGCTTTGTCTTCATACCTAACACATACCCAGAGATCCTGGAGATAAGTCAAGGCATCAGAACTCAAGATACTTCATGTGAGGGTCAAAGAAAGGGATCGTGAGTCTCACTTTCCCAGAAAGAAAGGAACAAGGGGCATGAGGAATGTATGCAGACTTTGGCTTTAAAACCAGGTATTAGGTTTAAATCCTGAACCACCACTATCTTATAAAATGGACGTCTCAGCTTCTTATAAATTGGTGCAGTTGCTACTTCATACAGCTGTAAAATATGGTGTATGAACCCATTAGATTCATGGTAAGCCACTGTCTTACATGTCCATTTCTCTGGCTCCAGGAGCATGTAAAGACTTCAGCTAGAGTAACATCTCTGTTTTCTCTCCATTTCAAAGGATGAGTTTTACAGGTCTAAACTCTCTTCCTTTTGCTTAATCTGACCCCCTGCAGTATGAGTGCTCTGTACCATGTGTGGCATATTCTCTCCATGGGAAAGCCAGCCAATGTTTGGCCAATAATGGTCTTTTTATTTTGCTTTTGTTTTTTTTTAAGACAGTTCCTCATGTTCCCAGTCTGCTGCTGAACTCCCTAATAGCTAAGGATGACTTTGAACTCCTAATCCTCCTGCCTCTATCTTCTAAGAGCCTAAATCACAGGCACCTGTGATTTAGTTTCATATGTATGGTTCTGATGCAAGAGAGCAGCAAACTGAGCTGCCAGCCAATCCTTTATGAACCAAATGGATCTGACCTTATACTTTTGGTCCCTGAGGCTGTCTACTGGATAGTTCTGAGTTTTAGGATAGTGACTGGTAGCTCCTGTTACACAGGAACAGAATACCCACTTAGCCTGTTATGTGAGCTTTCCACTGAGATCAGGCCCTCCCCCCACCAAGCCTGGTAGCATTTCCTCTTGAAGGGACACTTAGCCCCTAAATAAATCTCGAACAGCAAGAATCAGGTAGGGAGCCTTGGTGTCCCATTTCATCTATGTACCTTTGGTGAAAATGTCTCCATTTATTTCCCATTTGTTCTTCAGGGTCATGACACCACCCTGATCATTGTCAAAATATCTTCTTAAATGAACCACTACCACCTCTGCTTGCAGAGTCCATCTTTGCAGAGTTTATCCAACTTCTTCAAAAAAACCTTCAGGTATGTTAGCCCACTCTTAGGTGGGAAGGACATTCCAAGATGGCCGGGGGATACCTGAATAGTACTGAGTACTACTCATGTATCTAGTGTGATGTCCCCTCCATACTGCTACCAACAGTGGGGTTCAATTTATAAATTAGGCATAAGAGATTAACAACTTATCAAACAGCAACCCTAACAATAATACTGTAATAAAGGTCAAGAGAATGAGTTTTTCTCAAAGTTATCTTTCAGGGTTACACTCCTTTTTTTCCTTGGGATGATGTGACAGGATGGAATGCCCACAGGATGAGATGGGGTAACGGAATGATGTAGACTGATGTGGGGTTAGGCTAATATGTACAGATAGCCTAAGGCAGTACAGTTTAAGTGGCAGCTGGTCTGATTCTAGCACTGCTATAGGACTACAAGGTAGGTGATGTATACAGTGCATGTCTGTGGGACAAATGCAAACTTCACATCTGCAAGGCATGAACTGGGGTCACAGGAGGCTTCTTCACAATACTCAAAACAGCATATGTGGCTTAAAATGAACGAAATCTTTGCTTCAGGAACTTTCCATATATTCAGACTGTAAAGAACTGCAATGGGGTTGGAGGTTGGGTCAGGGAACACCCTGTCACCCCTCTTTCCTGTCACTCTTTGAGATACTCTCTTCACAAAGACTGACTTCAATGATTTCAAATGTGGACAGTTATTTGCTTCCTCCCAGAAATTCGGATGCTGGACTATGAAATTTCCTGATAGCATCCAAAAATGTTTTCCATTTTTCAGGCCTCTGGACCTGCCCTGCTTTTTGACCTGGTTTTGTTCAGTGTAGCATGCTGGACCACTGTGTGCAGAGGTTGGTGAGAGAGAACAATCAAGAAAATTGCTGCAGGGAGGGAAGGAAACAGGACTGAGCGGAGAGAGACTTGGAATTGAAGTGCTATTGTATATTGTACATTGGTACTTGGGCTGGAACTGGGGTACCTTTCATAGGAAGCCTTCCTTGAAACCCCAGGTCAAGGCCCTTGTACCTCTACACTATTCAGGCCTCAGGAGCAGGCTGCCATCAGCAGAAACATTGGGCAAGATGCCTTTCTATCCATGGGCAACTGGTGAGTAGGACCAGCTCTGAGTAGTCAGTATCCAACATCCTGGTCACTGAGGAAAGCATAGCCCTGTCTCTAGGAAGAATGGGAATCATGTCATACTAGCTATGGTCCAAAGGTTCTTTTTTCTTGTTTAAATTCTGTCCCTGCTTGAAGGATAAGACAATAGCTGACACAAATACCAAGATATCTCAAGCCCTCAGCTCCAATCTGCCCCCTGCTCATGGAGAACATTCCTTAGCAACATTGAAATCAAAGTTCATCTGTCTACTCTTGTCACTCCCATCTCCAAACCAGAGCAAGAACATGAACCCTTATGACCAGGAACATGTTACCTGCTGCTACCTCATCAGAGCTTCTGTTTGACAGTGACTGTGACTGTTAGCTTTCTGTTTATAATAATAAAGTATTGAAGAATGCCAGATAATTCTTTCCCTCTTGTAGTCTCCAACATGGGAACAATAGATAATAAATATCAACACCTTCTAAAGTGACTGTCATATTTTATCCTGGATTTTCAGAAAAACAGGCACCCAGGCCAAGGAATTGTGTAACTCAATATCAAGAAACAGGAGATAGGAATGGGAAGAGGGGAACAGTAGAGGCAAGGCCACCTTTAGGGTGACTTAACTAGCTGATCACCACCATGGGCACAGAGGTTCCATGCCTGAGATTCCTGTCAGGATGAGAAGAGAACATTTCACCAGCTGCATCCTAGCCTGCCTTGGTCAAGCACGGCTCCTTGAGGAATTGTCCCCCTCCCAGTTTCAGGTCTACATGCGTGATATGTATGAGTTATAAAGAAGGCTCTTGCAGGGGTCTCACGTAAATGTGACACCCCAGGGTAGAGAGTAATGCAGGTGATAACTAGTATATCTATCATGGGATAAGGAGAGGGGGCCATGACACACATTCATACAGATTGGCCAATAGGTAGCCAACATTTTCCTGACCAGTTACTACCAATAATTAAACCCCAGGATCAATTTAAAAGCAAGCCATGATCAGATTCTTTGATGGAAGGGGATTTGCAGGTGTAGAAAGTGCTGTCATTGTCTTTTCTCCCACCGTGACTCTTTGCCATTATTCCAAACTAAGCAGAGTTTCCTTTCAACTGGAGGCATTGTCTCCAGGCAGAATCGCATGCCCTGGTAGTCATCACAGGGTCTGGATGTGAGAGTTCCTGGGAAACACATGATTACAAGCATTTGTGAAGATGGCAGATTTCTGAAAGTTGTACCCTGTCTGGAAAAGCCATCTAGAACAGATCAAACACAGGTAATCTAGGAGCTAGCTACACTTGCGGGTTGGTGGGACAAACATGCAGCTAGGAATTTATTTAACTAACTGGTCACCTCATGTGGAGACCATATTCAAGCCATCATCAAGGGAGCTTGACCAAGAGAACTGCCAGATTGAATGAGGACTTGGGAGGGGGCTGTCTACAGGGTGTACAGTAATCAAGGCTATATGAGCTCAGCCAGAGAGTGGTACAGCAGCAGCAGTCTCTGCAGAGCTTACCCTAAGACTCGCACAGCAGCTCTATGAAAATCAGCTGTCTATGTGGTATGTAGAAGGCTCCAATGGCCAGTGTAAACAGCAATGATTTAGGCCCTTTTCTATTAGAAACCTGAGAACCAGGAGAAAAGATCCAAGAGAGGAAAATCAAATACTAGACTGAAAACCACTCCCACCGCTGAGATGCTATAAGAGGGGTTCAGAAACAGACAAATAAAAGTCTAGAGAGATGGGGATGAAATTCTGATAAAAAAGTTGATGAGTTTTTGAATGTTCCTTTTAAAGAAAATGGAATTTTTTGATTTTTTTCTTTTAAGATCTGAAAGGGAATAATCAAAGTAGTGTCTTTTTTTTTTTTTTTTTTTTGGTTTTCCGAGACAGGGTTTCTCTGTGTAGCCCTGGTTGTCCTTGGAACTCACTCTGTAGCCCATGCTGGTCTCGAATTCAGAAATCTGCCTGCCTCTGCCTCCCAAGTGCTGGGATTAAAGGTGTGCGCCACCACTGCCCGGCCCAAAGTAGTGTCTTAATTAGGATTTCTATTGCTATCAGAAGGCTCCATGACCACGGCAACTCTCATAAAGGAACAGATTTAACTTGGGGCTGACTTACAGTTCAGAGGTTTAGTGTGTTATCATGGTGGGAAGCATGGTGGCATGCAGGTGACATGGTGCTGTGGAGGAGCTGAGAGTTTTACTTCTGGATCACCAGACAGCAGGAAGCCAGAGTGCCATGGCCTGGTTTGAGCAGCTGACACCTCAAAACCCAACCCCAGTGACACACTTCCAACAGGCCAGACCTACTCAACAAGGCCACATCTCTAAACAGTGCCACTCCCTATAGGACTGTAGGGGCCATTTTCATTCAAACCAGCATGGGTAGGATCATCCCGAAATATGTCTCTGGGATAGAAAAGAGGTGTCTAAAGTCTGAGCTGGTTCTTCCAGGAGTGAATTTTATTCTAGAAACTGGATGCAAACTCTGATCCTCACACTGGTACCCGGAGGACCAGAAGGAGATGGTACATGAGAATACACCTGGAATCAACTGTACACCTGCTGAATGCTGGTGGCTGATGGCTTAGCCCTCCTGCATCCTACATAGCTCACTCACCATAGGCCAGCTTCACCAAAACATCTGCACCTGTCATTAACTTGATCTTCATGGCTGGAAGAATTGGGAGTTGGGGTTTGTTTGATTTCTTTCTTTTCTTTCTTTCTTTCTTTCTTTCTTTTTTTTTTTCCCCCTTGCACAATGTCAATTTTATTATTTATTTATTTATTTATTTATTTATTTATTTATATTCACTTTACATCCTGATGGCAGATAAGCTGGATCACTTCCTATACACATCTTACATTCACCTAGCTCTGTATTAGTTTGATACCTACAGATCAGATTTTTGGTTATAGATGTTTGTAGAATGTTCCTCTAACTTCAAGTTGTATAAGAATGCCCAGGGGATAGTTGTTAAAAATGGATAGTTCCAGTATCTTATCCCTACAGATTCTGACTCAATGAGCAGTCTATAGTAAGCTGCTTGAAAATCATGTTCTAGAAAACGTGTTGCCAGGCAGAACTTTCTTCTGTGAGTAAATGTCCTATCCATGGACTATTCGAGCGTTGGCTATAGTCACAGCTATAATGTGGCTAATGGGGCAAAGGAAGATGGTTTTGAATATAAAATTTACAAAATTAAGTTTGTTTAAATTTAAACTACCATTTAGGATTGGAGCAACCATACTGGTGATTATGTCTTGGAATCTAGCTAGTCAGCTGCAAACTAAATGTGTGAAATGCAGACTTTCAGGTCATACCTTGAGACAACTGGACCAGCAGTCACTATTTAACCTGATTCCTATACCAATAAAGCCACTATCTACTTTCTAGAATATTGTAGTGCCTCTTTGAACTTTTTTGTTCTGTTCTATTTCTACTCCATTGTAGTAAAATGAATTCTTACAGCTCTTTTTTGTTTTTAAGATTTATTTATTTAATGTATATGAGCATACTGTTGCTGTCTTCAGACACACCAGAAGAAGGCATTGGATCCCATTACAGATGGTTGTGAGCAGCCATGTGGTTGCTGGGAATTGAATTCAGGACCTCTGGAAGAGCAGCCAGTGCTCTTAACTTTAGCTATCTGTCCAGCCCCAGACCTCTTACAGTTCTTACCAAGCACAGTAGATGTGAATGTAACTAACATTACTGATCTGGAGTTGAGGGTGGGAAAATTGCAACCTGGTTAGAAAACATCCTTTCTGAATGAGAGCCAGGTTTGGGCCTTATTCTGTAGTCAACAGAACTGTAGTAAGGGTTGTTAAGCAGGCAGGGGATGTTTTATGGGTGTAATGATCCCAAGCATGGAAAAAAGTTAAAGGAGATGGTAGCACTGATAAGTAATTCTACAGTCCACTGGCTCTACCTTATGTGTATCTGCTGGGAACCAAGTTTATCTTGTCTTACCCCAAATTTGAGAGGAGAGCAAATATTTAGGAACTACTGCAGTGCATTTATTCTATAGTGAGCATCCATGGGTATATTAACCCAGATCTTTAAAACAGTTCAATATTCTAAATCTCTAGGCTTGAGGGGGAAAGAACACATCCTTGAATTGTAATTCTAAAGAGTATTTTTCTGTGATCAACCAAGTAGTCAGCATTTACAGTATGGTCTAGCATTTTCATTCACCACTGAAAGCTTTGAAAGTGTGCTTTTAAAGCATATAATGCTTTTAAAAAAGCATATCGCTGGCACGTGAGCATATTTCGTCCATTTGCATTGGGGTATTCTGTTGTCATAATAGACCAGAATGTTAAAACAGAAAGTACTTGTGACTGATGATAAGAAGATGGAAAAGAAAGCATAGAAACATCAGCTACTCACTCTGCTGTTTTGAAAGCTCCATGTCTGGTATTACATAGGGTCTGCCCTTGAGGGATACAGATGTGGGAGAAGGGTTTCACCACTTTCAGCCCATTGAGACATAATAGTTTCTACATGGATTCCTAAGAACAAGGACTTAATCACTGCACTGTGTAGTCTCCACTAGATCAACCTTCCCCAAATAGACAAATGTCTTTAAAAGATTCCAACATGACAACAGCAGACCAAACATCAGTCATCAATCACAAAGTCACAGATGAGCAGCAATTGCTGATGCCTCTGTTTCTGGACAAGCTGTTCACAAGCTTCACAAGGAAAAACTTCGGTTTTGCCAAGAAGTTGGCTCAAATTTGAAATGATCACAAAGGTTTTTCCCAAGTGAGGGTTTGTGCCTCTGTGGTTCACGAGGGCTTTCACATCTCACACCCACAGTGACCACTGTGACATCTACATCACTGGAGAGGCGACAGAGGAAGACAATGAAGGCAAACTCACCTGTTCAGCACTGTATGGCATCCTGAGATGCCAACTTCAAGGGCTGTGAAACATTGCTCACTAAATACGGTGGCAAACATTTAGACATTTTAAACGTGTTCTCACTTAGTAGAAAAAGACAAAAAGTAGCATGCCATTTAAAAACTACAGATCCTACATGCCAGAGAAATGTGAATGAAACAGAGACAAAGCAATGGGGGAAGAGACAGCTGCATCCTTTTGTCAGGAAGCATCCCAGGAGGACACACAGAAAATACTGTTGAATACAGGCTGAAAACCTCCATGGAAGTCTAAAGTGCACAGGGCGGGAGGTTGACCAAAGGACAAACACTTCTTCTGGCAGTGTGGGTATAAGGAAGGTGTTAAGGCTGAGGTAAGGCAGAGCTGGGGAACAGCTCAGTCTGTAAAGTGCTTGCTGCTTAAGAGGAACCCCCTTGTAATCGCGGATCTGGGAAGGGAGAGACAGGCAGATGCCTGGTGCTTGCTGGTTAACAGGCCCAGCCTTCTTGAGAGCTCCTGGCCAGTGAGAGACCTGTCTGAATAAAAATGGTGAATGGTTCCTGAGGAAAAACAAACACCTGAAGTTGACCTCTGACCTCTACATACATGGACATATATATGCAAGTGTACCCATGTGACCAACACAGAGAGAGAGAGAGAGAGAGAGAGAGAGAGAGAGAGACAGACAGACACAGACATGGACAGAGATTAGAGAGATTTCTAAAATACCTTAAATGTTTCCAATCTCTGATTGAGTGGCTTCTTTGACTGAACTCAGATAGTGGCATTCATTCACATGAAGAACTAACACATCATTTACAGGTGAGAAATGCCCACATGAGGCAGGCTTAACTGATGTGGATTTTATAAAATCACATTTTAGTTTTGTTTTTGTTTTTTGGGTTTTCGAGACAGGGTTTCTCTGTATAGCCCTGGCTGTCCTGGGACTCACTCTGTAGACCAGGCTGCCCTGGAACTCAGAAATCTGCCTGCCTCTGCCTCCCAAGTACTGGGATTAAAGGTGTGTGCCTCCACTGCCCGGCTTAAAATCACATTTTAAAATTAGTAAAATATTTACCATTTTTTGTGATATGTTGAAAAAATTCTGACCTTTATGGACTATAATGATAACTTGCCAATTGCTACCTAAGCAAATATTTTCAAAATATAAAGATATGCAATTTGAATATTTCAGGTAAATTGCCATGTTCCATCAATGAAAACTACTTTCCAAAGAGATTTTGTGACCCGGGGTGTGGTTCTTGGATGGAATGCTTTCCTTGCATGTGTGAGGCCCAGAACCATGTTTCTGCAATGCTGTGGCAGGGCCAGGACCTTTATCACCTTTGAGGACTGGGCATCTGGAGTGCACACTAGGGACAAAGCCCAGCCTTTGAAAAAGCACCATTGAAGTTGGCTGTCTTAGACTACCCAGGTACCCAGTGGACTTCCGAGGAGTTTCCACAGGAATCTGGCCAAAGGTCAGCCTCCAGAATTTAGGTATACTACACGGTATGCTCTGGGATGATGTTCTCCTCTTGTAGACATTTTTCTTCTTCTCTATGGTGTTGGAGATATTCTGTGAGAGTACATTTATACCTGTCTGAATCTGTGGCTAGATACTATCAAAGTATCAAATGTGCCTCCATGATGGAGATCTAGGTGCTGAAACGAGCTAAGTATGTTTGCTGCTCTTGCAGAGAACTGGAGTTCAGTTCTAAGTAGTCACACTGGATGGGTCACAATTACCTATCACAACGACTATTTGATACTGTATTCTGGACTCTAGGAATACTCAGATATAAATAAAAAAACAAAGGGACTCAATTTATAGGCATTTTGTTATGAAACTAAACACATATAGAAACAATTAAAAGTTATACGCTATTAACAGCACTTAGAAACCATTGAAAGCAGATATCATAGAAAGATAGCGATGTCTAAACAGCAGGGCAAACAGGGATATGAAGATGACCACAAAGAACTGTGTTAATCTATGCAGACGGCTGTTGGAGTTACTACTCGAGACTGGTCCCACTGAAAGTTGTTATAAATAGCCCAGGTAGCAGGACGTATCATAGGGTGCAGCAGAGCCTGTAAGTCTTGTTTCTTCTACTCAATACTGTTAATACATGGAAGGAAGAAAGCTGAGTTCAGGAGGGGAGAGATGATGTTTTCTATCCCTTAATTCTATAGCACATCTCCCCTTGGGAAGGTTCAGTAATTTGCTTCTGTCACGTGCTCCCCACTGTTTATTTCTTCAAACCTTGTACTCCTGTATGCTTGTGTGCCCGTGTGCTATCATATGCATGTGTTTACATCACTGACCCTGTGCACTTGAGCAGAAGGCATTAACTTTCCCACAATTAAGATTTCTTAATGGACAAGTGGATGTCAAAGCCGCAGATATACAGCAGATTGTATTGTTGAGTTTTTAGCCTTGTAACCCTCCTCTGTTCATTCATCAAACTAGGAAAGATTCAATGTAAAGAGATACACTGCCCTCTGGGGAACCATCCTGCTGTCTGGCTCACAGACCCACCATGAGCAAGGCTAGAAAATACTTTCCAAGTAGCATTGTGGACTCCACCGTCTATACAAGCAGAACTACAATGTCTTAATTTCAGAATAGCATCATAAATTAGCTATTCTATATTTAAGGGGAGTTACTTAAGGGGAGTGACTACTCTGTATTTGCTGTCCAAATAACAAGAACTATTCAGTCCCACCACGAAAATCCTTCCCTCTGCTTACCATCTACAGCATCCCTTAGATTTTAAGGAAAAAAACCCACAAAACAATAACAAAAAACTAGTAGAGGCACCTGATGATGAAAAATCAAAATATCTTGATACCCCCTCCATGTTTACATTCAGGAAAGTTGGTCTTCCTATTTTATCTGGGTATAATTTGACAGAGTACTCACTGGAACATCTTAAGCAATGATTCTCATTTTAATGTTTATGGCAAGCTATCCACGAATGGCAAACAACCACGAATCCAACGATACAAGGCCTAGCTATGACCGACATGAATCCAACAATACAAAGCCTAGCTATGACCGACGGATGTGGTCACACAACGATACAAAGCCTAGCTGTGACCGACGGGTGTGGTCACACAACGATACAAAGCCTAGCTGTGACCGACGGATGTGATCACACAACGATACAAAGCCTAGCTGTGACCGACGGATGTGGTCACGTCTTAGAACGAAGAGAAGAACCATGCCCAACTCAATGAACTCTTTCTTCCACCAAGACACTCACTTTGGAATTACTCACGATCACCACCGACTTCCCTGAAATGGGAATGTGGCCAGACTAGAATGTGCACCTCCCTGTATTATACTCATAGTCAGGACCAGAAGATTGACCTTGGATCATCTGAGCACTTTGAATTAACAGTCCCAATCTCATCAGATTTACTTTTTAACTAGCAGAGTTTTGTCTAGGAAGGTTAAATCTAATTTATTTATTATATGATACATAACCACAATTATTTGCAGCTTGTTGGACACTTGCAACATCCAACTTAGCATATTTATCCTAGCATTTAACTCTAAAATTGTATACGAATATCCCAGCAATAGTGCTATTCAATGAATTCGTGATATATCACTGCCTAAGTAGTTAGTTAGGAATGATAGTACATAAGTTAAGCTCTTTGATATATTAATTTTATACATACACAAGAAAGCTTTCTTTGACATTTTGAAAATTACACACATTTTGTAAGTTTGTTGAGATAGGGACTTGGCATATAGTCCAACCTGGCTTTGAAATCCTCCTGTCTCACCCTCCAGATTACAGGGAATACAGGATGTGCCACCATGTGTGTCAGGAAATTATGTTTTATCATCAACTTTGTGCACCTTGCTGTGCCCAGACTAGCCTGTCTGAAGGATGGGTCTTGAGAGGTGGAAAGAACAAACCAGAAAGGAGCTTTACCAAGATAAGAAAGCAGGGCCAACCCCATGTGACTGGTTCTGGGCTCGCCCTGCCATCTCAAGGAAACTTGTTCCCACAAAAGTATCCTGATCCTCTGTGGTGGCCTGAGTAGGGGCTTCAGGAACAATCAGCTTGGGACCCCCCCTCCCAAGTCCCTGCCAGTTGGGTCCACTTGAGCCACAGCTAGCTGAGTAGGGTCCCCCTGGAGCACAGCCAGCATGGATGAGTTGTGCTGGGTACCCTGACCTCCATTGTCTGGCTTTGGGCATGCCCTGCCATTCTTAGGAGACTTTTGGGGTCCCAAGAGTGTCATGGAATCCTCTCCCACCATTCCCTTGCCAGTCGATTCCACCTAGGGCTCAGGCAGCATAGGTAAACTGTGTCTTGTCCCCTGACCTCCATTGTGTGGTTCACAGCTCTCCTAGCCTTCCCGAGGAGCTCTGCTGGCATCGGGAACATTCAGCCAACATCAGGAAAAACTAGATGGCTAAAGCACAGCATGGGAGCAGAGTCAAAAAAAGCTAGGGCAACATGGCACCACCAGAGCCCAGCTATCCTGCTACACTAAGCCCTGGATATCCTAACTCAGCTGAGGCACTAGAAGATGACCTTAAATTCAATCTTTAAAGACCTTTAAAGAGGAAATGAATGAATCCCTTAAAGAAATACAGGACAATACAATTAAACAGGTGAAGTAAATGAATAAAACTGTCTGAGAACTGAAAATGGAACTAGAAGCAATAAAGAAAATAAAAACTGAGGCAATCTAGGAGATGGAAAACCTAGGAAAGAAAACAGGAACTGCAGACACAGCATCACCAACAGAATACAAGAGATGGAAGAGAAAATCTCAGGTGTAGAAGGTACAATAAAAGAAACTGATACATCAAATTTAGCAAAGAAAATGCTAAATCTAAAAAGTTCATGACACAAAACATCCAGGAATTTTGGAATACTATGAAAAGACCAAGCCTAAGAATAATAGGAATTGAAGATGAAGAAGATTCACAGCTCAAAGGTCTAGAAAATATCTTTAAGAAAATCTTAGAATAAAATTTCCCTAACCTAAAAAAAGAGATGCATATAAATGTACAAGAAGCTTACAGAATACCAAATAGACTGGACCAGAAAAGAAATTCCTCCTGCAACATAATAATCAAAACACTAAAAGTACAGAACAAAGAAAGAATATTAAAAGTTGCAAGGGAAAAAGACCAAGTGACATATAAGAGCAGACCTATAAGAAGTACACCTGTTCTCAATAGAGACTCTAAAACCAGAAGAGCCTGGGCAGATGTCTTGTAGACCCTAAGCGACCACAGATATCAGTCCAGACTTCTATATCTAGCTAAACATTCAATCACCATAGATGGAGAAACCAAGAAATTCCATGACAAAACCAAATTTAAACAATATTTTCCCACTAATAAGGTCCTACAGAGGACACTAGAAGAAAAACTCCAACCCAATAAGGCTAACTACACCTAATAAAACACAAGAAATAATAATTTCACATCAGCAAAACCAAAAGAAGAGAATCTCCTCTCTCTGTCTCTCTCTGTCTCTGCTCTGTCTCTGTCTCTTTCTGTCTCTTTCTGTCTCTCTCTGTCTCTCTCTCTCTTTCTCTCTCTCTCTCTCTCTCTCTCTCTCTCTCTCTCACACACACACACACACACACACACACACACAAAACCACCACCGCTGCCGCCTCTGCCATCAAAATAACAGGAATTAACAATCATTGTTTAGTAATATCTTCTAAAATCAATGGACTCAATTACCCAATAAAAAGAGATGGGCTAACAAAATGGATGCAAAAACAGGATCCATCATTCTGCTGCATACAAGAAACACACCTCAGTAAAACATAGATATTACCTACGAGCAAATGGCTAAAAAAAGATTTTCCAATCAAACAGACCCAAGAAACAAGCTGTAATAACCAAATTTAATTTAAAAAGGACAGGGAAGGACACTTCAAATTCATCAAAGGAAAAATCCACCAAAATGATGCCTCAATTCTGAACATTTATGCCCCAAATGTAAGAACACCCACAATTGTAAAAGTAACTTTACTGAGGCTTAAATCATACTTTGAAACACACACATTAATAGTGAGAGACTCTAACAAGCCATTCTCACCAATGGACAGGTGATTGAGACAGAAACTAGACACAGAAATAATGAAACTAATAGACATTTTGAATCAAATGAGCCTAACAGATATCTAAAGAACATTTCACCCAATCACAAAAGAATATACCTTCTTCTCAGCAACTCATGGAACTGTCCCTAAAATTGACCATATAACTGGTTAAAAGCAAGCCTCAGCAGATACAAGGAGACTGAAATAACCCTTGAATCTTATCAGATCATGATGGATTCAGATGGATCAGATCAAACCTGACTTTAACAACAGAAACAGAAAGCCTGCAAACTCATGGAAACTGAACTCTTCTCTATTCAATGACCACTGGGTCAAAGAAGAAATAAATAAAGAAAATTAAAGACTTTTTAGAATTCAATGAAAAAGAATAAAAGCCATGGTAAGAGGAAAGTTCATAGCACTAAGAGCCTTCATAAAGCCACTAGAGAGGTTTCATATTAGAATCTTAACAGCACACCTGAAATCTCTACAACCAAAAGAAGCAAACCTACTCAAGAGAAATAGACTGCAGGAAATAATCAAACTCAGGGCTGAAAAATCAATACATTAAAAACAAAGAGAATAATTTAAAGAATCAATGACACAAAGAGCTGGTTCTTTAAGAAAATCAACAAGATAGACAAGCTCTTAGCTAAACTAACTAAAAAGTCGAGAGACAATATCCAAAATAACAAAATCAGAAATGAAAAGAGGCACATAACAACAGAAAGTGAGGGAATCCAAAGAATCATTAGTTCAAAAGCCTGTACTCCACAAAATTGGAAAATCTAAAGGAAATGGATTATTTTGATAGATTCCACTTATAAAAGTTAAATCAATATCAGGTAAACAATCTAAACAACCATATAACTCCCAAGGAAATAGAATCAGCCATAAGTCTTCCAACTTAAAAAAAAATGCCCAGGGCCAGATGATTTTAGAACAGAACTCCACCAGACTTTCAAAGAAGAGCTAATGCCAATACTCCTCAAACTATTATTACACAAAAGAGAAACAGAAGGAACATTGCCAAACTCATTCTATGAGACCAAGTCACACTCACAGCTAAAACAAAAAGCCAACAAAGAAAGAGAATTTCAGATCATTTTCGCTTATGAACATTGATGCAACAATAATCAATAAAATACTCTCAAAACCAAATCGAAGAATACATCAAGAACACCATCTACCCCAATCAGATAGGCTTCATCAAAGGGTTTCAGGGATAGTTTAATATATAAAAATCCAACAACATAATTCACCATATAAACAAACTAAAAGAAAAAGAACCTACATGATCATCTGATTAGATGCTAAAAAAGCCCTTGACAAAATCCAACACACTTTCATTTTAAAAGCCTTGAAGAGATCAGGGATACAAGACACAGCTAAACACAATAAAGACAATAATATAGCAAACCAATAGCCAACATCAAATTAAATGGAGAGAGACTTAAAACAGTTCCAGTAAAATAAGGGACAAGGAGAGGTGGTCCATTCTCTCCATATCTCTTCAATATAGCACTTGACGTTCTAGCTAGAGCAGGAAGACAACTGAAGGAGATCAAGTGAATACAAATTGGAAGAGAAGTCAAAGTATCATTATACACAGAGGATATTACAGTATATGTAAGTGATTCTAAAAATTCTACCAGAGAATGCCTTCAGATGATATCTTTAGCAAAGTGGCTAGATAAAAAATTAACTAAAAAAAGAAACAGTAGCCCTCCTTTATACAAACAATAAATTGGCTGAGCAAGACACCAGAGAAACAACACTCTTCACAATAGCCACAAATAATATAAAATACCTTGATGTAATTCTAACTAAGTGATTGAAGCACATGTATGACAAGAACTTCAAGTCTCTGAAGAAAGAAATTGAAGAAGACATCAGAAGATGGAAAGATCTCCCATGCTCATAGATCCATAGAATTAACATAATAAAAATGGCCACCTTACCAAAAGCAGTCTACAGATTCAATGCAATTCCCATAAATATTCCAACAAAATTCTTTACAGACCTTGAAAAAAAAATTAGCAACTTCATATGGAGAAACAAAACCCAAACAATCCTGTACAATCAAATATCATCTCGGAGGTATCACCACCCCCAATTTCAAGCTGTACTATAGAGCAATAGAGATAAAAACTCCATGATATTTTATATAGAAACAGGTTCATCAAAAGAATCAAATCAAAGTCCCTGAAATAAACCCACACACTTACTGTCATTTAATTGTTGTCAAAGAAGCCAAAACCATACACTGGAAAAAAAGGAAAGCATATTAAACAAATGTTGCTGGTCTAACTGGATGTCTGCATGTAGAAGAATGCAAATAGATCCATATTTATCACCCTGCACAAAACTCAAGTCTGGGTTGACCAATGACCTCAACATAAAATCGGATACACTAAATTTTCTCTGAAAATTGGGAATAGGTCTACCTCAAAACCCAGCAATACCACTCTTGGGCATACACCCAAAAGATGTTCTACCATTCCATAAGGACACTTGCTGTACTATATCCATAGCAGGTTTATTAATTATAGCCAGAAACTGGAAACAACCCAGATGCCCTTCAACCAAAGAATGGAAAAAGAAAATGTGGTTCATTAACACAATGGAATACTAATCAGATATTAAAAACAAGGACATCTTAAAATTTGCAAGCAGATGTATGGAACTGAAAATATCTTATTCAGTGAGGTAACCCAGACTCAAAAGAACATGCATGACATACACTTACTTTTAAGTGGATACTAGTCATAAAGTACAAGATTCCCACACTATAATCCACAGACCCAAAGAAGCCAAGTAACAAGGTGGGCCCAAGAGGGGATGCTTCAATCTCACTCACAGGGGGAAATAAAATTGTGATTAGAGGTGGATGGAGGGAGAACAGGGTGGGAGAGAGGGCTGGGAGAGTGAACAGACATAGGAGGTACATGGGATGGCATGTTGTGGGGCATGCATCTCTAGGAGGTGCTAGAGACCTGAGGTGGAGGAGGCTTCAGGAAGTCTATGAAGGTGACTCTAGCTGAGACTCCTAGCATTGGGGCATAAAGCCTGAAGTGGCCATCTTGTAGCTACGCAGGACTCCTAGTGGAGGGATAAGAACACCAACCTACTCACATATCCTTTGACCTAAAAGTTGTCTTGTTTACAAAATGTACAGGGATAAAGATGTCACAGAGACTGAGGGAATGGCCAACCAATGACTGGCCCAACTTGAGAACCATCCCATGGGCAAGAGCTAATCCCTGATACTCTTAATGATACTCTGCTATACTTGCAGAGAGGAGCCTAACATAATTGTCCTCTGGGAGGCTCCACCCAGCAGCTAACTGAAACAGATGCAGAGACTCACAGCCAAACATTAGACCCAGCTCAGGGACTTGTGGAAGAGTTGGGGGAAGGATTGAGGGACCTGTAGGAGATATGGACTACATGAAGACCAACAGAGTCAACTAACTTAGATCCTTGGGGGCCCCCAGAGCCTGAACCACCAACCAAAGAGCATATAAGGGCTGGATCTAGACCCCCTGCACAGATGTGCAGCTTGGTCTTCATGCAGATCCACCAACAACTGGAGCAAGGACTTACCCTGCCTCTACTGCCTGCCTGTGGGTCCTGCTCTTCTAACTGGGCTGTCCTGTCTGACCTCAGTGGGAGAATATATACCTAGTACTGCAGTGACATGAGGTGCCAGAATGGGTTGCTTCTTGGAGAGGGACTTTCCTCTTCCCAGAGGAAAAGGGGAGTGAGCTAAGGGGCCGTGTGAGCCAGGGAAGGGGGACTGGGAGGAGCTGGGACTGTGATTGGGATTTAAAGTGAATAAATAAATTAGTGGAAAAAAATAAAGGAAAGAAAGTGCCCTATGGGTGGATCTTATGGAGCCATTTTCTCAGTTGAGATTCCCACCTTTCAGATAACTCTAGCTCATGTCACAAGTTGACAAAATGAGCCAACACACCTAGGCATTTCTTCTATAAGTTTGAAATGACAGAACCACCTGGCAAGCACAGTATCAGGGGGGATTAGGAGTCTAAAGAGGCTGATAATGGAAATTCAAGAGCAAAGCAAGGTCCTAAGTCTTACCAGAGATCTTCACAGGTGACAAAGCCACAGTCCCTGGATTCAGAGACCTGGAAGAAGCTCTGTATCAAGGTTGTTCCGGCTATTGGCTAACACCTCTCTGCTTTCAGCTACGAAAGCCCCTCCCCCACCCCCGCCACATTCATACCAAGGACCTGGGGCCTATGAACAGAGGAGAAATAAAGGGTTATTTAAAAAGACATGAAAATTGCAGTGGCTGAACAGCCCTTTCTAGGCTGCCCACATATCGTAGTTGAGAATATACACTTCCCCCGAGGACTCTGTTATGTTCAAGGTCTCCTTCCTGTCTCTTCCAACTCTCAATGCCTCCAGTAACTCATACCTAGAGAAACCCCTGGTGAGGTAGAGTTGTGGTTTCTAACTGGAGGGCACCACACATCTTTGGGGCCTTGCTACCTTGAAGTGGAAAGAGCTCCTGGGCAGTGACCTTTCTCCTTCCTTCAAGTCTTTTCACCCCGGTACTGAGAGTTACCGAATCTGGCCTGGCGAGGTTTCTCCACTCTCACCTTTCAGCCTCACTTCCACACTCTTTATTCTTGATGCCATTTATATATTATTTGACATGATTAGCCACACTCTACCAACCTTATGGTACTTCCTGACTTGACTTATGTATTTGCCTTCCACCCTCATGACCTTAGTCCTGCCTATTTTAATATTAACTTGACACAAGCTAAAGTCATCTGAGAAGAGGGCACCTCAGTGGAGAAATTGCCTCTACAAGACCAAGCTGGAGGCAAGCTTACAGGACATTTTCTTAATTAGTGATTGATGTTAGAAGGCTCCTGCGTTCTATAAGAAAGTGGGCTGTATAAGCCATTAAGGAGCAAGGCAGTAAGCAGGAGTCCTCTGTGGCCTCTGCATCAATACTGCCCCAGGTTCCTTCACTGTTTGAGTTCCTGAATTGGCTTCTTTCAACAGTCTGTGATTCAAGATATGTAAGCCAAATAAACCCTTTCCTCCCAAGTTTTGTATGGTGTTTCATCACACAATAGTAACCCTAAATAAGAAACCTTCCATGGGTACTTTACATGTTCTGATGGTTCCCTCGGATGCCAGATCCCTTCCCACCTTGGTATTTATACCTCAGACTACCCTTCTATCTTGATGACATTGTCCTTCCAAATCTCAATCCCCTCCCCATCAGCCCACCCTGCATCCACCCTGCTTTTCTCAACATCTCCTGGCGACTGTACAAGGTTGTGATACAGCAATTCTTTATCCTGGTGAACTGGAGGCTCAGAATGCGTCTCTGTTCCTCTGTGCACTCCCCCTCACCCTGCAATGCTTTCTAAGTTCCTGAAGCCTCTGGGTGTGCTGTACTCACTGGGGAAATATGGGAGGCTTTTAATTAGTAGCAGCGCCTCTTCCATCTCCTCTTCTTCCTCCTTTTTATGGGTATATAGTCGTCATCATCTGAAGATGTTGGTGGTGCTAGAAACAGTATATTGACCACTAGGAATAGAGTAAAAATAGGTTCAAAATAGGAAATGAGTTGTGGCACAAAGCTCTGGGACCCTGTTGGATAGTTCTTGCAAGGATCAAGTTGACCATACTAGGTGAGTGACTTCAAACACATACCCTACCTTTCTTATATCAACATTGTCTGGGAAAAAATTCTATTGGTTGTTGTTTTGTTGGTTGCAACTTTTGGATGTTCCCTTTGGGTCTTCTCTTACATCAGAAATAAAGCTTTTCTTGCTGACTATGCTGTGCTCAGCATCCCTGTCTCCACTATGTTCAGCTCCCCTGCTTTTCTCAGTGGGGCAAAACCAACCCTTCCCCACTGTTCCACAAGGGAAGTCATGAACCAGATGACCTGGTAAGATTCAACTATTGCATGTTCCTAAGCAATGTCCCATTGTATACACCTTCCATTTGGTTTTTGGCTGTCCCATGAACTTTTTACAGGATTCAAGTGGGGTCAAATTTCACAAGAAGGGGACAACTGAATAAACTTAGACACAAACCAGGAATGAATCCAGGGAACCACATATTAGATGGTTAGGTCACATCTAGTGGGCAGTGCAAATCAGTTAGCAGAGTCAATAACAAGGTAGAAGGGCTTTATGGATTACTAGGCACAAAGTGCAGAGTCACCAGTTTACTCAGGAAATAGGAAAGAGGCTGGGAAAAGCTGTGGGTAAGAGACAGAATCAGGGTCAGACAATGTGGCCAATGAGGTGGGCTCCTGCATCTCTGTGGACACATTGATCAGAAAAAGGACTCCTTGAGTTTACACAAGGCAGAATCAATGCATCCAAAGTAGAATACAGGACAGACAGACAGACATACGTCTCAATAAAGGAAAACCCTGACCCTACTACAGGGGTTTCACAGAAGACTCTGGGAAATATAGTCTTCTTTGATTCATGCTCTAGACAAGAGGAGACAGGTGAGAAATACACTAAGCATGAAGTACACAAGAGTCACAGAGCACTCAGAGGAAAGACGTGGCACGCAGGAGGATAACACAAGGAGACCTGATGAGACAGGGCAGGAAAGTGAGGCTCAGATACAGGTAGGAGGATAAAGCCAGAAAGGACACTGGAAAGAAAATACAAGTGGCCGTGCCTTTTAAACCCTGAGAACATATGTGCCTACTCTGAACTAGGAATGTCTGAAAAGGAGGTCATAGCTGGACCAGAGCTCTAGATCCACAGTCCAGTACTAGGTCAGAGGTTCCAATACAGGTTTCAAGTATTCTTTGACCCACTCACCTTACAGGTCAGTTTAGTGTAAAGAACACAGGCTGCTAATGAGCTCACATATATCTTCTCTCTATTCCTTTCCCTACTGACACCTTCCCCATATGGCAGTATAAACTGAGAATGCAGTTACCTACCAGGAGCAATAGTACTTGGTTTGTTTCTTAGCTCCCAATGTTGTACTTCAAAAGCATCTGCAAGAAAATAAACAGAGTGGCTTACTCTCTTCTGCCTAAAGAAGATATAGCCATGCTGGTTCACACTAGATTAGCCTCAGCTTTCTGTAACATGACTCCTCATGTTACTGAAGGTGCTGCAGTGAGGCCAGACCACTCACTCTGCCATCCACCCGTAGAGTGCCCTTTATAGAGAGACTTAACAGGTCAGAGAGGACCATGGAGATGCTGTGATAAATCCTGCAGACCAGACAAAAGAGGATTTCCTTCCTCTGCAATCTTGGGTCCACAATTCATAACCTTTGTACTCAGGTTCATCTCAGTGACTGTAGATAGTTGTACTCCACTGATAGATCTATCACAAATCAGCAATCAGAAGTGAACACCAGATGTCAAACAAGCAATGCACAAGGACAATTACTAATTACAATCAAAGGCTTGAAGCTTTGGCAGCGACAGAGGCATGGAGAATGTTTTTATTTTTAAGTTTATTTCAGCTGTATTGCCTGCATATGAATGCCTGTGTACCACATACATGCAGTGCCAATTAAGACCAGAGGAGGGCATCAGATGTCCTGGAACTGGAGTTACAGATGGATGTGTGCAGCAATATGGGTGCTGAGATTAGAATCTCAGTCCTCTGGTAGAGCAGTCAGTGCTCTTGATTGAAAAGCCATTTCTCCAACTCCCTTGGCTCATCTTTAATTGCCAGTGGGGTTTGTTGTGCTTTGCTTCTATTCTTTTTTATCATTATGGCTGGAAGGAGAATCAAACAAATCTCCTAAATCTCACTAATGCCTTTCCTACTGCTTCAGCCTGGCAAGCAGAATGTACAACCTGACTGCTTCTTGAGCCCTTTCCTGTTGATCTTCACAGGGCACTCTGTTACTTACCAGGAAACTTCTCTTTACTATCGAGAGCCTGTTGTTGCTCTTCAACATCTGTGTCTCCCACCTGGGCTATATCTGCAAGAAAATCAGAACAGTGTGTGCCACGTGAAACCACACTGGCTCACATGAAATGAACCCCAATCCTTCTTGGGATTTTCCATGGAGCTTCTATGGCAGAATCATTTTCTCTCATTTAACCTTCAGTCCTTCTTCCCAACAGGAACCCGGAGTGAGGTGTCTCAGAAATGAAACATTAAGATATTTCCTGAACAAGGGATGATTTCAGATACTTACAACTCCCTACCATGGTAGAAGCCATCTGCAATTATAAAAGAGAAAGCATTATCAGGATTGGCCCATATCGTATAAATCACAATGGTTTGGTTGTCTCTGGATGATTTAGAGAACAATAGACATATGCCCTACTGGTGCTGCAAACGGCACAGGTAAAGATGGAAGAGTTTTTCCCACAGTGGACTTTCCCGCCCATTTATATTGCAGGCACACCATCCTTAGTAGAGCAGGGAAAGTCATTTTTTGAGGAAACTGTCTCTATGGTTCACCTTTAATGAATATGGTGATGTCAGTAATACCAGAGAGCTGGAGACCCACTGGTAAAACAGACAGACAAACAAACCTCTGAATTCCACAGAGGAAACCATTTTTCAAATAGTGACACAAATGGAATACAATTAGACCTGAATTTCTATAGAAGACAACAAAATGTTCTTACTGTATGTCTAGATTCGGGGACATGAATACCATGTGGGAAATCTAGGATAAAACAGAGTAACTGTCAGATTGTTAATAATTTGGGATTATAAAAGACTCGGGGAACATTCGCAATGTGCAGATGAATATATAGAGATGGCTTGGACTGCTATGAGTACATTCTCCAGTGTAGAAGGATGTTCAGGAAAGGGAGAAAAACAGAGCAAAGTGATACCTAGGATCCTTGTTCTTTAACTAAAACCACTTTAAACACAAAATAAATCCTGCTGAACCACACTTTGCATTATATGTATGTATAATTTTTCAGAGCTGATTAGTTGATCTTTTAAAACCAAACAGGAGACCCCACACACACACATAAGGTATTCAGAAGACATGAGTTTGAGAGTCTCCCCCGACACAAGGTATTCAGAAGACATGAGTCTGAGAGAGAACAAGTTGGGGGGGGGTATGGGAATGGTCAGAAAGAGAAAAAAGAAAAATGATACGATTTAATTTAAAAAAAAAGTTTTAAAGCTCAGTATGTGTAATTGTTAACACCAGATATGTGGTACCAACAGGTGTTTTTCAGAACTGCACAGGAGTTCAACCAAATCTTTTCTTGGTGATTGACAAGCATGTTTGGGAAATCTTATTTCTCACAGTGCTATTGTCAAGTGTATTATAGTACTTCAGTAATTTTATTTTTAGGTTTCAGGTCAGCTTCTAAGACATGAGTCCAAAACCTACTGACGTAGTCACCTTAGGGTCCTTCATGATTGCTTTTAACTCCAAAGGACCAAACACAGCAGGGAGTCTTTGGACTTTTCACATGAATGCCTTCAAGCATCTATGCCAACATCTTAAGTTTATGAATGTAGTTAAATGGACATCAGACACAATACATCATGGATGGACAGCATCTCTGAACTACATACTGCACTCTCAGCCCTGCTGCTAATGCCTTTAGATTTTCTTAAATGAATTTAAGGCTCAGTCAAGGAAGCAAGAGCATTGCATGGCATGAATGGATTCATGTTTTCACATTATGCATACAATTTTGAAGCCAGGGATTCTTAGGTTGTTTTCTGAAACAAGGATGATAACAATATCCAGGCACAAATTCCATGGAGACCAATGAGATAATAAACTATCAAATTCAATTAAAGTGTGTATGGGAGTATGAAACCTATGCAGAAACTTGACTGTAAAAGTAGATATAGAAAAATCTTTAAAAAATAATAAAAAATAAAATAAAAATGTGTTGTCTTGCTCCCAGAATCAACAAGTTGGTTGGCCCATCTAAGAGAAGCCAGTAAGAGATGGCTTACCTATCTTAACATTTACATTTTTCCTCAGCAAGAAGTTAAACAATACTCACAGCTTTGGTATTCTTCCCAGGACCCCTGAAATTACAGAATCAAAAACATTATGAGGGCAAATCTATGTGACTTGTAGGTGCATGTCTTTATTTTTCTTCCTTGGTACTGAAAAGGCATGGTAATGCCAACATTAATAGATGGCAAAACAAAAGATATATCTGTGACAAATGCATGATCTTTGTGTGAATGATGCATCTTTAACTCCCATTCAGTCATCAACCACAAGGTAGTTAATTCAAGGAGGAAGCAAGAGGGATGGGTGCTAGCATCTATCCTGTACCCTGACTATGCCATTCACAAAAGCTCTTTCCCCATAAGGTTTTCATTGGTAAGGGACTGTTCTATCATTCCATAAAACAGATCACAGTATGCATAACATATGCTACCATGTTTTGCTAGCCAAACTTAAATGAATTAGGAAATTCAGACAGCAACATTTCTATTTCGGTCAAAGAAAAGTCGCCTTACCTCATCATGAGGTTTGAACTCTTCTTCTCTGCAAAATATCTGTTTAATGTCTGGGACATTCTGTATACCTAGAAAGACAGAGTGACTGTAAATCACTGGTGCTGTGGGCCATGCCTTCCTTAGAGAGTACTGTTTAACTTACACAACAACATGGCTGTGCTCTAAATGCTAGATTGAGTGGCTACTGGAGCATCCTCGGTGAAAGCACTGAGTCAATGAGGAGCAAGGAAGAAAAGGAAAACGGAACACTTGCACTATGCTGATAGCAAGGGATGACAACAAGACAGTCTTCCAATGTTTCAAGTCTCTTACTCATATCAATCACTTGAAGACCAAAGAGTTGGTTTTTGCAGGGCAGCGGTGGCACACACCTTTAATCCCAGCACTTGGGAGGCAAAGGCAGGCAGATTTCTGAGTTCGAGGCCAGCCTGGTCTACAGAGTGAGTTCCAGGACAGCCAGGGCTATACATTGAAACCCTGTCTCAAAAAACCAAAACAAACAAACAAACAAACAACCCAAAGCGTTGGTTTTCAGCCTTCCAGTTTCCATCTGTGGTGGGAGTCCCCTGCCTGGGCAACCAGGGTTTCATAGCCAAACAGCTCCGGGAGAAAGCAAGCTGCCCATGTGTGTGGAAAAGCCAGCGGAAGGAGGACTCCAGATGCAGGGACTGAGGAACAGCCAGGAGGTAAGAGCCTTCCAGTTTCCATCTGTGGCGGGAATCCTCTGCCTGGGCCACAAGGGCTCCATAGAAAAACAGTGCTGGGAGAAAGCTACCCTCCCAGGAGTGGGGACAAGACTGACTGCTCAGAGGGACCCACCTGGAATACCCAGGTCACAAGAACTGAGGAACAGGGATCTGGTTTCTTTCAGTGGCTGGAGAGCAGATCCTGTGACACAGGGCTCCATACTCAAATAGTGCCAGGAGAGAGCTGGTATACCAGGAGTGCCGACACACCTTTAAGCACAGGCAAGACCACCACTTCTTTTCAAATTTACTGGACCAAGAGGGACCCTAGCAGAGCCATCAGGACACAGGAAACAAGGGTCAGCTGGGGATCAGATCCTGCTTGTTTCTGTCTGCACCCCAGAGCTGACCCAGCACCACAACTCTCCAAACCCAAATTCCTCTCAGAGAGAACTGGTCTCCAAGGAGTATTGACACTTAGGCTTGCAGGAAAGACAAGCCACAGTCAGAGAGAGTAAGACCGGCTAACACCAGAGATAAACAGATGGCAAAAGGCAAGGGCAAGAACACAAGGAACAGAAACCAAGACTACTTGGCATCATCAGAACCCAGTTCTCCCACTGCAGCCAGCCCTGGATACCCCAACACACCAGAAAAGGAAGACTCAGACTTAAAATCACATCTCAAGAGGATGATAGAAGATTTTAAGAAGGAAATAAATAACTCCATTAAAAAAATACAAGAGAACACAGGTAAACAACTGGAAGCCCTTAAAGAGGACACACAAAAATCCTTTAAAGAATTACAGGAAAACACAACCAAATGGGCAGAATTACAGGAAAATACAATCAAACAAATGAACAAAACCATTCAGGAAATAAAAACAGAAATAGAAACAATAAAGAAATCACAAAGGGAGACAACCCTGGAGTTAGAGAACATAGGAAAGCAATCAGGAGTCATAGATGCAAGCATCACCAACAGAATCACTATTCTTTAATATCTCTTAACATCAATGGTCTCAATTCCCCAGTAAAAAGACATAGACTGATAGACTATGCAGCATTTTGCTGCATCCAGAAAACGCACCTCTGTGTTAAAGACAAACACTACCTCAGAGTAAAGGGCTGGAAAACAATTTTCCAGGCAAATGGTCCCAAGAAACAGGCTGGAGTAGCCACTCTAATATCAGATAAAATTGACTTTCAATCAAAAGTCATCAAAAAAGATAAGGAAGGACACTTCATACTCATCAAAGGAAAAATCTACCAAGAAGAACTCTCAATTCTGAACATCTATGCCCCGAACGCAAGAGCTCCCACATTCATAAAAGAAACATTACTAAAGCTCAAAGCACACATTGCACCTCACACAATAATAGTGGGAGACTTCAACACCCCACTATCAACAATGGACAGATCTTGGAAACATAAACTAAACAGAGACACAGTGAAACTAACAGATGCTATGAACCAAATGGGTTTAACAGATATCTATAGAACATTTCATCTTACATCAAAAGAATATACCTTCTTCTCAGCACCTCATGGTACCTTCTCCAAAATTGATCATATAATTGGTCACAAAATAAACCTCAACAGATATAAGAAGATTGAAATAATCCCATGCCTCCTATCGGATCACTATGGAATAAGGCTGGTCTTCAATGGCAACAACAACAACAGAAAGCCCACATACAGATGGAAGCTGAACAATGCTCTACTCAATGATAACTTGGTCAAGGAAGAAATAAAGAAAGAAATTAAAGACTTCCTAGAATTTAATGAAAATGGAAGTACAACATGCCCAAACTTATGGGACACAATGAAAGCAGTGTTAAGAGGAAAACTCATAGCTTTGAATGCCTCCAAAAAGAAACTGGAAAGAGCATGTACTAGCAGCTTAACAGCACACCTGAAGTTCCAGAACAAAAAGAAGTTAATATACCCAAGAGGAGTAGAAGGCAGGAAATAATCAAATTAAGGGCTGAAATCAACCAAGTGGAAACTAAAAGAACTATACAAAGAATCAACAAAACCAGGAGTTGTTTCTTTGAGAAAATCAACAAGATAGATAAACCCTAGCCAGACTAACCAGAGGGCACAGAGACAGTATCCAAATTAACAAAATTAGAAATGAAAAGGGAGATATAAGAACAGATTCTGAGGAAATTAAAAAAATCATCAGATCATACTACAAAAGCCTATACGCAACAAAATTGGAAAATCTGGAGGAAATGGACAAGTTTCTAGACAGATACCAATTACCAAAGTTAAATCAGGATCAGACAAACCATCTAAACAGTCCCATAACCCCCAAAGAAATAGAAGCAGTCATTAAAAGGCTCCCAACCAAAAAAAGTCCAAGACCAGATGGGTTCAGTGCAGAATTCTATCAGACCTTCAAAGAAGACCTAATACTAATACTCTTCAAGCTATTCCATAAAATAGAAACGGAAGGAACACTACCCAACTCATTCTATGAGGCCACAGTTACACTGATACCAAAGCCCCAGAAAGACCCAACAATAAAAGAAAACTTCAGACCAATTTCCCTTATGAATATCGATGCAAAAATACTCAATAAAATTCTTGCAAACCGAATCCAAGAACACATCAAAACGATCATTCACCATGATCAAGTAGGCTTCATCCCAGGGATGCAGGGATGGTTCAATACCCGGAAATCCATCAATGTAATCCACTACATAAATGAACTCAAAGAAAAAACCACATGGTCATTTCATTAGATGCTGAAAAAGCATTTGACAAAGTTCAACATCCCTTCATGATAAAAGTCTTGCAAAGATCAGAGAGTTGGTTTTCTAAGACCAAGAAACAATATGAGTTTTAACGTATGCTAGGTGGCATCTAGTACAAACTATATTATTGACATTATCTTAAGGATCAGATAATCCAGGGTATCCAATGGAATATGGTTTTGGGAGCAGCAGTGGCGAACATGAGAAAATAAAGACTATGAAAATGTCTCTCTTTTGCAATACATCTGGGTACCACAGGATTCTGGAAGCCAAGTGAGCAACCCAGAAGGTGATTATTCAAGTACAATGAATTTTGTGGCATTTAACCTCCAGGGGTGTCATGCTCCTCTCCCAGTTCAGTGCATAGACTACAAAGGGGCAATCATATATGAGGGAAAGAACAACCTTAGAAGTTGTTGTGTTGGAGCAGGACTGAGGTGGGGTTCCTGCATAACTTATCTCTGGAGCAGACATTATTTCTAGTCTACATAATTTATGTCCTTGGATAAGAAAAGAATTTTCCCAAGTAATCTGCTGCTGAAAGCATGGTCAGACTATGTTTTTCTGGTGGTTTCCTCAGTGGCAAACATTCCATAGAATGAAATCACAATGAAATGAATATTGTGGAGATGATCTACACATTTCACACATTATTTTGACAATCTAAAACCCACATTCATGGAGGACAATGTACACCCACACCCACACCCACACCCACCCCTTATCCCCCCACAATTCTGAGTACAACCAAGACATGAAGCTTTATGTCTTGAAACTCTGTTCAGGAGAATTCTCAACTGAGGAAATTCGAATGGTCGAGAAGCACCTAAAGAAAGGTTCAACATCCTTAGTCATCAGGGAAATGCAAATCAAAACAACCCTGAGATTCCACCTCACACCAGTCAGAATGGCTAAGATCAAAACCTCAGGTGACAGCAGATGTTGGCGAGGATATGGAGAAAGAGGAACACTCCTCCATTGCTGGTGGGAATGCAAGTTGATACAACCTCTCTGGAAATCAGTTTGGTGAACCCTCAGAAAATTGGACATAATACTACCTGAGGACCCAGCTATTCCACTCCTGGGCATATACCCAGAAGATGCTCCAACATGTAATAAAGACACAAGTTCCACTATGTTCGTAGCAGCCATATTTATAATAGCCAGAAGCTGGAAACAACCCAGATGTCCCTCCACAGAGGAATGGATACAGAAAATGTGGTACATTTACACAATGGAATACTACTCAGCTATTAAAAACAATGACTTCATGAAATTTGTAGACAAATGGATGGATCTTGAAAACATCATTCTGAGCCAGGTAACGCAGTCACAAAAGAATGATCATGGTATGTACTCAATGTTGAGTGGTTATCAGCCTAAAAGTTTGAAATACCCAAGAGTCACTTCGCAGGAACAGTAGTACTGAGTGCAAGATCCCAGATGGAGGGCTTGGAGAAAGGACTGAAGGAGCTGAGGGAGTGTGCAGCTCCAGGGAGGTAGCAACACTGGCAACTGTCCTGACCCCCCATACTTCTGGAGACTGATCCACCAACTAAAGAATACACATGGAGGGACCCATAGTGCTGGCCACAAAGACTGCAGAGGAGGGTCTTGTTATCCATCAGGGGGAGGAGAGGCCCAAGGGTGTTATATCCCCCCAGTATAGGAGAATGTCAAGGAGGGAAGACGAGAGTGGGTGTGTGTGTGTGTGTGTGTGGGTTGGAGAATATCCCCATAGTGGCAGGGGGAGGGCAGAGGGAATGGGGAGGTTCCAAAGGGGAGACCTGGAAAGGGGGAAACATTTGAAATGTAAATAAAATATGAAAATAAAAAAAAAAGGAAAAAAATATGTAAAAAAAAAAAAAAAAAGAAAGAAAGAAAAAGAAACTCTGTTCCGATAGGAACGTAGAGCTTAGAAATCTATGCCCTTTGGTGTATTGAAGCCACCTTCCAACAGAGCAACAGAATCCCAGAACAAAGACTAGCATTCCTGATAGAACTCATTCCAATCATTAACTCATTACTATACCAAAACCCCTAGAAACACTGTGTGTAAGTGAATATATATTCTAAGAAATTCATTCAGAAAGCCACTAAAGAGAGTAACGATTTAAAACAATCATTTCAAAGTAGACAAAACCATTCATTTTATAGCAATGTCTGGCTAACAAAAACCATAAGATATAGTTGAAAACAGGAAATATGGCCTTATTAAAAAAATGTGTTAATAAAACTCCAATTTTTAAAATGGTAGCTTTAAAAGGACATTTCATAACACTCATCCTATTTTAGTGTGAAACTTAACATTTGTGTGTTTAATTTGGAGAACCTGAAAAGTCTAGGAGCGTTGAAAGCGGTAATTAACTGGTAGAAAGATATTCAAGGGGGCAGCTGATATGGAGGAATAATGGGGAGGGAGGTCTGAGCTGGGAGAGGGGTGGCCGAGCATGACAGAGGAGAGATAGTACCAAGGATGTGTGGAAGGGCTAAATCAAAAATTTTAAGTTTAAACACACACATGGATGTTCATACAAAAGAGTACACTTTGAGTTACTCTACGCAGGAATTACCTCAGAAGCCATGTGTTACCATATTAGCATCCCAGTGCTAGGAGCTGGAGAGATGGCTCAGAGGTTAAGAATAATTGCTGCTTTTTCAGAGAAGCTGGTTTTGATGCCCAGAGTCTAGACGGTAACTCATGTCCATCTGCAACTTTAGTTCCAGAGGATCTGACCTGTTTTTCTGACCTCTGGGTGCACCAGGCACTCACAAGGTGCATACACATAAACTTATGTAGGCAAAAGATTTATACACAAAAGAAAAATAATGCTAAAATATTTTAAGGCCCAGTGTCTGTGAGTACATGTGTGTGTGGGCATGTAAGTATGCTCATTAGTTTGTGGGATATCCATGTGTTTGGGTGAGTACCTGCTTGTGCCCATTTTCATGGAGGCCACAAGAGAGTATCCAGTATCCTGCTGTATTGTATCACTTCTCTGATTTCTTTCCTTCAGTAAGGTCTCTCACTGAAGCTAAAGTTAGGCTGGCAGACACCAGGTCAGAGTTGTGCTCCTGTCCCCATCACAGATAGCCCTATGGTTATAAGCACACACATATATGTCTGGTCTTTTATGTGTCCTATTGATTCAGACTCAGGTGCCATTGCTTGCATATCAAATGTTCTTCAGTCAAGACTTTATCTACATACAGCATGATGATGTCATATATTTCTAATGCAAAACACCACATATCTAGGGTATGTGTGGATAGAAAAATATTTTGATTTTTAATATTCTACATACATTTTATGGAATTATAAATTTATAATAAACATGTTTCTGGATGCCATAATATTTCAAGGGCATGCAGTATACTTTTGAGTTCTTTGGATTAGTTTTGTTTTTCTTCTCTTCCCTTCCCTTTTTTAAATTGGCCTTTCAAGGCAGGGTTTCTCTGTATAACCCTGTTCTGGAACTCAATCTGTACACCAGGCTGGCCTTGAACTTAGAGATCCACCTGCCTCTGCCACCCAAATGCTGGGATGAAAGGTGTGTGCCATTACACTAGGCTATTTGGATTAGTCTTTCTCTCTCTCCCTCTCTTCTCTTCTCTTCTTTCTCCCTTCTCTCTTCTCTCTCCTCCTCCTACTGTTCTCTCCTCTCCTCCTACTCTCTCCTCTCCTCTTCCTCTCTCCTTTTCCCCCCTCTCTCCAGATGCTAAAAAACCCCAAGATCCCATGGATTGCCAGGCACAGAGATTAGAGTCAAGGTGGTACTGATCAGGAGGAAGATGTTGGAGAAGGACATGGGAAAGAGCTTGTAAGGAGATAGGAGACTGAAGAGCATGGGCTGGAGGAGAGGCCCAGGTCTTTATGGAGCACACTGCTTAGAATCAGGAGCCCCTGAATTTACAGTGGAAGATGAATCTATTCAACTTACACAGATGCCTATAAAAGGTGAGCCAAAGCTTGTAGGACAACAAGAATGCAAGAGAATCAGATATACTTGTGATGTGCAAAGGCTTTATACCTACTGAAGACATTTGGAGGAAATGGACTTCTTATTCCAAGAGTGAAATATACAAGTACACTAAAGCATAAGGGATAGACACAGGCAATGTCCAGATAGGTAACAGGAGGGCTGAAATCATGTTCTTAAGCCCTAGCACATGGACACTAGTTCACAGGAACTATCAAACCCACCCTCTGCATCTTATAGATTGAACCCAGAATGCATGAAAGAATGCCCAAAGCTGGGCCAAAGTCAAGATTCTTCCTCACCCACTAGATCAGTGATGGTAAGACAGGGGCCAGCTCTCTAGTCTCCATTACCTTAGTCATGTTACATGCAGTCAGTCAGTGAGGAGAAGAGACTGCAAATAAGCTAAAATCACACAGTTGACCTTTACTTCCAGGCCAAATTCAAAAGCCTTTCTGCCAGTTTAGCTATGCTACTGTCTGGGTGGCCTGAAACAGGTCTAAACATTGATCCGTGGTTATAACATGACACCACTCGGGCTTCTCCTTACAAAGATGCCCAACATTTTCAAGCTAAGGGGCAAAATAAGCCTTTTATCCCTAGGTTGTTTTTCTCAAAGTATTTTTTAAAAAGGGGGTAGAAAAACCATTTAGGTACCATTTCCATGGACAGCTACTGCTTAGCCTTATGCCTATGAAAGAGGAAAATCAGAGAAATCTTCCATTTTCCTTGTCCTTACAGATTTCTTCCCCACTCTTTCATATTCCCAAACACAGATGTAACATAACCACTGCTGGGACCCTCTCCCACTGAACCTGACCAAGGTTTTTACAAAGTTCATATTTCACCTGAACTCTGGAGATTCTACAGATCTAATCCATCTGTATCACCCACACATGGAAGTAAGTAGTACAGAGAGTGGCTCACCTAGTCCTGCCTACATCAGGTGAACAGGTGAAGCCACACTGGCTCATCCAACATGTGCCTTGGCTTTCTTCTAGTTCATGTTATTCAATGAGAGCCAAAGTGACTTTTAGGTACATTTGTACATTTTAGGGTTGTATTTCTACTGATGAAATAGATACATTAGCATTTCTCACTTATTAAAAATTTGCTAAATCTGTTCATAGTTTTATGTAAGGTATACAGGATAATCAACTACTACAGATAACTGAAGCAAATCCTCAGTATTTACAGTACCTCTTTTCCTTGTTTGAGGTGTTTCTTCGGAAGTACCCTGAAGAGCAGGAGGTCTCTCCACAGCCTGGGAGGGACCTGGGTCCTTCTTATAAAATCTTTTCAAAATCAAAGAAACTGGGAACACATTCACTACAGGGAGAGTTATGTTAGCTTTATGGCAGCAAAACAGAAAATTAATCATGGCTGTACATTCGCAAAAATGATCTCATTTCCTGTTTCCAGGTAGCCATCAGAGTCAGAATGGTGCTTCAGGAAAGTCACCGCATTTTGTGATTAAGCATTACACAGACACTGTAGATAATGTCTACATTTATGTGGCTATAACAATATAGCCAGAGCAGCAGGACTTGACCGTGTTATATAGGCATGGTACCAGATGGGAGCCACATCCTTTGGAGAAACACATGAACACAACATTGTTCGTACAATTCCTCTTTTCTCTACTCTTGTGCTCAAACACTATAAGTTTCAGAACGACTTCCCATGACACTTTCAGGCTTAAAAGATAACTCTACATGGTAAGCCACAAGGAAAAGCTCATGTATAGCAGAAACGCTCTCTGTTAAATACCAGAGGAATTCAGCTAGACTGAATTCAGAGTGAGTATTCCACTGGACCCAGGGTGGGGAACATGATTGTTGTTGACTTTTCATTTTGTATTTAAATCATGGCATTTACAAGTCATGAACATATGGTATTGCCTTAGACGAGCTGGGGAATATAGAATATTGTTCACCTTTGGGACCATATTAGTTATATTCTTTTTATTGTTATCAAATTCTGATATATATATTACTGAGAGAGAGAGAGAGAGAGAGACTCTATCTTTCAATCCCTGACTCAAAAGATAGATCAAAAGATAAAGTTTGATCCAAAAGAAGCAGAGAACTCTGGCTTAGTACAAACATGTGGCCTTCCTTCCACATCTTCAACCTGTCACATGCATCTCAGTGAACAATTCGGATCACCAGGGATTATAGATTCTTGTATATTTCTCAGAAATACTTAGAGTACAAATCATTTTAAATCAAGTTGTCATATGAGATGATTTGGCAAAAACAAAATTTCTTATATTGGCCAAACCTTGATGTCTTCAACATGACCATGCAAGAGACATGGTCTGACATTTGGATTATATGTGTGCATGTGGCTTTCTAGATGACAAACATCCTCAGCCACTATGTGGGCAACCCAGATAAAGTGAAGATGGAAGGGCAGTGTGGGACATTAAGTGGTACACTAAGTGTATACCAAACCTGCTCTACTCTGACTCATCAAAGTCCAATTTCTAAAAACTCCTCTTCCCGGGGGCATTTGCCTCAAGTCCACTCTCTATGTGTGCTTTCTTTCTTTTTTTTTTTTTTTTTAATTTCCAGAAATACCTCTAATCCAAGATTAGGCTTAAAATACCTATGTATAAAAGGATGAGTTTGAATTTATGATTCTCTTCACTCTAGGAGAACTGGGTTCACACAAGTGTACTCCCATGGGCGCATATTAGAGTCAGTGGGATCGAAACTAGGACCTTTCACATGCTAGGAATACACTAAACCAACTGGATTATACATCCTGCCTAGATTAGCTCTCTGTAACAAATCCTTTTCATGCAAAGGCCTGACTGTGAAGGCACTTTAACACATCCAGCATCTCAGTCAAACTGTCTACATAACTCATAGCTGCCTATACTGTTCTAGAGAGTGCTCAGACTCAGCAGGCAGCATGAATACTGACCACCAGTGATAGAGGAATGTTGGAACTCAAATTTGAGCTCACCTTTAAAGATGTATATACAGCAAAAAGAATGATCCAGCACTGCTCAATAACCAGGGGCAAGTGGAGTTCTTAGTAGAACTCCATAAATTGCCCATGACATGGCCGGCTCTTTGGGTTCATGTTAATGTTGTCTAATCTGTTAAGCCTTTTCACCAGTTCTAACTGTAATGAGCCATTTATATTGTAAGTCCAGTTATCAAACACACTCAACCTATTTTTTTAATGTAGTGTCTTCAAACTCTCTGATTTAATCAAGCATGTATAGAGAGTGTATAGTCAAACTCTCTGATCTAATCAAGCATGTGGAGTTTTCCATCTACCATACTTGCAAATGTCTTCAGGGACATAAAGAGCACTGCCCAGGCTTCTGCCAACTGTTGGTGCTCATCAGTGCATAGGATCTCACTAGGTTGGGTCACTGCAGACAGATGCTAGGAAGCTGAAACACTCTCATAGAGGTTGCTGAACCCTTAATGAAGTAAAAAGTATTCTTGAGCTTTATGCTACAGAGGCTGATGACCTATCTCTATACTTTGGGCTATGATTCTCCTGAGAACTGCACAAAGAAACAAATCTGTCGCACATCTGTATGGTGAGGTTAAAACACATTTTTATAGGTAAAATATGTATCTTCCTTTTTGAATTGACAAATTTGTCACTGGGAAGTGGATTGTGTAATGGGGATAACTGTCTTAGGGAAAGAACTATGTAGTCACTGCCTGGTGCACAAAATCTCCCCCAAACTAAAGGCATTAGAGTTGAATGCAGTTATTGCAGTCACAGGGCCATGACTGGGCACTTAGGGCATCACTTTCCCCCCCTATAAACTCCCAAGCTTCACTCCAAATAGAAATCTTATATCACAGTAGTGTACCAGACAAAAGACAGCTAGTATTTATACAATTCTTATCTAAAATGTGTGTTGAGAGAGAAATTCCATAATACATACAACATTTGGATCTTTTAGACTCCACCTGTCATTGAAAGAAAAGAAAACACTTTGAGGCTCAGGTCATGCTGAGTTCTGTCTGCACAGTTTTTTAGTTCACTCTGTGACACAGCACAGTGTAAAGTAGAATAGGAAAAAGACATAAAGGACTTGTATAATATGATGTCATGGAAAATCCAGGCTGTGCACTTTGTGACAAAAACTAATATGTTGCACACTTATGTTGATTCAAGGTAAGATCAGAGCACCTTTTGTTGGTAGACCAACTTAATAAACTGTTTTGTGAGATTAATCCCTCTATGGGGGGCTGTACTTATTTGCATCTATGCTTATGTTTTAAACATATTATATCCTCAGTATTCAAATATTCAATGCATGAAGCTTCCCACCACATAGTTTTAGGGAACAACTCAAACTCAATCTAGATGACAGACTCAAGAAACAAGCAGGAGAGGACCCTTAAGGAAAAATAAACATTTTTTATAGATGATATGCCTGTTAATATTTGAATAAATATTATACACCATTTATCTAATAAGGAACTTTTCTATTCAGATAAAAAGGCTTCTGTACACAAACTATGTTACCTGACACTGGAAGCTTTATGTTCTGTTCAGGCAGGAACAAGTTCATAAAATTCTATTTCTTTCTCTTCCCTAAGCTAAATCGCTAATACAATGCCACTACTCAGTTCTGTTGTTCTAATGGGAATTTGACAGAAACATAAGATCACCAAAGTAACTTCTCTATCTAAGGAAAAAAAAGGCCATTTTTTTACCTTCACAGTGGACTCTGGTGTCTTTTCGTCAACTGGTGAAGATTCAGTGGCATTCTCTGGTAAGATGAGGGGGAAAGACATTGACAGTCAGTTCATGGTACTGTTTACTACTTATGCAGCATCTTTGCTCGGTGTAGATAAATGTACAAGGACTTAGCACATGTGACTGGACCTAATGAACAGGATGGCTGGGCTGCTGCTGAACTGGTTTCCCTTGAAGGTAAATTAAAGAAAGACACGGAGAGATATGAGTAACAGAATTGCTGCATTTCCAGATAGTAGGAACCCAAAGCAGCATAAAATAATCTGTCTTTGATGTGTAAGATGAAATACAAGTCTTCACATGTATTCCATTTGGAGGGACCACTGTGCCTCAGTTTGCATGTGGGGACATTTTGGAAGATGAGTAGAAAGCTTGTAGGAGCTGGAGAGATGGGGCATATGCTGCTGGGTAGTGTCTCTAGACATGAAAGGGATGATAAACCCATGAAATCTCAATACAGTTGCTCAAACAGGACCTGCATCATGCCAGCATCTATTGACCTACCACTTTAGATCGAAAGCTATAGCCAATCAATGATTGCAGAGAGGGAGAATCAGTTATCTCCAGGGGTTAAACCCCCTCTCCCATAGCTTGATTTCAAATTAACAGCACTAAACATGTAGACTTAAGAGCAGCATTAGATGGATTCAGATGTTTATATAATAATAATAGTTATCATAGATGAGGTCATATATTTGAAGGGAGAACATGGGATATGTTGGACTGGGGCAAAGGGGGGATAGAATGATATAAATAAAGTAGTCACATTAAATTCTCTAAGAATCAAAAGTGTAAATTAAAACAATTCTGCTTTTTCATTTCCTTTCCTTCCTTCCTTCCTTCCTTCCTTCCTTCCTTCCTTCCTTCCTTCAATCAAGGTCTCTTGCGGACTTGAAGCCAGCAAAACTCAGACTAGAAGCCAGCAAAACTCAGAACTTCCTTTATCTGTCCCTGACTGTGCTGGGGTTACAGGTGTGCACAGAAATGCCTCACTGGTTTTATTTTATTTGTGTGTGCTTGCGTGTGTGTGTGTGTGTGTGTGTGTGTGTGTGTGTACTGGGGATCCAAACTAAGGTACTAATGTGTACTCAACAAGCATAATACCCATGGAGCCATCTGCATCTTCTGTAGTTTACTCTACATAACTATTTAAGAGTGGAGGTTTGTATTCCATTAAATTATTCCTCAGAAGTAAAGAATAATACAGTCTTGGAAAGTGTGACTAAAAAGAGGTAAGTTGTGACAATTCATCATATGTGGTACACATTTTCTAGAAGTACATTGCAAAATTGCTAATCTATATGTCTTTTATATGTTTACAAACATGGAATTTTCTGGTCTTATAACATTTCTTCTTTGTGATGTATATATCTGTGAGCACTCTCTCTTTTGGACAAGTTGTAGTGTGACTCTGCCACAAACTCCCATCTATATAACTTCCCTCTGTTTATATTACATTGAAAATAAACTATGACTTTTACGTTGTTTCCTTCATGGTATTTCATAACAACAACTGCAAAAATTATTTAGACATGGCACAACTAAAATGTAGTGCTAGTCACTGAGCCAGAAACCTTGGATGTTTGGTAGTATCACAGGCTGAAAGAAATAAATATTCTGGGGAAAACTGTGTACAAGCAACAATGGCAGCAAAGCACAAGCACCCCAGGCACTGTGACCGCTGTGCACCTGTAAGGGACCCCTAAAGCTGCCCTTTCCTCACCATTCATCATATCTTTGCCACTTTCTCACCTCCAAACACAGCTGTAACCTGATCACTTCTGGGCTCTTTGCCACTTGAATAAGATGAGGCATTCTGTTACCTGGTTTGACTTTAACCCTCAGTCATGAGTCACTGGACATTTACCAGGTCACTCTTGAGAAATATCTGCTATAATCAATTTATATCACCTGTGTATGAGAGAAAGTTTTGGAGGGCAGTTCAGCCAATACCTGTCTATACCAGGGGAAACCCTTAATGACTCATAAGATGAGCCTCAGCTTTCCACTGGTAAATGCTATTGAATGAGAGACCAGACATTAGATACATTTTTAAATTCTGTAGTTGTGTTTCAATTAAAGACCTAGATATATCAGCATTATCTACATAGGAAAAAGAGCCTTAAACTTATCTATAGATTGACATATGAGATAAAATAATTATCAACCACTATAGACAATTAGACATAATTTCCACAAAACCTTTCTTGTTTTTTTTACAGTTGCTTCAGCAGAAGCAACTTTACAGACTTGTGGTCCCATCATATCCTGAGGGGCCATAGCTTGCTTCTGTTCAATTCTCTTTAATAGCGCAGAAACTGAGAATGCATTAAAAAGAGGAAGTTGTGTCAGCTTCTTAGCAGAAAAAGAGAGGAAACTAACAATCGTTGCATGTTTGTATACTTGATCTGACTACTTGTTTCCAGGTACAGTCATCAGAGTGAGACTGGTGCTTCAGGAGG
>JADRCH010000056.1:5944020-6057640 GCA_019843965.1 Rhynchomys soricoides | reverse complement strand
TGATAGCTGCATTCATGCATCAGGGCCAACAGAAACAACTGAAGGCACACATACTCTACCTTTCAACCCAAAAGAAGCTGTGGGATTCCTGGATTAGTAAATAGGGCCTTCCTCAACCATCTTCACACTGTCACCTGCCTCTCAGTGACTGAGTCTGATTATTGGGGAACAAAATCAGGAAGGTGCCAATGCTTGCAGATGTCCCAGTGATGATTCAGACTCTGAGTCAGCCCAACTCAGTTCTCACATGAAGATGTGAAAAAAGAGATGTTCTTTTTATCTGGCCACTCTTAGATGAACCCTCAACTGGAAGAGCCTAGAAAGGCAGCTTGGTGTCACCGTAGGTGTCACATGTCCCCTCATGTAGTGTTGGGCTCCCATTCTCAGAATCTGTGATCTGACTAGAAGCATGTGGGTTTCTCATGCTTGTGGATGTCTGCAGGCAGATGAAGAGCAATGCCCTGGTCTTTTGCCCACTGTGGTAGTCATGGCAGTGTCTGGGTTCTCTGTGATTTTGACCTACCAAAGGCAGATGCTGCTGGGAAGATGGATTTAGGCATCACTAAGTTGTTGCTCTACAGAATGTCTCTTGATCTGCATGAAGAGCCTCATCATTCCCCTCTATGCCCTGGCTTATTGTTCACTAGAGTACCACCATAAAGAAATGAATGCACCACTTGTGATGAAGTTTAAGCTCATATTTTGTAGGTAAATTGTTTACTCTAATTTGTAACTTCATTATTTTGTCATTGGAGATTAAACTGGGTAATTAGCATACCTATCTTTAAGAAAACCAGATTTAGACACTGCCTGGTACACAACATCCTAAACAACCTGGAGAGATCATACTTGAATCCAGTCATGTTAGACAAACACCTCCAGTCTTTTTTTTTTTTTTTAACTTAAGGTAATACGTAAGAGAAAAACAAACAACTGAATACAAGTTCTTCCTAGTAGGTGGGCTAGAGCACAGAATTACACTAGTCAAAAAGATACCCAGTGTTTATGCAATTCCTTTCTAGGATGTATCTTAAGAGAGTCTATAATACATACTGTGTCTACGTTTTTTAGTCTCCATCTGAAATTTAAAAGAAACCGTATGAAGCAAAGGTCCTGCTGAATTCAGTTTGAATGGGTCTTTGGAATGCACGTCAGCATGGTGGGATGCCAATGAAAATGGTCAGGAGTCCTATATATTAGTATGGTATACAAGGGTGTCACAGAACAACTGGGGCTCTATAGTTTGTGCCACGTTCTACTTTTGTTGGTCTGAAGGCCAGATTAAACGACACTGTTTAGCCTTGAGTATTCCCTAAGCTACACTGCAACATGCCTAAGGATCTTTATAACCTGATTGTGAAATTAATCCTTCCTACACTGGGGCCTCGATTATTTACATCAATACTTATGTCTTACCACTCAACACACACACACTAGAAACTTCCCTCACAGTGGTCTCTGTGGAACATACACAGACTTCATTTAAACTTACAGGAACCAGAAGTGGTTGTCAGATTCTGAGTTAAAACTGTCCATCTACCTAAAGAGGAACTCTTTATTCAGGAGAAATGGTTCCCTCACATAAACTGTGCTAAAGGACACTGCAACCTTCTATGCTCAGTTGTATTAGGAACAAGCTGGTACAATTCCATTTCCTGGTCTTCCTAAGCAAACCCTTTAATACCTATGATACACCTGCCTTTTATTAATCAAATGATATATCTACTACAACATAAGGGGATAATGTAACCTTTCTATATTAGAGAAAGGAATAGCCACCTTACCTTCACCACCTCCCTTGGTGGCTCTCCCTGCTGACGGTGTCCTCCTGCTGACGGTGCAGTGTCAACATTTTCAGGTACCACTGAAAGGAGAGGAAGTAATGGTCAACTCATGGTTCTGTTTTTAATTACCCTAAGAATCTTTGCTTGATGTATTCAATCACAGGAGTCTATGGGGCTATTCCTATTTAGACCACTGCAGGATTTTTTTTTTTTTTTTTGTCAGAGTATTTTACTGCTTCTGGGAAAGTAAGCCCAACAAAATTTCCAAGGAAAGTTATAACAGTCACACACTTGGGTATTAGGAGCAGCAGAGGAAGAATGGACTAAGTGTTCTGGGAAATATAGCCTCTAAATAACAGAACCAGAAGCAAAGCACACTCAACCTTGCCACTGTTAACTATTTTACATTTGAAAGTGAAAACGCACAGAAACTTCACTTATTTCTTTGTCCTTAATGGTCTTTCCCACTTCCTTTGTCTCCCAAGCACAAGTTGTAAGATGACTACTCCTAGGGCTGTCTCTCAATAGACCTGACTAGGAATGCCTTTATCTAATTCAAATTTCATCCTCATTCTTGAGACTTTCCACTTCTGTGTCATCCATGTCTGGGACAAAGTGGCTGACATGTGGCTCAGTCATTCATGCCTACCGAAGCTGAAGCCATGAGTAGTCATATGAGATAAGTCTTAGCTTTCCTCTGGTTTGCCATTATTTAATGAAAAGCAAAGATGACAGTTAACTGCATCTTTAAATTCTGTGGCTGTATTTTTACTGATAAGCTAGATAAATTGACATTACCCACATATTAAAAACTACAACAAAACTTCTACATAGATTTACATAATTGAACGAAACTATTGAATTCTCACAGTACCTTCTGTTGTAACGTGTGCTGTTTCTCTGGAGGTGCCAGGGAGGTCTTGAGGTCTTTCCACGTCAAGGGGGGCTACAGCTCGCTTTCGAGAAATTTTCTTTAAGATTGAAGAAACTGGGAATGCATTCACAGGAGAGTTATGTCAGCTTCATGGCAAACAAACAGAGGAAACTGATAATAGTTGACTGTTTGTACATTTGATCCTATCTCTTTTTAGGTATGTCATTTTAATTAGAATGGTGCTGCAGGAAGATCACTGAGTTTAGTGTATAATTAATTATACATCATGTGACGATGTAGATAAAGTCTACTATGTACCACATGATGTTGTAGGTAAAGTCTAAATTAATTCAGGTGTGACAACAGAGAAAGAGGCACAACATGATTATGTAATGTTGGTATGGTGCTGGATAGGCAGCATTCAAATCCCATTTAGAGCATCATGACACAGAGACACTCCTGCAATCCCTCTGTGATCACATTGTTGTGCCAGTAATCTCGAAGTTTCATAATGACCCACAGGAATCTTATTGGTTTACAAAATAAGTATATAATGTTAAATCATAATGAAAAGCACATGACTGCACAAGTGCTCTGTGGTATTGTGAAATGTGAGGACAGTCCCACTAGACAGGAAGGACCGAATCCTGAGCCCAGATTGACTGTGCTATACAGGACAGTGCCCAGTGGTTGCTTTTCATTTTTTTTGCCTATCCAGAATATTTTACAGCTTATGCAGAATATATTATATCACTTTAAGTGAATTTGGAATGTAAGAAGAATACATTTCCTCTAGGTTTTTTATCCCTGGGTACTGTATTAGTTATATCCATGATGCCCTGAGCAAATTCCCTGACAGAAATAACCAAAGAAATAGATGTTCTGCCTTTCATCTCTAACTCAATATATGAATTTCCAAGTTGTAGAAGGGCCCTGAACCAGTAAGTAGAGTCTTTCTCCAGTGCCTTCATTCACCCTGTCAGGTCCCTTTCAGCCAGTGATTCTGATTATCAAGTACCCACACTGAGAGGCAACTTATGCTTGCGTGTCTTCTCTGATGACTCAGACTCCAAGTCATTGCTAATCAAGTTATCACATGAAGGCTGGATAAAGAAAGTTGGTCAAACTTGCATAAACCCTCAACATGAATGCACGTGAGACATCTATACAGGAATGAGTGTGCATCGGGTCTGCTTATTGTTTCCTCATCAAATTTTTTAATAAAATATTTTCTTAATTCTTTGAGAGCTTCATAAGATATATTTTGATCTTATTTATTCCCGCCCAACACCCCAACTCCTCCTGGTTCCATTCCTAGCTCTCCACTCCTTACCAACTTCAGATCCTCTTCATTTTATCTTACTAACCCACCAAGTTCAATTAGTGCTAATCATATATTCATGGACAAGTGACTATCCTGGAATTTGATCAACCTACCAAGGGCAAGATTAGTTCCTACAAACTCTCCTTCCATCACCAGATCTTTTGGGGCCATTATTTATTTATTTATTTATCTATTTATTTATTATTTACTATTATTATTGTTGTTATTAGGCATTTCTATTGATGGTGATGATAACGATGATGATGAAGAAAAAGGCCGGCTTAAAATTCACTGTGAAAATAAGGAAGATGGAGGCATTGCAGATGTGACTGCTGTGTCACATGTGTGTCAGTAGGTGGCAGAGAAGAGAGAAGCTATGTCTATACTCAGTGTTTTGACCTATGAACATTTGAATGATTAGTAGTCTAACATTCACTGAAAACAGTGAGCTTGAGATGAACATCAGTCTAGTGCCCAGCACCACTGCTCAGGCTGAGACAGGCTCGGAGAACAGAGAACAAGCTAGAGACTAGCAGAACTCCATGTGGGACTGTGGGCCTGGGTAGGAGTAAGCTGGAGATAGACAAACTTCATATGGGGCCACTCAGGCAGCTGGGCAAAAAGCGAGCCTGCGATGACCACCAGACCAGTGTCATGGGGCCCGGGCAGGGAGCCAATATGAGATTGACCACCAATCATGTACTGGACAAGCTTGGAGGGGTGGGGCAGATAGTGCTCAAGATGATCCCTGTCCAGTGCCATATACACAAGTGGGACATATACTTCAGGGACCACTCCTGAGATGACTCCAGACATTCAGAGACACTGGGCACCACTAAGAGGAGCAAGTAAGTGGTGGAGAAATGGAAGAGAGAGAGAAACAGAAGGACTTGAGCACAATGAAGAGAGGCAGAACTGGAGAGGCAGAACAAGGGTAGTGAGGAACAGCAGTTGGTGATGCCACCTGGGAACATGGTGGGATCCTGGTCTGTGATGCCACCTTGGCCCTGCAGGATCAGGGATCAGTTACCACCAAAGGCCAGGCAAATGTCTCTAGTGTGGGCCACTGCCCCGGGACATGTTGATGGCTGGAGACTGTGAGTGAGCCAGTCCTGAGGACAGGAGCATTAGAGAGCAGGCTCTACTCATCTTCCATATAGTGGTGTGGATGAGGGAGAGATACCCTCCCTGTCCCTCCCCTCTTACGACCTATGGCAGGTGAGAGACTTGGCCCTGAGGTCATGAAAGCAGAAGAGCTATCTCTGCCCCTCATTTGCTGCAGCACTGGGGAGAACAGACCCTGTACCTTGCCTGGATAGCATAGTAGAGCTGGTAAGACAGCCCGGAAGGTGTGAATGCAGGAGAGCCAGCCCTGCTTCTTGTCTGCTGGGCTGTGATGTAGAAAAAGGAGAGATGCTACCCTCCCTTCCCTGCTCCTCTGCCATTTATAGCAGGTGGAAGAGCTGCCCCCACCCTGGGTCATGAGAGTGGGAGAACGGACCATGTCCCTTACTAACTGCAACACTTGGGAGAGGGGGCTTTACACCCTGCCTGGGCAGCAGGATAGAGCTAGCCCTGGTTGCAGGGGTTGCTGGTGAACTGGCCCTGAGTGTGTGAGAGTGGGAGAGTTGATAGGTTGACCTGCTTAGATACCTCTCAGGCCCAGATCCAGGGCTTTGAATTGGCTTAACCCAACATCTACCCCATCGATGAACTGCTAGAGTGCATGAAGGAGCTGGTCCTATAGATACAAAACATCAGGATCTCCATGACACAGGGCAACAGCAGGGTATCCCAGAGGATACCCAGTGATGTTCCAGTATTGGAACCCCAGATAGAGTATGAGAAACCAGGAGCCTGTACCAGATAAACAAGCCATTACACGGAACATTTGTAAGCAAAGTATAGACAAAGGATATACTGTGTGACACACTGTAGCACATTACAGCTTTCACAGTATTTTTCTTTGTTGGGGGTTGTTGCAAGGGTGGAGGAAAGTACAAGGGGAGGGGGAGATAAGTGAGATTGGGATGTATGATGTGAAATTCACAAAGAACCAATAACAAAATAAAAAAAAAAAGGATGAACTTGAACTTAGACTTTTCTGTATCCAACACTCTAAACCAAGGATTGCAGATCATGCAATCACGTGCATTATAAGGAGTACTTGGGATGAGACCCAGGGTTTTGGAAATGATCAGTATGAACTAAGCTAAGGAAGCTACATATTCTAATCCATAATAACTCCACATAACACATCACCTCACTGGTGAAAGCCTGAACATGCACACCCATGTGGACAAGAGGATATCTGGTGACACTCTTCTCTGATGACTATGTAAATCCACTGAGAGGAAAGTAGAAAAGGCAACATGGAATTTAACCCCCACAACAAAGTATCCTTGATGTTCAGAGTCTAGCTGTCCTTTAAATGTATATTGCTGGATGCATATACAGGACCTGCACAAAGTCAAAGAAGATAATACTGTGGCTTGAAGGGAAGAGCTTCAGAAGCCTTCTCAATTAAGAAGGCTATTGGTAGTTTTTTGTCTGAGGGAGGGGCAGTTTTAATTAAAGGTATTGCCTCTAGAAGGTCAACCCTAGAGTCAGTGGATGCCCCAACACATATTTAGCATAAATTGGACTAGAAAGGTTTTTTTTAAAGATATGAATTTAAGAAAAATGGAAAAGGGAGAGTGAATATGTGAACAGAGTTATAGGGGATAAATATGACAAAACACATTGCATAAATGTATCAAAATTAATAAAATTATATTAACAGTAAAATATAAAATAAAAATGAAATGTACTGCTGCAATAATGATATAGCATAGAGCAAATGGTGACTGGAGCTCTTAGTGGACACTGTCTCTAAACTGTGTGGCCATTTGTGCCCATTCTGATGTTATCTAGTCTGCTAAAGCTTTTCTCCAGATGTTACTGGAGTGAGCCTTGACTATGAGAAACCCGATTAGGACATATCCACCCCAACTCTCCCATGTTCTGAATTTAATTTTCAGGCTCAGCTGCCTGAAAAGTAGCATATGCTTCTCTACCTTTCAGAGCTGTGAATGTCTGCTACCTGCTGAATGACACACTACCATGGACTTCTGACCTCTGCAGCAGCCAGGGTAGTGTTTGAGATCAGTATCAATTTGCCTTATGGCAGGCAGATGCTGGAAGATGGAACTTTTCTATAGAGATTATTGTGCCCTTGATGGGATAAGAAGTGTCTCTTGAGATGTACAGCTAAGAAGTCTCATAATTATCTCTGAGATCTGGTTCATTCATCAATGAAGGAATGCAAGCATATAACTTCGCCTGCATGGCTCTGATGAAGTTTGAACACATTTTTGTAGATGAATTGTATTATGATTTCTTAATTTATAAACCTTCTACTATAAAGTGGTTTGGATAATTAGTATCCTTTTCTTGGGAAAAAAATTAGACACGCCTTGGTGAACCAAACCACCTTTTAACTAAAGGAGTCATAGTTGAACACAGCAACCACAGACACATGGCCATTATTTGTAACTTGGAATGTTGCTTCCTTTAACACAACAACAAAAAAAAATAAAAACATCACCAGTAAGCAGCTTAGATCACAGTTGCCCATCACACAAAAGACAAAGTATTATACAATTACCATCTAAAATGTGTCTTAGAGAGTGATTCCATAATACATACCACATCTGCATTTTTTAGATGCCACCTGCAATTGAAAAAAAAAGAAAATATTTTAAAGCTTAGATCATGTTGAGTAATGTCTTCTAAGGTCTTCGGTCTTTCCATTGACATACAATAGTTGCAGTTAAGATAGAAAGAGCAGTCAAGCAAGACAATGTTAATAGATCTATTATTTAGTGATGTAGCAGAAGATCTGGAGCTCTGTACTTCGTGAGAAAGATCTTTCACAAGTTTTTCTGCTTTGAAGGCAGATCAGGCAAGCATGTCCGGCCTCTATGGGGGATTCCCTAACTATATTACATACCATCTGTGAAGACTTTTATTTTTCACTAAAAAGTTTTCTGTTTCTGTGGTCTATGGTAGAAATAATTTGAGTATATGCCCAAATGTTTGATGTGTCCAGTATGTGCATATTGAATGCTCAGCAGGAGAGATCTTTAAAACATGAGGAGCTTTAAAACGTGATATACCTGATCAGTGTCATGATTCAATTGTGATCCCCACTGAACCATAGGAGACCATTGAAGTAAGTTTCTAGATGAGAGAAAGGAAAGACCTTCTTACCTCCACCATTCTCATGGGTGCTTCCTCATCTACTGATGAAGGTGCACTGTCAGGACATTCAGGTACCACTAGGGGGACAAGAAGTGACTGTCAGCTCACAGTACTGCTTATTGTTTACATTGGGCTTTACTTGATGTGGGTAAAAGTGTATGAATTTAGTTCATATTACTAAACCTGATGAACAAGATGGTTCTGCTGCTGCTGGACTGTTATCCCATAAGGCAAACTAAACAGAGGGAAAACCTAAAGACAAATGAGGATGTACCTGTCCATGTGGTAAAGGTCTGATTCAGATGTCATACTAAGATTCAACTGCCTTACCAGTCATATTGTATCTGAGAATTGTATCAGTTCTATCCCAGCGATCTTGTTAGTCTCATGAGCTTTGTGAGAGAGAGACATTTAGTGAATACAGAAAGACCTAGTATTCCCAGGGCTGAGGATGGGGACATGGCTGGGGTTAGATCACACTGTGTGGACAATGTGCTCTAGTACACAGCATCAACAATGAGGTAACAAGTGGAAGGGATCACAGGACAACATGGCAATTAACAAAGAGAAGGAAGTGGCTAGAGAAGGATAGGGGCAAGAAGAGAGGAGACTAAAAGGGGAGAGGGCTAAAAGTGGAATCCTGAGTCTCAGGCACATATGGTTCACAATCTAGTCAATAGACAATGTGCATTAGCCTACAAGCATTACCAAAATTTGGTACCAAACCAATCTGCATAATGAGAGAATCTAGGAGAAGCAGATATCCTTCTGAGGGGTTTAGGCTGTGAACCTACTGAAGAAGCTAGAGTGAACCTATTTTGAGGAAAAAGACTTCTTAGATTATAACCACATATACACATAAGAGATGAGATTGGGTCAGACCATGCCAAGAGTGAGATACTCAAGTAGTGACAGCACACAAGACAAGCATATCCTATGATCAGATAGGTGCCTGGAGAGCTGACCCCTAGGAGTCAATGTTCTTTATCTTGAGAAACACAGGCAGTAATTTAAGGGAACTCTTAAATTCAGCCTGTGCATCTTAGAGGATGAACCTAGAATACCTCAAACAGCACCAAAGATGGGCTAGCATACAGACATTTTCTCACCCATTAAGTCACAGGGTCCAAGATAGAGGGCAGCTTCTAACCCCCCCCTTGACTTAAGCACTTAGTATGCTAGTCAAATTAAGGAGCATAGGCTGCTACAAGCTAACGACATATATAAGGCCTTTACTTATCATGACATTGCTAGTGTTGCAGTGGAGTCAGACTAGAGAATCCTACTTGTTGTTTGGGAGTCTAACCCGTGGATGTCCTTTGGTCACAAGAGGACCAAGAAGATACTACTATAAAAACCCAAGGAACCGTGGGGACAGAATTTGCTTATTTTGCATCATCAGGACCACAGTAGAAGTGGTCATTTGAGTGCATAGGAGAAGGCTATCCACCAGCAGAGAGATTGGCTCTATCATAGAATAAAACTCCAAAATGACCACAAAAGTTTGTGGGCACTGTGATCATTAATCTCAATAGTCAAGTTGACAAGATCCAGGTCCCCAAGCATGTCTGCAGGACATTATCTTGAGATGATAAACTGAGGTGTCAAACTGTGCCACTGTTAGTGCCATTGTTCTTTAGGCTGAGATCCATGGTTGTACAGGGAGAAGGAGAGCTGGACATAAGCACTCCGTTTCTTTCCTCGGGTTGCACTGGCACTCGGCCTGATACTCCTACATCTATGGTTCTCAGCAGGTATGCACTGCACACTCAAGCTGTTGTGGGGAAACAGATATTCCTTTTCACTACAAACTGGGAAAGTACTTTTAGTACAGCTTCCTTGGAGAGCTACTAACCACAGTAGCAGGCTTGGCCATTTGGTAGTGACATAGACTGAAAACTGTTTAAGTGTAAAAGACTGTCCTCAAATGACAGAGGCAGAAGCAAAGAATACACAACTTGACAGGGCTCTCCATGAAGCCTTTGAAAGAAAAAAAAACCACCCACAGAAACCTCCTGCCCCTCCTGCCATTTCCTTGTTTCTACTGTTCTTCAACATTCCCTTAAGTCTCCCAGCCACAGGGTGTAACACCACTCCAGGGACCTACTCCCAAGTGGTCAGACCAGAGATGCTGGATCTAATTCCAATTCTGTCTTCACTCTCGACACTTTTAATAATCAAAGGGACCCTCTTGAGATGGCTGACATTCAATCCATCCATATTACAGGTGTCTGGGAATAGGAAACAGAGAGGGAGGCTCATCTGTTCCTGCCTGCAGCAGGTGAAGTGACAGTGACATAGACAGGACTGAGCTCACTTTTCCTCTGTTTCTTTTTAATCAATGAGGACACACAATGAGTCTTATATCCTTTTTTAGATTCTGTGGTTGAATTTAACCTAATGAAGTATGCAAATACAGTATCAACAGAAGAAAATGTTTCTAAGCTGGTAATCTTTCTTTTCCTTTAGCATACATTATGTTCTAAAACAACCGGATATAATTTAATAAAATTATTCTATTTCCTCAATACCTCTTGTTTCACTTTGTGGTGTTTCTTTGGAAGTACAAGGTTGGTCTTGAGGTTCTTCATCATCCATGGGAAGAACAGCATTCTTGTGATGGGTATTTCTCAAGACTTTAAATACTTGGAATGCATTAACAACAGAGACAAGTTGTGTCAGCTTCATGGCAAAAAGAAGCAAGCAAACAAACAAACAAGCCAGCAAAAACTAAATAAAAAAAATACAAACAAAGAAAACTAGTAATTGTTCTGTGTTTACACATTGCATCTCATGAACATTCCTCAGGAAGCATCATCAGAGTTACAGTGGTGCATTTGAAAGATCACCAAGTGCACTGTGCACACCAGCATGCATTACACTGATGGTGTAGGTAAGTGAAAACTTCATGTCAATGGGACAATGTACAGAGAAGAGCCCAAGACACTGTTATGTTGGTATTGTACCTGGTAAACAGAATCCATATTTCTCTTAGAGCCACATTGAAAATGAAATTTATCCACTCACAGTTCTGAGTGGTGTTCACTACAATGCTATACTATATACTTGATACCTTATGAGTCTTAGTTCAAAACATATGGATATACAATTACACACACACACACACACACACACACAGCTAGCTCTTAAGGAAAAGCACATAGAATTGTCTTGTGGTGTCTATTAAATGACAGAAGAGTCACCTACATATGGATGAATCTAGGAAGCACAAGGGTTCAGTTGGTTACAAATGGAAATAGAGAATTTATTTGTTTTCACTGTTTACCTAAGAAGCTGTAGGGGCCTTAGCTTAGGAGAAATATCTGGTCTTCCTCTAAGAACTTCAACCTGTCTGGGACTTCTCTGTGAGTGATTCACTGATCAGGAGACCACATTGAGATACTCTCTAAAACTGCTCTTTCAACGTTACTCAAATCCAAGGTGTCGCATTATGGTTGGGCTGAATAGAAACTTTCTGTCAACTAGCCAAGCCTGGACCTGCCCTCATCATGAACTGACAAGAACAGCAGCCTGGTGCATTGGTAATATAATAAGCAGTGTGTGTTCACATCACTTTGTAGGTGACATCCTCGTTGTCTATCTGCATGGCCTTTCTTACTTTCTGCTTAGATATGGATACTGACTCTGGGGCAGTGGGAGTGTACCATACCTGGTCATGCCTCCCTCACCAGTCCTACCTTCTCTCTACATTTTAAAACATATTTTTCAGGTAAGGTCTCTATTCTAATCTAGCATGTAATCCACTCTACAGAAAAGAATGACCTTGAACTCATGTTTCTCCTTCCTTCACTTCTCTAGGATAAGCATTAATAGGATTGAGCCATCCTGGGCACATTTTATGCAGAACTAGGATACATCCTCTGGGTCCTGGGCATGCTAAGCATGAACTGAGACAACTGGGCTGAAGCTCCAGTTCATATTCTCACACTAGTTTCCCTTAATCAAATCACGGTAGAGCAAAGTGCTAACATTAGAGATGGACTATGCAGAAAATACTTGAAGTAATGACATTGAGTCATGTGGTTTGCTGCAGAAAATATCTACTCAGTATTCACCCTTAAAATATGGAGAGTGACCACTACTGAGAGGAAAGCCTCCTGGAGCATAGAATGCACCTCACTTTTGTATGTGTATTCCATGGATGTGGTAGTGGACTCCTTTTATAACAGTACACTGTAGTCAGAGGCAGATGGAACTCTGGGAGTTCTAGGCCATAAAGGTAGATGGTAGACAGAGAGAGAGAGAGTTTTAGGAGTGTCATGGATACACAGTGAAACCCTGTCTCAAAAAGAAAACCAAATATAAACCAAAACACAAAAATCCTAGATGTTTTTTAAAAAAAAATTAGCCAGCACAGGTCAGCACAGTATCTAAGTGGTAACTAGAGTTCCTGGTGATCACTTTGCCTTTGTCGTTTCATTCTTTGTGTTCATGTTAATATTGGCAACCCCTTAAAGTTTTTCACCAAGTTTTCTAGAAGGAACCAACCAAGTTTAGCATGCACCCAGTTCATACACATCTAACCAGTTTCAATGTAGCAGTTAGTACATACAGAATTAGTGATGTGCACCAAAACATAGTCTTTTCTTTCATACTTGTTACTGTCTGGAGGCAGGTGAATTACACTGCCCAGGTCTTCTGAGTACTGTGGTAGTCGTGACAGTGTTTTGGATTCCTGTAGCTTTGACTTATTGCAGGCAGATACTGGAAAACTGGAAATTCTTCTCTCAGGATTTTTTATGCCCTTGACGATGTTAAAATCTAGTTTTTGAATTGCATATCTAAAGATCTCCATCATTTACTCTGAACCTCGGTTTATTCATCTGTCTAGAAAAATAAAAACCCACCCACTACATGTGACTGTGGAGAACTTTAAACACATTAGTAAATTGTCTATCCTGATTTTTTTTCAAAACCTTTTCCCTGGAAATTAGGTTGAGTAACTTGGATATTTGTGTAGATAAAATAGGTTTAAATGCAGCCTAGTGCACAAAACACCAAACTAAAGAGGTCCCAGCTGGATACAGCAGCTGGAGACTCATGGCTACCATTTCTCACTTGAGGCATCACTTTTTTTTTTAGAACAAACATCCAATTTTCAATCAATACATGCAGATTTGCTCACTGTGGTGCAACCAGACAAAAGACAACCAGTATTAACACAATTCATATCTAACGCATGTCTTCAGTGACGGCAGAATACATACTGTTTTGGCCTTTTCTAGACTCAACCTGCAACAGATAGAAAGAAAACACTTACGAGACTCAGACTGTGCTGAATTCTGTCTGTACAACTCTTTGGTTCACCTCTTGGCAGGACATAATTGTACTAATCTAGTCGCTCACTAAGCTACTGACTCTTACTAAGAGAGAATCAGGTGAAATGTTCTGCATTGGTATATTATGTGATACTTACACAGAATACCTCAAGTTGTCTACCTTGTGACAAAAACTAGTATGTTTCCCACATTTGCTGACTAAATGCCACATCAGGCAACCCTATGTGTTGGCTTCTACTGAAGGTGAGTTGAGTTACATTACAATATGGTGAAGCTAATATCTATTTAGTGATATTAACCCCTTTTAGGAAGCTCTCCAATAATTTGCATGCATCCTTATGTCTTATGTTCTTGGCACCAGAACATGCCATTCTGAGGTATATGATCCTTCCCTCACATCATCTTTGGGAAACATAATCAAATTCAACCTAAACCACAGGCTCTAGAAACCATAAAAGGAGTGAACTCTTAATAAACATTCAAGTCTACATGGATGATATGCCTGTCACCTTCTGAGTGAAATTTACATACTGGTATCTAAAGCAGAACACTATTGTCCAGAAGACAGCCTGCCCTGATTCAAAGTCACTACCTGACATAGTTCTATTAAATCATCAATCTGATATAATTCCATTTCTTTCTCTTCTTAAATAAACTATTTAATGCTCAAGATACACCTAATCAACTTTATTTTTTCAAGTGTGATAGCCATAAAAACATGAGGGAATCATTAAAGTAACTTTTCTGTCTTACATAAAGGAAAAGGGCTTCTTACCTTCAACGAGGACGTTGGGTACTTTCCTTCAACACTGGAGGAGGGTGTGGTAGTTGTATTTTTAGGTAGAACTAGAGGGACAGAAAGTAACTGTCAGCTCATGGCATCATTTGTTTACACAAGCATCTTTGACATGGATAAAAGTGTACCGAGTCAATACATGTGATTAGTCTTAGGCTACTACTGGGTTGTCTTTCCTGATAGGCAAAGATTAGAAAACTAAAAAGCTTTTTTTCTTTGGATTTCTAGAGGATGGGAATATAAAGCAACATAAGAGTCTATGTTTCAATACTTAACTAGTAAATGCATGTTTTGAAAACTTTATGCATGTATTAAGTTTGGGAGGTGTACATCAGAGGCAGCTGTTGGTATCTAGTTTTCCCCTTCCATTACATGGGTTAGAATCAGAATATCAGGTCCAATGACAAGCACCTGTACTATCAAGACATCTCATTCTCCTCATTAAAATAAATGTCATGATTAAATCACATATGACCATCAATTCCTTTAAGCATTTTGAAGTCCAGAACTGAAAAATCCCTTCATCATATCTCACAAGCATATTTCAACCCCCATCAGTTGAAACATTCTGATTCTGCATTCATTATAAAGAACATAGAATTTTAGCTTTTTAACACATACATTTTACTGGGGAAGTGAATTTAGTGTAAGGGACATGGTGTAACTATATTGATCCATTCATCCTTTGCCATTCAATAATTTATTGACTCCTGGAAAACAATAATAAGTACCCCGTGCCTAGTTTCTCCTTCTAGTCTTTACTATCCCATGCATTTTTGTACTAATGTGTGTTGTGGCATCTAGATTAAAAAGAACAGTGATAGGGAAGAGGAGTATCTGGATCCTGCTGGCCATTCAAGTTTTTTAAGTCAGCTCTATGTGAGATTGCTCCAAGGGTAATTCAGCCTCTAAAAACTGGGTAGATATTCTGAGTATGTGTCACTTTCCCAGGGTGTATGGTTCACAAGGTCCCTGCACTTTTGAGGGTCACATTTCTATTCCCATCATATATCAATTAAAGATCTCCCCATTTGTAGTTGGCTTTAGGCCAGGTGTGAGGATGAGGGTCTTGGCCCTAAGTATCTGTGAGCTGAGAAGAAATGCTGGTACTTCCTTACAATGAGTAGGTTGAAATGTGACAGTGATTAGCAGTATGTGTCCTGGGATAAAGTAACCATGGATACTATGTCATAAAGTAGATAATGCCTAGGACTTCTACAGACTTGAGACATCCTGACATGTACACTGGAAATCTACCATCTTGGTTAATTAGCTTTTCACAAATATGAACATCTCTACATTTAGGTTTTGGCTAATTCATCAAGACAGCTATAACTCTCTGAAAGAGTGTTGGGAAAAATCAACCACATCACATATGAAAACAGCAGTAAGAATACATCTTTTCAGCACCATGTTTCTACATGCACAGAAGAACGATTACCTCTGCATACTATTCTTTTTGTTCACCATGTATGAACACTTTACGCTCATTACTGTAAATAGTTACTCTCTCTCTTGTTAGTTTACCAGTCTAATTCATCTGATTCTCTACTTTGATGTTGAAACAGTGATCACTCATTCAGAACAAAATAATCACTGTATTGGATGATACCTAACTCCAAAGAGATGTGGGTCACAATATTACCTATCCATGATATCTACAATTCAGGATAAACCATAAATTATATATTTCAATTGTTCAATATGGAGTATGCACACACTGTAAAATTTCACATATATGGAAAAGACACACCTACATTTTAATAATAAATATATAAAGTATACCTAGTAAGAAAATGCCAGGGAGTGTTTGTTAAAAATGAAAATAGGCACACATTATAGTGTGAGATTTATATCATAATTTATCTCCACTACTGTGAAGCCACTCCAATTTTCTGATATTAATAATTTCAGTACAGAGAACCTTAGTTATTTCTTGGAATGTTTATGAAATAGTATTACAATATTTATATATAAGGATGTCTATGAAACCCGAGGGAGGAAATACAAACATACATAGAGACATGTATATACACATGTATACATATAAACACATTAAATTCTAAAGTCAAAATACTTTGTAGACTAAAATAGAAAATAAATATAATATATAATAAAACATAATTATAACAATACAGCAGTTCTAAGTATTTAAAAATATTTTGAGAAATATTAACCAGTCTAGTTGAAGCAAAAGCACTAAATGGTTAGTAATATCATACCTCAGATGTCATAACAGTTCCCTATTATACTCAAATTACACTCAAATTCCAACACTACTATTGCTCTGTAATTTATAGATGTGTACTCTGAGCCAGCTCTCCAAGTATACTGGCATTCAGCACTCAGGCCTGCATATAACTGACTACAGGTCAGCCACAAGTCACAGAACTTGAATAGTGAACTCATAATCCACACCACGACACCCAGCATCTGCTGCTTAGGCAAGTCTGCTCATACAAGTTTAGTACTACAGTGTGGTTTACAAATGCCAGTGTTCTTCATCTAAGAGTGATCAACTACAAAGTTAATGTTTTCTCTCATCTCCTTATATTGTTCTGAAGAACCCTGTCTAAATGCCTCCTTCACAGAGGCCTTTCTCTCTCTCTCTCTGTCTCTCCCTCTCTGTCTCTCAGATCAAAATATGAGAGCTTCCAGCTACTGCTCCAGTGCCATTCTTGCCTCCCTGCCGTGATGACCATGATCTCTCTCTCTCTCTGAAACTTTATCCTCTAAGTTAAATATTTTCTTTTACAAGTTGACTTTGCTTTGGTGTTTTGTCACAAAATATAAAAGTAACTAAGACACTCCCTAACCAGTCATGTTTGTCTACCTGTCCTCAATAGTTCAATTAAAGACATAATTGTTGTAGTAAAAATTAATTGGAGGTTTCTACCCCACCTTTGATCATTTACTTCCCAAATAAAAGACACAAAACCTTTATATTTATAATAAGCCTTAAAAGCACTAGAGCTGGGCAGATATCAACCCTCTCTGCTATTTTGTCTACTTCCCTGTCAATAACCCTCAGATACAACTTGCCATGTTTCTAGTGGGCCACTCCTTTCCAAATGGCTGGCCCACATGGCCATGTCCTCACTATCCATCTACCCCTGGTCTCTTCTTCCTTTTTCTTCTCTCCTTTCTCTCCTGGTGTTCTCTGTTCAGACCCCTAGCCCAGCAACTGAAACCTTGCCTATCTCTCTTCTGCCCAGCTACAAGCTGTCAACATGTTTATTGAACCAATAGTTTAAAATTAAGGAGCAAGATGCAGGGACTGAGGAACAGCTGAGAGGTAAGAGCCTGCCTGTTTCAACCTGTGGCAGGACACCTCTGCCTGGGCCAACAAGGCTCCATAGCCAAACAGCTGGCCTCCCAGGAGTGGGGACAAGACTGACTGATCAGAAGGACCCACCTGGAATTCCCAGGTCACAGGGACTGAGGAACAGGGATCTGGTTTCTTTCAGTGGCTGGAGAGCAGATCCTGTGACACAGGGCTCCATACTCAAATAGTGCCAGGAGAGAGCTGGTATACCAGGAGTGCCGACACACCTTTAAGCACAGGCAAGACCACCACTTCTTTTCAAATTCACTGGACCAAGAGGGACCCTAGCAGAGCCATCAGGACACAGGAAACAAGGGTCAGCCTGGGATCAGATCCTTCCTGTTTCTGTCTGCACCCCAGAGCTGACCCAGCACCACAACTCTCCAAACCCAAATTCCTCTCAGAGAGAACTGGTCTGCAAGGAGCACTGACACCGCAGTCAGGGAGAGAAAGACCAGCTAACACCAGAGATAACCAGATGGCGAAAGGCAAGGGCAAGAACACAAGGAACAGAAACCAAGACTACTTGGCTTCATCAGAACCCAGCTCTCCCAACACAGCCAGCCCTGGATACCCCAACACACCAGAAAAGGAAGACTCAGACTTAAAATCACATCAAGAGGATGATAGAAGATTTTAAGAAGGAAATAAATAACTCCCTTAAAGAAATACAAGAGAACAGGTAAACAACTGGAAACAATTAAAGAGGACACAAAAATCCCTTAAAGAATTACAGGAAAACACAATCAAACAGGCAGAATTACAGGAAAACACAATCAAACAAATGAACAAAACCATTCAGGAATTAAAAACAGAAATAGAAACAATAAAGAAATCACAAAGGGAGACAACCCTGGAGTTAGAGAACATAGGAAAGCAATCAGGAGTCATAGATGCAAGCATCACCAACAGAATATAAGAGATGGAAGAGAGAATCTCAGGTGCGGAAGATACCATAGATAACATGGACACAACAGTCAAAGAAAACACAAAATCCAAAAAGCTCCTAACCCAAAACATCCAAGATATCCAGGATGCAATGAGAAGACAGAACCTGAGGATAATAGGAATAGAAGAGAGTGAAGATTCCCAACTTAAAGGACCAGTAAATATCTTCAACAAAATTATAGAAGAAAACTTCCCTAACCTAAGAAAGAGATGAACATAAATATACAGGAAGCCTACAGAACACCAAATAGACTAGACCAGAAAAGAAATTCCTCCTGTCACATTATAGTCAAAACACCAAGTACACAAACCAAGGAAAGAATATTAAAAGCAGTAAGGGAAAAAGGACAAGTAACATATAAAGGCAGACCTATCAGAATTATGCCAGACTTCTCACCAGAGACTATGAAAGCTAGAAGATCCTGGGCAGATCTCATACAGACTCTAAGAGAACACAAATGCCAGCCCAGGCTGCTATACCCAGCAAAACTCTCAATAATCATAGATGGTGAAACCAAAATGTTCTATGACAAATCCAAATTTGCATAGTATGTTTCCACAAACCCAGCCCTACAAAGAATAATAGATGGAAAACGCCAACTCAAGGAGGGAAACTATACTCAAGAAAAAACAAGAAAGTAATCTTTCAACAAACTCAAAAGAAGATAGCCATACAAACATATAAACAACATCAAAAATAACAGGAAACAACAATCACTATTCTTTAATATCTCTTAACATTAATGGTCTCAATTCCCCAATAAAAAGACATAGATTGTCAGACTGGATCCATAAAGAGGATCCAGTATTTTGCTGCATCCAGGATATGCACCTCCATGTTAAAGACAAACACTACCTCAGAGTAAAGGGCTGGAAAACAATTTTCCAGGCAAACAGCCCCAAGAAACAGACTGGAGTAGCCATTCTAATATCGGACAAAATTGACTTTCAACCAAAAGTCATCAAAAAAGATAAGGAAGGACACTTCATACTCATCAAAGGAAAAATCTACCAAGAAGAACGCTCAATTCTGAACATCTATGCTCCGAATGCAAGAGCTCCCACATTCATAAAAGAAACTCTACTAAAGCTCAAAGCACACATAGCACCTCACACAATAATAGTGGGAGATTTCAACATCCCACTATCAACAATGGACAGATCTTGGAAACATAAACTAAACAGAGACACAGTGAAACTAACAGATGCTATGAACCAAATGGGTTTAACAGATATCTATAGAACATTTCATCCTGCATCAGAAGAATATACCTTCTTCTCAGCACCTCATGGTACCTTCTCCAAAATTGATCATATAATTGGTCACAAATCAAACCTCAACAGATATAAGAAGATTGAAATAATCCCATGCCTCTTATCAGATCACGACGGATTAAGGTTGGTCTTCAATGGCAACAACAACAACAGAAAGCCCACATACACATGGAAGCTGAACAATGCGCTACTCAATGATAACTTGGTCAAGGAAGAAATAAAGAAAGAAATTAAAGACTTCCTAGAATTTAATGAAAATGAAAGTACAAGTTACCCAAACTTATGGGACACAATGTAAGCAGTGTTAAGAGGAAAACTCATACCTCTGAATGCCTCCAAAAAGAAACTGGAAAGAGCATGTACTAGCAGCTTAACAGCACACCTGAAAGTTCTAGAACAAAAAGAAGCTAATACATCCAAGAGGAGTAGAAGGCAGGAAATAGTCCAATTAAGGGCTGAAATCAACCAAGTGGAAACTAAAAGAACTATACAAAGAATCAACAAAACCAGGAGCTGGTTCTTTTAGAAAATCAACAAGATAGATAAACCCTTAGCCAGAATAACCAGAGGGCACAGAGACAGTGTGCAAATTACTAAAGTTAGGGATGAAAAGGGAGATATAACAATAGACTCTGAGGAAATTTAAAAAAATCATCAGAACCTACTACAAAAACCTATATGCAACAAAATTGGAAAATCCAGAGGAAATGGACAGGTTTCTAGGCAGATACCAATTACCAAAGTTAAATCAGAATCAGATAAACCATTTAAACAGTCATATAACCCCTAAAGAAATAGAAGCAGTCATTAAAAGTCTCCCAACCAAAAAAAGCCCAGGACCAGATGGGTTCCGTGCAGAATTCTATCAGACCTTCAAAGAAGACCTAATACCAATACTCTTCAGTCTATTCCACAAAATAGAAATGGAAGGAACACTACTCAATTCATTCTATGAGGCCACAGTTACACTGATACCAAAGCCCCAGAAAGACCCAACAATAAAAGAAAACTTCAGACCAATTTCCCTTATGAATATTGATGCAAAAATACTCAATAAAATTCTTGCAAACCGAATCCAAGAACACATCAAAACGATCATTCACCATGATCAAGTAGGCTTCATCCCAGGCATGCAGGAATAATTCAATATCCGGAAAACCATCAATGCAATCCACTACATAAACAAACTCAAAGAAAAAAACCACATGGTCATTTCGTTAGATGCTGAAAAAGCATTTGACAAAGTTCAACATCCCTTCATGATAAAAGTCTTGAAAAGATCAGGTATTCAAGGAGTATACCTAAGCATAGTAAAAGCAATATACAGTAAACCAGTGGCCAACATCAAACTATATGGAGAGAAACTCGAAGCAATCCCACTAAAATCAGGGACTAGGCAAAGCTGCCCTCTCTCCCCCTATCTATTCAATATAGTACTTGAAGTTCTAACTAAAGCAGTCAGACAACAAAAGGAGGTCAAAGGGATACAAATTGGAAAGGAAGAAATCAAGATATCACTATTTGCAGATGATATGATGGTATACTTAAGTGACCCGAAAAACTCTACCAGAGATCTGCTAGAGCTGATAAACACTTTCAGCAAAGTGGCTAGATACAAAATTAACTCAAGCAAATCAGTAGCCTTCCTATACTTGAAGGATAAACAGGCTGAGAAAGAAATTAGGGAAATGACACCCTTCACAATTGTCACAAACAATATAAATTATCTCGGTGTGACTCTAACCAAACAAGTGAAAGATCTGTATGACAAGACCTTCAAGTCTCTGAAGAAAGAAATCGAAGACCTCAGAAGATGGAAAGATCTCCCATGTTCATGGATTGTCAGGATTAATATAGTTAAAATGGCCATCCTGCCGAAAGCAATCTACAGATTCAATGAAATCCCCATTAAAATCCCAACTCAATTCTTCATAGACTTAGAAAGAGCGATTCTCAAATTCATATGGAATAACAAAAAACCCAGGATAGCAAAACTTTTCTCAACAATAAAAGGACTTCAGGAGGAATCAGACTCCCTGACTTCAAGCTGTACTACAGAGCAGTAGTGATAAAAACTGCATGGTATTGATACAGTGACAGGCAGGTAGATCAATGGAATAGTGAACCCACACACCTATGGTCACTTGATCTTTGACAAAGGAGCTAAAACCGTCTAGTGGGAAAAGGACAGCATTTTCAACAAATGGTGGTGGTTCAACTGGTGGTCAACATGTAGACGATTGCAAATTGATCCATTCCTATCTCCCTGTACAAAGCTCAAGTCCAAGTGGATCAAGGACCTCCACATAAAACCAGATACACTGAATCTAATAAAAGAGAAAGTGGGGAAAAATCTCGAATACATGGGCACAGGCGAAAAGTTCCTGAACAGAACACCAATTACTTGTGCTCTAAGATCAAGAATCGACAGATGAGATTCATAAAATTACAAAGCTTCTGTAAGGCAAAGGACACTGTAAATAGGACAAAATGGCAACCTACAGATTGGGAAAAGATCTTTACCAATCCTACATCCGATAGAGGGTTAATATCCAATGTATCCAAAGAACTCAAGCAACTAGACTCCAGAGATCTAAATAACCCTATCAAAAAATGGGGAAGAGAGCTAAACAGAGAATTCTCAACTGAGGAAACTCGAATGGCCGAGAAGCATCTACTGAAATGTTCAGCATCCTTAGTCATCAGGGAAATGCAAATCAAAACAACCCTGAGATTTCACCTCACACCAGTCAGAATGGCTAAGATCAAAACCTCAGGTGACAGCAGATGTTGGTGAGGATGTGGAGAAAGAGGAACACTCCTCCATTGCTGGTGGGAATGCAAGTTGACACAACCTCTCTGGAAATCAGTTTGGCGGACCCTCAGAAAAATGAACATAAAACTACCTGAGGACCCAGCTATTCTACTCCTGGGCATATACCCAGAAGATGCTCCACATGTTCCACTATGTTCATAGCAGCCATATTTATAATAGCCAGAAGCTAGAAACAACCCAGATGTCCCTCCACAGAGGAATGGATACAGAAAATGTGGTACATTTACACAATGGAATACTACTCAGCTATTAAAAACAATGACTTCATGAAATTCGCAGACAAATGGATAGAACTTGAAAATATCATCTTAAGCAAGGTAACAGAGTCAGAAAAGAATGAACATGATATGTACTCACTGTTAAGTGGTTATTAGCCCAAAAGTTTGAAATACCCAAGAGTCACTTCGCAGCAACAGTAGGGCTGAGTGTGAGGTCCCAAATGGAGGACTTGGAGAAGGGACTGAAGGCAACTGGCCTGACCCCTGGATACTCCTGGAGACTGATCCACCCACCAAAGAAGACACATGGAGGGACCCATGGTGCTGGCCACATATGCGGCAGAGGAGTGTCTTGTTAGCCATCAGGGGGAGGAGAGGCCCTTGGGCCTGAGGGTGTTTGATCCCCCAGTATTGGAGAATGCCAAGGAGGGAAGACAAGAGTGGATGGGTGGGTGGGTGGGTGGGAGAATATCCCCATAGTGGCTGGGGGAGGAGGGGGGAAATGGGGGAGGTTCCAAAGGGGAGATCTGGAAAGGGGGAAACACTTGAAATGTAAATAAAGTATGAAAAACAAAATAAAATAAAATTAAGGAGCAAGGTTACATAGCATCACTTGGTATATGTGATGATTTCCTCATCACCAAGGATCTCCTCATGGGGGCAGTATTCCCCCCACCCCCACGATTTTGGAGAACAATATTTACCATTACAATACATAGCAACAGATCAAACCTCAATACACAATTAATAGAGAAGCTAGAAAAGAAAGATTAATAATTTTTCTTCTTCTTTTTTTTTTTTTTTTTAGCTTCAGCCTCATTGGACCACTTCCCATGAAAGTTGCCCTGACTTTTTTTCTGCATTCCCACTGCTCAACACAAGATGGCACCCTATGAAAGCCTGTTGATGTTGGATGTGGTGGTACATTGGGAAGAGGAACAGAGGTCTGTAGACTCCTTCACCAAGACTATCCTTAGAATCCTATGAGGTTTAGTTTTAAACAAAGTCAAGAAGTATCTATAGCTGGGCAGTGCTGGTAAAGTTATTTCCTCCTTCTGAGCTTCAGTCTCTCCTGCAAAGTGATATGATAGGTTGTAAGTCTCTTTCCAAAAAGTTAGTCCTTCTTCTGGTTTGCCCAAGGCCTTAGCTTGTTCCTTCTTCTGGCATGAGATTCTTGGCACCCACTGCCTAAGCTGTCTAGGACCAAAGGGAGGAACACAGTATCTCTTCATAATATTTCATCCATGCCAGGATGGTTATAGAAGTAGATGCTTTATGCACTTGGAACCATCGCCTTGAGCCCGTATACTTCTTTCTTCCTCTATAGTTTCCAAGTGTGGCAGAGTAAAATAGTCACAATGAAATGATAGAATTTACCACTCATCATTAATTCTTCACATCTAAGCTAAGAGCTGCAAGTGAAACTCAGTTCTAAGGATAGAAATTTCCCCTCAGTGGGAGGCTTGGCCAAGTGTTCAGGACTTCTGCTTTATGTTCAACCCCTGCTCCTTAAAAATATGTGATACCTAAAGTGGCATGAGAAATGGGAAGTGGGAAGAAAGGGTTATGGAAACCCCCCAAGTTTTTCTAATGGTGGAGACATATGGCTGTTAAATCTGCGTAAAACTAGGGTTGGGGCCTGAGATGACAAAGGAAGGGGATTTCCTTTGGAAGTTACCCTTTACTAGACAGATAAATGTCTCCCAAAGGCTTTGTGTGTGGCCGTACTGGCAAGAGTAAAAGTATCCTAAATAAAACAACTTAGTTCCTTCCCTTTGGCTATCAGATCATTAAAATAATGTCTCCCTATAAATTGGAATTTCCTCTGGAATATCATGGCAGGAAAAAACAAATGGCTGAGGCCCTTATTCTAGCCAGAGGGGAATGTTATTTTGTGAGACTTAACTCTTCGTCTCATTTTTCCAAGTCCAAGCTTTGGATGGGTGTTTCATCTGCATTGATAGAAGCTACCAACTTTCCTTTTTGCTTCTCATTTATTTCACTGTTGACCAGCCACATCTTCCTGAGCAGAATTTTAGTAATAGGTGGATATGAAGCCTTCAGACTGTGAATTTAAAGGAGAATTTAAAGGAAATAGGAGTATAAGGATTTAATAATATAGAAAAATTCTTGGAACAAGTATAAGAATATGGGGAAGCTACATGAGATTATAAATCAAGGGGGAATGATTTCTTTTTAAACATGAGATGAATTCTAAATTATTCTGCTAATGAAGATGTCTCAATAGTGAGGTTAAAAAAAGAAAGGATTTGTTGTCTTATGTTGTGAGCATAGGAATAAGGAGGGAATTCTAAGGGAAGTCCTACCCAGGCCATACAGAATTGCAATTCCAGGTGCAGTTAGATTCTATCCACCAACAGAAGACAGCAGGGGGATCGGATGCAGAAAACACTGGCCAGCTCACTTACTGAAACCCAGCACATTGCATCTTCCATCGTGATGTTCCATAGTGAGCAGTGTTTTTTTCATGGTTGTTCCATCTTTCAAGATTTTTCTCAGTAGAGCCAAAGTTTATTCTTCTAATAGTGCTGAATTTGAATCTGTTATATTTGATTTGATTTGGTTACTCAGCAATGATAAAATAATTTACTGGAAGAACTCTGAGATGTTTCATCACCTATATATGGGATGGAACACTGAACATAGGACCAGTAGACCTCTAGGAGTCTCACCAACAATCTCTTCTCCTTTCTGCAGATGAACTTCATTTAATTTTGAACACATATTTATTATTTTTGTTTTATGTGTATGAATAGTTTTCCTGCACATATGTGTGTGTACTGTATGTGTGCCATATGCCTGTGGAGGCCAAAAAAGTGTGCTAGATCCCCTGGAACTGACTTTTAAGGATTGCTATATGGCACCATATGGATACTTGGAACCAAGCTAGGGTCTTCTGCAATAGCAAGTGCTCTTAACCACTGTGCCAGCTCCCTAGCCCTAGACTTTATTCACTTTACCAGCTTTACAGATTGAGAAACACAGGCACTAACAGCTCTTCATCATTACTCTGGTACTTCCATGAGGGAGAGGACTGATTATTTCTGTTTTATTTCTTAGTATACTTTATGTTGGGACAATATCAAAAGAAACAATGTTATCTGACTCATGATTCTAATAGCTAGAATGTCAGATAGTATTGTGCTGGCTGATATCCTAGGAAGAGTGCTCTGACTAACACATTCACAGAAAATCAGAAAGGTACCAGGCATGTGGAAAAGGTGTACAAGTACAGGGCAGGTATGTTCACTTCTAACTACACAATCCAACAGGAATTAACTTACTCCTGCCAGAGTAAGTTAATCTTTTTCTATAGTGTTAATCCATTTCTGAGGTGAAACCTGTCATGATTTAATTACTTTCCATAGGCTCTCAACACTGCCATACTGGAGACCAAGCTTCTGTCCCATAAATCCTGAAAACAACTCATATACAAATATTGAAGGGAGATTCTCATAGGGAGATTCCATATATATGGCCTGGTTAAGTATAAACACAGAATTGTGGAGTTTTTGTGGCATAGCTGGTATTTCCAGGATACAGTTGGCAGGAGGTTAGCTTATGCTACTGTCATCTTTAACAGACATTGACTGAGAATTTACCTAGAGTTTAGTAGCTTTGATCCTTAGCCCAGGAGGTGGATCAAGTTTGGAGCTATCATATATTGCTATAATGTAGTCTGAGAATTCTCAAGTGTCAGCGGAGTACACGATACTCCTGGTGTCAATCCTCCAGTGGGTTGACACTCAAGAGGCTCTAAAAGTATAAATGCTGAACCTCTGCTGTAGTTGCTACTTGAGCTACAACCTTCAGGTAAAAGCTACCCCAGGAGGTACAATCTGGGGGTCTTTAAGGAGGATGAGAGAATCTAGGCAGTCCACAATGCAGTTAAGTGCTGCCAGCTAAGGCCCCCTGACACACAAAAAAAGAAAAACTCCCACTGGGAAGGCAGTGCAAGCAAACATCAGATACTTTTCCAATACACACAAAATAAGGTGGATTAAATATTACATCCAAATATCAAGAAAAAAGAAAATAAATGAGTATAACCCCAATTTCCAATAGCTCTGATCTACAATCAATAGGCCAAACCCACAAATTCATAAAAGGGAAGAAAAAGCTGAGATAAACATTATGAAGGCACAGAGAACTTATTTAAGAAAATTATAGCAGAATATTTCTTAAATATTAGACATAGAAATAGACATTCAAACAAAGAGCCTTCTAGATTATCAAATGACACAACCAGAATACTTATCTGTGTACGTATTTATATGTGTATATACTTATAAGACCAGAGACATAGTCAATATGTCAAAAATACAGAGCAAGAGAAGAATATTGAAATATTTAAGAGTAAACCACTAATTCATTACAAAGGTAGAAACATCTAAATAATATTGGCAACCTTCAAAGCCAGGAAATCATGACATGATGCATTTCAAGCCCTGAAAGTAAATCACTGCCAATCAGGAGTTTTACATCATGAAGACATTTTTATTTTTAAATAGAAAGGAAAGAAAACAAGGATTTCAAACCAATGTATCTCTGCAGAAGATGCTTAAAGGAATACTGTGAGTGGGGGAGGAAGGAGAACAGGCTTAAATACAAGAACACAGGAAACATACACTTTAAGAGACAGATGTCTAAACAAAGGAGAGCTGAAAGAGCTCACCGTGTCCAGCTCAATAAATCAGAACCTCCCCTAATATCATGATTGAAGAGAACATCAAACAACAAAAAGCCAACAAATTATCAGATTCAGTAAGCATAGCTTAGTGATAACTTTACATAAAAGTAGATTCAATTCATCAGTGAAGAGAAAAGACTGGCTAGCTGGGTTAAAAAAATTGGGTCCAAGTTTCTGTTATCTCTAAGAAACACAGCTTACTGGTAAAAATCAACCACAGACGGATAACTGAAGGATGGGAAACAAATGAATGAATCTGACAGTTAGTTTTCTACCAAATGATGTAGATCTGAGTCAAAACAAGACACGATAAAGAAAATCACTTTGTACTAAAAACCGGAAACAATTATTAAGAAAATATGATGATGAAAAATATATGTGTTAATACTGAGGTTCCCAATTTCATCAAAACAAAGCTCAGTGGACATAAAAGATCAGGTAGCTCCTGCTACAATAATATTGGATGATTTCAATACCCTACTCTCATTTCAAAACAGGTCATCTAAGCTAAAAGTCAATCAAAAAATTTCAGAGTTAAACTATACAGTAAATGGACTTAACAGTGTATACAGAATATTTCATCCAACAGAAATAGCATAAACGTCCTTCTCAGGAGCCTATCAACCTTTACTAACACGGACCACATTCTAGACCACAAATCAAATCTAAGCAAGTACAGAATTACCAAAATAACATCTTGTATCATATCAGACCAGTGTTAAAATAAACCTGTAAGTAGCAAGAAAAACAACACAAATGACAGAAATACTCAGAAACAGAACAGTATATTCTTTCATGACCAGTGGTGGGGTTGTTGAAGATTTAAAAATTCTAGAACCAAATGAAAATGAGAACACATTATATCAGAACCTTTGGTTCTATGAGCGAAAAATAGAATTTTGACTACTTTACAAAAACAGAACTAGGTAGAGTAAATAACTTAAGAGTGTACTTCAATGTCTTAGAAAACAAAAACAGTCAGAACTCTAGAACAGTAGATGGTAATAAATAATGAAAGTCAAGGCAGAAGTTAAGGAAATAGAGATGAAAAGAATAATATATAGAACCAAGAATAACAGTAATATTGACACAGACCTGTGAAACTTGCCAAAAGAGAAAGAGCCATACTAAAAAATCAGAGATGGAAAGGGTCTTGATAAAGTCCAACATCCCTTCATGATAAAACCCTAAAGAAACTAGGAAGGAAAGATAATCTCAAAATAATAATGGCAGCATACAACAAGTAATAGTGTTACACTAATCGGTGAAAACTGGGAGCATTTCTTTAAAATTTACAATAAAAAAAGAATTTATATTCCCTCCATTGTTATTACTATAGTGCTCAAAGTCTTAGCTAGAGTATTAAGCCAAGAGAATTGAAGGGGATGCAAATAGGAAGGAAAAAAGGCAGATTACTAGATCCAAGGATTCCACCAGCAAACTGCAAACCCTTTCAGCAGAGTAGCAGGGTATAAAACTCACCATACAAAAAGAGTGACCTTTCTACATACCAAGAGTAAACTCAGTGGAAACAAAGTTAGGGGGAAAACCCATTCATTATAGTTTTTTAAAATTGTTGTGAATAAGCTTACCCATGGAGGTAAAAGACCTCTACAATGAAAATGTAAGAAGCTGAAAAAAGAAATTGAGGAAGACAGGAGAAGATAGAACTACCTCTTGTTCTTTGACAGGCAGAATATTGTATATATTGCTATGTCGCTGAAAGCAATCTACATATTTAAAGCAATCCCCATCAAAATGACAATGACATTCGTCACAGAACAAGAAAAGGAAATCTTAAGCCTCATATGGAAGCACAATGCCTCTTAATAACGTATGCAGTCCATAGTAGAGAGAAGAGTGTGGGACGTGACACACATTCTGCCTCAGATAGTATTATATAGTTATTGTGACACATGAAGCATGGTACTGTACCAAAACCACTTAGGCTAGAATAGATGCCTCAGAAATAAAGCCGTATACTTACAGTCATCTTGTTTTGGAAAACGCTGCCCAAATTATAAATTGGAGACAAAATACTCTCATTTACAAATAGTTCTGGGGAAACGATTTACATGTAAAAAGACCACAACTAGATTTCTATTTCTCACCCTCCACAAGAATCAATTCAAAATGAACTAAAGGCATTAAAGTCTTTGACTATCTTTGACAAGAAACTTTGCCACTGTTAGAAGAAAATCTTAAGTAAAGTACTTGACGATACAGGAAATCTAAGTAAAGTACTTGACGACACAGGCACAGGCAAGCATTTTCAGTAAAGGACAGGAATACAACAGGAAATAGTTCTAAAAATTGACAAATGAGAGATTACATGAAATGAAAAATCTTCAGCACAGCAAAGGAAGCAACACTAGAAAGAGGAGACATCGACACAGAAGACAGGCCATTAATATTTAGGATGTATAAGGACCTGAGAAAAGTGAAACACATAAAATCAAAGCACCCCAATAAGTAAATGGGACAAAAAGCTGAATGGGCCATTCTACGTGAGGAAATACAGATGGATAATGAGTAGTTGGAAGAGTGTTCAGTATCATCAGGAAGACACCAAAACAGTTTTGAAATTCCATTTCATCCTTGTCAGAAAGGCTATGATCAAGAAAACAAATGACAACAAATGCAGGAGAGAATGTGGGGAACAGAGAACCCTTATTTATTGTTGGTAGGAACGCAAACCTGTGCAGCCACTATGGAAATAAGTATGGAAGCTCCTCAGAAATTAATTAGAAAGGTCATACCAACCTCCTATGTAACTCTTAGGTATATATTTGAAGGAAGCTAAGTCAGCATAGCACAGAAATACCTACATGTCATGTTTATTGTTACAATATTTGTAATTGACTAAAAGAGACCTAGCCTAGATCTCCATCAACAATAAAATGGATAAAGGAAACATGATGCATAGCCAGGCTGTTATGAACCTGTAAATAAAAAGTGAAATTATGACATTTGTTAGGGAAGTAGATGCAACTGAAATCATCATGTGAAATGAAGTAAGCTGAACTTAGAAAGTCAGATGCCGTATACATGGTTTATATATGTCTGTTTCTCATAACATCAGTTTTCCTCGGATACAACCTACTAGAGATAGTGTTGTGCAAACAGCAGACCTAAAATACAGATTTAACCATGCTGCAGTCCTATTTTAGACCTTTCAAATGACCCTCTTATTTTCAACTCTCAACCCAGTGCTCAGAGCTCACAATCTGGTACTCAAGCTACTGTGACTTGGATTCCCCTCTCCTGACACATCCATACACTACAGCCCACATTTTAGCTCATCACAAAACATACTTGAAGCACCTGATGCACCTCACAAGGCTGCACTTTCTCACTGGTGACATCTTGTTTATCTGTAAAAGCCAACTTCTGTGTCAGTCTTCTCAGAAACGACCATTTTTCTTTTGTTTGTTTACATTCTGAGAGATGTGTGAATAACCCAAGACTCCATTATTCAGGACCTGGCTGTGGCAAGTATTCAGTAGAGCTTGTTGAGGCTTGGGGCATAGATGTCATTTCTCTATTCTTTTCTCCTTAGTGATTGGTTAGGCCTTGACACTTGTAGAAAATTGCTTTTTTGGAGACCCAGTTTCACTTACTGTCATAAGTACTTCTGCTTGGTTTAGGTATGGCTTTTGCCATTCCATTCTGGGCAGTGGAAATCCCAAGGTCCTCTACCACAGTGACTTAAAGGTCCTGTTTAAACAAGTCTTCTCCTTATACCTCCGCTGAGATGACATTTGAAGGAAAAGAACATTTTCCTTTTGTTATGTTGAGCTAAACTTAACAGAAAAGCTAATACAGTTTTGGATACAAGATCAACCTGATTATGTATCAGGACATATATGAAATACTTAACAAAACTACGGAATCCAGCAAATGTTTATCATGTGGTTTATATGTACCAGACGCTATGCAATGCCTTCCAGAGAAATAAGAGGTGAGATAGTGTTACTCTTACTTAGAGAGCTCTGAGCTTGTAGCTCAGCTCAAAATGCACAGTAGCCATAACACAAGATTTGCATGACATTTGCTATCTGCTTATCTACTCCTTTGTGTGTAACACACACAAAGAAGTTTACTGACTGGAGTGATGGAGAAGTTTTTTTGTTGTTGTTGTTGTTGTTTTTAAATAATAAAATTTAATTGTTATAAAATTTTAGAGAAATGTTCCATATAACAGTACAAATCAATACAGTACTTCTAATGAACAACAAGTACCAAAGTATAAATTGTGCATAAAATTTTATCTAGTAAATTTATTTCTAGGAATTTAAGTTGACAAAATAATATGGGATATCTATCATAGTATTATATACAACGGTGAATTATGAGAAACATGCTAAGATTAAATACAGAATTAATAGTGAGATTACTTGTAGACATTTCTATAATCATTAAAATACTATTTTCTAGGCTAAAACTTTAGAAGCCAATATTATCATCATCTTATACTTTCGCATTATAAATATGATTAAAGTAAATTAAATCACTTTGTAAAAACATTTTGCAATTGGAAATTATTTCTGACAGATCAACTCGTACAGTTTTATAGGCCATTCATTTTTTTCTCCTTTGAAATGACAAAGGACACGCTGAGGAAGGGAGATGCCACGTCGGGCCCGCCATGCGCGGATGGCCATCCCGGACCAGTCCCCGAAGCTGCAGCACAGCTGGGGCAGGCACGGAGATAGGCCTAGGGAAGCCACAGCACTTGGCATCGCTGGTGAAGAACATCAAGAGCTTGGCAGGGGTTCCGCTCATTGGCTGGGTCTTGTGTACCACCCTGGAGGCGGGGGTCTTCAGAGTGTGTGGGTTTCAACAGACCATGATGAAACTGAGAATGTGGCCAGTTTGGTGCCCAGGTTCATCGAAGAAGCTCTATCTCACTAGATGCCATTGTAGAATTCCTGAATTATCACAATGAGGTTGACATTGTGGGGAATATCCAAGCTACGACTCCACGTTTACATCCTACTGACCTCCAGAAAGTTGCAGAAATGATCTGAGAAGGATATGACTCTGTCTTCTCCGTTGTGAGGCGCCATCAGTTTCGATGGAGTGCAATTCAGAAAGGAGTTCGTGAAGTGACTGAGCCTCTGAAGTTGAATCCAGCTAAGCAGCCTCGTCAAGACTGGGATGGAGAGTTGTCTGAAAACGGCTCCTTTTATTTTGCTAAAAGACATTTGGTAGAGATGGCTTACTTAAAGGGTGGGAAAATGGCATATTATGAAATGCGAGCTGAGCACAGTGTGGATCTAGACGTGGACATCAATTGGCTGATCCCAGAGCAAAGAGTTCTGAGATTTGGCTATTTTGGAAAAGAGAAGCTGAAGGAGATGAACCTTTTGGTTTGTAATATTGATGGATGTCTCACCACATTTTTGTTTCAGGAGACCAAAAAGAAATATCATCTTATGATGTAAAAGATGCTATTGGCATAAGTTTATTAAAGGAAAGTGGTACTGAGGTAAGGCTCATCTCAGACAGGGCCTGCTCCAGCAGATGCTCTCCACCTTAGAGCTGGACTGTAAAATTGAAATCAATGTGCCAGACAAGCTGAACGTTGTGGATGAGTGGAGGAAGGAGATGGGCCTGTGCTGGAAAGAAGTGGCCTATCTCGGCCAAGAAGTGTCTGATGAAGAATGCCTGAAGAAAGGGCCTGAGCGCTGTCCCTGCCGACACCCGCTCCGGGGCCCAGAAGGCCATGGGATACATCTGCAAATGCAACGGTGGCCAGGAAGCTATCCGGGAGTTTGCAGATCACATTTTCCTCCTGATAGAAAAGGTTAATAACACAGATGGGACCTCATAAAATTACAAAGCCTCTGTAAGGCAAAGGACACTGTAAATAGGACAAAACAGCAACCTACAGATTGGGAGAAGATCTTTACCAATCCTACATCCAATAGAGGGCTAATATCCAATGTATACAAAGAACTCAAGAAGCTAGACGCCAGAGATCCAAATAACCCTATCAAAAAATGGGGAAGAGGGCTAAACAGAGAATTCTCAACTGAGGAAACTCCAATGGCCAAGAAGCACTTGAAGAAATGTTTAACATCCTTAGTCATCAGGGAAATGCAAATCAAAACAGCCCTGAGATTTCACCTCATACCAGTCAGAATGGCTAAGATCAAAACCTCAGGTGAAGCAGATGTTGGCAAGGATGTGGAGAAAAAGGAACACTCCTCCATTGCTGGTGGGAATGCGAGCTGATACAACCTCTCTGGAAATCAGTTTGGCGGACCCTCAGAAAAAAGAACATAAAACTACCTGAGGACCCAGCCATTCCACTCCTGGGCTCCATATATACCCAGAAGATGCTCCAACATGTAATAAAGACACATGTTCCACTATGTTCATAGCAGCCATATTTATAATAGCCAGAAGCTGGAAACAACCCAGATGTCCCTCCACAGAGGAATGGATACAGAAAATGTGGTACATTTACACAATGGAATACTACTCAGCTATTAAAAACAATGACTTCATGAAATTCTCAGACAAACGGATGGATCTTGAAAATATCATCCTGAGTGAGGTAACACAGTCACAAAAGAATGAACATGATATGTGCTCACTGTTAAATAGTTATTAGCCCAAAAGTTCAAAATACCCAAGAGTCACTTCGCAGCAACAGTAGGGCTGAGTGTGAGGTCCCAGATGGAAGACTTGGAGAAGGGACTGAAGGAGCTGAGGGAGTTTGCATCCCCAGGGAGGCAGCAACAGTGGCAACTGGCCTGACCCATCCCCCCATACTCCTGGAGACTGACCCACCAACCAAAGAATACACATGGAGGGACCCATGGTGCTGGCCACATATGCGGCAGAAGAGGGTCTTGTTAGCCATCAGGGGGAGGAGAGGTCCTTGGGCCTGAGAGTGTTAGATCCCCCAGTATAGGAGAATGCCAAGAGGGAAGATGAGAGTGGGTGGGTGGGAGAGTTGGAGAATACCCCCATAGTGGCAGGGGGACGGGGGAGGAAATGGGGAGGTTCCAAAGGTGAGATCTGGAAAGGGGGAAACAATTAAAATGTAAATAAAGTAGGAAAAAATTTTTTAAAAAAAGACAGACAGACAGACACACACACACCACTTTAAAAATAATAAAAATAGTTTGTATCTCTTCTCTCTTGCTTCTCTCTTGCATCTCTTACCTCTCCCCATTCTCTTCCCCCCTTGCTCCACATGGTCATGGCCGACCTCTCTACTTCTCCCTCCCTCTCTCTTCCTTTCTCTGCCTCTATTACCCTCTTAACTCCCCTCCCCATGCCCTAAACTCTATTTCTATACTATAAAAAAAATAATAAAATAATAAAAATAAATGTCTTTTTAAAAAGACTTTCTCTTTGAACACTTACCTCATAGGCAGAGTGAGCAACTCTTCTTATATTTTCTCTATGATGTTTAAAAACATTTCTATGGTTTTTAAAATTATTTTTTAACCAATGTCCTTTTCTAAGCAATGGCTATGATCTGTTTCATAACAATGAAAATCGCCATGTGATTAATCCGCCAACACACCGTCATGAGAATGAAACTTTCCCTTTGCATGTCTGAGGTGAGCACAGAAAAAAAAAAAAAAGAAAGAAAAAAAGAAAAGAAAAGGTTAATAACTCACGCCCAAAATAGAAATTGTTGTAGTGTGGGGAAGGGAGAATGAAGCCTTTTTCATTTACTTTGATTTGGTTTTGATCAAGTCATGCAGTGTAATCTGCCGGTGTGTGATCTGATTTGTGAGATACCTTACTCTTCTCAAAGCTGAGTTTTCTCAAATCATTGTTTCAGAATCCACAACATAATTATGTCTGCTTTCCTCTTGATGAAAGGTAATTACTGAAGGATCAACCTAGTCTTTCTGGGACTTCTAGTGAATGCAAGTCAGACATCATAAACAATCAACTTTGTACTGTACCCTGTCAAACTGTGTTTGTGTGGTGTTAATGATACTGGGATTTTATTTATTTTAAGGCAGTGTGTCTGTAAGACACACCCGAGTTAATAAAGTTACAGTTCACAGGAAAAACAAAAAAGAAATGACAAAGGAAAGCTCACTTCAGTCAAAATAGCACACAACCTAATCTCATAAATCACAAGTTTAATGCTACTTGTTTTCAGTAGACTTTGAAACCCTTACTACTGTCACAGTCAACTAGAAATAAATGGACAACTCCTGACTAAATTCAGAGAATATAAATATTAGTCTTCTAAAATATACAGGACTCACCTCCCTAATGTGAACATAAAATTCAAATACCTCCAATGCTCTTCCTTGAAGATATGTTAGCTTCACTCTAAGCAAAGAGTACCATTCTTTTGTGTTTCCCAAGGCCATTACACTGAGACTCATCAGATACCTATAATACTTGCTGAAGTTACCCCTTAAATATTTCTAGTTCTGTAGTGACTATTTCTATAAAGTGTGGGGTTTTTTTCAAGACATTTAAGTTTTTTAATAGTTAAACCACAGATGTAGAAAATAGAAGAATTCAAAGTATTAGCAACAAATAAAATTGTACTAGTGGACTTTGGTAAAATTATATAAAATTATAATCATTTCAGTTATAATCACCATCTAAGAATGCTTTAGAAAACAGTCTCATGAGTCCTATCTATCCTTCTGAATGTGTCACTTACCTGAACTGTGCCATATTTGTGTATTTTAAACATATATTATTATTATACTGCCTGCTATTTTTAGAGCATAGATGCTCAGAATTGAGAGTTCATCTTGGTAGATTTTTCTTTTGACCAGTATGAAGTGTCTTTCCTTATCTTTTTTGATAACTTTTGGTTGAAAGTTGATTTTCTTTGATATTAGAATGGCTTTTCCAGCTTGTTTCTTGGGACCATTTGCTTGAAAATTGTTTTCCAACCTTTTACTCTGAGGTAGTGTCTGTCTTTGTCACTGAGGTGTATTTCCTGCATGCAGAAAATGTTGGGTCCTGTTTATGTATCCAGTCTGTTAGTCTATGGCTTTTTATTGGGGAATTGAGTCCATTGATGTTAAGAGATATTAAGGAAAAGTGATTGTTACGTCTTGTTATTTTTGCTGTTAGAGGTGGAATTATGTTTCTGTGGCTATCTTCTTTTGGGTTTGTTGAAAGAAGATTACTTTCTTGCTTTTTTTAGGGTGTAGTTTCCCTCCTTGTGTTGGTGTTTTCCATCTATTATCCTTTGTAGGGCTGGATTTGTAGAAGCATACTGTGCAAATTTGGATTTGTCATAGAATATTTTGGTTTCACCATCTATGATTATTGAGAGTTTTGCTGGGTATAGTAGCCTGGGCTGGCATTTGTGTTCTCTTAGGGTCTGTATGACATCTGCCCAGGATCTTCTAGCTTTCACAGTCTCTGGTGAGAAGTCTGGTGTAATTCTGATAGGTCTGCCTTTATATGTTACTTGACCTTTTTCCTTTACTGCTTTTAATATTCTTTTGTGTATTTGGTGTTTTGATTATTATGTGACAGGAGGAATTTCTTTTCTAGTCCAGTCTATCTGGAGTTCTGTAGGCTTCTTGTATGTTCATGGGCATGTCTTTCTTAAGGTTAGGGAAGTTTTCTTCTATAATTTTGTTGAAGATATTTACTGGCCCTTTAAGTTGTGTATCTTCACTCTCTTCTATACCTATTGTCCTTAGGTTTGGTCTTCTCATTATGTCCTGGATTTCCTGGGTGTTTTGTGTTAGGAGCTTTTTGCTTTTTGTATTTTCTTTTTCCTTCTTTTCCTTCTTTTTCTTTTTTTCTTTTTTCTTTTTCTTTTTATAGTATAGAATAGAGTTTATTCAGGGCACGGGGAGGGGAGTTAAGAGAGTAGTACAGGCTGAGAAAGGCAGAGAGAGGGAGAGAGTAGAGAAGTAGAGGCCAGCCATGACCACGTGGAGAGAGGGGGAGCAAGAGGCAAGAGGAGAGGCAAGAGATCAAGAGATGCTTTTTCCATTTTCTTTGGCTGTTGTGTCAATGTTTTCTATGGTATCTTCTGCACCTGAGATTCTCTCTTCTATCTCTTCTATTCTGTTGGTGATGCTTGCATCTATGACTCCTGATCTCTTTTCTATGTTTTCTAACTCTAGAGTTGTTTACCTTTGTGATTTCTTTATTGTTTCTATTTCCATTTTTAGATCCTGGATGATTTTGTTCATTTCCTTTGCCTGTTTGATTGTGTTTTCCTGTAATTCTTTAAGGGATTTTTGTGTTTCCTCTTTAAGGGCTTCTACCTGTTTACCTGTGTTCTCTTGTATTTCTTTAAGGGAGTTATTTATGCCCTTCTTAAAGTCCTCTATCATCATCATGAGAAGTGATTTAAGATCTGAATCTTGCTTTTCCAGTGTGATGGTGTATCTGGGAGTGGCTATGGTGGGAACATTGGGTTCTGATGATGCCAGGAAACCTTGGTTTCTGTTGCTTATGCTCTTACATTTGTTTCTTGCCATCTGGTTATCTCTAGTACTACCTGCCCTTGCTATATCTGACAGAAGCCTGTCCTTCCTGTGATCCTGGTTGTGTCAGATTTCCTTAGACTTCAGCTATCTCTGTGATCTTGTGATTCTGGGATCCTGTGACCCTAAGATCTTGGGTGTATCATAACTTCTTGGAGTCAAGCTGCCTCTGGGACGCTAAGATCCTGGTGTGACCAAGCTCCGTGATCCTGTGATCCTGTGATCCTCTGATCCTGGGCATGTTAGAGCACCTGGGAGTGAAGCTTCCTCTGGATGTTGTAGGACTGGCTGTGGAATTTGTGCCCAAGGTCTGCTCAGGGCACCAGCCCAGACCAGAAGGAACCCATGCCCCTGTTTGGGTAGAATTCCTGGGTGCCTGGGTGCCACTGGTCCTAATTACTCCCGGTGTTGGGACAGATGTTGTGTCCCAGAAGGTTTTATGGAAATTAAGCATGAACAAAGATTTGGAGACACACAAATGAAGGAGGGCCTATCCCCTATCAGTCAGGGAAAATAGGAAGAATAAATTTCTAGAACAAAGTAACAGTGCCAAGGGTAGAGCAGATGCTCCCCATGGACGGTAGTGGGCTGAATCTAGGTAGAGTAGGAGAGGGACAAGTTGTAGCTCAAGAAGTCTTTTCAGATTTTGGGTTCCTCTTCACTGACAATGGGAAGCCCCCAGAAGATACTTGACTGTGAGTAAAAAGTAGATATGAAAGACTGATACATATGAACTCACAGAAACTGTAACAGCATGCACTGGACCTGCACAGGTTTAAATCAAAGATCCTACATAGAGTAGGAGCGTGGAACTCTAAGTTTTCTTTCTTTGTTTCTTTCTTTCTTTCTTTCTTTGTTTCTTTCTTTCTTTCTTTTTTTGTGTGTGTTTTGTTTTGTTTAGGTTTTGTTTTTGGCTTATTGTATTTTGCTTGTTTGGTTTTGTTCTCATTTTGAAAGAAACAGAACATGAAGTTGGGTGGGGAGGGAGGTGGGGAGAATCTGGGAGTAGGTGGGAAAAAGAAAATTATCAACTATATTGTATGGAAAAAATTAAATAATTAAAAAAACAAAATATATGGACAAAAAATAAAGAAAAACCTTTCTCACCATATATACACGCACAAGTGTATAGGAAGACTCAATAAAGAACTAATTAAAACATCATTATATGTTGAACTCAAATACTGAAATGCCAGGAGCCTCCTGGCCTGGAGCAAGTTGAAATGAGACTCAGAGTTGGATTTAGGTATGGCTTTAAAGACAGATGGTCTCCAGATGGTCTAGCTCTCTAACTATAATACATGCTTTTGATAGCTTCTAAAAGGTCCTAAAAACTTTCTTGCTCTTTCTGAGGGTTAAAAGCTGCTAGTTTAGGCGATTAACACCTGTAGCCTAAAGGCAGGACAGTAAGTAAAGTAGCCTTTGTTCTATCTCTATCAGTCTGCTAGTTGAAGTCTCAGGAAGAAAAGGGGACTTTGGACAAGCGGTTTTAGCTTTTATTTCCAAGTTCTAAATAGTTTCCTATGAAAACTCTCTAAGAAAAGGGGAATAAGGATCTCTAAGTAAAAGGGGATAAGGGCATCTAAGAAAAGTAGGATAAAAAGTGCTAAGAAAAGTGGGACAAGGAGAATGCTAAGAAAAGGGGGACGAGGAGAATGCTCTCCTCTCCTTGTCATCAGCACTTATACATCTGTCAGAATACATGATCAGAAGGTAAAAGGTTCATCACAAGTTTACACATAAATTCAACTCATAAATTAAATACGAAGTTTACAACACAGAATGTTACATGCATATCCATTAGGAGCAATTATCTGGCTAAACATACATAACTTGTCATCAGCTTTGCAGGTTCATGGAGAGTTAAAAACCACAACTTTTGTGACCAAGGTATTATTAATGTTTTGTATAGATAAAATCAGTCTATATTTTATCTTCTGCCCTCGCACTTATAGTAAATCATTAGTTCCCTTTCTATGAATTTTGGTTAATGGTTTTACAACCTCTTGGAATATGCTCTGAATAGTAGATGCTTGCTTGCTATCTCAGATGCAATTAAGTAGTGACAAAGATAGGCAGAGTTCTCAATGCAGTTTTGATTATCAGAGAGAACCTAATAGCAGTCCCACTATAAAAGAGTTTAATAATTACTAATATAATTTTAGGAATTCTTATAGGATCATCATTAAGGATCAAGAAATCACTTATTTGTCTATATAGCATCACTATAAGACAGTTCATCTTTGTTTTTCTGCAGAGATCTGCTCAAAAGGGTGGGCTAATACCTAGTGATTGTTATATATATATTTAATAATAGTAGGAGGAAAAGCATATTGAAAACAGGAATCTTTCCTAAAATGGATTTCTTCTGGGTCTTGCCAACCAAAGCAAATCTTTCCTGGATTATAATCCAAGGCAGACCTATCTCAGGACAATCACCTGCTGGTTTTTAGCTTCTTCCTGAATGGATCTTGACACTGTAGCATGCATAGGCTATCCTTAATGATAACCTATCCCCTGGCTTTCTATTCCTTGGTTCGCTTCCCCCATCCTTTCTCTGTTCATCTCCTTTTGCCTTTCTATCCTTCGACCACCCACTAGTCAGGTTGTTTGGCACTTCTCTGCTTTGTTGGGCATCCATCCATCCACTGAGTTCACACCCAGTTGGGTCTCTCTGGAATCCTTTGAAGCCTTCTCCTGAACATAGGAAGGAAATTAGGGGAACTGCTTATATTTGGTTCATAGGAGAGCCTGCAGCTTAGTCTCTCCTTCTTGAGAAATGTTGCTCCTACTAGGAACCTTGTCACAGTGAGCCTCTAGGTTTTGTTTGTTTTTTAAGAAAAAAAAAACAACCAAAAACCAAACCAAACCAAAATAAAACAAACAACAACAACAACAACAACAAAATAAAAAACAAATAAGGAACTGGGAGCATTAGTTTATCTCTAGTGGATTTTTCTGACCATGGAGGCTTGACCCCACAAGACTGAAAGAGATCATGAAAGACACATAGATATGCTTATTCATTTCACTCGTTTGTGCTCCAACTGTGTTAATGTGTCAGGTTCAAAAGAAACTGAGGACAAATGTCTAACCAGGTACCTCTTAGCATACCAAAGAGATTTCTGATCTCCAGCCTCTCTCAGCATTGCAAGTATTTGTTTTAGAGTTCATGGCTCACCTCATGACTCTCAGCTCTTCTTACCCCACTTCTTACCCTAAACTTCTCCAGCTCATAAGCTTCCCTCTTCCCAGCTTCTCACTCCCATAGAACCCTGCCAATTCATCTACACACTCTCTTTTTGCTCTCTTGGTTCTTGGCCCCCTCCCTTGGTCCTCTCTTGTCTTTGCTCTGTCTTCTTTTTCTCTTGATCCCCTCCTCCCATGGCCCAGTTCTGTCTACTGGTCTTGTTTAGTCTACTACTTTCACTCCCTGCTTTGGACTCTTCCAGATACCTCTGGTTGTACTCTCCCTCAAATCTACAATTGAAAACTTCTTAGACCTCCACATAAAACCAGATACACTGAATCTAATAGAAGCGAAAGTGGGGAAGAGTCTTGAACACTTGGGCACAGGGGAAAAGTTCTTGAACAGAACACCAATGGCTTGTGCTCTAAGATCAAGAATTGACAGATGAGACCTCATAAAATTACAAAGCTTCTGTAAGGCAAAGGACACTGTAAATAGGACAAAATGGCAACCTACAGATTGGGAAAAGATCTTTACCAATCCTACATCCGATAGAGGGCTAATATCCAATGTATACAAAGAACTCAAGAAGCTAGACGCCAGAGATCCAAATAACCCTATCAAAAAATGGGGAAGAGAGCTAAACAGAGAATTCTCAACTGAGGAAACTCCAATGGCCAAGAAGCACCTAAAGAAATGTTCAACATCCTTAGTCATCAGGGAAATGCAAATCAAAACAACCCTGAGATTTCACCTCATACCAGTCAGAATGGCTAAGATCAAAACCTCAGGTGACAGCAGATGTTGGCAAGGATGTGGAGAAAGAGGAACACTCCTCCATTGCTGGTGGGAATGCAAGCTGATACAACCTCTCTGGAAATCAGTTTGGTGGACCCTCAGAAAAATGAACATAATACTACCTAAGGACACAGCTATTCCAATCCTGGGCATATACCCAGAAGATGCTCCAACATGTAATAAAGACACATGCTCCACTATGTTCATAGCAGCCATATTTATAATAGCCAGAAGCTGGAAACAACCCAGATGTCCCTCCACAGAGGAATGGATACAGAAAATGTGGTACATTTACACAATGGAATACTACTCAGCTATTAAAAACAACGACTTTATGAAATTTGCAGACAAATGGATGGATCTTGAAAATATCATCCTGATAACACAGTCACAAAAGAATGAACATGGTATGTACACACTGATAAGTGGTTATTAGCCCAAAAGTTTGAAATACCCAAGAGTTACTTCGCAGCAACAGTAGGGCTGAGTGTGAGGTCCCAGATGGAGGACTTGGAGAAGGGACTGAAGGAGCTGAGGGAGTCTGCATCCCCAGGGAGGCAGCAACAGTGGTGACTGGACTGACCCCCCGCCCCCCGATACTCCTGGAGACTGACCCACCAACCAAAGAATACACATGGAGGGACCCATGGTGCTGGCCACATATGCGGCAGAGGAGGGTCTTGTTAGCCATCAGGGGGAGGAGAGGCCCTTGCGCCTGAGAGTGTTTGATCCCCCAGTATAGGAGAATGCCAAGGAGGGAAGACGAGAGTGGGTGGGTGGGTGGGTGGTAGAATACCCCCATAGTGGCTGGGGGATGGGGAAGGGAATGGGGAGGTTCCAAAGGGGAGATCTGGAAAGGGGGAAACATTTGAAATGTAAATAAAATATGAAAAAAAAAAAAGAACTGAAAAAAGAAAAAGAAAAGAAAAAGAAAACTTCTCAACCATATCTTGGAGTAGTCATGTCCTCATTTTATCTAAGTATAGATTATTCTTCTTAACAGGCAATTTGTGTTGGTTAGGGCTTCAGAATAGGGAAGTAGTTATGCTAAAATCAGAAGAGTGAAAGAGCCAAGCAGGATGAGAGCTCCCCCACCCCTGCACGCTATGCCACCTCTGAGGAAGCAGCAGAAAGACCAGCAAGATTTCAGGTTCCTCCTTTGGGGAAAAGAGAAGTTGACCTCAGTAGTTTCTCCTGAAAGTTACTTACATGGTGCTGCAGCTTGTATCACTCTAGATACTCATCAGCTGGCATGGAGTTCTTTCTGTTCTTTTGTTTTCTACATCAATTGCTTCTTCTTTTTCAGAATACAAAAGGGCCAAAACTGTTTCGAGTCATTTCAGTCAAATCCTAGACATTAAGGAACAAATAGCAGTTAGCCCTATTGAATCCTGTCAAATGTCAGGGTCATGAAACACACACACACACACACACACACACACACACACACACAAACATACACACTATTTTAAACCCTGAGTATTGAGAGGGTAGCTTATTATAAGCATAGATAACTGAACATAGGAGGACTTTTGCAAGTGCAATGAAAATATACAAGGATTTACACACTAATAAAACATTGACAATAAAAATTTCCATATTAAGGCTGCACAAATTATTTTTGTTCTCATGGCAGTCAAGGAGTTCCTTCAGTTTTGGCTAGGCTGTCATGCTTCTTCAATAGAAGCCTCTGGATAAAATAACCACAAAGTAAGTCTTGATCAGGCCACAGTTGTTTTCATTCTGTATTTGTGTTGCTGAGATTGACCCCGGGCAAGCATGCTATGATAAATCCAAACCCTAGGCCAAAGAACTCTTAAAATATGGAAACATTGGCAATTCTTCTTTCATCATCTCTGTCTCTCTAATCAGCCTGCCCTACTTAATTCATAATGGATACAACTCAGAGCTTCATAACTGTTGCATGGCCTCAGTCTAGGACCATCATAGTTTGTCATTTAGGAAGTATCTCTATATTTGAACCTTCTAGAGTGACCTCTTCTAGTTATTTCATTCAGCAAATCCTTGGACTATCTATGTATAATATACTATAGTTTTTTCTGGACTGAAAACTATTTGTAAGATGGCTTTTTGTTGGTGTTGGTGGTGTAGATATCTATCTATCTATCTATCTATCTATCTATATCACACAACACAGTCCTGGTACATTGTTCTTTAGTGTGCAATTATAGAATGATATAATAAACATAGTTTTGACATATTATGGTGGACCTGCTCAGAGTGTATTGATGTAGGTTCTATTTTATATAAAATTCTACATATCATCTTAGCCAGGAATGAAGATTCATGGCCCCAGACTGTAGTCATAGTGGGTGATATTTTCCATGTCTTCAGACATGCTTCCTGATCAGCTACTTGCTTCATATCCACATTGCCGTCTGGGTACTATTCTGCGCTAGACCTTTTGCATTTTATTGATATATAAACTTCCTTTTTAAAATGGTACTATGTATGTGGGATTTTTCTTTTTCTCTTTCATCTAGCCTTAAAATATAATTATTTGGAAACTCTTCAAAATAAATTAAGTAAAGCCACATTTTTTTTTTTAAGTTAAAGGTAGTTCCTTTTTGGACAAATATTTCAAAAATATAAAATCAACATATAGTTTGAAGTAGTTTTGATTTTAATGTATTTCAACTATTCAACAAAACTAGCTATTTGCCTTTCCTGGGTCCAGACTTAAGGCAATAGGTAGAGCAAGAAGAAGATATGGAAAAGGTACCCTTGACTACAGAAGACTGTTGAAATTCTTAAGCCACATTCTTATATTACTTTTTCAGAAATTCTGAGCATCATAAGACTGTGAGAGAGGGGGAAACCATCCTCCTATCATTGTGGTGGTTCTTAGGATGCTCAAATACCATTAGAGATTAGAAAGAGTTCTGGCCTTGGGATCTGTGAGCTAACAGAAATAGTCACAGAGGACTTTTGCACGGTAAAATATTAGAGGACTGTCATGGCTCTAGAACCATGAGCTGTCTGTTCTGTATAGATACTCCAAGAAGAAAATTCTCTGTAAGTAGATGTGAGGAGATAATCTGAGGAAAGTGCTGTGAGAGGAGGTAGGGAGGAAGCCAGAAGAAACTGGCGAGCTGGAAGAGAGTAACTCAGGACAGACCCTTGTGAGGAAGAAGGAAGAGTGTGGGAACTGGGGTTGAGCAGCTCCCAGGTTAATATAATCTACATGTTGCTAAGTTGTATAGCTAGTTTCCTTCTGAGGACATTGGCTTGTATGGGAGTGTGGCTTCACAGTCCTGCCTTGCTGTCACTGAATGGAAACAGACAGTGGGGCCTGTGGCCTCTAGTGCAGTTGGTGGTAGGTTTAAGACAGGTCAGCTGGCTTTGAATTAATAACTCCTGTGTGTTTCCACATCTACCACAAGTTTCTATCTCCTAGCACTCTAAGCAGTCTCTCTCCCTTCCTTCTCAACTTTATAGTAATGGTTTACAAATACAAGTTGTAAATGAATTTCCCTTCTGTGTTTGCCATTCCTCATAAAATGCTGATTCAAAGAATCAAAGTCGTTGCGTGTATGGAAGGAGGGAAATGGAAGGAGGAAACATTTGATATTTCTAAGGATGTGAATTGTTTCTAAGTCTCCACCACTGGTTCTTCAGCTTGAAGCTGTCAGGCAAACATAGCTCCTCATTTCCATGCAGTCAGCGGCTACTTTCACTGCTACATACTTAGGTGAGGAGACTTAAGGTCCAACTCAAAGCTTCAGTGTGGCCTTAACCATTGATTTCACAATCTCCACTAAGCTCAAAAAAAAAAAAAAAAGATATATTTTCTCTTAACTTCAAATTGTAGACTCTGGAAGTTCTGCACTCACTGGGTCAGGGGATAACTGAGAAGCCAAATCATCATTCATTCATGACAGAGTAGCATCATGAAGCGCCTACATCTCACCAAACAGACACAGTAACAGCAGTATTTAGGTCATCTCCTTTTGGCTTCACCCCAAGCCTCTAAAGTCAGTCTAGATGGCTTCCTTTTTCAAGTTCAGGCCAAAGCCACAATAAACAGGAAGAAGGATTTGTCTACAACTGAGATGAGGCACTATGACTTTAATTTCTCCCATGACTTCTAACCCAGATAATGGATAATTATGTGATATAAGGAGATATTTTAAGGACTAAAGAGGTGGCTTAGGAGTTAAGAACACTTGCTGCTGTTGCAGGGATCCCAGGTTTTGTCCTAGCATCTGCACCAGGCTGCCTGTAACTCATGTTCTAAGGAATCGAACAGCCTCTTCTAGCTTTGTGGGTATTCATACACATGATACATATACATACACTCAGGTAAATCCAAAGAAAAAAATAAATGAATACTTAAAAAGAAGTATGTACTGAGTTGAGTTTAAAGCCAGATTGTTTTCTATCAGAAATTATAAACTGATGAAAGGAGCTAACTCTTTCTCTTCTCAACCTAGTATACTTACTTCTCAAGTGTACTATTGCCAGAGTGACTTTGGATGGCCTCTAGTTCCCAACTACTTACAAGGATCTTGTTTCTCTACATCCTTTCATTTTTGACTTTTAAACTGAATCATAAGAGGAAGAGGAAGTGGTGTGTTGCTCTGAAACATTTTCCTCCTTCACAGTTTGAACTTTGGCTTTCACACACAGCCCACGCACAAAAGTGACGAGAAGGAAGGACACTGTGACATGATGCAAACAGAAATTCCAGCAACCTCCAGATATGATTAGGGTTCCTCCCCTGACAAACCCTATCTTTGCAGTCTTTGCCTCCTTGGCCTCTAGGTGGACAGCTCCAGTCAGCTCTGCCAAGGAAGATGACTGACTATGAGTTCATGTATATTTATTCCCTGGCTGAGAACTATCTTCAGTATGTCCTGCAGGTACCTGCCTTTGAATCGGCTCCAAGCAAAACGTCCAGAGTGCTACAAAGAGTTGCTTTCTCCGTTCAAAAGGAAGTTGAAAAGAATCTGAAGCCATACTTGGATGACTTTCATGTGGAAACCATAGATACTGCCAGGATAATATTCAACCAAGTGATGGAAAAAGAATTTGAAGATGGCATCATTAACTGGGGAAGGATTGTGACTATATTTGCCTTTGGGGGTGTTCTCCTCAAAAAACTTCTACAAGAGCAGCTTGCCCTGGATGTAGGTGCTTACAAACAAGTTTCCAGTTTTGTGGCAGAATTCATAATGAATAACACAGGAGAATGGATACGGCAGAATGGAGGCTGGGTATGTGTGATGACTTTTATATATATATTCTATACTCAAGAATAGGAATGAAGAATTTCCTTACTAATTAAAACAAACAAGAAAATAATAGTCAAAAGTCTTCAGTCTGTTTTTATGCCTTATTTTTAGATGTTCTTAATTAAAATTAAACAAAACAAAAATCCCCTGGGTCATTTCCAATGGCCCCTACTGGAAAGGGTTTTTAAAATAAGATTTATTTATTTATTTTGTGTATGTGAGTACACTGTAGCTGCCTTCAGACACACTAGAAGAAGGTATCAGATCCCATTACAGAGGTTTGTGAGCCAGCATGTAGTTGCTGGGAATTGAACTCAGGACCTCTGGAAGAGCAGTCAGTGCTCTTAACTGCTGAGCCATCTCTCCAGCCCCCTCTTTTATAGTTGGAGAAATCTGTGTCTCCAGCTTTAATTCTAGCTGTGAGGTCTGGACTTGAGAACAGCACCATTTAATCATATCTTCAGAATCAGCAGTGTAGATCCCCAAGTGCCTGGCTTTTGCTAGGGATTCTCTTGACAATCTAGTACAGAAAGAGCTGGGATTAAATATTGTCATATGTACTTCATTGTGTTATAATAGTCAGCCATATGTACAGTTTTGTACATTCATTTCTTACACACTGACTTTTTCCATTTTCTTAGCACACTATCATGTGTGGCTAATCAGACTCCCCTACAACCCTTTGTCACTAGGGATCAAACCTACAGCCTAATGTGGTCTGAGCATATGTTCTATCAGTGCACTGTATCCTCAGCCTTATGGTTAGTCTTTTTGGGAAATATTTTACAAATCAGTATCTGGGCTATCCATGGAAGTGCCCATTCTGGAATCAAGGAAACAAAGATTAAGAGGGCCAAAACTTCAAGGTCATCTTCAACTACATAGTAAGTCAGTAGAAGGCCACCTCTGGTCACATGAAGGACTCTTTCATCTCCCCCCGCCAAAATAGTATTTATTTTATAACTGCTTTTGTCTACCCAGGGTACTTAAAATAACATTTTAAAAAATATTTTATGGCCTGAGGAAGTACATCAATTGTGGAGTCCCTGTATTGTGTGAACAAGATCTCTAATTCAACCCCTAGCATCATAAATAAAAATTAAAAGAGTTCTTGATATGTTTTGTTGTATGTACATGTCGTTGCAGAGCTGGTCTCTTCCAGATGGAGTATATTTATTTGAATTATTTCCAGACCTTTTTTTTTGTCACAAGTAATGTTTTATTGAACACATTGTATAGATACAGTTTCTCCTGTGTGTAGCTATGTTTTCTAGGGTAGATATTTGCTTGTAGAGTTATTTGCTCATGGTGTATATCCACTTTGAAATTACTGGGATTTTCTCTTTCATAGTGGTTCTACCAAATTATAAACCTGCCAGAAACATGTTTAAGAGTTTCCAGTATTCCCTTGGTACAAGTAGACTAATATAAGGTCCTAGTAATATATTAAATTTCTCCACTTTGTTATAGTAAATACATACACTTAATTATCATGTGTTAATTCATATCTCTTTGGTTACTAGTACAGCTTCTCTTCATGTTGAGCATAGATTCATGTCTATTGACTAACTCTTAGAGTTGCCTGTTTATATCTTTTGCCTAATTTTCAATGGCTTTATTAACTAATAGGAACTCTAAACATTTTTATATGTGGCAGATTATTTTTGTTTATCTTCTAAAATTGTTTATGTCTTCATTAACTATAAGTATTTAAAAGTTTGATGCAATTGACTGTATTGAACACTAGCTGTTCCATTTCTGTTTTGTTGTAAGTCTACTTGCTTAGTGCTGCCTTACTGTAAGTCAGTCCTCATTTTCAATGTTTTCTAACTCTGCTTTCTAACTTGGCCTTATTTGGGTCTAGCTAAAACAGGTCAGATATTATGTTTCTTCTGGTTGGCTCTGGGAGGAACTCAAACAAATTTCTGCTGCATTGTGTACACCTTAACTGAAGATAAGTGTCTTATAGCCCAGAGGCCACAAATGAGCCTATAGCCAAGAACCTTACAAGCTCTATAGGTAATAGTTTCCATTGTCTAGCACAGCATGTGGAAGACACAGAATATTTGTTACTCAAAAATCTAACTCCTTAGAAACATATTGTGTGAATTCTTAAAATTCAAATGAATGAAGGGTTTGGAATGGTCTCTTAGAATCTCTAGAAATGTATTGATTAACTCTACCTTAATAGAGGTATGAAAGAACCTCTCTCTCTCTCATACACACACACACCCTTCACAAAGCTCCTATACAGGTTCTCAGATCTTTTCTTTTATAGTTGGGAGCTTATGTTGTCAACATGATAAAAGAGGTGTTTGAGATCATTTTCAAGCAATCTCAATACTGTATTCCAGCTAACAGAAATCACTTATTCTGCTAATGGCAAAAAGTGCTATATAGTGAGCCAGTAGACACAGGCATGGCAAATTGGTACCTTTTCTTTTTTTTCACAGTGACACTGACAAATCTGCTCTGATGATTTAGTTCACTTTGGATGGTTCATTTTTCAGAAAACACACAGCCACATGTCTATGCCAATGGTCAGGTAGCCCAGTAAGAAGGGGAAATGGATATTTTACAATTTTTCCTTTTTCCTTTTCTGAAAGGGAAACCTCTAAGTTGATCATAAAACATGATACCTATGGTCTCATTACACTTGAACTATGCCTGGAAACACTATGAGAATTTCAGTGCAAGATGTGTAGAAGCACAGCAGAGATATGAAGAGCACTAACTCCAAGCAAAACAGGGCTGGTTTCATTTCAGGGCTCAGTGCTTACCATCCATGTGACCGGAACAACTTATGTAACTTCTCTATACTTTGTTTCCTCATTGGTAAAATAAGGCCATATTGCAGCCTATCTACTGGGGTTGGCATAAGGATCACATATGTTACTTACACACAAAGGATCCACAGCAATTCCTACAAATGAACACCCAGTTCAATTTTAAGACCATTGTTATTACTAAAAAATGCTAACATTAATACTAACACTAATACTGCCTAACTCCCATTTAGCAAATCTAAGTATGTTTAGACTCCAAAAGTTGTATGGTTCACTTGAGTTAGGAATTAGTCAGCATGGACCTCAGGTGCACTAAGGGGAAAAACATGAAATTAATTATCAGTAATGGGGTGGATAATCTCACTCCTTCCAGCTCTCTCCTTCTCCTTCCATTTCTTCTCTTTCTTCCCTCTCCTCCTTCCTCTGTTCTTTCCTTCTCTTACTTATTCCCTTCAGTTTTCAACCTGTCATCTCTGTTTTTCTTCATCTTCTACATTTTCTATTATTTTCTCCAGTCCCCTCTACCAGTTTGAAGTGCATGGTTGGACTCATAATGTCTGATAGATTTAATGTAATTTTTTTTTGTTGCTATCATCAGCATTTGGGAGGAAAAGACACTTCCTAAAGCCACTGAGATACATTTTAGTAGCTGGATGTCTATAGTCTCAACTGCTCAAAGGCAAAGACTAGAGGAACATTGTTTGAGCACAGGGGAATTTCAAGACCAAGTGTCAGTAAGACCCTGTCTCAAAAACTAAGAACGCACTTAAGATGAAACTCAGTGTCTCACCCTTTGGAAATTATGCTTTGATTTGATTCAGGTGATTTTCCTACTTCCATAATGAAGCACTTTTCTGTGTCCAGGCTTATGGATTAAGAAGAGTACTTGGTCATTAGCTTCACAGGGAGTTGAGAGGCTATACTTTTATACACAACACTTCATGCTTAGCATAGGCCCTATTGAGCAGAGAGTACCTGACACATAGCTATTGCTGTCAGGAACTGACATAGAAATCGGAGGCTTAAACTCTGAAATTTCCTACTTATTAGAGGCATAATCTAAGATAAGTTGCCTAGGAAGTACTCCAAGATTCAGATTTCCTACGTAATATGTATAAAATAATATACCATAATATAATAATGTAGTATAAACATAATATAATGAAGACAATAATACCTACACTAAAAGAATTAGAAAGCTTTCTCATAAAAGTAGTTTGTGAATATGTAAATAGAATTAGGTGAGTATGGGGAGCACATGGGCAATTCCAAGAAGTTTAAATATAATTTTTAAAATTGCTCCAAATACAAAAAGAAATCCCCTTTAGAAGTAGGATACATCAAATTGGTCCCTTGCAAGTAACCAGAATAGTAAGAGTTGTAAGAGTTAAGCTAAGAGGTCTTATCCTCTTTTCCTTCCCTTCCTCCCCCCCCCATTTTCTTTCTTCCTGCTTTAAATAATGGTGTTGTTAGTTTGGTGACAAAGTGAATGGGCAGAGTGGATATACCTATGCATACAGATGACCGATTAACTATCCGTCTCAGTAAAGGTATTTCTAAAGGTATATAGTCAGGACCTGTGAATGCTGAGCACATGCTCCACCACTGACTGAACTATAGCCCAGTCCACCAAAACCAGCTCTTGAATGAATTATCTTTAGAGAGCTGACTGTATATCTGCTTATCTCTTTCAAAAAAATTTTTTTTTGATTATTGGTGCACTATATGTTACCTGATTTGTAAGGCTATAATACTGTACACAGTAAATTATAAGAAAAAGGAAGTTGTTTAGGATCCTGAGAGTGCCAGCATCCAAGGGCACCAGCATTGATGGGCTACATCTGGTAAGAGCCTTCTTGTTGAAATATGGGGGAAGGGCCCAGGAAGTAAGGTAGGAAGGCAGAGATGGAGGGAAGGAAGGAATGGGAGAAGAAAGATAAATAGAGGGCTGACAATACCTTTCATAACAAATCCACTTTTCAGATAATGGTCTTGATCTGGCCATGGAGGGTGTATTCTCATGACCAAAGCATCTCTTAAAGATTCCAACTCAATTTATCAAAATAGCAATTAAAACTCAACATGAGTTTTGGAAGGTAGTCAAACCATGGCATCTCAGACATTGATTAGCTCTCCTGTTAATAAAAGATCATTTTAGAGGCTACCACTTGACCTATATGATATATGATTATGAATATTCTTGGAAGGGGAACACAAAATGTCTGAATACCCCGAGACTGTGGGAAATACATGAGAATGTAAGGTTAGGAGAAGAGGAAACAGGGGAATGAGCAATGTCTTCCTTCTGTTGAGACATGACACCATGTGTGTCACAGCTGACCCTTTGGAGAGCACGCAGACACTTTCTTGTTCAGTTATTCACATGGGAAATTCCCCTGACTGGTGATGATTTCCCTGGTTTGCTGGTGATTCCACAACTATTAATTTCAAGATCTTCAGAGATTTCCAGAGTCCTCTAACTCTCAAGAAGTGGCATCTGATTCACGGTTTTTTAATCCTGGAACTTACAAGATGCAGAGCAAATGTTTGCTAGATAAAGATAAAAAATATCAGCAGTGGTGATGCAGAGAACGTACAAGCACAGTCTGGGTATATACCTCAGTTGGTAAAGTACTTGCTTACCATGCACAAAGTCTATTCCCAGCACTGCCTGAATCCAGCATGATGGGACATGGCTGTAATCCCAGGGCTAGGAGGTAAAGACAGATGATTCAAAGTTCAAGGTCATTTCTTGCTACTTGGTGAGTTCTAGGCTGGCCTGGGCTACATATGATCCTGTCTCAAAACAACAAAAATAAATAAGTGTTTGTAGTCTTTCTTGTGTTTGTTTTGAAATACAGGGAATTAAAAAGAGGGTAATGTTTGCATTCCAATCTTGGTCCAGGCAAAGAATTATGCTATCTTTTATTAATTTGTAGCACAGTGTCTTGCTCTGTAGCTCAGGCTGACTTGGAACTCCTGTGTAGGTGACTTGCTCACAGTAATATCCTGTATCTGTCTCACAAGTACCAAAACCACAGTGTGCTACCACACAATGAGTTCTGTTAACTTAGGTAACTTTGCTCCCCTGAGCCTCAGTGTACTCATTAGATAAAACAAGAATTAGCATAAGGGTAGAAGTAATTGCCAATCAACAAAGAATTATAGATTTTAAGTTGTAAAATGTTACAGTGTGCTACAATTTATTGGGGTGTGTGTGTGTGTTCTGAGGCTTGAATCATTTCTACCAGCCTGGGTTTTCCTAGTTAAAAGAAAAAGGCTAGTCCCAAAAGAACTTACAGTGGAAATAATCATTTTCTTAGGCTCAAGTACATTGGTTTAGTTTGGATTTACTATGAGTCCTTATAATTCTCAGGGGAATACAGTTTATAAATATAAATAGTAATATATTTTTCAGTGCTAAGCAATTGAAAGATAAATAGAAGAAAAAGAGAAAATTCCTTTCCCTAGAACTTACAGCCAATGAGCATCAGAAACAAAGCTACTTTGAGTGAAGAGGAAAGTATTACTCTTTGGATTTTGAATATCTGATAGGCAAAACAAAGTATAACATCTCAAACATGATTTCATACTGTCTACACACTGACAGAATATTCAAATACTTAATATACATTGAATTACATATGTTTTCAAATTATTATTACTTTTCCCTTTTTCACTTCTGGCAGTTTGAATAAGAATGGACCGCGTGGGCTCATATTCGAATGCTTAGACAGGGAGTGGCAGTATTCAAAAGAATTAGAAGAATTAGGAGGTGTGGCCTTGTTGGAGGAACTGTGTCAATAAGGGGTGGGCTCTGAGGTTTCAAAAGCCCAGGCCAACTCCAAACAACTCCAACTCTGTCTGTCTGTCTGTCTCTGTCTGTCTGTCTGTCTCTCTCTCTCTCTGCCTATGAGATCAGATCAGGATATAGGTCTTATCAGCCTGTGTGCCACCATGCTATGATGATAATGGACTAACCTCTGAGACCAAAAGCAAGCCCCCAATTAGCAAGCCACCTTGGTCATGTGTGTCTCTTTACAGCAAAAGAAGATTGACTAAGATACTTCTTAATATGTGGCTACAAAACAAATTAAGTAAAATTAGCATATGTAGCTGAAACTATATTTCTATTGGGCAGTGTTTCTAAAGGTTTCTAAAGGAGTTTAGCCTCGGGATAGAGAACAATGTTGAGAATGTAATGACTACAGGTAGTGAGAGCAGTGTGAAGATTATCTCACTGATTTTTAAATGTTCAATTTGTTCTCATAGGAAGATGGCTTCATGAAGAAGTTTGAACCCAAATCTGGCTGGCTGACTTTTCTGCAGATGACAGGGCAGATCTGGGAAATGCTCTTTCTCCTCAAGCAACACTACTGACCAGAGAGAACCCTGGCTCCCTTGAGAATGATTACCAGCACTTGGTATTTCCATTTACAAACAGATAACATACAGGACGAAACTTGACTTTCCAGAGTTGCAGATATTTTGTTTCCACTTTAATGAATAAATTACTAATATTTGTTTCTGTATATGTTTTATGATTTCAGTTTTGAGTCTGTCATTCAATACAGGGGTTAGGTATTGAAGTAAGGACTGATGATAACCTGGAAGGGTCCTTTTTTTTTTTTTTTTTTACCTCTACCATGAGGTAAAGACCTTTTCATTAAGGGTTTGCTCATGATCTAAAAGGCTATGTTACTAGGTTAAACCTTACAGAGAAGATATATATATCCATCCTCAGAGCTCCTGGCCTTTTAGTTTCTCATTGATGCCCTCGCCTCAACCTTTACTCTTCGGCCTTTCATTTGGGGTCCATGGATAGGATAGCCGGATAAGCAATGTTGTGACTAAAAGGAAGGCCTCAAGTCATTGTCCTCTCCGACCTTCTCTTGCCTTCTTTCTCTCTCCAACCCACATTTTCTCCCAAGGCAAGACACAAAAAGTGAAATTCATTTTTCCCAAGTCAAATCATAGTCAATAGTCAGGTTATATATGATCAGTCTGACTTTCTGCTTCTACAGCAAGAAACTGGAGAGGTTTGAAAAAAAAGCAGCTAAACAAAGGAATATCAATCCATTATTAAACTCGATTTGTGTGTGTGTGTGTGTGTGTGTGTGTGTGTGTGTGTGTGAGAGAGAGAGAGAGAGAGAGAGAGAGAGAGAGAGACTGAGAGACAGAGACAGAGAAAACTATTTTTTGTTAGACCATGTTCCAATTTTTTAGATCAAGTTTGACAGCGATATAGAAATCCTCTATTTTGGTCTAGATCACTTGCATTATATTTCCCTTGAGGCTATTGGTAGATTCTGTAAAGAAAGATCCCCTCTTTCCAAGGCCAAGTATATCTTTACAAGGAATTTCAATTATGAACAGTACCTTGGAGGTGATTCCTAACTGAGGGAATAAAGACACTGGGCAAGAACTTAACTTCTGGTCTTTCTGTTTCCACATCCTGAGGGCTAGGATTACAGATATGTTACTGCCTCTTTCAGTTTGTGTGGAGCTGGAGGTCGGGCCTCCAGGCTTTGTGCCTATAGCAATGGCACCATTTCCTAAACAGACTGGTCTTCTATTTTATCACTACCTTTAAACAGGAGAAGTTGAAAGGAATAAACAAGAAGACCAGGTAGGAAGTTACTTAGACTCTTATTGAGGTGAGTGAGAATCAGTTATCACTTTTGAGCTCTGATGCCCACAGTGAGCCATGTGTTAGAAATGTTCCCTGAAACAGTGCCACCAGATGGGGGACTAAGTGTTCAGACATGAGACTGTGGGTGGGGGAATTTCACCTTCAAATCTTGAAACTGTGTTGGTTTTAAGGCACACATCTCACTGTGTAGCTTAGCATGACCCTATCAGCACAGTCCTCCTGCCTCAGTCTTCTGAATGCTGAGAGTAGAGGTGTGTGCCACCACGTTCAAGATATTTTATGTGAGCTTTCTTTGCTTTTGTTTTGAGTCAGGGTCTTGCTATGGATCCATGTAGCTTAGAATGGCTTAGAACCTTCAAGGTTCAGACATTACCCTGTGAGACCTTTAACAACCCGTCTTCTAAATGAACAAGTGATCTCTTCTTCCTTTGTTTCAGCTACCCATCAGTATCAAGTACAGCTTCCCCTAGTATCTGAAACTTTTATGCTGTTCAGTCTTCCTATGATTCTGATTTCTACTGGAAATAATGGCTCCAGATGATTGAAAACATTGGGGAAATAGAGATATCAGTGATCCTGTCATGGTGCCTTACCTGTTAGTCCTTAGCATTCCTTCTAGGCTCTGCCCAACAGTTACCTAGCAACAGCCAGGCAGGTGCCTGGCTTGCTATAAAAGGACTGCTTATTTAGTCTCTGGGGGCTCTCTCTGATCTCTCTCTCTCTCTCCCTGCCTCTGGTCTCTCTGTCTCCTTCCCCCTCCCCCTTCCCCATGCATTCCAGGCCAGCTAGCTTCTTCTCTTCTCTCTTCTTCTTCTTCTTCTTCTTCTTCTTCTTCTTCTTCTTCTTCTTCTTCTTCTTCTTCTTCTTCTTCTTCTCCTCTTCCTCCTCCTCCTCCTCCTCTTCTTCTTCTTCTTCTTCTTCTTCTCTCTCTCTCTCTCTCTCTCTCTCTCTCTCTCTCTCTCCTCTCTTTCTCCTCTTTCTGTCTCTATTCCCTTCTCAACCCTCCCTTTCCATGCCCCCCTAAAAGCTTCATTTTATACTAGACCTGTCTTATGACTGGTACTTGGAGGGGGTGCCTCAGCATAGGCACCATACCTCATTTTAGCTGTGATAACACATGCAGATTCATGACCCTAGACAACTTTACATGATAAGCTTGCATGCAGTTATAGGTACAAATATATCCTTGAAGGAAATGTACATACATAACTCATATATTTTTGTCAAAGCTATCATGATTTTTGCAGCACTGGTGATGAAACTAAGAACCTTGTACACACCAGACACTTTACCCCTGGGTTATGCTGTTAGACTACCTATTATCTGTTGAAGGGATGTGTCTATATAGGGTGCCACATATAATTACCATGGATATCCAGAAAAGCCCTGCCCTCAGAATTTAACAGCAGCAATTTAACACATACAATTATTTTGTTGTAGTGATGGTGATAAAACCCAGGACTATATCCATGCTAAGTTCTGTTTCTTCCTGCAAATTAATAGTTGATGAATACATTGATTCATGGTAGTGATTCTCAAACATTATTATGGGTAGGAATCACTTGAGGACAATGTTAAGATAACCATTTGGACTCCCTAGGTCTGAGGATGGCTCAGGATTCTCCATGTCTAACATCTTTGTAGGAGAAACTGATTCATACACCACACTCATGTTCAAGTATTGGTAAATGGGCATTACATTGGCACACTGACATGAATTATTAGGTCTAAAAGCATAAGTATGCAATCCCAGATGTAAGAGAATTCAGTGTTTGTTTTACTCTCCATGATAAAAATTCTATTCATCTTTGTTCTCTCTCTTCCACCTTGCTTTATCTCCTGGCACTTATATATCGTATGGAACTGAACTACATATCCTTTTACACGGGTTCCAGAGAACTCAGCTCCTTGAGCTTGTGTACCAAGCATTTTACCAACTAAACTATTTCCCCAGTTCTGAAAAATTAACATCCATCTCCAGAAAGGGCCTGCCATTTGTTATAAAAGCGGCCAACTGACTGAAAAATAGAGAGGAAGGAACTTTGTGGTAAAGGAGAATGTTTTATCCATTGACCGGGAGGAACCAAGAGTCTCCTGGTATGATGTACGCATATCTGTCTTGCTTTGCCCTTTTGATGCTTCTCCAGCCCTGTACTCCACAATTAGATGAATAATTGAGCCCTGGGGTATAGTTGACAGCCTTTGTTAGACCCTCTGCAGAAGCATGGATACCTTTTGTGGGTTGTGAGAGAGGGTAAGCTTACTGGGCTACGTGCACAGTCCCCAGCTATCAAGCACGAAAGGTCAAGGACGCCACAGCATGCTGCTATCCACGGCCACAGGACAGGAGTCTGTTCAGATGCCTAAGTGGCCTGTGCACCTCTGCTGGTTTACAGAGGCAGGGGGCGTGATCAGGAATTTGGAGTCCGGCCCCTGGAGCTCCGACCTACGGACCCCGCGCGGCCTAGGGTGATGGGCGTGGCCGGGGCGGTGCTTGCCAGGAAATGGCGGCGGTCGCAGTAAGTAGTGCCAAGCGGGGCCTGCGGACGGAGCTGAAGCAGCGCTTGCGGGCCTTGAGCGCGGAGGAACGGCTGCGCCAGTCTCAATTCCTCACACAGAAGGTGCGAGAAGACTGCCGGGAGTTAAGGTTGGGCTTGCGGTCTGCGCAGGCGCACCTTTCCGGGTCGCGTGCGCGTTCTCTTGGGCGCGCGCGTCAGCGGCCAGGGGCTGGCTCTGGCTAGCCCCGGAGCTTCAGAGGGAGCTTGGTCCCGGGCAGGTTTGTTCATTCAAACCGAGTTGTTTTGTTATTGCGTGGAAAGGCTTTGCAGCCAGCTTTAGGAAATATAGAGACTGTCGAATCACTCTCCGGTTTAAATGTAATCCACTCGCATGTGTTGAACACCTAGTAAACCGTATTTCTGTGTGTTGGGTAACAGAGATGATGACAAAGGTTGCTGCCCCTAACGGATCCGAGGATGTTGCAGAGGAAGGAGACAAAAAAATTGTAGAGTTGGGGATATGGCTCAGAGATAAAACTGTTCAAAAATGCGCTATATTTTATTTGTCCATATTTAGAACATACATTGAATTTGGGTCTGTTTTCTTAGGAGTTTTAAATAGCCTGTACCTTCATTTTGGCAAAACTAGACTCAGAGTTTTATCTACAAGTAGTTTACTGTTCATATTGTGATTTAACTGCATTCACTGCACAGCCACTTATACCTTGGGTTGCTGCTTCTGAGTTCGGGTTGTTTCTGGAACTCATTGCCTTGTTTTTGGCTCTTTTATTACTTAGCTTTCCTAGAGTATGTCCTCAAAGGAATTACTTTAAAGACAGTACCTATACGATTGGCGTTATTTGTAGTTGATACGTATTAGTGTTTTGCTTGCACGTATGTAAGTATATTGCGTGTGCACCTGGTGCCTTAGGTTAGAAGTGGGTGCCAGATCCTTTGGAACCAGATGGAGTTCAGGAAGGTTGTAAGTCCTTATGTGGGTGCTAGAAATTGAACCCAGGTTGTCTGCAAGAGTGGTAAGTGATCTTAAACTGCTGAGGCATCTCTCTAGACATAACTTTTAAATATAGTAGATGTTAAAAATATTTTCAACTCTAATTTGACTGATCCATTTATTTCAAGTTTTTAATTCTTTTTTTTTCTCATTCTGCTTAATCCCTATGGGTTCCAATCTAGAGACTAATGTTTTTATTTATGTATTATGTCTTGTGGCTTAGTTATTGTTCTATTGCTGTGAAGAGATACCATAACCAAAGCAACCTATAAAAGGAAGCGTTTAATTTGGGCTTGCTTACCCTTTCAGAAGGCTGGTCTGTGATCATCTTGGTGGGAAGCATGGAAGTAGGCAGGCAGGCGGGCAGGTGGGCGGGCATGATGATGGCATGATGCTGGTGGAGAAGTAGCTGAGCACTTACATCTTATCCACAAGATGGAGGTAGTGAGAGACCTGGGCCTGCCATAGTCTGTGGGCTTTTGGAACCTCAAAGCTCACTTTGGTGGTCTCTGTGACCTCAGAGGCCAGAAGAATGTCATCAGCATGAAACAAGAAGGAAGTCTGGCCCAACATGACTTGGTAGCTGGTGTTGGTTCAAACTTCTAGAGTCTTACACTGGGCAGTTTATTTTAGGCATATTTAAACACAGCACATTTTGGAAGAAAGTCTCCTGGTTATAATTAACTCAATCCAGTGTGAACAAAGCTTAAGCTATAATTATATTGAAATTCTTTACAAGGTACATGTGTCTTCTCCCATAGAGATGGATTCTATAGATTGACTACATGTGACAAGTTAAGGGTCTTGATGTGGTCTCAGTCATACAGATAGTGTCAAGGTCTCCAGGTTACTAACCACCTCTGCTCCCATTTGTAAAGTACAGGTGACATATCCCATAAAATGGGTTCTATTGACTGAGAAACAATGCTAAAGATAAAGGTCTAGGGAGGATGACTGAGACAAACATAAGAATCTGGGGAGCCACTTGAGGCCACCAGGCTATTAACTAAATTCATTCCCAGCCTTCTAGTCGTAAAGCAGGTTTTATATCTTTCCCTGTGAAGACACAAATGTATGAGCCTATGGTGTCATTCCCATTCAAACCGCTACATCTTGATTACTGGTTTTCCTTTGTATTTTTAGAAATTCTTTTTAATTAGATAATAAAAAGTCTAGATTAATCTTCTGTGTCTCTTAACTGCTTTCCTTATTTTTTTCTTGATCTTTCTCTTCCACAGGACATCCTCCTAGATTGTTTTTGTTTGACCAATAACAGTTTTATATCCAATGAGTATTCCTTAGGTCTCTTACTGATTCCTATTAATGTTTTATAGATTTAGTTATTGTTTTCAGTTTGTCTGAGAAAACTAATTACAATTTAAAAATCATCTCCATCTTTTGAATTACCTGTTTGGCATTAAACCATCTTTCCATTCTATTTTTTATGTTTAAAAGTCCTTCTATTTTATATTTTGGCTTTTCAGAATGGTTGAAAATCATTTATTGGCTATGCCTATTTATGTCCTTTGGGGGTGGTGAGCCTCAACTGAGGACTTTGTACACGGTTGTGCATGAAACCCCTATCCCTTGTCTATATACATTTATGAATGAAAGCGTGTTAGCTACAAGCTTTCCTCTGTTTGCACAGATACTGTTTGGGATTCTAAGGGAAGAATGGATTCTGCCCACCTCCTGTGTCCACATCTTAGTGCAGCTTTGTCCATAAATACTGTCTCATACTGTCTTCCCTCTGTCTTGTACAAATTATTGTCTTCATCCTCCCTTCCTAACAGAGAATGGGCTTGAGGAAGGAAGGCAAATGCATATGCATAGTCTCACACTGAATTTTAGCTGTGTCTTACTGCTTATTCAGCTCTTGGTTTTCTACACTCTGCTTTAAAGAGACTAAGAAGAATACTTTCTGATATAGTAAGTGGTGTCAAAAGCCTCAGGCCCGCTCCAAATCTGGGGTTTACCTTTCTTCTTTTTTTAAAAGATATATTTTATTTTTATTAGTACACTGTTGCTGCCTTCACACATACCAGTAGAGGGGATCAGATCCCATTACAGATGATTGTGAGCAAGCATGTGGTTGCTGGGAATTGAACTCAGGACCTCTGGAAGAGCAGCCAGTGCTCTTAACCACTGAGCCATCTCTCCAGCCCAGGATTCACCTTTCAGTTTGCTTCACTTATGCCAGTAGCTCTTGACAGCTTTACAGGGTGGACTTCCTTCCATAGCCTTTGTTTGCTATGCTTTGCTTAACTTCTCTCTTCTCTTGGTATTAGATGTGACTTGGCTTTCTTCCCCTATATCTTTCTGCCAGTCATATTTGTAAGCTGCCCTTGCTTTATCCTTCTTTTCTTAGTTTGGAGGACAGGGGAGAACAGAAAAGGAGTGGACACACAAAGGGAATAAGGGGCCGACTTCTGAGTCTAGGTAAGTGCCTAGGATGTTATGAGCAAAACTTAGCTCCCTCCCAGTGCCGGACTAGCGATTCCACTAAGTGTGGATTCTTGCACTAGGAGCCCTTTGCCCCCATTTTAGTGAAGTCTGTGAGCACCTAATTGAATGGAACGGCACTGGTTGAGCTAAGAGACCATTACCATAATGTTCTCAGTGGGAGCTTGTGGATGGATTCAGAATCCTTCCTTTAGGATACACAAGTAGTGATTGACTCAGGATTCACTATATAGACTGAAATGTTGAATTGTGTGTCCCTACAAATGTAGCAAAGGTCAGTAAGGTTAGGTCTCAGTGGGACTTAAATGTGTAAAATCGATGGGAGAAATGTCCAATGATCCAAGGACTGGAACTTTTGTGAGATCCAAATTTCAAAGAAAAAATAACCCCTAAATCCTCAAGTGAGTCACTGAGATGTACTGGCAGGAACTGGAAACTGGGATCACATCTGGGAATCTGAAGATAGACAGCTCTTTCATTCTGTGTCTTCTTAAGGAATTTCCATAGGGTCAAGCATAGGCATAGTAGAGAGATAAAGGAATCAAGTATGCAAATCTTGAGGCTTGAAATAAAAGCCAGGTATCAGGATGTAGCATCAGCTCACTGCATCTCCTTAAAGAAGGCCACAGGAAAAGGGAGAAGTTGGTAAGAGACATTACTAGTTTATGAAGAATACAGTCTTAAAAATTAAAATTGCCATCATTTCCCACTTAGGTGATTACCCACAGTCAGTATCAAAATTCCAAAAGAATTTCCATCTTTCTGAGCATGCAAGATGAAATTGAGACAGAAGAAATCATCAAGGACATTTTCAAACAAGGCAAAATCTGCTTCATCCCTCGGTACCAATTCCAGAGCAATCACATGGACATGGTGAGATTAACATCACCTGAAGAAATCGCTTTACTTCCCAAGACATCTTGGAATATTCATCAGCCTGGGGAGGGAGATGTTCGGGAGGAGGCCTTATCCACTGGTAAGGCATCTTTTCTCACTCCAATACCCTTACCTTGGTGCATCTTGGTTTCATCTGATCTAAGCATGGTCATGCTTGGCTACCTTGGGAGAATTGTTGTCTTTGCATGTTTTGATAATTTCAGCAGATTTTTTCTTCTTATAAAAATCTTTTCTTCTCCCTCCCCCTTGTGTGTTTTGTGAGACAGGGTCTTCCTAGTAGCTGAGAGGCTGGCTTTGAACTCTCAAAGTCCTGCCTTCCCAATGCTGTACTCATGGGCATACACCACCTCTCTGGCTTCTACCTGATATCTTTATTTTTTTTTTGGTCAGATCTATTATATGTCTAGGAAGCTAAGGCACAGTGCCTGAAAGGACTCACCCTGTAGATGGGGAGACAGAAAATTTATGTTAATAAAAGTACCTCAACTTGTATCATACATCAAATATAAGAGTCAAATAAAAAAAGATGTTCAATCTTGAAAACACTGAAGTTCAGGGGGTTGGTCTTGCAAATGTGTATCCCCAACACAGGTGTCTTTATCTCCATCCTCTGCTCTCTATCCGTGCAGTGCTTGTGGCAGCAGTGGCTTTTGATCCTGTGATACAACCCAAGTTGCAGTGGAATAGAGTATGATGCTTTGGGTTCTTTCAGTTGTGGTCTAAGGCAGTGACCCCCCGCCCCCACTGTTGTTTGCAGAAATGTCTGAGCAGGCACACTCTCTGTTATCTCTTCACATCCCACTCCGGGTGCAGTTTTACTTGCATCAGCAGTTTAGAATGTGGCAAGTTCAGTGCTAAAGCCTAAACCAAGCTTCACGGTGTTCGAGGTGAGCCAATGGGAGCTCAGACTGTCTTCGATGCTGTCTGTTCGTCTTCCTGGACTGCCTTTGTTATATCAACTTAGAAAAGGGTGAACTTGTGTAGCAAAAATTTCTTATACGGTATTCTTGTCTTAGGTTTACAGGATACTAAAGCAGCTGGTAAGTGAAATAGAGGGGCTGTCTCCATACTGAATTCATCCTTAAAGTGAGGGCTACTTAGACAATTTGATTAGCCAGGGGTCTTTCTATGGAGAATGTATACTCTGATTCAACCTTAATCAACTCGACATAAGCACAAGGGGATAATATTGGTACAGAAACTGAAGACTACACAGATGAGGCAGCTTCACTGTCTCTGGATTAGTGTCCTTAGGAGTCAATCTGTCTTTATTGAGACTCTGTTTGTATCTATGTTGGTTTTGTGTTCACTGTGGCTCATGGCAGCTTGGGCTTACATCACCTTTAGAGCTAGAATTCCTAGCAAAAAAAGAGCAAGTCTGGTTTTCTAATAGTCCCAATAAAATTCTGGTCCTAACTCTTATTGCCCCAAGTGGTCATCCCTGAATTGATCACTATAGATAGACACTGAATTAGTTTACTGGCTCACGTCTGGGTTGTACACAACCATTCCTGACTGGTTTTCAGTGACTGGGGAAAGGACCTATAGCTACCTCTTCAGCCCTCCTCAACCACTGAGTTGAATTGTAGGAGTGAGGTAAGAGTGACATGTGCTGTTCTAGAGCGGATATGGCTCTGTCAAAAGTTACCATTTCTGAGGTCCTATAGAGAAGCTCCTGAATATAACTTTTAGATGCTGTTACTGTTTTTTTTTTTTTTCCCCTTGAGACTTAAGAATTCATGTCTCTGTGAGAATACCCAAGACAAAGTAGGTGACTGCAATGATTTGATAGTGCTCCACCATAATATTTTACAGTAATTTAAGGGGCACTGTCCAGGGCAAGGTCTTTGAATTTACCTCTCTTGATCAGTAAGTGCTCTTAGGGAGGTTAGGATTTGTTCATTGAGAGCAATTCACATTCAGTTGTTCTGTTTCCTTCTTTACTAGGACTGAATGGTTCCTGTTTACTAGGACTGAATGGTTCCTGTAGAATAGTAGACAGTGGACATGAGTTTCATCAAGGTCTTTCATAAAGTCTTCTCATATATATGAACTTTATTACAGAGAACTTGCAAATAAAAAATACCACAGAGTCATGATATCCTTGAGAGTAGACTAAGGAAATTTTAATTGTGTCACAAATTTGAAAGTGTTTTATCTTATTTTGTTATTTTGAGATGGGATCTCAGTATGAAGCCCAGGCTGGTCTTGAACTCACAATCCATATGCCTCAGCCTCCAAGGCTTATAGACTTACATAGCCAACTGGCTGGTAAATATTTATTAGGCACTTAGTCCAGTGGTTCTCAATCTTCCTAATGCTGTGTGACCCTTTAATACAGTTCCTCATATTGTGACCCATAAAATTATTTTCATTGCTACTACTTCATAACTGCAATTTTGCTACTGTTATGAATTGTAGCATGATATCTAATATGCAGGATATTTGATATGCAACCCGTGTAAAGAGTCATTCAACCCCTCCCCCCAAAGGGATGGGGAAACCACTGACTGTCTGTGGGAAGTGCAATGGGGACCTGGTTCCCACAGTCGTAGAGTTAACTAGCTGTTGTTCTCATAGAGGCGGGCTTCTGCTAGTACAACACAGGTCCTCTCCTTTGAGCTGACCTGTTCAGCTTTGTGTTAAACATCAAGGTTTTCCACCATTCCATGATTTCACATTTATAAATGTATTCTTTTTATATATTTCTGTTTGTAGCTAGCATGTGCCCATAAAATTATCCTTGTCTCTCTTTTTTAACCATCCAATTATCAAGTATTACTGGATATTTCTTTGCTATATATTTGTGTGCAGTGCATGTGTGGGGTCTATGTGTCCACAGCTGTATGTAGAAGCCAAAGGAGGGTGTTGGGTATCTTGCTCTATCACCCTCTACCTTATGGCTTTGAACTAGGGTCTCTCACTGAGCCTGGAGCTAGGCTGGCAGGTACCAAGAGCCAATGGATCCTTCTGTTTCTTTCACTTTATAATGCTGGGTTACAGACACAACTGCACCTGCCTTTTTATGGATGCTAGCGATTTGACATCAGACCCTCATGCTTCTGCAGCAAGCATCTGTAGCCACTCAGATATTTCCCCAACCCCTTTTTGAACAGTTTTTAATCACCTGCTTCTGATCCCAGCAATCTTTTATCTCCAGCTGACTCTTCACGTTGACTATTCCCCTAGAATAACTTTCAAACATGTTTCATGTTGGTTTCCCTCAGATGCCTTTTTTACACAGCTCACCCATCTATTAGGTCTTTTCCTAGATACTGTAATGATCTCTGTCTCTGGCCAACAGTACTTCTGTTCTGTTATACAGTACAGCCAATCTGTTGTGGGCAAAAGCTGGGACTTTGGACAACTCTAAAGTCCAGGCCACTGAATGAGCCAGTCTTTCTCCTTGCTTCCTGCTCCTCCCCAGTGTGCTTCCTCTCCTCCCACAGTGCTTTGCTGGAGGACAGCATTTCATTGCTGTTGTCAATGAGATTCAGGACTGATCTCTAGTTTTACTCTTTTCTAATTGTGACCTCAGTCCCTGAGCTCTTGTGAAATTCAGATATCTCCTCCAGAGGTGGAGCTCATGAAACCTACCCATAGGCTATTGCAGAGATACAGTGAGTTAATGTCTGAAAGGTAGGGGGCACATGGTTTTCTAGGCAAGAATGTGTCATGCATTTCTTCAGGCTAGAATATTGCAGTCCAGCATCTGAGATCACTGGCCCTCAAAGTGTAATCTAGGTTCAGTTCCTTACCAGTTTGAAATGACTTAAAAGCTGAAAGGACCCAAGTGTTGGGACTAATGTAGCCATTTTGTAGTGAGAGTAAAGTAGGATGATATACAATTAAATGCTACACAGTGTGTTGTCATGAGGAATCAGTAAAACATCATCATCATTGAGTACTGAGTATTTACCCTGGCTGCTCTCAATGCCCTAGTCTTTTCTTCTGTGATTCTTAAATCCTTGGAACTTAGCATTAATCCCCATGTTTTATTAATTCTTCTTGGGAGCATATTTCTTTTTGTGCTAATAGACTTAGTTTCTATAGGGGCCAAGATTTTGGTCTAAGATACTGTATCCTTGGGACCTCCTATCATGTGGTTTATAGTATGTATAACCATCCAGGCAGGAAGGAAGACAGGCTTAGGAGAGAGACATGGTGCCTTTTCCTTCAGCGATCAGATTATTGAAACAGTGGTCCCAAGGAATTTTCCTAAAATTCCCATGCCAAGAGATGGGAAAAGCTGAAGGCTGGTGTCACCCAGGGGAAGAATTTGTCTCCCAAGAAGAGATTCACCTAATTCTGACACCTTTCCAGACTACCTTGCAGGAGAAACTGGAGCAGAAACAGTGATGGTCAATGACCACGCCGTGAGTGGGACTGCTTATTTATATACAATGCTTGCCTGCTATTTAGCACAACTCTTGCCTGGTATTTAATATAACTCTTGCCTGCTATTTAAATGTAAACCTTGGGGCTGGCAAGATGACTCAATAGGTAATGGTTCCTCCTCACCAAGCTGAGGACTTGAGTTTGATCCTGAAACCCGTATGGTAGGAGAAAACTGACTCCGGCAACTTGACTTCTGACTTTCTACGTGTTTCCTTCCCCAGTAACTAACAGAATAACTAACTAAGTGAGTAAATAAAAGTACTCAAAGTGTAAATGTCATGGCCAGGCCACAGAGGGTTGGGTGGGGTGGCATTCATTGAACCTCTTTATTGATTCCTCATTCTAGTGTAGCCACATTGGATTAATCTCCTTTCTCTGTCTTGTACTATTGTCTGTTTAATTGACCTTTTGAGGGTAGTGGCTGAGCCTGGTTTGTTGTACTTACCAAGATCTATGCTCCGACCCTAATAACTTTGGCAACATGTTGATTCATACTGGAAATTTCTCAAAGTAAATCTGAATTTACTATAAGTTGAGACAATGCTAATATAGATGAATAGATGATCAGTCCTTTATAGCCATGAAAGAAAACATGAATTTGAAAAGTTACAAAGAATACACAGGAATTATTTTATAGATGCTGTGATTTTTTTTTTTTATTTGTATCATACATAAAATGTCAACATTATCTCTGGCTTGGTCTGGGCCTTCCTGTGAGATGGTCCTGGAATTTCCCTTCTCTCAGGGATGGTTTTGGGAAAGTCATTGATAAGAGAAACATGGAATGCTGCTGTCTGCTGATGTTGCCACACCTGCAGTGGAGGCTGAGGATTGGCTTGGAGACCTTTTGTATTTGTGATAGGTATTGTATTAAAGGTTGGTAAGAAACAGAAATTGCAGTTCTGTTAATGGCATAATTAGGGTCAAGATCTTGGGTTCTAGAAGAGCAACAAACCAGGCTTGGTCCCTCCCACCCCCAATTCCTTCATGTGAAAAGCAGAAAAGAGGCTCCTTTCTGACTGACACCAGGCTTTAACCTTTCCCCTGCTTGCAGCATGATATTACTAGGGGAATACTAATTCTCTGGGGTAAGTGCTTCAGTATCCTAATAGCCACTGGGATGACCACAGCTGTTTCTCTTTAGAATATCATCACTCCAGCCAGATGGCTCTTTCTGTGCCCTAGGGTACATTGACAGAGTTGCTAGACCTCAGATCAAATGAAGATAACATGTCTGCCATATCTCCTCTTTTGTAGGCCAAACAAATGTGTTAATTTTTAGACTGAAAGCCAGGGATGTCCGTAGTCCAGGCCATACTGTCTCAGCTACTTGCAGAAACTCAGCCAACTTGCAGAAACTCAGGGACACTGCCACACAGATGACTATCATATGCTCAGGAGAGCTCTTCCTTTTGGTATAATTTATACTAAGCAATGACTCAGGGACACTGCCACACAGATGACTGACTGTCATATGCTTAGGAGAGAACCCTTGGATTTAGTATAGTTTATACTAAGCAAAGAAGTAGGTTTGATTTAGTGTTTCAGTGTGATTTGTAGCAGCTCTTGTCCTACAGGAAGTGTTTTAGCAAACTTTTAACCACATCTCCTTTGCACAACAGAAACATTGTTGATTTTACTTGAAGTTTTGAAATAGCTTGTTTTAGCTAAAAGTAAATCAAGACTGTTGTCATTTTCACATGTGCTTTTGCACATTGATCTGTCATGATGGTTATTGGAGTGGCTCTTTGGACCATAGAGAAAATTTCCTTCGATGTAGGCGTTGCAGAAAGCAGGACAAATCCTTACTGTCCTTGTACAGTCTCCCCCGAATTCCAGTGAGTTAGCTGTAGCCCAGAGAGGTCAAGTGACTTTTTAGAGGACACAGAGGCAGTTAGTGAGAGTGGGAGGCCATCCAGTTCTCTAGTTTTTCACTCTAGTGCCACTCCATCCCCTTTGTCATGAGGTTTTGTAGCCCAGGCTGTCCTAGAGCTCACCATGTAGCTGAGGATGACTTTGACCTTTACTATCCGGACACATGGTGGCATCTGCCACCTTGCCCAGTTTATGCAAGTTGGAGGTCGAACTGGGGCTTATTGCATATACTAGGTAAGCTCTTTACCAACAGAGTTATATTCCCAGCCCACCCCCTGCCCGACTTAGTGCCTCTTACCAAGAAAGGAGAAAAGGGGTGTTTGATATTTTCCCTTCCGTGTTTCAGAAGGTCTCTGCCTTAGATCATCTGCTTACCTCAACCAGCTGTCACCTCTTCCTCTGACTGCTGGAGTCTTTGTCTTTCTTGTCACCTCTTCCTCTGACTGCTGGAGTCTTTGCCTTTCTTTTGGGGGGAGCAGGAAATAGAGTCTATATAACCTACTCTAGTCTTGAACTAACTATATTGCTCAGGCTGGCTTATACTTGAAGTTCTGCCCCATCAGCTTCTAGGCTGTTGGGACTGAAGTTGTAAACCATTGTGGCCAGCCCCTGCTGACGTCCTAAGCATCATTAAGGCTTAGATAGAGTGCTGCCTTCTCCAGAAGCCTCCTTAGGGTCCTCAGGCAGATGGAAACCTTCCTGTATCACAACACTGTGCCATGCTTTGCTACTGAAATATTTTTCTTTTTAACTTTAATACTTATAAGAATTAGGAACCTATCCCTTCTGTGCTTCATGGTTCATGTTGGACAGGTGATGGTGTGCATACACAAATGAGCTGCACAGTTATCCTGTACTCAAAAAAGAGTCAAAGATACCTATGAAGTAGACAAGGCACAGCCTGAAAGCTGCCACTTCACACAAAGGGTACAAACAGAGAACAGAGCACAGCCCGTAGACCACTGTGGTATTATTGAATGAAGTGAACAACAAGCTATGAGATGTAGAGGAAAGTGAAATATATCTTGTGATTACTTGTCTCATTACTTCGGACTAAGCAGTGCAATTCACTGTGTGAAATTAAGAATTCTCAGAGTATAATGGTTCAGCCAGCCAGGATCATTTACCAAAACTCTGGTATGCAGCCATTTATCAGATTATGTAGAGCAGAGTTTTGTAACTTCAACCCATGATTCATTAATGGCTTTGATTTTGAGATAGAAGCTCATGTGTCCCAGGCTGGCCTTATTTGCTACATCACTGAGTGTGATGACTTTGAACTTCTTACCTTGCTTGCACCTTTCCGATGTTGAGGTCACAATGCATGCCACCATACCCAGGTATTCAGTGCTGGAGATCAAATCCAGGGCATTCATTCATTGTGCATGCTTGGCAAGCACTATACCAACAGCTGCATCTTCAGTCACCACATTGGTTTGTTTTGAGACAGAGTCTTTCTAGGTTGCCCAGAGTGACCTTGAATTTATGATCCTTTATCCTCAGCCTCTCAAGTGTTGGGATTACAGGATGTGCAGTGCTATACCTGGCCATCAGTGGGCTTTAGTCTCCTTAAGCACTAAAAACAAAACCAGAAAGAAATTGGGAAAAAAATGTTAATTTTAGGTGTGTGTGCTGATCATGAAATGGATCTGATGGTTTTCTTTCAGTAAATTCTAAGACACTGTAAAGCTATTGGCTTAGGTGTCTTTCTCAAAAGTCATTTGTTATCTGGTGAGCCTATAAAGCAATAAGATCAACAGGTACACTTTCTTAAACAGGTACATTTGTTAATTTTGATGTAGACCTAGCAAAACAAACATACAAACAGAAACCCACATGACTTTTTATATATATCAGCATAGTCACAAATGAAATACATGGTATAAGATAAGGCAATTCATAGACCATACGGATACTAGTTTCAAGGAAAACAAAAAAAATTTATATAGAAGCAGCTTTGTATCTCTGCAGGGTCAGGTCTCACACCTGCCAGGGGTCTCAGCCGTCTCTGCAGTTACACTAATGAAGGTGTTTGGGAAGTGCTGGTCATTTAAAAAGCATGGCATAGAAAGCAACGGGGTTTGTGTGTGATAATCTCTCTTAATGCCTTGTTGATTCTTAAATTCTATCTGAAAAATATTTAGTGTTTCCTTAGAGAATGTAATATAGCTTATAATATAGCTCAGTCTGTTTCAGATCTGTTTACCAAATTCCAATAAAATGCAGCAAGTTTGTTTCTGTATGAGTCCCTCCCCCTTTTGTATCACATGAATTATGTCTGTATGTCCTGTATGTCCAACAGTACAGTGTAATTATTGCTTTAAACGTTTTTATGTTTTAGGAAAGAATGAAGAGAGGAAAGGAAGCTGTGTTGATGGGACATGCTTGTAATTGCCTGTTTTTCTACATTCTGGAAACTAAGGCAAGCGTGTCCTTGTGAGTTTGTGGCCAACTTGAGACATAGTGAGACTGTATGTCCCCTCTAAAACAACACTCAAAAAAAGCTTTTTTAAATACATAGTGGAAGAAAAAAGAAAGGATAAGGTGTACAGATTTAGAAGGATTTCACGTTTATATTTTTCTAACTTTTAGATATTTTTGTTTCTTTTTTTTTTTATTTACTTTAGTGGGTTGTTTTGTTTTTTAGGTGGAGTCTCTTATAGTCTATGCTGGCCTGGAATTTACTAAGTAGCTAAAGATGACCTTGACTTTATGAGCTTCTGATTCTTTATTTCTGATCCTAGCAAGTACTTTGATTTTAGGTATGTACAGCTATTCCTTGTTTATGCTATACTGGGAATTGAACTCAGGTCTTCAAGCTTGCTAGGCAAACACTTGTCTAACTGAGCTACCAGCTCAATACTTTTTTTTAAAAAAAGATATTAATTGTTGTCATAAAGTACTAACCATATGTGGTGTTTATTGAATGATCTCTCCTGGTAGAGTCACAGCTAGGTTTTATTCCTAACATAGTATAATAGGCAAGTAACCTAGTCCCGTGATGCTGTCTAAAGAACATCGAAACATCTGTGCTTCGTTCAGTAGATTTCTTTTCTTTTCTTTCCTTTTTTTTTGAGGTTCTCAATTTTTTTTAAATTTATTTTTCATATTTTATTTACATTTCAAATGTTTCCACCTTTCCAGATCTCCCATTTGGAACCTCCCCATTCCCTCCGCCCTCCCCCTGCCACTATGGGGGCATTCTCCCACCCACCCACCCACCCACTCAAAATGTGGTACATTTACACAATGGAATACTACTCAGCTATTAAAAACAATGACTTCATGAAATTCGTAGATTTATTTTCTTAACTTCCTTCAGTGGTGAGCATGCTGAGGGGCTAAGGACGCAGAGGGCCAGGGGTCCAGTGGGCAGGTGGGATGGGGAGTATCAGTGTTGACAAGGGTGATTGGTTGAGGAGGAAAGGGCTGCTCAGGGACTGGCTGGGTGAACACTCAGCTAGGGCCAGGGAGTTATGAGAAAGTTCTCCTGTGGACAGGGACGTGGAAGGGCACAGAGGGGATTCCGGTGCCTTCGTCTTCCCCGTACCCCCCTACTTTTTCCTTCACCTCCTTATTGTCTTCCCCTTGCCTACCCTGTTTTAATCATGAGGCAATCAATACTGTCCTTGTTTAGCTTGCTATTACACTGGAACATTTTTTGATTCCGTATTCCTTTATTTTCATTCCTCCTCGCACATTAGTACTAGTATAAAAATAGTTTATATTTTAATATAAAATGTTATCTGTTTTATCTTAATGGTATTAAATGCTTCATTGGTCCAAGCAATATTTAAAGTTATTAAATGTTATTAAATGTTCTAACCATTTTCTTATCTGTTGCCCTAGAGAGGCAGTTCCCAACCTGTGGGTTATAACTCCTTTGGGGATTAAATGACTCTTTCACAGGGGCCACCTAAGACCACTGGAAAACATAGATATTTACATTATAATTCATAACAGTAGCAAAATTACAGTTATGAAGTTGCAACAAAAATAATTTTGTGACTATGGGTCATCACAACCTGAGGAACTATATTAAAGAGTCACAGCATTAGAAAGATTGGACACAAACACTTTAGAACTTTTGGAATTTATTAAAAGTTTCTATGTAGGTTAATATATTTGATTATTACAGTTTTGTTGGGAATGACATTTCACTAACAAGAACATAAATCTTGTGAAGTCCAGTTTGAAGGAGGAGGGGGCTTATTTATTACTTATTATTGTGCAATGGGAATAGAATTTCAGTGGCATGTGGTTGTTGACATTGGCCTCTCAGTTTAAGATGGGAGTGTGGGCTACCATTTTCTTGGCATTTCTTCTCTACTTGTGAAATGACTGCTGCAGATCCAGCCATCACATCTGTAGTAAGCAAGAAGGGAAATGGAGCTGACGGCAGTGGTTGAATGTTAGCTGTCCCTACTGCAAGAAACTTCTGGAAACCCTTACCTCTCGTTGACTTTAAGGGTAACAACCTATATATAAGGGCAATCTGGAATTTTCCTTTATTTATTTATATATATGCAGATTATAGGGTGGTGTTGGGTCAGTTTAGGGTGGTATTGGGTCAGTTCCTGTTAGAGTTCTGCAGCCTTGCAAAATACGCTGTGGGTGTTTTGTTTGTTTGTTTGTTTGTTTTCTAAGGGACAAAGTAAGCTCAGTGGCTGTATATTCAGATAAATTTCCTTCATGGGCTTGTAAATGACATCACCTATTCAGGCAGCAGGCACAGGAGGACAAAGACAAAGCTCTGTTCTGGCTCAGTCTGAGACTTCCTTCTCAGGGATCTTCCTGTTGTATAGAAAAACATACCAACATAGACTCAGGTTTTTAAAATAGAATCAGGAGTCTCTGAAAGAATTTCAGAATTATTACAATCTTAAATTATTTCTTAAATTTCAAGAGGACAAACATTGAAGCTTTGGTTTTATAAAAAGTGTTTATGATTAACTGTTTTCAAAATGAGGTGTACAAATGGATTTCTCAAGGCTGTATTAGATGAATTGCATGCCTTTTTCCAAGTCCAGCAGATGTCAGTGTTTCACAGATGTATTAGACTGAAGCGATGCCTTTGTCCACAGTCTCCACATGTATATGTCCCTTAGTCATTTAATAGTGCGGTGAGGATCACTGAAGTGGGAATTAGTCATTTAGTAGTGTGGTGCGGATCACTGAAGTAGGGGTCAAATGGAGACCATCCAGGTCAGGCTTTCTCCTGTTAGTAGGGGAATGGGCCTCTGTGGGAGATGATACCTCAAAGTCACACAGTGAATGGTGAAGCTGAGCCAAGTGTTTTTGTTTCCAAGACTCTCCATTTTCAGAGACTGATTAAAAATAGGAACCAAAATCATGGAGAACAGTAAAGGATAATCCACAGTAGATGCTCCAGTTTTGGAGGAAAAAGAGACAACTGCTGTTCCATTTGTTTGGGTGTACAGACAGCAGTTCAGTTGTGATGAGTAAGATGTTAGATTCTACAACTGTATAATTAGCTGGAAGTATCTGAAAGCAGCTAGCCAAATATGGAGTTACTACATGTGAAATTGACCTTTGAAAACCATTTTGTGCTTGCTTTGACCAGAAGGCTCACGTGACACCAGTGTCAGTACTTGTGTGATACCAGTAGAATAACGGCCACATTCTCTCTGCTCATAACTTTATCCAGTGCATTGGAGCAGAATACGATTTAGTTCTACCTGTGCTGAAAAGTACTATCAAGAAATCTATTATCTTTTAAAAATAAATGCATGAAGTAGTGGACAAACTGTGTTCTTTTTCTTCTATATTATGGTCAGAGAAAAACCAGGGAAAATAAGGGAACACTTAGACAAAGTCATAGAGAGGTTAATATCTATTTTAAGAAAATACCATATAAATAGCCAGCCCACTCATCTTTTCAAAATCTGTAAAGGAATGTAAGACATGTAATTGCTAGGCTCCGGAAAGTTCTCCTTATTATGAGGTGCACCTGCCGCACCCCTGCTGGCGCCCTAGTTCCCTGCTGAGCAACTCTCTTCAATTTCTCCTTCTAAAGTCTTAAAAAGACCGTTAAAGGAGTCAGTTGTCTGGCTTGATACATGGGGGTCAAGTTCCTGGGATCTTTACAAACTAATAACTAGCAGTGAGTACTTTCTCTTGAACCTTCTTTCATAGTGCTCCAGGGAATGTGGGAATCCTGTGTAGTTTAGTACTGCATTTTCATAAAGAATGAGGTTGCTTATGTGGGAAGATGATAATGCAGTGTTTTTAAATGTAAAGAAAGACTTTAGATTTTTTTCTGTAGTCTCAAAGATGCTTCTCATTTTTCCTTTGCCTTCTCCACCTCACAGTGGAGTTTATTTTCTTTGGAGATTCAGTCTGGCCTTTCATAGCCACTTGGATTCTCCTGATTTTCCTGTTAGGCTGCCCAAGGGCTTTGCTGATTCTATCTATGGAATTTAGTGAGTTTCTTTCCTAGCCACTACTGGTACTTTTCAATGTGGTCCATATGCATGCCCTTGCTATCTTGTTTTTGAGAGGCAGCCATCACTGTCCCCAGACACTTGGCAGGCTCCCCAAATCTACGCTTTTGTTTTTTTGTTTTTTTTTTTTTGATACTTTATTTACATTTCAAATGTTTTCCCCTTTTCAGATCTCCCCTTTGGAAACCCCCTATCCAATCCCCTCCTCCCCCTGTCTCTAAGAGCGTGCTCCCCCACTCAACCACGCACTCCCATCTTCCCTCCCTGGCATTCCCCTACACTGGGGCATCTAACACCCTCAGGTCCCAAGAGCCTCTCCTCCCACTGGTGGCCAACAAGGCCCTCCTCTGCCACATATGTGGCCAGCACCATGGGTCCCTCCATATGTATTCTTTGGTTGGTGGTCCAATCTCCCGGAGCATTCTGGGGGTTCAGTCCAGTTGACACTGTTGCTTCCTCCACGGGGCTGCAAACTCCCTCAGCTCCTTCAGTGCCTTCTCCACCTCCTCCATCTGGGACCCCACGCTCAGTCCAAAGGTTGCTGTGAATTGACTCTTGGGTATTCCGAACTTTTGTGCTAATATCCGATTATCAGTGAGTGCATACCATGTTTGTTCTTTGGTGACTGTGTTACCTCGCTCAGCATGATATTTTCCAGTTCCATCCATTTGTCTGCGAATTTCATGAAGTCATTGTTTTTAATAGCTGAGTAGTACTCCATTGTGTAAATGTACCACACTTTCTGTATCTATTCCTCTGTTGAGGAACATCTGGGTTGTTTCCAGCTTCTGGCTATTATAAATATGGCTGCTATGAACATAGCGGAACATGTGTCCTTATTATATGTTGGAGTTCATTTTGATGCACAGGCATTGTAGCCCTTCTTCCAGATCCTTGGAAGTTCTGTTCTTCTAGCACCCCACTTCCCTAATGTCATTTTCTTGGTCTTACCCCGTGCCCGTGGGCTACCATGATCTCCTTACACTACTCCATCTCCTGCATCTATCACAGTTTAGGTTTTTCCTTACACTCAACTTCTTGCGTGTGGTTTTAGCTAAGCAAGTTGTTAGTTCTTGTTGTCACATACCTGTCCCATGTTCTTGTAGTTCTTTGCGTGATGCTAACATATTAATAGAGTTATTAATAATGGCTAGCTATTGACTTGATTGCATTGAATTTCTGATAAACCATTTTTTTCTCCTTCCCCTTTTTTGTCAGCTGGTTTTATGGTGCAGTAAGGGTTTCAAGATGAAGTTTTTTTACTCACCGGAAGAAGGCATATTGAAACAGATAGCAAGGCTAGCTGGAGTGAAAATAACACACATGAATCCACGGGAAAGGATGATCCAGACCTAGTGATACTATGTCAAAGCACTGACTTACTTTATCTTAGGTCTACAGCGGTTGAAGTTGTTCTGATGGCCCACGGCTCAAGTCAGTGAGCTCTGAGGCCTCCTGTACATGCGAGAGGAGGACAAGCAGAAGAAACAGACTGAGTTTAGTTACATTTGCTCACCTAGAGAGACTGCCTGGCTTTCAAGTGTCTGTTAAACATTTGGGTGAAAGAAGTGGTGGAAGGCAGAGAGCAGTTTCCATCTTGCTTAACTCTGAGGCTGAGGAACTAGGCAGCACTGTCACTGATTAGGATAAGGACTTTTCCTGCTCCCCATGTACAAAGCAGGATAGATGGTGAGAGCTGCAAAGGCACCCTTGCTCGCACCTACGAAAGATGCCCTTCATTGTTCTACAGCAGTGGTTCTCAACTGTCCTGTGCTGCGCCCCTTTAATACAGCTCCTCATGTTGTGCTGACCCAACCATAGATTATTTTCATTGCTATTTAGTAACTAATTTTGCTACTGTTATGAATTGTAATCTGAATATCTGTGTTTTCCAACAGTCTTAGGTGTCTTAGGCAACCCCTGTGAAAGGGTCATTCTATCCATCTCAAGGGGTTGCAACCAATGGGTTGAGAACCACTGCTCTAGAGTAAGCTACATTTTAATATTCATTCCTGATGCCTGTGGCTGATGATGGCGGTTTTACACATGCCAGGGAACCACTCACCCTGCAGACCCCCAGTCCTTCTCTTCCTGTCCTGTCCTACTTGTTTCTCCTTATTGTAAAGAAACGTGTAGTATAAAACCCGCGTGTTTGCCCTTCTGAAATACCCAGTCCAGCAGTGCTGAGTCCATTCTGTTGTGCAACAGCTCTCTGAAGATTTCCATTTGGGGACCCGAAACTGTGCAGTGAGAGATGACATCCTGCCCCAGCCCCAGGCAACCACAGTTCTTCTTTCCTTTCTGCGTGTGACTGCTTTACATATGCGTAAGCGGGCCTGAGCAGAACTTGTCTTTCTGTGGTTCTCGGTTTATTTCTTAATTGTATCACACAGAAAAAGAGTTAACCTTAAAGTTGTAAGAATCTTTACCTTAGATTTGAAATACATCTGAGACATTGAAGTTTATTCTTCCTTCCTTCCTTCCTTCTTTTCTTCTTTCTTTAGATCACATAAGCAGAGGAGACCCAAGTTAGAGAAAAAGCATAGGAAATCTTTCACTTCTCCCCACTTTTATTGTCCTGTTTGGTCCCATCCGACTATGAATGGTAGTGAGTCTTTCCCAAACTCAGTGCCAAAATAACACTTAGGAATGCCATTAAGATAATACCATCTCTGAACTTTGTTTTTGTCCTGAAAACAATTTAATCTCCCCCTTCCTTAATATTCATTTTAGTCAGTATCTTCTAAGATAGGATGAACTGAAGGATTGATTTTTCTCTGCCCTTAAGTCCTAAGGGAGATGCCCAAGGCAAGGGCTGGCATCCTTCTCTGTGAAAGAGCAGGTAGTAAGTATCTGGGGTTTAGTGACTGATACTGCATGTTCAGGGACTGGCTATTCCATTTTAGTGGCCAAAGTAAAGCATGATTGGGTTCCAGTGAAACTTTATAGCTGCATTTGGCTGGCAGGCTGTGGGTTGCAAACCCATGTAGTTAAAGAATTTGAGGCTCAGTGGGAAAGAGTGCTTGCTTCACAAGTCTGAGGACCTGAATGTAAACCCCCAGCACTCAAGCAAAAAGCCAGGCCTGCTATTCCAGTGCTGTGGGAATGTGGAGACCAGAGGATCCTTGGAGCCTGACTCTGTCTCAAGAGAATCAAGCAGAGAGTGATAGAACATTAGATGTCCTTCTCTGGCACACCTACACACATATACGCACACAACATGTGTCTGATGGACGCATACTTGTACACATGCACATATATACATACATATATGCATTTAATAAAGGAAGATAGTCTTTGCGCCAAACCCACACAGAGTCAGTTCACCTCTTCCCACTTTGACTCCTGACAACTAACTTTGTATTCTTCATATATAGTGTCGATTGTTGTTCATAGGGAAAGCAGTGATAGTCATGCTGTCTAATAAAAAAAATGTCAGATTATTGTTACTTGTTATCTTAAAATCTGCATCATATTTTCAGATAAAGTGTTAGCCAAGATATAATTACATTTTTTAAGTGCTTAAGAAAATAACTAACATGCTTTCAAGTATGTCTCCTGGCAAAGACTAGAATTTTAGAGTATTCACACACACATTCTCTCTCTCTCTCTCTCTCTCTCTCTCTCTCTCTCTCTCTCTCTCACTGAAAGGAAACAGCTGTGCTCTGTTTTTGTGTTAATTTTCCTTTGGAAGACTAGATGTAGCCCCTAACAATAAATCCACCCAAGACCAACATGGTAAACTAATGAATTTATTTATAGGAACATGGGTGAGGGGTTACTTTCAGGAGTGTGGGTATCCCCTAAATGCAACAGCTGCATCACTGCCAAGTCCTACCCCATCATGGATGATGATGTGCAGACTCTGTCATGGGGTTCCACTTTCAGTTAACCTCCTTTCTTGTTATATACTGTAGTGTCTCCTAAGAGCACTCACAGCTGATTTGTGGGAAGGAGTAATGGCTGGATCCCAGATGAGGATTCTGTAGTCCTTCTTCAACTCCTTCTATGAGGGAGGAGGGGTAGCCCTGTTAGCATTACCGTAGACTTAGCTTTCATAGTATTTTTCTTCTTATTTTGCTACCATGGCTATGGCCAAAGTCATCTCTACTCCATTATAGCACTGGGACAGTCATTTTTGTGCAGGTAAAATAAACAAATCAGCAGTATTTGAAAACTAAAAACAACCCGTCTCCATTAGTAACCACTAATAAGAACCACGTTCAAACATTGCTGGATCTGTTTGTTGGTGTCTACTGGACTCACAGTCTTTTTTACTTTACACTTGTTACAAGCCCACAAAGGTGACACATTAGAGACTAAGGGATGATGTCATGTGAGCTGGAGGGGTAACACTTTGTGCCTGCCCAGCAGCCCTTCCAGCTGCCATCCTGCTGGTACCATAGGCATACTCTGCCTGCTCCCACCTCCTGAAGATGTTGGATGGCCAGTGTTCCCCAGCAGCTACTAATTACAAGCTGCCAGTCCTTTTACTGGCCCCTTTATTGAATTTCTTTCCTCTGTTTGTGTGCCATCTGTCCACACTGTGGCCCAAGCCTGACTAGTATAGAGGCTGTATCCCATGTGACTGAGCCTGCTTCCATAGCATATTTAAGTAAATACTCTTTGACTGCCTTACCCTCCAGCAAGAGGCCCTCACCTTCCCCAGCCCTGGAGTCTCGGCATCACTGGCGATATGACTTAGTCAAATTACATTCTCTCTTTGAATCTTGATTTTTCCATTTGGAGAAAGCTGATGATAACGTGTCTTGTGGGGTTTGTGGGTAAGTGATGTGAGGATGTGTCTGTGAAGTGGGCAGCACAACTGACAGTGAACATTAAGTATCAATGCCATTGTTTCTGAATTTCTTATAACAGACACTTCCCAGAGGATCCACTGTAAAAGGAAAGGTGCTTTGTAACCACAGTGCTTCCCCATCACACCTGTTTAGAGCCACCATTTCAGAGCTTGCATGGCTCACACTCTGCTACTGGCTTTAGCATCTCTTGTAGGTGGCTCCTGTCTGCACATTTCTAGCCAACAGCAGATGGTGGTAGAGAGTTAGGCTTGCTCTTGGATGGGGTTTGTACTAAAGAAAAGTCTAAATAACTCTTTTAAGAAAAAAACTCAAGAGTCAACAAAGAATAGGCATTTTTCTCATATCCATAAGTGTAAGAGAAGCCTTCATCTATTGAACATTTTATTGAGTTTTGACATGCTTCCTTTATGTATTTACTTAGTTACTCTGTAAAGTTGGTATTTGTCCTGTCTTAAGAAGAAGCTGGATTGTAAGGAGAGCTTCAATTACTTAGAAGTTTCTAGCTACCCATGGTTGTTGTGGGGTCTACACTCAGTGGTCCATCTGGAGGCCAGTGCACTTGACTGGTTACTAGACCATCTTCTAGGCTCTTGCCTTCACACAGAAGGTTGATATTTAAGAGAATTTTGCATTTCTGGCTCTGCACCATGTGATAAAAATTCACAAGGAGTGATGTGAAGGTGTATGGTCCCCTTTTCATCCAGGCCCTTGTGTTCAATTCTTCATCTCAGAGGCTGCCACTTTTCTGTGTATCCTTCCTGGGACAGACTCACAGGAATGCACAGACATCACAGAGAAAAGGGTGACTGTTTTCATAGGCCATCTTAGTTGGCCTTGGGTATTTAGGCTGCTATGCTAGGCTAGAGGCTGCTGTGCATATAGAAATACTATATGCATTTCTAGTTTCTTCTGTGTTTCAGCTCTGCCTAGAAGAATCTAAACCCCTGTCTCCATTGACTGTAGAAGGTTAGGGCACAGAGAGACATCAGGGTTTGCATGAGAAAAGCGATTTGGCAGAAACACAGAAATTCTTCCCATGTAAGGGACATGTAAGGGACAAATGCACAAAAGTGGGCGAAGGCAAGTTTTCTCTTGCCGTAAGTCGTGGCCTCCATTTCTACCACTATACATATATCCCTGAGTTAACTCTTTCTTCAGGGATACAAAACCCTGAAAATCTCAATGGGTACCCTCTGGATTCTAATCCATGTCTGTAACTACTTTCTTTATTTAAACATATAGTGTTCATGGAATTAAATAAAGCCTTGCACTCATAATGTACTTAGGCTTTTATGATAAGACTATCTCGTGCTGTGATCCACATGGTATCAGCAGGATGTTATACCCAGGAGTACATTTTACCTGGAGTTGTGTGGTTGGCCTAATGCCCTGGTGATGAATGTTGATTCTGTATTTTTATACAAGCATTGGTGCCTGTATCAAAACAAGAATGTTATTTTAATAATGCTGAAGTGAACAGTCAGGGGTCATCCTGTCTTCAGATGTATATGATTCTACACTAAGGTTCCCAGTGGCTAGTACTTGTTGGGACAGAGGGAAATTGCATTTATGATGTAAATATTTTTAATTACCTGCTTCCATTAATTGATTTAGTTGATTAGTTCTTCCTGGGTTTATGGTTTTTTTCTTAATTTTTATTACATTTGGGTGTGTGTGTGTGTGTGTGTGTGTGTGTGTAGTCAGAGGACAATTTTGGGGACAGTCAGTTCTCTTATGTGACTTGATGGCAAGCACCTTTGACTACTAAACCCTCTTGCTTGAGCAGAAATTTTTTTTTTCAAAACCATTTATACGTGTAATCAGAAGTGGACTGTGTCTTGTTGCAACCCATAATTGGTTTTGCTTATTGCCTCATGTGTTTTTCATTGTTTTTCCATGAGGAGCAAGCATCATATATTAGTCTGCTCTAGCACAGCCATGATGAGTTCAAAGTATTGATTTCTGAGTTTATTACAAGAGCTGTCATGAGGCTGGCCCTGTGTTTTGTTTGGGATTTCCAATTCTTTGTGCCATGAAAGCATGCTTGGCAGACGTGTCTGAGTCTCTGCAGTCACTTGTAGTCACTTCAAGAGTAGGCATGCAGCCGTTAAGTTGACATTTGGTGTTACTATGTCAGGGACACTTTACATCATAATGTGTTTGTTCATTCATGGTTTTAGGTGAAGGTGGTTTGGATTGATGTTTCGCAGTCGATATGTGATAGTGCTAAGATTTCAACCTGATAGCCTGTCTAGAAGCCTACACAGCCATCTCCCAGTAAAATGTGTGGACTGAAGTCCTTCTACAAAAAACTTCACTTGTATTAAGAATTCTACAAATTTTAGAGTTTATGTGATTGTGGAGAGTTGGTATGCTGCAGATTTGTAACAAAATTATTATGAGCTATCAGTACTCATACTTCATCAGTACTGGAGCTTTAGCCCTCCAGTATCTATTCATTGCCCAGTGAAATATTTTTGTAGCAATGTACTAACTACTAGCTTGCACCAACCCAAAGGCTAAGAGTGCCACCAGATACCACCTGAAGCCTATAACTAATTCCCCTGCTTTTCTGTCACTGGCTGATCTGATGCTCCCACCATGTATTTGGAAAATGCCTTGATTTATGACCTTCTTTTGTTCTGTAACTATAACTACTTCACAAAACTGTTACTCCTATCTCCTGGAACATGGCATGTTTGGCATAGCCTGAATCCATTGGCTTTTGGGTCATTTATACCTTATTCCCTTTGAGGTGAGAGCTGTGTTTTTAGCACTGGTCATGGCCTCTAAAGTAGTTGTCCTGTGGCTGTATCTTCTATCCCTTTGCTCAGCACACTTGTACCTGTTAGCAGTAGAGACAGTGTAGATGTTGAATCTTGACTTTCCTCTTTGAACTGAGTGACTCTAAAGAATCCTTTGAGCTCTCTCAATTGCTTTTCGCGTGTGAAGAGCAGTCTGCACCCTCCTGCCTGCCTACAGATGTGGCACTTTTGCTCACCCTTTTTAATCCTAGGGGAGAGTAGTGTGGTGGGCATTGTTGGATACTGCACCAATGTTGGCTTCTGCTCTCTGTTCTTGACTGTGCTCTGTGGTTCAGAGTCACCTGTCTCCTATAGTGATCTAAGCAGGTGACTACATGGATATGGTCAGGAGCCACGGGCTGCTTATTAGGTGCTTCACTCTCATTCTTCCACTTTAGAGAGAGCTGAGCTAGAAGGAATCCTAGAAGGAAGGAAGGATCCCCACTGCTTACTGGAGCCCAGGGCAAGAGCTGCTTACAGCATAGTGATTTGACAAAAGAGCTGCGTGGAAGCTTGCTGTATGACCACTGCTATATTAGATGGGGTAGCCTTGGCATTGGAACACAGATACCCGGGCAGACAATCACAAGTGGGTGTGTGGCCATGGATCCACTGATGCTAACTGATGTCACAGGAATACAGGGAAATGATGTGGAGGCCAGGAGATTAGGGGAGGTTTTGCATAACCAAGTAAAGACACCTTGGATGTTATCATTAAAGGTGATATACTAAATGCACTTTTTGGATTTCTTTTCTTTTCTTTCTTTTCTTTTTCTTTTTGTAATTATTGGTGTTTTTCGAGACAGGATCTCATATAACCCTGAATGGCCTTGAATTCTATATAGTCAATGATGACTTTGCATTCCTGATTCTTCTGCCAAAATTACAGGCTGGGATTATATATATGGTTTACCATGCCTGTTTTCAGGCAGTGCTGAAGATTAAACATAGGGCTTTGCACAGTGGGTAAACATTCTGCAACAGAGCTATATTCCCAGTCCTGCTAAATGCTTTTGAACAAGGTTAAAGCCAGGAAAAAGCCTGCATTTTAGGAAGTAGGATAATCAGCTGAGCTTTCTGGAGGAAAGGTACATTCAGACCCACAAGATGAGAATCCTGGTCCTAGTGCACTAAGTCATATTCGTGAAGCTCCTAAAGCAGAGTGTATAGAAGATGTGATCAAGAAATGTAAGCTAAAAAGAATTAAAGGGAGAAGAAGAATGCTAAGAGTGGTGCCTGTTGAATCCCGAGCAGGGGCTATACATATCTCTTGGGCTTCATGACATATTCTCAGGGTCAGACTAGAGACAGTCCAGTGGTTGAATAGGCTCCATCCTGGAGACCTCTGTCCCGGGAGTCTGTTCAGGATGTTGTCAGAGACATCCGCTGTTATCTTACTGAAAATGATGTTCCCAAGGGTGAGCTAAATCCTCAGAACTAGGGTGACTAGAAGCATGCATAAAGTCCCCTTTTATTTTCTCTAAAAGCCTATTTCCTAAGGTTCCTTTTGCTGATGAAGAGTCCACAGCTCTGCTTGTTCCCATCCCCTGTCTGTCCCTTACCGAAACAATGACATTCTTCTTGCCACCTCTAAGGGATATTGTTCTTATCCTATCTACCTTTGACCTCTGTTCTTATTTCGGAAACTCTTTTTATATTGCATGACAGGGTGGCAACTGTAGCCTGCAGATCAAGTCTGGTCCTCTACCTGTTTTAGTAAATAAGCATAGTTAAGTTATTCATATATATACTGCTTATGGCTGCTTTCACAGTACAAAACTGACCTATGGTCCACAGTGTTTCATAGCTGAAATTATTTACCCCTTGGCTCTTGATAGAAAACAAAATTCAACACACCTCACTCTGGCTCTTTACCTACACTTTCCTAGCTTTCTTGTTCTCTCTTTGGCTGAGGCCTGAGGCAGGAAGAATGCATGCACCAATCAGTTCTAAGGGAAGACTAAAGTCAGAAGCTCTGCTCAATTTCACTGGGAGTTCCAGAGGAACTTCTCCCTTTCTCCACCAGTTCAAGAAATGGTTAGATTTCTTAATTCAAAGGAGAAAGGCTCATAATAAATGTGACTATCTTGGACTGTACTTAAGAGTAGAGCTCATAAGCATTATTTGATTTAATGTTTGTGACAGCAGGTGAACAAGCAGATTTGCAGGTGGCAGTGTTGCAAGCACAGACTGGAAGGCTGCTCACCCTTGATCCCACAGCTAGGAAATAGCATGGTCTTTGCCCCTTAGCAGCTGCCTTCAGTGGAGACTGCTCTCTCAGAGCAATACCAAATAAAGGGAAAAAGAAAGATTGTGAGCAAATGCAGGGTATAAGGCTGCAGTTTTCCAATGCAAGCGAGCTATGAAACTACACCTCCCCCAGCAAGAACAGATAAACAATAAAGTGTGACTGTGTAGAAGAACTCACTGACTCCCAGAGACCTCTACCTGAAGGTCTTGTTGCAATCCTGATAAGTGGAGCTCTTTAGATCCCCTAGTTACATTTCACTCCAGCCAGGCATGTGAGGTAAGAGCAGAGGGGTTTAACTGTAATTGGGATTATGGTGGACACTATGCTAATGTCTTCTGTTAATGAGCCTTTGCTGATTGTAAATAGAGTCATATAGGAAGAATATGTGTGAAGAAGGAAGGCTTTTCTGTTTTTTTCCTACTGAATTTTGGCTTTGTGGTACATTAGGGTGTGTCTAGGGTCATGCTCTAGTATATGTGGCATGGGAAGCTTGTTGAGCCCAAACCTGATTTACTTGTCCCACTGAGTTCTTCACTGGGGAAAGGTGGCATTCAGAAGTAGTGTAATGGAAGTGTGAAGAGTCCCAGAGAGGTATGTAGGTAGGTAAGGTTGTGTATGTGCACGTGCGTGTACGTATCAGGCAGCGGAGGAGGAGAGAAAGGATGGTGGCAAGCCACAGAAAGAACTTCAGGGGCAACAGCAGATGGATGAAGTCAAGTAAGGAATTCAGTATACATTCAGAAAAACACTAAGATTCACCAAACAGCAGAAGTGGGAACACACCAGAAAGGACTTCCTACGTAATGACTGGAACTGGGGCCACAGTCAAGTGCACAAATAGTAGAAGGGATTTGGATGGAAGCAGTTCTGTGGGTAGGGACTCAAAGCCAGCATCCCAGGTAGAATGCTGGGACCTCTGCAGGGCAGTTTCAGATCCCTGAGTTACCCAATGGCCCAATGGCCATTCTCGCTTCTGCTTTAACAGCTGCAGACTTTCACATCTAACTAGTGGCCATGTGAGGATAGACTTACTCATTTTGTCCCATAATGTCACTTCTTTAATCCAAATATATATCCCTTAGAGTTATTAAAGTAGGGGGTGCCATGCCAGGATTGATCTGTCTGAAGATAATGTCCTCATCTTTCAGGGTCTTTGTGCTCTAGAAGTCTAGTAAAATTCAAGCGTCAAGGTTGACTTGGAAAAAATTATGGCCTGCAAGGAAAATTGCTGTCCAGCCGAGTCGTACTCACTCAGCTCTACAAGATAGACTCCAGAGAGAACAGCAGACCAAGCACAGGGAGGAGCAGGAGCAGGAGCAGGAGCAGCAGCAGTAAACTTGAGTCCAGCTTGAGGGCTGAGAATGGCTTTCCTTGACTGTTTCTCTTCTCTAGTCTCTTCTTCCACCAGCGTGAATGTGGTGGCTCCAAAATTCTGCCTTCTTTCCGTATGAGTTGGCGCTGGTGAATATCCTGGCTGTTTTGTTGCCGTCCTTTTTTGTTGCTTTGCTTTTATAGTTTATTTTTTATTATCTTAACTAGTAACCCATATAAGATGTAACCCTTAAAATTTTAGGTCTAGAGCGTATTTATTTTGGCTACCATCACAATGCCATAGAACAGACCTCTAGAACTTTCCCATCTGAGGTACTTATCAAATAGTATCTTTCCCCTGGTCCCTGGCAAATGGCACTCTACTTTCTGTTAATAAAAGTTTGACTATTCTAGATACCTAATATAAATGGAGTCATATAGTGCATGTGTTTCTTTGATTTTTTTTTTCATTTAGCATAGTGTCCTCACGGTTTATCCATGTCCAGTATTACAAAATTTGCTTCAATTTTGTGGCAGATTAATACATTACCATATGCATGTGCCCTGGTTTTGATTATTGTTTGTTTGTTTTGACCAGTTGTTACTCTGGTGGACATTTCGGCTGTTCTACTGTTTGGCTACTGGGTACACTTCTACATGAAAATGGAAGTGTAAAGATCTGCTGAGATACTGATTTTAATATTTTTGGATAACTACCTAGGGGTAGGGTTTCTAAGAGTAGGCTACCATAAATCTTATGGTAGTTCTACTTTTAATTTTTTGAGAGCCCTTCATACCATTGTCCTGGCTTTTGTTCTTCCACTGCTAGAGAGAACTGCACACCTATCATCTCTTACTCCTTGCTTCAGTCTTTCTGCCCCATATGAGACTGCTGCTTTCCCCTTCTCCTGAACACCACTCCTGCTACCATTCTTTTGGTTTCCAGGATGTAACCCGACACTTGACACATTCTTAAAAAGCCCACATCAAGTCAAAATATCCCATGACCAGGACTTATCACCCAGTAAACTTACTTACTCTCTGCTGGAGTCTCTCATGCCTTTGCTTCTGTAGCTTTGGGACAGTTGGTAAAGTTGTTACAGGTTATTTTAACTGAACTGGCATCTCTTGAAGGCAGGGGCTCTGTGTTTTCTCTGAAGATTTTACAAAACACCTTTTCACATGTGGAGAGGCAGAAATCATAGTACACATATGTGTGTTACAGGTTTAGAAGACAGGAACTTTAAGTTAGTTGCTCTGGAAACATAAAGAAGATCCCTGGGAGCAGGGTCCAAATAACAGGACACTGTCCGTTCTTACAGAGATAAATTAATGGGGCAGGGATAGAGAGGAAAGATCAGTGACATCACCTTTTTAATTTTTTTAAGCAACCAGGCCTTGTAATAGACAAGCAGGTTTAGAGGGTTGGATCTGACTGCACCTGAGCTCTTTAGTGTTGCATTTTGGCAAGTAAGGTGAACATATACATGGCAGGATCAGGAAGTGGAGTTCATCTCATAGGAAGTCATCAGCTGCTTGAAGCCAGGACTGATCTATCCGAACAACCTACTTCTAGCACCCTGAGCTGGAGAGTCCTTGAATTCCATCCATGGTTTACCATACCAGCAGTGCTGTGTGCTTAGCCCACACCTAAGCTTTAAGTCTGCGCCTCCCCTTGCCTGTCAGTGGGAGGGAAAAGAAGGGGAGTGGACTTTGTGGATTGCATGGTACTCTTTTAACAGCTGCAAGATAGCTCCATCCTCCTTCCCTGTCTTCCCTGGCCTTCTCACATCCCTCCATCTGTCATTATCCCAGGGTATAGCTCCCAAACCAGACAGGTGTGAAGAATCAGCCGCATGCTAGAGTTAAAGCAGGTCTGCGATCTGCCCACAGAGTCCTCTAGCTGATGTGGATGAGGCTAGGAACCTGCCATTTCTATAGAGGCACACCGAAGAACTGTGCAAGGATGGATACAGAACTAACAATCTTGCTGAAGAATTATTTCCTTTGTTCAACTTGGTTTTTTCATGATTTCACAAGGATTATATACTTTTTTAAAAAATGAGAAAAATGATTGATGTTAATACAAATAACATGCTATCCTGGAGCAGTCTTTAAGTAACCATGATACTCCAATTACATTTCTGTCTTCCACAGGTGGACTTGACCTCATCTTCCTTCCTGGCCTCGGGTTTGACAAGGATGGCAACCGGCTGGGGCGGGGCAAGGGGTACTATGACACCTACCTGAAGCGCTGTGCACAGCATCAGGAAGTGAAGCCCTACACCTTGGCTTTGGCTTTTAAAGAGCAAATCTGTCCCCAGATCCCAGTGGATGAGCATGACATGAAGGTAGATGAAGTCCTTTATGAAGACTCCCCAGCATCTTAAGTTACACCACGACAGCTACACTTGCTGCTTTGTATCGGTGTAAAGAAAATATGTATATTTTCCTCTTGTCAAAATTAATCAAAATGGCACATTAAAGTGAATATGGATTGTGATTTTTAGTATAAAAATAAAATAATATAAAATCCTCTTTAGAAATCAATAGAAATGTTACTATTAGAATATTAATGCAAATGGAGGTGGAAACTGCATGGTTTCAGCTTAACTTTGTGGTATTAAGATGGAAAGTTGACCTTTCTGTCTTCTAGTTTGAATTAAATATTTATGAGTATTAGAGAAACATAGAAATTGGGTGTGAGTGAAGGCACTTTTTCTTAATGTCCAGTCATAGCCCTGATTGTTCTGGCATATGGAGACTCAGCTGTTATTAATTGGTTTGGCAATACTTAGTATGGATAAAATATTCCCCAAGAATATTCTTATACCACCTAATCATGGCTTCATCTACTCACCTTGAAGTTTTGTGTGTGCCGTTTTGTAGCTCCGTGTGGTGAATAGATGGGGGTCTTTTGCGGTTTACATCTTTGATTCAGTTGATTAGTCTCTGGCCCTGAGGACTTACGTAAGGAAGTATTTCTGTTAATTCATGGGTTCCATTTGGAAATGCCATGGACTGGACATCGCCAGATGGCCTCACAGCCAGGGAGAGGTACTTTTGTTGAGGGGGAAGATTTGGTTATCACAAGACACTCAGGGGTCTTCCTGGACATGGCTGCTTGCTTGGTCCCACCTGCAGCCTGTCAACAGCTCCTGCTGGCATTGCCTCTGGGGTGCTGTCTACATCTGCTCTCTCCTTCCCATCTTCCTGCTCCTAAGTTCTTCACCTCTCAGCATTTCTCAGCTCAAGTAGGCAGGCTGGGTGCTCAGGTGCTCAACTTCTTTTGCCTCTAGTTTATTTCAGGGATGATTTGATAAGACATAAATCTAGTGCGGGCACTTGCATTGAAGTATTTTGGAGAAATTTTAACAAGTAGTTGCCTTCCACTGTGGAAGAAACCCCTTGTAGGCCCCCCATCATCGTTTTCCCCTCCCCCATATGTCTTTCTGTGCATGCTGTAAGCACCACAGGCCCTCTGCCCAGTGCAAGCCTGTTTTCCTGCATCTCAATGCTAGCTTCCTTTGTCCTGGGAACTGCTGGGTATTTTCAGGGCTCCGCCCTTGCTTTGTTTCTTCCAGGATGTCTTCCTTGGCTCCCCTCCTGCCAGTTCTAGATCCTCTTCCTTCCCTAGCTGTGGCCATTGCCTATCACACTGTCCTACGGAGCAATTACTAGTGTCCATGTCTGTCCCTTCATGAGGCTTTAAGTTTGAAAGAGCTTCTTGTCTTCAGTAGATGACCGATAGAGAATGTTTGGTAACATTTTTAAAAATAATAAACAGAATACATGTACAAGTATTTCATTTTAAACACAGATCTACTATTTTTACCTAATAATATACATTTTTATATTTAGTGCACAAAAGTAAAAAAAAAATATTTTAAAAATGCCAATTCAGGTAAGAGTGGGTCTATAAAATTTAGAATATGCAATGAGAAATGAGAGAGAAATGGAATTACTACTAGCTATGATGGCATTAGTATACTGATTAATCTTGTTCAGTGTTACTTCAGCGGCAAGGATAAGGTAAATGTTATTATAGCTGACATGACTGTTAGTGTGAAATAGTTAAATCATAAAATTACTGAGCTGTTGCAGGTTGAGAAAGCTTTGCTTTCTTAACCTGTTATTCTTGTATTAAAAGAGAACATATAAGAGCCAGGTGTAGTTAGAATCGACAAATGACTTGCCAGAAATTGCTGGGCACTCAAGATTCAGAAAAATCAAAAGCCACATGACCTCTCCCTGTAATGGTTAATCTTGTAAACTTGTCAGGATTTAGAATTACCATAGAAAACCATCCCTGGGTGTGTTTATGAGGGCATTTTCTGAAAGGTTTAACCAAACAGTGAAGGCTTAACCAATAAGTGGTAACTCCAGCTCATGGGGTGGGGACTGAATAAAAAGGGGAAAATGAGTTGAGCACTAAAGATCATTGTCCTCTGCTTCCTGACTGTGGGTGCCTCTGGATGCTATAATGGATTGTATATTGCCAAAATAAATACTTCCTTTAGTTGTTTTTTATCAAATATTTTAGTAATAATGAACATATTAACTAATACACACCCTTAAAAAGGACAACCATTTCTGTGTGACCAACCTTGCACTGTGGAATTCCTGCTGAAGGTAATGGAAGGAAGATCCCCTCCCCCATGATATAGGGTAGGATGACACTGTAGGTAGATTAGGTGTGTAGATTAGGGCATCTATGACCCAGGGAGTGAGCACCACAGGGTAGGGCATCATGTATTATGATTTGAATCCAAAATGCTCCCATAGATTCATGTTTTGAATTGTTTTCCTCAGGGATGGCATTGTTTTGCCTTAGGAGGCAGAACCTAGCTGACAGAAGTAGGCCATTGAAGTAGATCTGTTCCTTTCTACTTCCTAATCTGCTGAGATGAAACCCCCGCTGCTGTGAATGACACTTCTATAACATGTCTTCCTTGCTTTCCTGAACTGAAACACTCTGAAACTGTGAGCCCAACCAAGCCATTCCTCTCTTCATTTGTTTTTGACAGATACTCTGTCACGGTAATGCAGAAGTAACAAGTACACATTTTCAGAATGAAGTGAGTCTCAGAAGGAACCATCTAGATAGAGGAGAGCTAGTAATCAGATACTAGCTGAACCCATTAACCAGAGAGGGACCAGAAGTGGGTCTATTCCCAGTGACCTACTTCTGCCAGCTAGGCTCCACCCACTAAGACTCCACTTAGTCTTGAAGAGTTGAAACATCAGAATCACAAAGAGGTGCATGATACATATTTTATAGAACTGTGCTTAATTGAACTAAAACCATATGAAGCTGTAGTCAGTGGTTAAGAATAATTCATCTTTAGTCCCAATGTTTCCCTACCTAAAGGACTAGTTAAATATACTGAGACATGGGTAGCTTCATCCAGAAACTCAACTCATGGTCCTAGCTTTTAAACATTTGTATGTGTATGGGGGTAGAGTGAGGGATGAGAGCATATATGTGTTTCTTGCGGAGACTTCTAAAGCCTAGTTGTTTACAGTGTGTTTACATAGGTACATGTTCAATTCCTCCACTACCCTGTAGCTTCTGAAAGGACCTTCCCCGGCAAGTTCATAGTCATCTCAAGACTCACTGCAGATCCCACCAGAAAATAATTAATAATTCCTCATGAGGGAACGAACCTGCTTCAGTGCCGCCTTGCATCCATTGGGAGGGTAAAGAAGAAGGAAAGGGAAAGCAGAAATACTGAAATCAAAGTAAAATGTCAAAAATAAAAACAAGGGCTGGAGAGATGGCTCAGCGGTTAAGAGCACTGACTGCTCTTCCAGAGGTCCTGAGTTCAAATCCCAGCAACCACATGGTGGCTCACAACCATCTGTAATGAGATCTGATGCCCTCTTTTGGTGTGTCTGAAGACAGCTACAGTGTACTCACATATAATAAATAATCTTTGGGCCGGAGCGAGTGGGGGTGGGGAGGAGAGAAAGAACAAAAAAGAAAACTGACTCTCCTCACATTAGCCACTAACTGCTCATAGCTCCTCAGTTAGGGGTAGAGGCTCACCAATCCCTTTTCCATGCTAGAATGCTGACTGGCTTCATCTTGTGCAGTTGACCACAGCTATTGTGATTACCTGAGTGCAGCTGTCCTGTCATGTCCAGAAGACACTTTGCTCTGGTCCTCTCTGACTTCTGGCTCTTAAATCTTTCTTTTTTTCTGCAGTGGTACCTGGGCCTTGGGGAGCAGGTGAGACAGAGAAACATGCAGAGCACCCCATTGACACTCATTCTCCTTACTTTGAGCAGTTGTGAATGACTACATTAATCATCATCCACTGCATCGACTTCTCTGATGAAGTCTGGGGTGTGTGTGCGTGCATGTATGTGTGTGTTTACTGTATGTGTGTGTGTGTGTGTGTGCATGCATGTGTGTTTACAGTATATATGTGTGTGTTTACCATATGTGTGTGTGTGTTTACCGTATGTGTGTGCATGGATGTGTGTTTACCATATATGTGTGTGTATTTACCATATGTGTGTGTGTGCATACGTGTGTGTATGTGTTTACCATATGTGCGCCTGCCTGTAGACCCCAAAAGAGGGCATTGGATCCCCTGGAGTTGGTTTTTATATGTGGTTGTGAAGTTGAGAGCTGCATTGAAGTTGGCTCCTCTGGAAGAGCAGGAAAGGCTCTTAAATTGTTAAACCATCTCCCTGGCTTTGAATTTTTAAGACAAACTACATTCTACTATGCAGAAACTCTCCATAATAGACCGAATGGCCACCAGTTTCTTATAGTTGTCCTGTCTCTACAGATGTGCACCACAACAAGCTTCTTAAACTATGGGAGTTGTGTAACTGAGTTTAGGGAACACAAACACACACACATACACACACATACATACAAATTGGCAAAGGTTAAAGTGTTTTGAATGTGCAAGGACTGAAAATTCAAAATCAAATGTATTTTTGGATCTAAGCCCTTTCTGGCAGTGCTTGCCCAGGACGACGACTACTACTGCTGCTACTACTTCTTCTCCTCTTCTTCCTCTTCCTCCTTTTTGACAGGGTCTCACTATGGAGCTGAGGCTGGCCTAGAGCTCACTGTGTAGCCCAGGCTGGCCTTGAACTTACACAGATCCACCTGCTTTTGCCTGCTGGAATTAAAGATGAATCATCCTTTAATAACTAAGCTCACAGATTATTGAAAACTTTTAAAAAGTGTTAAACCAAGTTAGACAAAGTATGCTTCCAACTGTACTTGTGTAAATGTGAAAGTATGCACGTCACATGGGTTTTGCAGCTCAATTGCACAATAGAAAGGCATGGCAAAAGTCATTTCCAGTATACCCTGTTGTGGCTCTTCCTTCCCTCCTTTTCTTCCTCTCTCCCTTACTTCTTTACCTCATGCCTCCCCACTCTTCACTCCTCTCCTTTCCTTCTTCCTCCTGCCATGGATCAAGCTCAAGGCCTCACACATGCTAGGCAAGCATTCTGTTTAGGAACCACACCCTCAGTCACAAGACCTCCTGGAAAGTAGTTTTTATCTGTCTTTGATGGGACATGGCCATTTACCTGGAAGATTCTAATTGCATATATTTATGTATTAAAAATATTTGCTTAGGTAGTAATTGACCAGTTACCATTATAGCCTAGAAAGGTCAGAAATATTTCAAGATATCACAAAGAATTATAAATATTTTACTTATTTTAAAATGTGATTTTATAAAATCCACATCAGTGAAGCCTGCCTCATGTGGGCATTTCTCACCTGTAAATGATGTGTTAGTTCTTCATGTGAATGAATGCCACTATCTGAGTTCAGTCAAAGAAGCCACTCAATCAGAGATTGGAAACATTTAAGGTATTTTAGAAATCTTTCTAATCTCTGTCCATGTCTGTGTCTGTGTGTGTCTGTCTGTCTGTCTGTCTCTCTCTCTCTCTCTCTCTCTCTCTCTCTCTGTGTTGGTTACATGGGTACACTTGCATATATGTGTCCATGTATGTAGAGGTCAGAGGTCAACTTCAGGTGTTTCTTTTTCCTCAGGAACCGTTCACCATTTTTATTCAGACAGGTCTCTCACTGGCCAGGAGCTCTCAAGAAGGCTGGGCCTGTTAACCAGCAAGCACCAGGCATCTGCCTGTCTCTCCCTTCCCAGATCCGCGATTACAAGGGGGTTCCTCTTAAGCAGCAAGCACTTTACAGACTGAGCTGTCCCCCAGCTCGACCTTACCTCAGCCTTAACACCTTCCTTATACCCACACTGACAGAGGAAGTGTTTGTCCTTTGGTCAACCTCCCGCCCTGTGCACTTTAGACTTCCATTGAGGTTTTCAGCCTGTTAACAGTGTTTTCTGTGTGTCCTTCCTGACAAAAGGATGCAGCTGTCTCTTCCCCCATTGCTTTGTCTCTGTTTCATTCACATTTCTCTGGCATGTAGGATCTGTAGTTTTTAAACGGCATGCTACTTTTTGTCTTTTTCTACTAAGTGAGAACACGTTTAAAATGTCTAAATGTTTGCCACCGTATTTAGTGAGCAATGTTTCACAGCCCTTGAAGTTGGCATCTCAGGATGCCATACACTGCTGAACAGGTGAGTTTGCCTTCATTGTCTTCCTCTGTCGCCTCTCCAGTGATGTAGATGTCACAGTGGTCACTGTGGGTGTGAGATGTGAAAGCCCTCGTGAACCACAGAGGCACAAACCCTCACTTGGGAAAAACCTTTGTAATCATTTCAAATTTGAGCCGACTTCTTGGCAAAACCGAAGTTTTTCCTTGTGAAGCTTGTGAACAGCTTGTCCAGAAACAGAGGCATCAGCAATTGCTGCTCATCTGTGACTTTGTGATTGATGACTGATGTTTGGTCTGCTGTTGTCATGTTGGAATCTTTTAAAGACATTTGTCTATTTTGGGAAGGTTCATCTAGTGGAGACTACACAGTGCAGGGATTAAGTCCTTGTTCTTGGGAATCCATGTAGAAACTATTATGTCTCAATGGGCTGAAAGTGGTGAAACCCTTCTCCCACGTCTGTATCCCTCAAGGGCAGACCCTACGTAATACCAGACATGGAGCTTTCAAAACAGCAGAGTGAGTAGCTGATGTTTCTGTGCTTTCTTTTCCATCTTCTTATCATCAGTCACAAGTACTTTCTGTTTTAACATTCTGGTCTATTATGACAACAGAATACCCCAATGCAAATGGACGAAATATGCTCACGTGCCAGCGATATGCTTTTTTAAAAGCATTATATGCTTTAAAAGCACACTTTCAAAGCTTCAGTGGTGAATGAAAATGCTAGACCATACTGTAAATGCTGACTACTTGGTTGATCACAGAAAAATACTCTTTAGAATTACAATTCAAGGATGTGTTCTTTCCCCCTCAAGCCTAGAGATTAAGAATACTGCATTATTCTGAAGGTCTGGGTTTATATCCCCATGAATGCTCACTATTGATGTACTGCTGTATTTTGAAATATTTGCTACCTTCAAATCTGAGATAAGATGAGATAAACCTTACTTCCTGTTGATGCACATAAGGTAGAGCCAGTGGATTCTAGAGATTACTTCTCAGTACTGCCATCTCCTTTAACTTTCTTCCATTCTTGGGATCATTACACCATAAACCATCACCTGCCTGTTTAACAGCCTCTACTACTGCTCTGTTGACTACAGAATAAGGCCCAAACCTGGCTCTGATACACAAAGGATGTTTTCCAACCAGGTTGCGGTTTTCTCACCCTCAACTCTAGACCAGTAATGTTAGTTACATTCACATATAATGTGTTTCCTAAGAACTGTAAGAATTTTTTTTTTTTTACAAGAGATTAGAAATAGAACATAACACAAAAGTTCAGAGAGGCATTGCATTATTCCAGAAAGTAGATTAGTGACTTTACTGGTATGAGGTTCATACAGGAATCAGGTTAAAATGTGAATTGTCTCAAGGTATGACCTGAAAGTCTGCATTTACATATAATGCACAAGATCCCAAATGCTGCTGCAGGGTTTGTTTGCAGCTGAGTAGCTAGATTCCAAGCCATATTCTCCAGTATACTTGTTCCAATCCCAAGTGGTAGTTGAAATTTAAGTAAACTTAAATTTCAGAAAGTTTCTATTTGAAACCATCTTCCTTGGTCCCATTCATCACATAATACCCGTGACTATGGCCCACTCTTGAATACCCCATGGATAAGACATTTCATTACAGAAGAAAGTTTTGCCCAGCAGCATGTTTTCTGGAACATGATTTTCAAGTAACTTTTTATAGACTACACATTGAGTCAGAGTCTGTAGGGAGAAGATTCTGGAAATATCCATTTTAAACAACTATCTCCTGGGCATTTTTATACAAGTTAAAGTTAGCAAAATAGTCTATAAACATTCAAAGTCAAAATCTGATTTCTAGATGTCAAACTAATATAGAGTTAGGTGAATGTCAGACACAACACTAATAGGAATTGATCCAGCTTATCTGCCATTAGGATGTAAGGTGAATGATAAATAAGTAAATAAATTTACATTGAACAAGGAAAACAAAAATCAAGCCAACCCCTACAAAAAATTCTTCCAGCCATGAAAATGAAATCCAGTTATTTACAGGTGCAGAGGATTTTATTTATTTATTATTTATTTATTTTTGGTGGAACTGGCCTATAGGATGGAGGAAGGCTAAGCCAACAGCCACCATCACTTAGTAGGTGTGCAGTTGATCCCAGGTGTATTCTCTGGTCTTGTCAACCTCTGGTCCTCCAAGTACCAGCGTGAGGATCAGAGTTTGCATTCAGTTTCAAGGATAAATCTCATTCCTAAAAAGGACAACAGAGAACTCCATTCTTCTTCGAACCTTTGGGAATCTCTTTGCTCTCTCAGAGCCATATTTTGGGGTGAACCTACCTGTGGTGCTTTGAATGAGAACGGCCCCCAGCAGGCCTATAGAGAGTGGCTCTATTAGAAGTGATGACCTTGTTGGATGGGATAGGTGTGGCCTTTTAGAGGAAGTGTGTTACTGTAGTTGGGCTCAAGCCAGGCCCATGTCACCCTCTCTGCTGCATGGTAATCCAGAAGTAGAACACTCAGCTCCTCTCCAGCACCATGTCACCTGCATGCCACCATACTTCCCACCATGATGAAAACAGACTAAAACTCTGAACTGTAAGTCTGTCAAATGTTTTTCTTTGTAACAGTTGCCATGGTCATGGTGTCTTTTGTCAGCGATAGAAACCCTAATTAAAATACACTTTGATTACTACATTTCAGATCTAAAAAAACCAAAAAAACGAAAACTCACAAAGTTCAATTTTTATTAAAACAAACATTGAAAAGTTCATCTCTATTTTTTATCAGAATTTCATCCCCATCTCTCTAGACTTTTATTTGTTTGTTTCTGTACCTTTCTCATAGCATCTCAGTGGTGGGGAGTGATTTTCAGTCTAGTATTTGATTTTCCTCTCTTGGATCTTTTCTCCTGGTTCTCAGGTTTCTAATAGAAAAGGCCCTAAATCATTTCTGTGGATTCCTGGCCATTGGAGCCTTCTACATACCACATAGCCAGCTGATTTTCATAGAGCTGCTGTGCGAGTCTTAGGGTAAGCTCTGCAGAGACTGCTGCTGCTGTACCACTCTCTGGCTGAGCTCATATAGCCTTGATTACTGTACACCCTGTAGACAGCCCCCTCCCAAGTCCTCATGCAATCTGGCAGTTCTCTTGGTCAAGCTCCCTTGATGATGGCTTGAATGTGGTCTCTACATGAGTTGACCAGTTAGCTAAATAAATTCCTAGCTGCATGTTTGTCCCACCAACCTGCAAGTGTCCCTAGCTCCTAGATTACCTGTTTGATATGCTCTTGATGGCTTTTCCAGACAGGGTACAATTTTCAGAAATCTGCCATCTTCCCAGATACTTGTAATCATGTGTTTCCTAGGATCTTTGCATTCAGAATCACAGGACATGTGATTCTGCCTGGAGACAATGCCTTTCTTGTTAAACACTTCCAGCTGAAAGGAACCTGTCCTTGGTTTAGAATATTGGCAAGGAGTCATGGTGAGGGAAAGGACAATGACATAGCACTTTCTATACCTGCAAATCCCCTTCCTTCAAAGAATCTGATATGGCTTGCTTTTAAAATTGATCCTGAGGTTGAGTCATTGGTGGGAACTGGTCAAGATAATCCTGGCTACCTATTGGCAAGTTTGTATAAATGTGTGTCATGGACCCCTCTCTTTATCCTGTGGTTGGTATATTACTTCTCTCCTGCATTGCTCTCTACTCTGGGGTGTCACATTTAAGTAAGACCCCTGCAACAGCCTTCTTCATAACTCATATACATAATGCATGTAGACCTGAAACTGAGAGGGGGACAATTCCTCAAGGAGCCGTGCTTGATCAAGGCAGGCTGATGAAATGTTCTCTTCTCATCCTGACAGGAATCCCAGGCATGCAACCTCTGTGCCCATGGTGGTGATCAGCTAGTTAAGTCACTCTCGAGGTGGCCTTGCCTCTACTGTTCCCCTCTTCCCATTCCCAACTCCTGTTTCTTGATATTGAGTTACACAATTCCTTGTCCTGGGTACCATTTTTCTGAGGATCTAGGCTAAAACTAGGTGACCATCAGTATAGAACGTGTTGATATTTGTTATGTGTTGTTCCCACTTTGGAGACTACAAGAGGGAAAGCATCATCTGGCATTCCTGTCTACTTTATTATTATAAACAGAAAGCTAACGGTCACAGTCACTGTGAAACAGAAGCTCTGACAAACAGAAGCAGCAGGTACATGTTCCTAGTCATAAGAGGTCATGTTCTTACTCTGGTTTAGGGATGGAAGTAACAAGAGTAGAAAAAGTGATTTCAATTTTGTTAAGGAATGTTCTCCATGAGCAGGGGGCAGATTGGAGCTGAGGGCCTGACATATCTTGTATTTGTGTCAGCTACTATTTTGTCCTTCAAGCAGGGACAAAATTTCAGTAACAAAGTGGAACTGTTGGACAGAGCCATAGCTAGTATGACATGATTCCCATTCTTCCTAGAGACAGGGCTATGCTTTCCTCAGTGACCAGGATGTTGGCTACTGACAGCTCAGAGCTGAGGTCCTATCAACCAGTTGAGGTCCTGTCTGACCATGGATAGAGAGGCATCTTGCCCAAGGTTTCAGCTGCTGCTTGATGGCAGCCTGTTCCTGAGGCCTGAATAGTGTAGAGGTACAAGGGCCTTGACCTTAGGTCTTTCCAAGCACAGTAGGATTCAAATATTCCACCATGGCAGCCATATTCAGGAGCTAATCTTGTGGGGTAATGAGAGTCTGTCAAAGACATTTCTTTCTCATTCCACTCTGAAGATAGACATCATTGGCCCTGTTTTCCCAGTGGAGAAATGGATGGCCACAGAAAGGTGTGGTTGTTCCTGACATCTTATAGAGTCACAGCATAAAGTGGCACAGCCAAGAAATGATAGGCCCTGTTGCTCTACAGGCTGCCATACCATCTGACAGGGTGGTGCTGCAGAAGGCATCATTTGGTTTATGGGGTGACCATACTAGTGAGGGGGTCGGACATGGGTGGTAGGTGCAATACAACTTAGAAGCTATGTATATCTAAGGTTGGGATATATAGTTTCAGATTCTGTCAACTACTTATGGTCTCTATGGCTATGTAAATAATTTGCTTTCTCTTCGCCTCTGTAAAGTGAGAAATAATCATAACAACTGCCTCTTAGATTCGTGGTGAAGGATGAAAAAGGAAATGGATAAAGAACAAAATGAGCCCAGTTTTCTTATCAAATGAAGTTAATCAAAGTGTCTGTTAAGTGGTATTTTCCTCCAAATTGCAACATTTACTTCAAGTGCAACATTCCCTAGAGAGAGGAAAGGGAGGCTTTAGAAGGTAAACAAAGCTCACATATCTCTGAACACAGTAACTTGGAAGATTCTTGAGGGCCCTTATCCAGCCATATAAAGAGGTAAACAATGGTGAGGTTGGAGACTCTGACCACTCACATTGCAATCTGCAACTGAGTGCCAACTGCATAGAGATCTACTTAGCTTTGCAGTTTTTAAAGAGCCTTATGAAGTTAGAGTTTTGGGAGTCACCTATGTTGAGGTAGGTTTGGGGGTGATGAAGCTGCTTTTAAGTTCTGAGATCTTTGTACATAAATTCTCCTTCAGAATCCTGTCAGTGACCCCAATAAAATCCTCAGTGATTAGCCACATTGGATGTTATAGTGCAGGTGTTGCTTTGGTCTGTCACAGGTTCCCTTTCTGAGAGAGTAGACACGTGCTGTGTTCCTAGGAAAAGTCTGTCACACAACATTGTCTCACACAGTGTCTGTCCTATCCAGTAGTTTTGGTAGAAGACCCACATTGTATTGTGTTTTAGGCTAAAGGAAGTGGCCCTTTCTGTAGCAACTGTTGAAACCTTGTTGAAGTATTCTCTGGAGTAGAACTGTTGAATCTTAGAACAAACAAGTTGACAAGGAACCGAATACAAGGAATCAGACGGCCATGTGGACTTCTAGAAATGGAAGCAAGCAGGATGATCACAACCAGACATTGGGTTTAAAGTCCCACCAGTGCTTTATTCATCTGGATTTGTTGATGTAAAGGCAACAGGTTTCATCTTGAGTGCAGGTCAGCAGATGTAGGGCTTAATGATTTGAAATACAACTGCTCCAGGTGATTTTCACTGTTTGTTTTATTGAAACTCTTGGGCTACTACAGTTACTGTGGATAATCCTTGAGCAGTAAAAATGGATTTCCTGTACCTGTAGTGAGGGTGAGGGCAAGAACCTCACAATAAAACTAGTGCTGTTCTTTTAGTTTGGGTCAGAGAGGAAATTATGATAAGATTATAGAGTTCTGATGATTGTGGTTAGTCAGGGATAGATGCTAATGTACCTGTTCCTTTCCAGGTAGCTGCAAGGCAGAGATAGACATAAGATCTTTGGAGTTAAGAAACTGAACTGTGGAAGGTTCCCAGTAGTGCTCAGAAAGCTGGAGCCCATAGGTAGTAAGGGAGTGTAATGGTGTGAAGCTTCCCTGTAGAGGGGGTTCCCCTAGCCTTTCTGTTGCTGTGATAGGATACCATCAGCAAAATTAACTCGGGAAGGAAAGGATCTATCTCATCCTACACTTTCTAGTACATCATCCAGAGAAATCAGGGGAGGAATTCAAGGCAGGCACCTGGAGGCAGGAACTGGTGCACAGGCCAAGGAAGAATACTGTTTACCTGCTTGCTTCTCGTGGCTTGATGAGCCTGCTTTCTTATAATAGATAGGACCAGTAGCCTAGCACCACTGCCCAGAGGGAGCTGGGCCCTCCTGTATGAATCACTAAATAAGAAAAGGAACCACAGGTCAGCCTCTTGGAGGTCATTTTCTCAATTGAGGTTCCCTCTTCCCAAATGACTCTAGCTGTGTCAACTTGAAGAAACAAGCACCTCACAGGGGTGTAGAAGGGGTTTGAGCTCAGATAAGCAGTTTTTGAGTGGAGTCCCAGACTAGCTCTCCTATTCTATATTATTATTATTATTATTATTATTATTATTATTATTATTATTCTACTCTGTATACAATTTTAGTCCAAAAGTTAGTTATAGCAGAGGTCGTGAACTTCAGTGCACTCTGGATAAATTGAGCTGAGACTTTTGATGAGTGATGGGGCCTGTGTATTTTCCAGATTCAAGGAACCTAATTTGGTCAGTTTCTATGCCTGTAATGGAGGCTTTGGTTTAGAACAGGTTTAGGTGTAAGAGAGACTTGGAATGAAGAAAGAGGTGTTATTTTAATTATATTTAAAGAGATCTTCTCTGTACAGATTTTGTTTGATTGTATACAGAAGGGATCTGTGCCTGAAAGTAGATCCCTTTAAAAACTACTCCCAGGACGCAACAGAGGTAGTTGGGGGAGAGTTAAGATTGATTATTTATTTATTTATTTATTTATTTATTTATTTATTTCACCTGTTGGTGTGACTGAGTTTTTCTCAGACCTAGGGTGCAGTTGTGAGAAGAAAGCAGGGGAGCTGGAAGCACCAAGTAGCCTCTGTTAGTGTCTCATTGGTGCCGAGTCAGCAGTCGGCATGTAATGTACTGGACAAGATAATCTCTGTTGAGGTCTAGTACACAATCTCTCTGGAGTATGGAGAGAGAGCTTACCAGCATATAATTCTCTTGCATATGAGTTCTGTTCCCAGCATCTATATTGAGTGTGTCACAACTGCCTGTCATTCTAGCTCCAGGGCAATTAGATGTCTCTGGCCTCCAGATCACCTGCACTCACATTCACAAACCCGCATACTCATAATTTACAGTTCTGAGAAAATAAGGTTTGCCTGCCAAAATTACCTTCCATATAGAACCTCAAATGATCTGAGATGAGTCTCAGTTCGGAGTGTCAGATGGGACCTTAGGAGTACTACTGGGACCAATGAAGGCAGTGATGGATGAATCCCATGAATCCAGTAAGGAGCCTCTTTACTGTCTGTTTGGCTTTCTCTACCTTTCCTGATGGTTGAAAGTGCTGAGCAGTATGTGGATAATACTTCATTTTTAGAGGTTCACTGTATGTTTTGAGTTACAAGTAAGGCAAAAGTTGGTCATTGGCTTGATGGGCATGACTTTAGACTCAACGTGGGGACTTGACCCTGTATGACTGAGACTATGGGAATGAAGAAATGACAAAGATATGTATTGTAAAACTGATATTGTGTGGACCATGCACTGGGTTGGAGATGGCAGCAGCGGCAGCCGAGAAAGCTCAGCACATCTATGATACAGCATGAATGAGGAGGCAGGGTAGCTAATCTGTGTAGGACTGCCATCATCCACATGAGAAAGCGGAGGTTGGAACTTCCTGGGTTTCAGGGAAAGGCTTGCTATTCCTGTGGGTCTGAAGCATTTGGGGTCCTTAAGATAGCTGTGCTCAGGTCAACAATGCACATTCATTTAGGACTTCATCCACTTTCCACAGGCCATTATCTGACTGTAGCAAGAAAAGGTAATCAAGTGAATGGATTTCTAGAAGCTCTTTGTGACCTCTGCGGCCATTTTATTCAGAGTAGGAAAGGACTCAGAGAGATAAGTATCTAAGTCCCTTGTATTGGGCATACAGGGACATTTACCTGGAAATACAGTGTTAGCTTAGGTTCTTACTTACTTAAGCAAGTGACTGAAGCCCAAGTTCAAATACATTGGCACCACACCTGAGTCACCGAGTCAGACGTTTTTGACAGGTAAGCTTCTAGATGAATGAGCCATTTCAATATGTGTGCAAAAACCCCAAAGCAATTCCCCATTCTTTCATGAACATATAGATAGGTTTTTCTCAGGTGCAATAAGATCAAGGTAGGGGCAGTAGGTATATCTTTTTACACATCAAAAGTTCAACTTCTACACTCTGTAAGACCTTGTGAACTGATTTAGCACTGAGTCCAAACAAGGGGGAATCCAGAAATGACAGTATTTTGCCATTTCTAGAAAAGAGTGAAATTATTGTCTGTTGGTAGGGGTGTCCATGTCTAAGACCAATTCTTGAGACTGCTAGACAAGAGTGATATCTAGAACTACACTACCTAGTCTTAAAATTGTACCTTTTGGGGACATACTTATGCTATGAATAGGGGAGACTTTGTAACTGCAGAAGCCATCCTTTGCAACATTTGTCATATTTGAGTTGGCAGATTTTTTTCTCTCTGGGATGAAGATGGTCAAGCAATCTACAGAAGAAGGTTGTTGGGAAGGCTTTCCAATGGAGAAAGAATCTTAGCTAAGCCTTGAGTAGCTGTCTTGGAAACCCTAGAATGGAACAGTCCAAGTTCATTAGTTGATGAATCCAGGAGTCAGTGTCTCATCACCCAAAGACAAATAGGAACTGAAAACCAGACATACTGGGGAATAGCAGAAGGCATCAGTTAGGTCTAGGGGTATGAACTAGAAGTTTTGCATGAGAATTATGTCTTAGGAGAATACAAAGGTAGCATCAATACTTTTGATTGCCATCATAGGCCTGTTGCTAGTGGAGTATTAAGGACAGAGCCAGATGGTGACCAAAAAAAAAAAACCGTATGCATGAGAGGATCTTCCCCTCTCAGCTTCAGGCCTGAGGGCATATTGAGAGTACCTGGGAGAGAATTGGGAGTTTTTGAGAGAAAAAAAGAGACTTGTAGGTAGTGATGGTTTAGTGAGTGAGTTATCCCAGATGCTGACTGGAATGGGTTGGGCAGTGTGGGAACTTGTATTTGGAAGTCAAGGATTGCTGAAATGGGTGCTTGGACCACCATGTTAGAGTTGACTTTTGATAAGCTATCTCTTCCTGGCAGTGGGATGTGAAAACCAGATAATACTAGGAGTGGATGAACCATTCTAATGCTCATGCTAGAGGAAGTGTGAAGTGGTCCTGCTGCATTTGCCTGTCAATTCCAGTGAGGATTGTGGACCAAAGGTGGGTCTGAGGAAATACAAGCAAAATAAGCAACTGATATTGATTAAACCTTTTAGCTGCTGCTATGCAGAGCCAGAAAGTATAGGAGACTAAACAGCCCGTATAAATCAAGCTGGGGAAGGCCCCCCTCATATGTGGGCTCCTCTGATTCTAGAAACAAGAGTTTGCTCCCCTTTGACAGTCTTCCTCAGACTTTTGTCAAAAATATGATTCTCCCTTTTGGAAAAGAAGTAGGCTAGTCATATTTCCATTATCTTTTTTTGTTGTTGTTTTGTTTTTGTTTTTGTTTATAAGATAGGCACTGGCCAGACTAAAGTGTCCTTCCTGGCCATAGTGGTAGCAGCTCCAAAGAGCTAGGACAGGATGTTATTAAAGTCCAGCCCCTCACAAAGATGTTAAGCTACCTATGGCAGCGCTTGTGCATTGGGCCTGTTTATCATGTTTCTATTCTTTTAGTGCCTTCTCATTCTTTGAGGTTTCTTCCAGTTTGCTGAATACCTTGTAGGCCACATATAGTAAAGTGGGGCAAAGGGCTTGGGGTCACTCATTTTCTGTTTGGGAGATAGTTTGCATTGGGAACTTATTCCCTGCCTGGTTCCTGTCAGTTGTGGGCTTCTTGCCATAGAGCATATATGATTAAGTACTATTGGTAACTTTATAAGAAGAGGGAGAAAGACCAGAAAGTACATGCATATGCTCTTTACATATACATACATGTTCCATGGCTCTTTTCTTTTCTTTTTTTATTGTTTCTTTTCTTATATTTACATTTCAAATGTTATCCCCTTTCCTGGTTCCCCCCTCCGGAAACCCCCTACCACATACCCCCTCCCCCTGCTTCTATGAGTGTGTTACCCTACCTACTCACCTACTCCCACCTCCCTGCCCTCAAATTCCCCTACACTGGGGCATTGAGCCTTCACAGGATCAAGGGCCTCTTCTCCCATTGATGCCTGACATGGCCATCCTGTGCTACATATATGGCTGGAACCATGTGTACTCCTTGGTTGGTGGCTTAGTCCCTGGTAGCTCTGGGGTGGGGGGTCTGGTTGGTTGATATTGTTGTTCTTCCTATGGAATTTGGAGCCCCTTCAGCTCCTTCAGTCCTTTCTCTAACTCCTCCATTGGAGACCCCACGCTCAGTCCAATGGTTGGCTGCAAGCATCCACTTCTTTATTGGTCAGACTCTAGCAGAGCCTCTCAGGGTACAGCTAAATCAGGCTCCTCTCAGCAAGCACTTCTTGGCATCCACAATAGTGCGGATTGGTGACTGTATATGGGGTGGCTTCCCAGGTGGGGCAGTCTCTGGGTCGCCTTTCCTTCAGTCTCTGCTCTACCCTTTGTCTCAGTATTTGCTCTTGTGAGTATTTTGTTCCCCTTTCTAAGAAGAACCAAAGCACTCACACTTTGGTCTTCCTTCCTCTTGAGTTTCATGAGGTCTGTGAATTTTATCTTGGATATTCCAAACTTTTGGGCTAAAAACCACTTATCAGTGAGTGCATATCATATGTGTTTTTTTGTGATTGGGTTACTTCACTCAGAATGATATTTTCTAGTTCCATCCATTTGCCTAAGAACTTCATGAATTCATCCTTTTTAAAAGCTGAGTAGTACTCCATTGTGTAAATGTACCACATTTTCTGTATCCATTTCTCTATTGAAGGACATCTGGGTTCTTTCCAGCTTCTGACTATTATAAATATGGCTGCTATGAACATAGTGGAACATGTGTCCTTGTTATATATGTTTGATAATCTTTTGGGTATATGCCCAGGAGTGGTATAGCTGGGTCTTCAGGTAATACTATGTCCAATTTTCTGAGGAACCACTAGACTGATTTCCAGAGTGGTTGTACCAGCTTGCAATCCCACCAACAATGGAGGAATGTTCCTCTTTCTCCACATCCTCACCAGCATCTGGTATCACCTGAATTTTTGATCTTAGCCATTCTGACTGGTGTGAGGTGGAATCTCAGAGTTGTTTTGATTTGCATTTCCCTGATGACTAAGGATGTTGAACATTTCTTTAGATGCTTCTTGGCCATTGGATATTCCTCAGTTGAAAATTCTTTGTTTAGCTCTGTTCACCATTTTTTTAGAGGGTTATTTGATTCTCTCGAGTCTAACTTCTCGAGTTCTTTGCATATATTAGATATTAGCCCTCTATCTGACATAGGATTGGTAAAGATCTTTTCCCAATCTGTTGGTTGCCGTTTTGTCCTAATGACAGTGTCCTTTGCCTTACAGAAGCTTTGCAATTTTATGAGGATCCATTTGTTGATTCTTGATCTTAGAGCATAAGCCATTGGTGTTCTGTTCAGAAACTTTTGCCTTGTGCCCATGTGTTCGAGACTTTTCCCCACTTTCTCTTCTATTAGATTCAGTGTATCTGGTTTTATGTGGAAGTCTTTGATCCACTTGGACTTGAGCTTTGTACAAGGGGATAAGAATGGGTCAATTTGCATTCTTCTACATGCTGACCTTCAGTTGAACCAGTACCATTTGTTAAAAATGCTGTCTTTATTCCACTGGATGGTTTTAGCTCTTTTGTCAAAGATCAAGTGACCATAGATGTGTGGGTTCTTTTCTGGGTCTTCAATTCTATTCCATTGATCTTCCTGTCTCTGTACCAATACCATACAGCTTTTATCACTATTGCTCTGTAATACAGCTTGAGCTCAGGGATGGTGATTCCCCCAGGAGTTCTTTTATTGTTGAGAATAGTTTTTATTATCCTGGGTTATTTTGTTATTCCAAATGAATTTACAAATTGCTCCTTCTAAGTCTATGAAGAATTGAGTTGGAATTTTGATGGGGATTGAACTGAATCTGTAGATTGCTTTCGGCAAGGTGACCATTTTTACTATATTAATCCTGCTAATCCATGAGCATGGGAAATCTTTCTATCTTCTGAGGTCTTCTTCGATTTCTTTCTTCAGAGACTTGAAATTCTTGTCATACAGATCTTTCACTTGCTTGGTTAGAGTCACACCAATGTATGTAATATTATTTGTGACTATTGTGAAGGGTGTCATTTCCCTAATTTCTTTCTCAGCCTGTTTATCCTTTGAGTAGAGAAAGACTATTGATTTGTTTGAGTTAATTTTATATCCAGCCACTTTGCTGAAGTTGTTTATCAGCTGTAGGAGTTCTCTGGTGAAGTTTTTTGGGTCACTTAAATATACTATTATCATCTGCAAATAGTGATATTTTGATTTTTTTTCCTTTCCAATTTGTATCCCTTTGACCTCCTTTTGTTGTCTAATTGCTCTAGCTAGAACTTCAAGTACTATATTGAATAAATAGGGAGAGAGAGAGGGAACCTTGTCTAGTCCCTGATTTTAGTGGGATTGCTTCAAGTTTCTCTCCATTTAGTTTGATGTTAGCTACTTGTTTGCTCTATATTGCTTTTACTCTGTTTAGGTATGAGTCTAGAATTCCTGATCTTTCCAAGACGTTTATCATGAAGGGATGTTGAATTTTGTCAAATGCTTTCTCAGCCTCTAATGAAATGACCATGTGGTTTTTATCTTTGAGTTTGTTTATATAGTGGATTACATTGCTGGATTTCTGGGTATTGAGCCATCCCTACATCCCTGGGATGAAACCTACTTGATCATGGTGAATGATTGTTTTGATGTGTTCTTGGATTCAGTTTGCGAGAATTTTATTGAGTATTTTTGCATCAATATTCATAAAGGAAATTGATCTGAAGTTTTCTTTCTTTGTTGGGTCTTTGTGAGGTTTTGGTATCAGTATAACTGTAGCCTCACAGAATGAATTGGGTAGTGTTCCTTCTGTTTCTATTTTGTGGAATAGATTGAAGAGTATTGGTATTAGGTCTTCTTTGAAGGTCTGAAAGAATTCTGCACTAAAACCATCTTGTCCTGGGCTTTTTTTTTTTTTTTTGGTTGGGAGACTTTTAATGGTTGCTTCTATTTCTTAGGGGTTATGGAACTGTTTAGATAATTTATCTGATCCTTATTTAACTTTGACACCTGGTATCTGTCTAGAAAATTGTCCATATCATCCAGATTTTCCAATTTTTTTGTTTATAGGCTTTTGTAGTAGAATCTGATGATTTTTTGAATTTCCTTATGTCTCCCTTTTCATTTCTGATGTTATTAATTTGGATACTGTCTCTGTGCCCTGTGGTTAGTCTGGGTAAGGGTTTATCCATCTTGTTGATTTTCTCAAAGAATCAGCTTCTGGTTTTGTTGATTCTTTGTATAGTTCTTTTTGTTTCTACTTGGTTGATTTCAGCCCTGAGTTTGATTATTTCCTGTTGTCCACTCCTGTTAGGTATATTTGCTTCTTTCTGTTCTAGAACTTTCAGTTGTGTTGTTAAGCTGCTAATATATGCTCTCTCCGGTTTCTTTTTGGAGGCACTTAGAACTATGAGATTTTCTCTTAGCACTGCTTTCATTGTGTCCCATAAGTTTTAGTATGATGTGCCTTCATTTTCATTAAATTATAAAAAGCCTTTAATTTCTTTATTTCTTCCTTGACCAAGTTATCATTGAGTAGAGTGTTGTTCAGCTTCCATGTGTATGTGGGCTTTCTGTTGTTGTTGCCATTGAAAACCAGCCTTAATCCATAGTGATCTGATAGGAGGCTTGGGATTATTTTAATCTTCTTATATCTGTTGAGGTTTGTTTTGTGATCAATTATATGGTCAATTTTGGAGAAGGTACCATGAGGTGCTGAGAAGAAGGTATATTCTTTGGATTTAGGATGAAATGTTCTATAGATATCTGTTAAATCCATTTGGTTCATAACATCTGTTAGTTTCACTGTGTCTCTGTTTAGTTTGTGTTTCCAAGATCTGTCCATTGATGATAGTGGAGTGTTGAAGTCTCCCACTATTATTGTGTGAGGCTCAATGTCTGCTTTGAGCTTTAGTAAAGTTTCTTTTATGAATGTGGGTGCCCGTGCATTTGGAGCATAGATGTTCAGAATTGAGGGTTCATCTTGGTAGATTTTTCTTTGATGAGTATGAAGTGTCTTTCCTTATCTTTTTTAAAGAAAACTTTTGGTTGAAAGTTGATTTTATTCGATATTAGAATGGCTTCTCCAACCTGTTTCTTGGGGCCATTTGCTTGAAAATTTGTTTTCCAACCTTTTACTCTGAGGTTGTGTCTGTTTTTGTTACTCAGGTACGTTTCCTGTATGCAGAAAATGCTGGGTCCTGTTTATGTATCTAGTCTGTTAGTCTATGGCTTTTTATTGGGGAATTGAGTCCATTGATGTTAAGAGAGATTAAGGAAAAGTGATTGTTACTTCCTGTTATTTTTGTTGTTAGAGGTGGAATTATGTTTGTGTGGCTATCTTCTTTTGAGTTTGTTGAAAGAAGATTACTTTCTTGCTTTTTCTAGGGTGTAGTTTCCCTCCTTTTGTTGGTGTTTTCCATTTATTATCCTTTGTAGGGCTGGATTTGTAGAACAATATTGTGTAAATTTGGTTTTGTCATGGAATATCTTGTTTTCTCCATCTATAGTAATTGAGAGTTTTGCTGGGTATAGTATCCTGGGCTGGCATTTGTGTTCTCTTAGGGTCTGTATGAGATCTGCCCAGGATCTTGTAGCTTTCATAGTCTCTGGTGAGAAGTCTGGTGTAATTCTGGTAGGTCTGCCTTTATATGTTACTTGACCTTTTTCCCTTACTGCTTTTAATATTCTTGTTTTGTGCTTTTGGGGATTTGACTGTAATGTGACAGGAGGAATTTCTTTTCTGGTCCAATCTATTTGGAGTTCTGTAGCCTTCTTGTATGTTCATGGGTATCTCTTTGTTTAGGTTAGGGAAGTTTTCTTCTATAATTTTGTTGAAGATATTTACTGGTCCTTTAAGTTAGGAGTCTTTGCTCTCTTCTATACCTATTATCCTTAGGTTTGGTCTTCTCATTGTGTCCTGGATTTCCTGGATGTTTTGGGTTCTTTTTGCATTTTGCATTTTCTTTGATTGTTGTGTCAATGTTTTCTGTGCTACCTTCTGCACCTGAGATTTTCTCTTCTATCTCTTGTACTCTGTTGGTGATGCTTGCATCTATGTCCCCTGATTTATTTCCTAGGTTTTCTATCTCCAGAGTTATCTCCCTTTGTGATTTTTTTTTTTTATTGTTTCTATTGTTGATCCATTTTTAGATCCTTGATTGTTTTGTTCAATTCCTTTACCTGCTTGGTTGTGTTTTCCTATAATTCTTTTAGGGATTTTTGTGTTTCCTCTTTAAGGGCTTTTACCTGTTTACCTGTGTTCTCCCGTATTTTTAAAAGGGAGTTATTTATGACATTTTTAAAGTCATCTATCATCATCATGAGAAGTAATGTTAAATCCAAATCTTGTTTTTTTTGGTGTGATGGTATATCTAGAATTTGCTATGGCTGTAGAACTGGTTTCTGATGATGCCAGGAAACCTTGGTTTCTGTTGCTTACGTTCTTACGATTGCCTCCTGCCTTCTGGTTATCTCTAGTGCTTACTGCCTTTACTGTGTCTGACTGGAGCCTGTCCTTCCTGTGATCCTGTTTGTGTCAGATCTCATCAGAGTCCAGCTGTCTCTGTGATTCTGGGATCCTGTGATCCTGAGATCCAGTGTGTGTCAGAGCTCCTTGGAGTCAAGCTGCCTCTGGGACCCTGAGATCCTGGTGTGACCAAGCTCCTGAGATCCTGTGATTCTATTATCCTGGGCATGGTAGGGCGCCGGGGAGTAGAGCTTCCTCTGGGTGTTGTGGAACTGGGTGTGGAGCTAGTGCCCAAGGTCTGCTCAGGGTACCGGATCAGACAGAAAGACCCCATGTCTCTTTTTATGTGATACTTTGAGCCACAGCAGGATTCTACCAGCCAAGAAGGCTAGATATAGCCCTTGATATTGAACTAGAGCCATGGGCCAGAATGAACCTCTCTTCCTTATAATTTTCCCAGTGAGGTCTTGTGCTGTTAGCAACAGAAAGCAGAGGAATACAGTGTTCCAGAATGTATTGGTAGAAAGCACACCACAGCTGCCCATGCTATATAGCTCAGCTCCTGGAGATTCTGATGCAGCTAATCAGTCATGGAAAGAAGTTAATGATAAACCAGTGAGAGAAAATTTGAATGCGTCTTCAGCTTTGGTTTTCAATTTTAAAAATTAAAAGAAGTAAAAATTCCTGAGTGTTTTTAAAATTAAAAGTAGCTTTATTACTGTGGTTAAAAATGATTTTCTTTGTATTTATTGTTTGAAGTTTATAACATTTCTGGAAGCTGTGGTGACATATTGTTTCAGTTTCAGGAAATTCTTTCATTCTATAAAAATGACTACCTTCCCAAGTGTCCCTTTCTTGCAGGAGTCCAATCACATGTATGTTGGCTTTCATCGAACACATGGGGTCTCATGTATTGCCATGGTCCACCCCAGTACTTCCTGTGCATGATTTTCTTTCCATTCATCCAATACAAATATTCTGATACTTCTCTTAGAATTCACTAATTCTTTCTCCAACTGTGTCTACTTTACTATTAAGTTTAATGAGTTCCTTGCTTTATTATATTTTCACATCAAGATTTTTCATTTGGATTTACTTCTTTTCTAAAATTCATTTGTGTGGACATATTAGTTACTTTTATTTTTGGGTTTCTTATGTCATCAGGACTTCTTTGAATTTCTTTCTATGTTTATCTTCTTGAATTCTGGGCTTTTCTATCTTTAATTTGTTTCATTGGTTTTTGTAACTTGCTTGTTGGTGAGAAGATACTGTGTGAACAATTTTGAAGATAATATGAGGGTCTAGGTGGTACCATCTCTCCCCTTGAGGTCCGCTTTTGGCTTTGGAAATCAGAGTATGGGCATATGGGTATATATTCAGTGAAAATTACCATATTTCTGATTGCTAACATTGCTAGGATTCAGGACATTCTTCTAAAAATCTATGTGCATCTCAGGGCCCCTCCTTTTGGGGGAACCATGGGATGAACTTTTGCTCCTCAGAGGCAAAGAGATACCTACAGCTCTGCTTACACCCTAGCCTCAGAGGCTTCCAGTCCCTACTTCCGTTTCTCCGTTTAGCTTCTCTCTGATAAAATGTGCAGGCCCTTAGCTTGTAGGTTTAGCTTCAGGCTCAACAAATACTATGAGGTAAATGCTATGCCAACACTAAATTCACTTCTGTGCATTTTTTTTTCTCATTGAGATCCCGATGCTTGTAGAGTTCACTGCATTTGATAGCTCTATGATGCTTCTGAGTATAATGAGTTCTTCTAAAATATGATTTTATTTCATTTTCTCTTCATAGGAAGAGCTAGCCTATCACTGCCTTGATCCTCATTTTTAAATCTTGCCAGGTGATTCTAAAGTGAGACTTACTGAACAAAATCAATTCCTTGCCACATCACAAAAGTATCTACGGCTCTTGTTTACAAATGTGGGTTTCCTTGTTCTGTACTACACATACTACATCAGAATTTCCAAGATCAAAAAAGAATCGAAAGTTCTACATTATGCAAAAGAGGTAGCAATGGCCAATGCATGCTGGATAAACCATCTGGAGACAATCTGGCAAATCAAGCTCATTAGATTAAAATCAGGTAGTTCACTCCCTGTTCACTAACAAGTCAAAGCCTGTTGGGAGCCGTCTGAGCGCCCACATCCGCCATTACAAGATAGCGC
>JADRCH010000056.1:5929017-5944010 GCA_019843965.1 Rhynchomys soricoides | reverse complement strand
CTATGTGTGCCGCGTCGTTCTTGCTGGCGAGACCGTAGCGCGGGACAAAAGCCTAAACTTTAAAACTGAAGACTTTACATCAAAGCTTCTCAAATGGCATCAGTCCTTTCTGATGTGGCAAATCTCTATAAGCACTTTTTCCTCTAATGAGTAATAGAACCTTCCTGCCCAAAGGAGGGTCATTGGTTTCTTTTTTAAAAGTAATTATCATTTATATTACCACCGTGTGTGTGTGTGTGTGTGTGTGTGTGTGTGTGTATGTGTGTTTTTGTGTGTGTGTGTGTGTGTGTGTGTGTGTAATAGAACCCATGGTGTATATCAGTGGACATTTCACATATGTTGATTTTTGTCTTCCACCTTATGAGTCCCAGCGACTGAACTCAGATTCTCAGGGGTTGCAAGTGAGACGCTTTACCCATTGAGTCATTTCTGTCCTCAAGGGTCATTATTTTATTTCTAGTCTCCTCCAAGATGTATTTCTGTTTGAGAAGAGAATCAAAATGAATGACAGATTGACTCTTATCATAATCCTTTTAATTATGCATGTAACTAATTTTATTATCTAATTATGGGTAAGATTAAAGTTCATGAAGCTATGCATTTTATGTGAAATTCCTTCATTTCCAAAAGATCAGTAGGACATTAAAGAATAATGGAAATTGCCAGTGGGAAATTACAGAGTATAGTTTATCATTGATCATTCACAAACAGCAACAATGGCCCTGTTACCCCAGCATAATTAGTCTATAGATATAATGTAAGGTATGCATTTACATTTTAGTCTTGAAAAAGTAGCATGATACATTCCAAGTGGGAGTCATACTTTCACTGGCTTTATAATGCTGAAGGCCGCAAAGCCCCAAGCTGGTTTGCTACAGCAAATGGCTAAGAGCTCACCATTTCATGAAATTACTTTTGCGTATTTGCAGGATTGTAACCTAGGGCAGCGGCTTCAGGTCTTGAGTGTGGATCTGAAATAAATACTGCGAAGACATAAAAAAGGTGGGAGAAGATTTGTTACCTGTAGCAAGCAAAGAGAGCACAGCCGTCAGTTCTCAAGCTACGTCCTACTAGAACAAGTGAAGCATGAGGATTTTATGCATGGATAGGAGTTGGCTGATTCTTGAGCTTGCTCAGTGTCTTAGTCAGGGTTTCTATTCCTGCACAAACACATGACCAAGAAGCAAGATGGGGAGGAAAGGGTTTATTCAGCTTACACTTCCATGTTGTTGTTCATCACGAAAGGAAGTCAAGACTGGAACTCAAGCAGGTCAGGAAGGAGGAGCTGAAGTGGAGGCCGTGGAGGGATGTTCCTTACTGGCTTGCTTCCCTTGGCTTGCTCAGCTTGCTTTCTTATAGAACCCAAGACTACCAGCCCAGGGATAGTACCACCCACAAGGGGCCCTTCCCCCTTGATCACTAATTGAGAAAATGCCTTACACCTGGATCTCATGGAGGCGTTTCCTCAACTGAAGCTCCTTTCTCTGTGATAACTCCAGCTTGTGTCAAGTTGACACAAAACCAGCCAGTTACTCAGTTAAGTAGTAAATTCCTGAGCGTGCTCAGTTTAAGGCCATAATTTTCAATGTAAACAATGTTCAAAGTCATAGAGCACATATGTAAAAGATTAGAGCAATGGACAGAAATGCCCCTGGGCATACTTAGATGGTAGCCTAAGTTTTCAGCAGGAATGAAAGGAAGGATACTTTGAATGTATATTAACGCAGATGTCTTCCCCCAAAGTTGCCTGGCTTGCTTAGTAGCTAAGAGAAAGACCTTTTCCAACTATATCCTACCAATGCACACGAACTCCTTCCAGGTGAAGTGAGAAAGTGCTACACTTACCTGTGTTCCTGCAAGGTGCAATAGAAGCATCGAATCCTTCAGTATTCTTACCAGGGCCTTTAGGGCAAAAACTCTCATTGCTAGCAGCCCCAGCAGACTAGGTCCAGCTACCTGTCAAATACGGGTTGAATAATGGTGAAAATAGAGCCATTTTTGTTGTGACTGCGTTGGGAACGGGAACAGATAAAGGGCTGAAGTAATCACGAAACAACTTTGGGATGTTGACATCAGTGTAGATTTAGGAAAGGAAGAACTAAGACAGTAGGCACAGAGTAGGCATGAGTACGCAGCCTTGTTGACTAGTGGCCTGGTTATCCTAATCTCTGTTCTGGTTCTGCAAGATGATCCAAAGATCTCTTCAGCACTGTCATTTGAGGGTATCACTTGGTTCTTAAATACTTACAAGGTATGGCTTCACCATCATGGATATTTGCCCTCATCTGGGCAAGGAGCTGTCCTGTGAGATTTTGCTGTGTCAGCAAACTAAGGTGACTCGAGAGGAAAGGTTAAGGACAGTGGCATCTTTGTCCTTTCAGCCAAAGTAAAAAAGACAGATTAAAAAAGGGGGGGGGGGGATGTCAGGTTTTCATCTTGTGTTTAGTTAGCTTGTGGGCCAAGTGAAAGAAAGTAAGGTGCCACTGGTATCATAGACAAGCTCACATACCTGGTAAGCGGAAGAGCCAAGATTATATTGGCTGTCCACAAAGTCTTTGTAACTCCTATCCCTGCCCAAGCTTAGTGTATATTTTCTTCTTTTCACCCTGTTTCCCTTCTATTTTAATAGTTCGAGCCTCCTTTCCTTCTGCTGTAGTGTGAGACCCTCATAGACTCTGTATGTCCATCATCTACTACCATGATAAAGAAATCAGAGTTCACGGAGAAAGGCAGAACCACAGAGGGATTCCACTATCTATAGCTGCTCCTGTTCCACAGATGTTAGACTCTTGGATGCTAAAGGTGCTTATGGATGAAAGATAGATATGAGACAGGAGTGCAAATTGAGCTGGAGAGCAGATGATAGCTTGGACTTGTGATTCTGACAGTTAGGCAAGTGTTATGCAGGAGCCAGGATATTTTCCCCCCAAGAGAGTACAGAAGCTTCCTTTGGGTCTTGGGGTAATGCTTACACTTTTCTTGGATATTTGTATTTTCTTCTATCTATCTATCTATCTATCTATCTATCTATCTATCTAATAACCATAGCTTAGTTACAATCCATGATTTGATATCGTCTTGCTTTCTGGATGTACCCAGTAGTAGGTAGGACTAGACCATGAGTCATTAAACTTTTCTCAGTAAATAGTCTAAGAAGTAAGGCAAATGTTATAAGACTTGAGATCAACTACTCAATTGGATGTAACAGTAAAATGCTGTAGGCTGTAGTTTCCTAGACTATTCACAGCATGTAAAAATTGAATATAATCAATTTTGATACTTTATTTACATTTTAAATGTTTCCCCCTTTGGGAACAGGTCTCCCCTTTGGAAACCCCCCTATCCCCTCCACCTCCCCTGCCTCTATGAGGGTATTCCCCCACCCACCCACCCAGCCACACAACCCACCCAGCCACACCTGTCTTCCCTCCTTGGCATTTCCCCTACACTGGGGCATCTAACACCCTCAGGCCCAAGGGCCTCTCCTCCCCCTGATGGCCAACAAGGCCCTCCTCTGCCACATACTTGGCCCAAACCATGGGTCCCTCCATGTGTATTCTTTAGTTGGTTGTCCAGTCTCCGGGAACACCAGGGGGTCAGGCCAGTTGACACTGTTGCTCCCTCCATGGGGCTGCAAACTCCCTTAGCTCCTTCAGTCCCTTCCCCAACTGGGACCTCAGTCCAACAGTTGCTGTGAAGTGACTCTTGGGTATTCTGAACTTTTGGGCTAATATCCACTTATCAGTGAGTACATACCATGTTCATTCTTTTGTGACTGAGTTACCTCACTCAGGATGATATTTTCAAGTTCCATCCATTTGCCTAAGAATTTTATGAAGTCATTGTTTTTAATAGCTGAGTAGTATTCCATGGTGTAAATGTACCACATTTTCTGTATCCATTCCTCTATTGAAGGACATCTGGGTTCTTTCAAGCTTCTGGCTATTGTAAATATGGCTGCTATGAACATAGTGGAGCATGTGTCATATGTAATAAAGATATGTTGGAACATCTTCTGGGTACATGGCCAGGAGTGGTAAAGCTGGGTCCTCAGGTAGTATTAGGTCCATTTTTCTGAGGGTCCACCAAACTGATTTCCAGAGTGGTTGTACCAGCTTGCAATCCCACCAGCAATGGAGGAGTGTTCCTCTTTCTCCACATCCTCACCAGCATCTGCTGTCACCTGAGTTTTTGATCTTAGCCATTCTAACTGGTGTGAGGTGGAATCTCAGGGTTGTTTTGGTTTGCATTTCCCTGATGACTAAGGATGTTGAACATTTCTTTAGGTGCTTCTCAGCCATTCGAGTTTCCTCAGTTGAGAATTCTGTTTAGCTCTGTTCCCCATTTTTTGATAGGGTTATTTGGTTTTCTGGAGTCTAACTTCTTGAGTTCTTTGTATATATTGGATATTAGCCCTCTATCAGACGTAGGATTGGTAAAGATCTTTTCCCAATCTGTTGGTTGCCGTTTTGTCCTATTGACAGTGTCCTTTGTCTTACAGAAGCTTTGCAATTTTATGAGGTCCCGTTTGTTGATTCTTGATCTTAGAGCACAAGCCACTGGTGTTCTGTCCCGGAACTTTCCCCCTCTGACCATGTGTTCAAGACTTTTCCCCACTTTCTCTTCTATTAGATTCAGTGTATCTAGTTTTGTGTGGTGGTCCTTGATCCACTTGGACTTGAGCTTTGTACAGGGAGATAGGAATGGATCAATTTGCATTCTTCTACATGTAGACCGCCAGTTGAACCAGTACCATTTGTTAAAAATGCTGTCTTTTTTCCACTGGATGGTTTTAGCTCCTTTGTCAAAGATCAAGTGACCATAGGTGTGTGGCTTCATTTCTTGGTCTTCAATTCTATTCCATTGATCTCCCTGCCTGTCACTGTACCAATACCATGCTGTTTTTATCACTACTGCTCTGTAGTACAGCTTGAGGTCAGGGATGGTGATTCCCCCAGAAGTTCTTTTGTTGTTGAGAATAGTTTTTATTATCCTGGTTTTTTTGTTATTCCAAATGAATTTACAAATTGCTCCTTCTAAGTCTATGAAGAATTGAATTGGAATTTTGATGGGGATTGCATTGAATCTGTAGATTGCTTCAGCAGGATGGCCATTTTTACTATATTAATTCTGCCAATCCATGAGCATGGGAGAGCTTTCCATGTTCTGAAGTCTTCTTTGATTTCTTTCTTCAGAGACTTGAAGCTCTTGTCATACAGATCTTTCACTTGTTTGGTTAGAGTCACACCAAGATACTTTATATTGTTTGTGACAATTGTGAAGGGTGTCGTTTCCATAATTTCTTTCTCAGCCTGTTTATCCTTCGAGTATAGGAAGGCTACTGATTTGTTTGAGTTAATTATATATCCAGCCACTTTGCTGAAGTTGTTTATCAGCTGTAGCAGTTCTCTGGTGGAGTTTTTCAGGTCACTTAAGTATACCATCATATCATCTGCAAATAGTGATATTTTGATTTCTTTCTTTCCAATTTGTATCCCTTTGACCTCCTTTTGTTGTCTAATCGCTCTAGCTAGAACTTCAAGTACTATATTGAATAGATAGGGAGAGAGAGAGCAGCCTTGTCTAGTCCTTGATTTTAGTGGGATTGCTTTGAGTTTCTCTCCATTTAGTTTGATGTTGGCTACTGGTTTGCTGTATATTGCTTTTACTATGTTTAGGTATGGGCCTTGAATTCCTGATCTTTCCAAGACTTTTATCATGAAGGGATGATGAACTTTGTCAAATGCTTTTTCAGCATCTAACGAAATGACCATGTGGTTTTTTTTCTTTGAGTTTGTTTATGTAATGGATTACATTGATGGATTTCTGGGTATTAAACCATCCCTGCATCCATGGGATGTAGCATACTTGATTGTGGTAAATGATTGATTTGATGTATTCTTGGATTTGGTTTGCAATTTTATTGAGTATTTTTGCATCGATATTCATAATGGAAATTGGTCTGAAGTTTTCTTTCTTTGTTGGGTCTTTGTGAGGTTTTGGTATCAGTATAACTGTAGCCTCACAGAATGAATTGGGTAGTGTTCGTTCTGTTTCTATTTTGTGGAATAGATTAAAGAATATTGGCATTAGGTCTTCTTTGAAGGTCTGATAGAATTCTGTACTGAACCCATCTGGTCCTGGGCTTTTTTTTTGGTTGGGAGACTTATAGTGACTGCTTCTATTTCTTTAGAGGTTATGGGTCTGTTTAGATGGTTTATCTGATTCTGACTTAAATTTGGTATTTGGTATCTGTCTAGAAAATTGTCCATTTCATCTAATTTTGTTGAGGCTGGTTTTCAATGGCAACAAAAACAACAACAGAAAGCCCACATACACATGGAAGCTGAACAACGCTGTACTCAGTGATAACTTGGTCAAGGAAGAATTAAGAAAGAAATTAAAGGCTTTTTTAATTTAATGAAAATGAAGGCACATTATACCAAAACTTATGGGACACAATGAAAGCAGTGCTAAGAGGAAATCTAATAGCTCTAAGTGCCTCCAAAAAGAAACACAGCAAGCTGTACTTGTCATCTCTTTGGCAGTAGGAGAGTAGGCAACCTCGTTCCCCACTTGAGAACTAACTGCTCTAGAGCACAGAAACATCTTTCCCAGTGGCTAACAACAGCTCTCCATTTGCTATCCACCTCCCATAGCTTTCCAAATACCATTTCACTTTCTAACTCTATGAATTTGATTACTCTAGGTACTTTGTGTACATGGAGTCTTCCAGTTTCTGTCCTCTGATGATTGCTTTATTTCACTTAGCACAATATCTTCAGGTTTATTCCATGTTGTAACGTAAGTTTGAATTCCCTCTCTTTGGGGGGCTGTGGCATACCTCAGGGTGAAGTTCTTGCCTAGCCTGCTCATAGTCAGCCCTTGTTTCCATGCCTCAGCACTACAGATGGTTTCCTTCCACTGCTAGGCTGACTAATATTCCATGTGTATCTATGGCACAGTTTGCTTTTGTAGTCATCTGGTGCTGTGCAGTTGCTGTTTCCACCTGTTGATTATGGGTCTGTTGTGAGCAGTGCTGTTCAGAGCAACTGTAATGATGTGTATTGGAGTCTCTGCATTTAGTCTTTGGAATTTATACTCAGAGCAGAATTTCCAGATCAATGATGATTCTGTTTATTTTCACTGTAGAAATGACTGTATTTTTATTTCACACAGAGACCACAACATTTTAAGTACCCTCCACGAATAGACATGTACCAGTGTTTTAACTTTGTGTTTACAGTTTGACTGACATTTGTTATTTTTGTTTTCTGACAATAGCCATTTTTAATGGCATCTGCTCTTTGGTTTTAATAAAATAAAAGTTGAAGCTTCAGCATGTTCAGCTGAAGACTCTTAGGAAATCATTCAAGTGGGATTTCAGGCTAACCTGACATTTGGGCACCAGAGGCTTGAGTCTGAAGGAAGGAAGGGAAGTTCATTAATTCAGCAACACATATATGGCTGGGTCATCAGTCTGTGCTGAGAGGAGGTTGTCAAGAACTGGGGCAGGAGAGGGCACAGAAGTGCCTGTGGAAGTTGATCAAAGAGAGATAGGACAGGAAAAGATGTAGCAAGCACTTGCAGAGGAAGAGCCAGTCCAGAAGAGTGTCACTGGAGAGTGACAGTGCTGATGTCTGGGTAGGGCAGGAGGCTATGCTGAGAAGGACACATTGCCTCTTGTACCAGAAGATATCTGAGGTCATGTGAGTGCAGGTAGCTATATTGTACTGATATTGTATGGGGATGAAGGGATTTGTGCCTCTGAAGTCCAGCAAGTATGTTATGAGGATTTCCCAATAGCAGAAGGTTTTCACTGTGCTTCTGGAAACTTGCCTGTGGCTTCCAGATATTGTACTCAGTTTTTCATTCCCAGCATGTAGGTGAGTGGGGCCTGTAGAAGTACCCATTGTCTTAAATTGTTATCCTAGAGTGGAGAACTGTCTTGTTATGATAGTCCATCTCACACTGTGTCAAATCTTCCATGGAAGAGAGTCAGATAAATCTCTGGATCCAAAGCAGGGAAGCTCATGCAGACTCAGGTAATGGATTTGACTCTGTGAGTATGTTCAGGCATGTAGTTCCTTTACAGGTAACATGGGTCCTGCAGAGCCTGTTTTAGGTTGGTATAGGTGCTAAGGGAGGAACTAGGAGTCCAGGTTCCCTTTGACACTTTGCTTATCCATTCTATTCATGTGGGACTCAGCATGGCTATAAGATTTCTGCCTGTCCTCTGGTTCCCTCCAGAGTCAACTTTCCAGGCAGGAATAAGGTAGAAGGTACAAACTTGGACAAATGGAGTCAGTTCTGTTTTCCATCATTTTCTGTTGACATCTGTCATGAGTGGGCCATGGCAGAAATACAAATAGCCATATTTGTGTCTTTCTACTATGTCAGAATTTACTGAATGACCAATAAATCCACAAGCTGTGTCAGTTCTGTTGGCTGCAATTTGCAAAGTACTCTGATTTCTTTTGATAGCTGGCCATTGGCAAACACAGATTATTTTTAAATTTAAATGTTTATTTGTTTTGTCTCTCTTTGTTTATGCATTCCAGGCTACATCTATCGAAGTCAGAGGACTTAGAGAAGTTGGTGGGTGAGTCACAGGGATCAAACCCAGAATAGTTGTCTGTTCAGCCATCTAACCAGTCACACAGGTGGTTTTATTCTAATGTAAGATACAAACAGTAGCTCTCATTCTACTCCTAAGACATTTCACAACAACTTGCACACATGCAGCTTATAGAATGGCCAAGAAAGTACTACAGAGTCTACAGTATTGAGAGTCTATCATAAACTCCAAGCAGAGAGGTGAGGCCGGCACAGTAAAAGAATCCATGGGAGGCTTAGGACCCTCCAGCATAGATCTATTCAGGCCTACAGATGCCAAATCCATGTCCTGGTGACAGACCACTCCAGGTTCCATGGAAAGTAGTCTAAAGGACATGGGCAGGAAAAGACTTGAGCTGGAGCCTGGAAACAGAGGCAGGGGCCGATCACTGATAGTGTGCCTGATACATATCTGTCTTGGGGCTCTCCTTTTATAGCTCCAGTTGAGGGGATTGCATTTTATCAGTTTGTACCTCCAGGTGTGCTGGCAGGTACAGTTGTTGACCACCACTGTGTGGTTATAAACAAGATATATAGAGTAATTTTTCTTGGCATTTATACTCAAGATGGAGTAACTAAGATCAAGGTTGCTGTTGTCTAAAGTCAAATTGTTTTGGGCTACTCATTGCATACATCACTGAATAATTCAGGGCAGGTCTAGCCTGTGCTCACATCTCACTGGCCAGATAGTTCACCTGTGCATCTCTAGCTAGAACAGATTTCTGATGGAGCATACTGATATGTCTAACAAGTCCAGGATTCTGTAATCACTATACAATATTGAGAGAAGATGCTCATATTAGCTGAGCTACTAGAGTGCCTTCTATAGGACAGGCTAGGTGAGGAGGGGAAGAGCTCGAATCCAGCAGACCAGTGCATAGGAGGTAGAAAGGGGAGAGTACACAGGAGGGAAGGAGGGAGGGAAGAGAGAGAGAGAGAGAGAGCGAGAACGCCATGGATACCCCAGTGGTGCTCATTATAAAACTGAAATGTCAAGAATTTCTAAATGTCACGTGAGTTATTTTCAGCTCTTTCTAAATAGGACTACATGACCACATCAAGCTGAATGGGTATTTTTTTAGCTCAACAAATACCCACAAAGTTTCTTGCTTCTCTAATTTGTACTCGAATTGACTAGCCAGCTTTACAAATCTCTAACTCATGAGACTGTTACAGTCACTTTTATTTATACACAGTGCTTTGAGAAGAAAAGGAAGGATAATTAAAAAATACAAAATTATTCAAAGATTACATTCATTCTGCCTTGGTGTCCCAGCAGGGAACTTTTCCTGGAGAATTCATGAAAGCCTGACCTAAGAATAATAATGGCAAAAATGTCACAGGAGACCAGCATTTTGAATTATTGATTAGACAAGGAGTTTCCAGGCTCCCCTCCCTTCTTAATTACAGACACTAAAAAAGATAAAGGAGAAACATGAGATGTAGGGGTTTAGAAGAGCTGGAAGGCCCTGGGACTACTGGGTTTTACTTCCTGTTCCACGCAGCTGCAGAAGGGCAGGGTAGGCAGTGGTTTCTCTCTAGGTGGGAGCTTGGAGGAGGGACTTACAGAGTGGATACTTGGCACCTTTGCTGCTCTTCTAAGTAGGACGTTTATAGGGCTGAATATAATGCTCCATCCTTGGCTGAGCAGGCAGGGCAGGTGCTAGGTAAAGGTGTCTCTCCCTGGCTGCCCCTCCTTCTGAGAATGCTGATCTTAATGCAGATCTGAGGACCTTGGCTTCCCAGTTGGAAACAAGGGCTTCTTGGGTTTTGGGACTAATGATGGCCCTCTTGCTGCTCATTTGCCTGTGATGCTGGGCCTTCTCTATGGTTATAGTAGCCCTCAGATGCTCCTCACAGCATTCTGTCTGCCCAGCAGCACCCTGTGGCCCACACCTGTCTTCTGCACTCTGTCCCTCTGCCTGCACTGGAGCATACACCCCTTTCTCCACTCCCTATGCCTCCCTTCCAGTGGCTGCTCTCCTGCTGCATCAGAACTGCCAATTGTTCTACCTTCCTTCCCTGCACCACCTAAACTCTCCTCAGTACTCTCCACGTTTTCATTCCTAATGTCATTTTCATTGTGATAAAAATGGGTTGCTGATTGTCACTCTCTCCCGTTAGGTTACAAACCCCATGTTGTCAAGAGCCATGCTTGGCTTTTCTTAGTAGTGTATCCCCAGAGTGTTGCCTATTGCATGGCACACATAGACTCTTCAAATAAACCTTCCCTTCCACCCTGAGGCAGGATTTACGATTTCCACTGTGTCCATGTAAAGCTCAGAGAAATAACTCAAGTTACCAGAGGACACACGGATGATGCCAGAGGCTTGAGCTGCAGTCCACGCCCATATTTCCCCAGACAGATCTTGCTTTTTCCAGATGGGTCTCAGGACTGGAGGCTTTGCCACAATTGATCAGCCCACATACTCCCTTTGCTCCTTACCTGGGTGTTATGTTACTTTACTAGAGAGAAGTGAGCAAACATCTATGCACTTTGGTAGGGTAACTGACAATATAAAGAACATGATTTTACCCCACTTTAGTCTGGTAAACTCTTGAAGTTATTGGGGTCACTTATAAGAGCATAATGTTTCAAAGGCAGTGCACCACTGAAAGCCCATCCCAGTGAGGGTGTGGGCTCATGAAAGCTCCATCCCTGGTGTCCCCCAGACAGCAGTCTCCTCTCTTTGAGGAACTGTTCCTTCCTATAAGGGCCTTGTAACTCATTATTTTCATGCGCTTCCTAAGTCTTGTATGTTTCGTGAGCTGCCTGAATCTGATAATATCCTCCTCTCTCCACAGTGTTTTAACTTGGAGACAATAGTTCCCGTTAGTGGGTGATGTTTCCTGTATCCTCTTGTGCTGACTTGGGTCTGTGGTTCCCACCCTGGTAGATATGAGGATGCTTTTCTGTAGCCAGGCCAGGCTGGATATTGAATCAGACTCCCCACCTCGCCTTTGCTACACTCTCCTGCTTTCTAGATATAACCTGACTTAGTGGCTTCATTTCTTGGCGACAGCAGAATCATAAGCACAATAAAAGAATGGAGAAGGTGTATGCCCTGCAACAGGAAAGGGGGTGTGGTAGCTATTTTTAAAAGCAGTGTTGTCCCTGAATAAGGGAAGAATGGGAGTTTTATTGAAGGAGCCTATACAGTTTGGTACGGAAAGTAGTTTTGGTAGGACAGACACACATGCTAAGACAAGACACATGGAGGACACGGAATGTTTGGAGGGAGCATGAATGGACTCAATGGACTATGAAAGGAGCTTGGGCTTACTTGTAGGGCTAGCTGTACAAACCACTTCTTTGTTTTTCGTCTTTGCTGATCTTCATTGAGAAAGGCACGACAGAGAACTTCTCTTGGTGTCTCTACTGGTCTAAAAATCTCCCCTGCTGACTCATACCCATTCTGCTGAGACCTGGCTGTTCCTGTTAGGTTGTGCCACTGCTGCTGCTTTTCCGACTCTACTGAACCAGACTGCTGATATATTTGTAAAATGTTTGCAAGTAGATCGAGCTGCCTCTGCTGACTTGTAAATGAACTAATTTCCTGACAACACAAATAAGATTTGCCCCAAAGAACCATTTCTAAACAAGTCCACTTCCCCCATATCCTTTCTTTTTCATTACCTCCAAGGGACGATGGGGAAAAAAGTTAAAACATTTAAGAACCATCATTAAAAATAGGTCTTTAAAACATTAAAATCACACTCAGCTTACATTGTAAAGATGGAAGACAAGAATATATCTGGGCATATTTAGCTTTTTCCCCAAAATTCTTTAACCAACGTTGAATGAAAGAACATGTTGAACATGGGTTAATATAGGAGTTTTCCACTAAGGGCCCCTGCTTCTCTTAGCTGCTAACAAGGAAACTCCCAGGGTCAATAGAACATCATCCCTCTTGCTCTGGGAAGAGGGTTACCCTTTCAACCCTTGTGCTTGCCACAGAGACTTCCTCTTCCTCCTCCTCCTCTTCAAGTCCTTAATAGGCTCCAGCCTTTGGGACAGTGTTCCTGTCCCACAACATTGCTTGGATCTACCCACACAGAGGTGGGTGCAGGCTCCATGGTAGTTGAGTGACTCTGGCTGTCACTAGAAACCCTCTAGGCAAAAGAGACCAGCATGCTGTGTACAAGCAGACAGGCTTAGAATGTGGTGAGGCAGCCTACAGGGCAGAGAGAAGAGACAGGAGGTTTGGACACATGGTCTGTTACTTCAGACACAGCAGGTGTACTCTTAGAGTCCAGCAGAGTGACTGCAGGCCAGACAGATGGGACCTGGAGCTCCTGGGGTGGATTTGTGTGTCCTGACTGGGGATAGATAGAAGGAGGAGAGCCAAGCTATTCATCTGGCTGGTGTGAACTTAAGGACTCAGTGTCATGTAGGTCTCATGGAGAAAGCTTAGATCAGTCAGAAGCTATAAGCAGACTAAAACCAAAGGAGGACAAAGGATTTTGTCTCTAAAGTGCCTGCCCCTCTTAGCTGTTAGTAAAGACACCCCAGTTTCAGCTTCCCATTTCCTGGTGTGGTGTTGATGGTTCACAGCATCCTGAGAAAAACATGGAGCAATGGGGAGAAGAGGAGGAAAAGAGTGTCCAGGTTGAGAATGAAGAAATCCCACTGTGCGACAGTATCTAGAAGGCCAGCAGATGAGCGTGAGAGACCCAGGGGTTATTGTGAGAGAAGAGACTCTAAAAAGGAGACCTCTAACATGAAATACAGGACGGGGTGTGGAGGTGTCTCCTGGTCTGGCTGAGAGGATGCTCATTTTAGGCATAAATGGGGGAGGAAAATGAATGGTGTCACCATTTGTCACTGACACATAGTACTGTTCAGTAGATTCTAGACTGTGTTCCAAGGGACCCAAGAAGCCTTGTTAGAAAGAAGGGCAAAGGGCAGGGTGAACTTCAGTGTTTAATATTTGGGGTCATTGATTTTAATAGCTGAGTAGTAGTCCATTGTGTAAATGCTTGCTGATAGGAGCCTGGTATGGCTCTTCCCTGAGAGGTTCTACCAGACCTTGACCAATACAGATGTAGATACTCACACTCAACCATTGGGCTGAGCCCAGGGACCCCAGTGGAACAGTTAGGGGAAGGGCTGAAGGAGCTGACGGGGATTGCAACCCCATAGGAAGAATAATATCAACAGGACCACCCAGAGCTCCCACTGACTAAACCACCAACCAAAGAGTATATACATGGAGGGACCCATGGCTCCAGATACATGGTAGCAGAAGATGGCCTTATCTGACATCAGTGGGAGGTGAGGCCCTTGGTCCTGTAGAAGCTTGATGCCCCAGTGTAGGGGGATTCTAGAGAGGTGAGGCAAGAGTGGGTGAGTGGGTGGAGGAGCATCCTCATAGAGGAAAGAGGAGGGAGAGAGCAGGAATAGGAGGGGGAGTTTGTGGAGGGGTAAGCGGGAAGGGGGATATCACTTGAAATGTAAACGAATAAAATGATTAATAATTTTAAAAAATTAAAAATATATTTGGGGTCTACACATAAGGAATGCCAGCAGCTTCACACATATGTGTGCGTGCACACACATATGAGCCTCTCACAGATACATTCTGACCATCAAATTGTGGACAATAAAAGCTGAAATAATTTAAGAAAATAAAAAGGCCAAGGTGAGTAGAATAATTCTTCTTATATACATTTTAAAATATGCTGGAAGCCCAAAACAATTTGAGCAAATTAAATTATCCATGTTTGGTCTTTAGAGCCATCACGATAGACAATGGGTTTAGAACAGACATCCTCAGAGATCAGATTCACTGCTTGCTTTATAAGAGAGCAGAGAAATTAGGAAACAAGTCGCTTCACACCCTGTCAGCTGTGCAGGGTGTTCTCCGTTTCCAGTGTGGACTGTGCATTTTCTTCATGCCAGGGCAGACAGACATCAGAAGAAAGCTGATTTCAGAGTCAGTTTTCACTGAGATTTTTAGAAGATCTTTCCAGGACAAAAATAGGGTCATCTCTCTTCTGCATGACCTCGAGGAAAGGGAAAGATCTCTGTCCTTCAGGAGTTGACAAATGATTTGAATTCTAGAAACAACGAACACTGTGAACTCATGCAGTCATCTAGTCCACAAGGAAAGTATCCAAACGTACTTGAGTTCTGTGTCTGTGAGAGGAGATGACACCATTCTCAGGGATGCTGCAGGGACTCAGATGACACAGAGCACAATGCAAGCACCTTGGGTGAATGGGGCCTGATGTCATTTATATGCAGATCGATGTGGGGATGAACTCAGTCTCTCCAGGTGTATAGTCACATTGACTCATGTATGTATAGGAGGAGGAAGAGAAGGAAGGGGAGGAGGAGGAGGAGGAGGAGGAGGAGGAGGAGGAGGAGGAGGAGG
>JADRCH010000056.1:5904164-5929007 GCA_019843965.1 Rhynchomys soricoides | reverse complement strand
GGAGGAGGAGGAGGAGGAGGAGGAGGAGGAGGAGGAGGAGGAGGAGGAGGAGGAGAGTTTGAGATTCTCTAACAGAAAGCCAGTTTGAGTGAGTTTGGGATTGCATTGGATTTGCATGGAGCCAGGGTCAGTTGACCTTGAGGGTAAGTGACTCCTTCACCCAGAATACCCAGCAAATGTCCAGCTCTGCTGTTTGGTAGCCTTCTGATGACTCTTAGTTTTTTTGATTCCCAACCATATCACATCATTTTCTCAGGGATCTAGATTGCCTGCTTGAAGACATTGCTCCTGCTCATTTCTCTATGTGCTTCTTCTCTCCAGGCTCCAGACACCTATGCATGGAGATTACCAAGCTCACTCTTGCCTCAGTGCCCTGGCACATATTAAGCCAACTGCTAGAATTTCCTCTTCGTCTCATCCCTGCTACTCAGCCTTCCGATCTGCACTTAAATGCCATCCAGAAGTCTACCATGGCATCTGCTCACTTTCGGCTGAGGTTCTGATTAATCTTTGCAACTGCCTTACTATCCTATGATAGTCTGAGTAGGTATCTCTGTCAGCACAGCAGGATGGCATGGCCAATCTGTTTGGCTCACCACCATATGTACAGCATCTAATAGGAGGCCTGCATAGAACATTCAAACAGATTTTTATTTTTTTTTTTTTTTTTGGTCGCTAAAACAGAGAGATGTGGGTGCCATGAAGCTAGACTTGAGACAGCTCCCATTTGGGATTGCTTTTCTCCTGAACCTATCCTTTTTACACTTCCCATTTTGGAACCTGAGGCCACCCTGCCTGAATTTAGGTTTCTCTGTGTGAATCACAGCTTTGCAGTGTTGCCCATCTGCTGCTGAAGCAGATGCTGCCAGCTCTCTGTCCCTGAGTCCAATAGGAGTGGACCACATGTCAAAACCTAGCTAAGGCTGCAGCTCTGCCTCTTGTTCCCAGCAGGCTGCAAGTGCAGAGACTCTAATAGCCCACACAGCCCTCACTGATGGCTGATAGACTTGGTGCCACCCTATCAGCTCTTGGAGGCCCTGGTGAAACATCCCTGAGGTATACCCTCTTTACCCTTTTCTAGATGCCCTCAGAGGGACAATTCCTGTTATCTATATCAGCAGCCAGTTTTATAATGCAGCCTTCACTGTCTGCTTCTCTTCCCTGCCTTCTCTGCTCACTCTCTTTCTCATACACATGAATGAATTTATCTTGATCTTCTCCTAGAGACTACTACTGGAGGCTGAAATGCCATTGCTACACAGTGTAGGCAAGTGCTTATCAGAGAACCCCATGGACATAATGGTCCTGTAAAGTTATAAGGGAGCTGGCAATTCCCAGCAGCCATCATATGGAAATATGCTTTGTTGTTCACCATTTCTGGTGCTTGTCTATGAACAATCCTACTTAGCTACTAGGATCATGAAAGCATAGCAGCTCTATTATGTGCAGTGCCTAATACTCCACAAGGGTAGTGCAGGACTGTGTTACTAGTTTGTATCTTTACTATAATAGGGTTTTTCCCTTTAGCACTACTCACTAAAGTTAGTTTACCATGCAGCAGTGTGTCAGGTTATGCCAGCAGCAGCCTCAGTACCTCAACACCCCTTGTGCTTATCATGCTTCCTGATTATATCATTTCTCCTGTGCTTGATTTGAGTTTTGTTCAGCATGGCCCTAGAAGCAAAATGCTGTGCTTCTAGGAAACCTAGGTGTGTCCTAGGCTATACCATTGAGGTCTGGGTAAGTACACAGTAGCACATTTTGGTGAACATTTCTTGTTGTTAAGTGGTTTAGAACCATATTATTATTAATTATTATTAATATATAATGAACATCCACAAGCTGTCTCTGCATAGGTTTACTCATCAATTTCTCCCATGAGCCCTGTGAATTAAACAACTCTGACTTTGTTTTACAGAGAAAAAAGAGGAGGTACACTAAAGAGATAAAGTGATTTACCTAATTCAGAGCAGCTAATCTGCTAGAGGTCTGTCATTAGCTCAAGGTACTGTTCATTCCAGGACCAAAAGGGGCTGGGCAAACATCAAGCAGATGACTCTGGAGAGAGAGAGAGAGAGAGAGAGAGAGAGAGAGAGAGAGAGAGACGAAGACCAGGCTGTGTAGGACATGTTCAGACAACACATTTACACTTAGAACAAAATACCCAGATGATGGAGCATCAGTCATACACGTATCCTGTAAACACCCAGCCCTACAAATGCTAGTATATACACTTACACAGCACACGCCAGTGCACGTATACTCAGGCCCATGCATGTCAGTGTTTACATATCAGTCACTAGACGCACCTGTATGTGCCTGTGTGCACACACTCAGATAACACATGCCAGTGTGTGTGCACTTATAGCCACATTAGCATGTATTATTAGCACTTTCAGTTTCCTACTTCAAACAGTACAGAAGGTGTATCCCACCTAGTACTATGTTCTTGGGCTTATTGAATTGGAGATCCCTTAGGCCCTCAAGCTGGTATCCCACACGTGTACTGTTTAGATACTGGGCCAGCACAGAATGAGGCCTTGTCAGCTAAGAAGGGCCACTTGACCAGCCATAGAATTGACTCATGGGATCCTGGGATGATGACAGGTTTCTCAAATGGGAAAATGAAGAGGATTTTGGAGAGACATTTTAAGGTTTAAAATTACATGGTAGAATTAATATGCTCCATCTGTCTTTAATTGCACTGGTCATGATGTAAACACTCAGATGCTTGGCTGCTGTATTGCCAGCACAGAATGGAATTGCAGTACTCAATAGAGTATGTTGTGGTGGCTGATAATGGCCTCTGTCTGGTGCTTGCTGCACAGACACATGGTTGTGCTCATATGTGCATCACAGACTGCTGACCAGAGGGGAGGTTGTGCCCTCCATGGAGCTGTCACAAGGACCTGAAGACCCAGGTTACCATAGAAACCTCTTCAGGAATTCAGGGAGTTAAATGCTCCTTTGAACTCTGCTATCCTCCATGTGAGGACCACACACACCTGTCAGATTGCTACAGTCCCAAGGGGTCACCTAAGAGGAATGAACTTTCAACTGTGTGATCTGCAAGAATAAGGACCACTGAGGCCACTGAACCAGGAACATCGTGACTGAGGAGCAGCCACAGGTCAGTGAGCTCAGTCCTCCAATGGAGTTGGTGGAACTCAGTTCACCAAAATATTCATGTGGGGATAGAAGAGCAGCAAGCTGGAAATTATCATTTCAGAAAGGAGAAAGCCACATGAACAGAGAAAGCCATGAACAAAACATCAGATTCTGTTAACATTCCTAGGTATTTGGATTTACCTGGTTTATTTCAGAATTTTCATTGCTGCAGAACTCTTTTGGTCACAAGAAAGAACAGTCTAATTAGACTTAGATCACGGCAAATGCTATAGGTTGGGCAGGATGACCTGATAGGAAAATGAGGTATGGGTTGCAGACCTAGCTCAGCCTTGCATACATGGGGCTGGGGTTCAATCCCCAACAACACACAGAAAGAATGAAAACAAAATGAGACATCTTCCCTAAAGAGCTAGAAAGAGGTTAGCACCCTGGTTTGGAGGCAGGATACATGCATTGCTACAAGAAAAAGAAAAGAGGGACTCCAAAACTGATTTTACTGGAATAGTCCACATATGGTAAAATGCATCAAATTACCTTCAGTGAGGTTTGATAAAGATATGCAGGCACATGGTGTTTGCCATGATCTTAGCACAGACCATCCCTGTCACTGCCTTCTGGTCTCATGTCCCTACCCTTCCTGGTGATTTGAGTGTCACTAATCTGAGTGCTACTGTTTTATTCCTCTGCGCTGGCTTCACAGAAGAGTATTCTACAGTATCTGTTAGCTTCGTTCACTTAGCACTATGCTTCTGAGAGCAACAGGCAGTCAGGTTGAGATGGTTCCTCTGCATACAGACAGCTGAATCGACAGGACAAATGTACTCCCTGCCAACTCACACCCCACCGTAACCTGTGCCCAACCAACCAATGACCTCTAGAAATCAGCATCATTCTTTGAGGACACAGCCTTGACTGCAGTGAGAATGTTCAAAAGCCTGTGCTTCCTGTTTATCAACAACCCCCCTCCAATTGCTGGGATTTTAGACACACCATCACTTCTGGGTTATGTGGTGCTGGGAATTGAATCTAGGCCTTCCTTCAGGCAGGGCTAACACTCTACTGACTAAGCCACATCCCTAGCCTTTGCCAAGCTATTTCTAAGAAAGAATATTTTGTGATCTTCAAAAAGCATATTCAGATGGAGCAAACACCATCTGCATATTTAAACTCTGATATTTCCATTGTAAATATTGCCTTTTGTAGTTAAAAGGAAGATCTGACTTTAATATTTGGTTTCTGCTATGTGTCAGAGTGAAGACTTTTGGGATTTAGGGTTGTTTTTAGCTCCCATTTGTAGAGTGGGAATAGTTATACCTTCCTAGAGATGGTGGAAAGGCTTTAAAAAGATGATATATGTAAAACCAGCACCATGTCAATAGAGTACGTGAAGCTTAACACAGCTGCTCAAAAAAGATTGTTATATTTGTCTTGTTCTAAATATATAAGGCTTCAGAATTGGTTTGTGAAAGTCACACTGAATTGGAGTAGGGTTGAGCTGTTAAAGCTCTCCATTTTAGCTCAGGCATTAATGTGCACAGTCTGGTAATATTTATTGTACCATATGTTACTTGTACATATGCACACATATTTATATGAATACAAATGTAACTCAAAGAATGCTAACATCCCGTTCCCCTTCACCCCCTCCAATGCCTGCTTCATTCTGATTTCCGTGTTTACCTTTTACATAGGACCTGAGTAATCCAGAAGAGAAGACAAGAAGCCTCAGCCCATCTACAGGCCACCAGCTTAAGACAGTCACCATGAGCAGCTTTGTGTCTCCCCAGGGGAATCTGCTGTAACATTTCTAGTTCCACCATGGCCACACACTGAAACATGCCAGGCTTCCCTGTCCTGCTTGTCCTCAGCCAGCCCTCCTCTTCCTGGGTTGCCCTTTCACTTCAGCTATGTGTGCATATTGATTTATGTTTGTGGGGGTTGTCAGAGGGAAACCTTGGGTGTCCCTTCTCAGGCACTGCCCCTCCCCCCCTTTTATTGCGACAAGGTCTTTTGCTGGCCAGGAACTCATAAAGTAGGCTGAGCTAACTGATGAGTCCCAAAGATCCTTGAGTCTCCAACTCCCCACACACTGGGATTACAAGTATCAATCACTAGACCCAGTTTTTCTTTCCTAAAAATAATTAAGAAATTAAGTGTGACCAGTTCCACACCCCCTCCTCTCTCCTCTCTCCTCTCTCTCTCTCTCTCTCTCTCTCTCTCTCTCTCTCTTTCTCTCTCTCTGTGTGTGTGTGTGTGTGTGTACCTCAGTGTTCATGTAGAGTCCATTCTCTTCTGCCATCTTATAGAGTATGAGACTTGAACTTAGGTCTACAGGCCTGTGCACAGGCACTGATACCCGCTGAATTATCTCTCTGGCCCCAGCTTTTTACACATGGGTCCAGGGGATCAAACTCATCTCTGTTCTTGAAAGGCAAGCAGGTGACTGAATAAACTTTCTTCCCAGTTCTACTTCAGCTCTGACACTTCTGGTTGTCCAGATTGATTGCTTCTGACTTATTACTCAGAAGACCAGCTTTCTTCTACTACCCCAGTCTTAGTCTCTGGGGTGAACTCTCAGGCATCCAGGTATGCCATGAATGAGGCCCCTCTTTGATTCTCTTGCTGGAGGACTGTCTTTGATGCTGAAAACCAACTCTCCGGGTCCTAGATTTAGGACTAGACTTAGCACAGGGCTGTTTTAAGTGAAACCACAGAACAGGAGAAGGCATCAAGGCTTGCAAAGATTCTACGGGAAGGAAAATCCAAGTCAAGAAAGACGGGAACACAGGTAGGACCCAGAGGAAGCATGGTCCAGAAAGCTTCTTTTCCATCAGTATTACTGGCTCCTGCAGCACAGGCTTGCTTGCTCTTGGTTTCTTGCTCAGGGTTCCCAATGGAGATGAGAAACCCCCTACTGGGAGTGCTGGTGCTAATGTTCACAACTGGACCCTCTCTGGAAAATTGCTCTGTGTGTCTGTATGGAAGGGTTCTGTGTTTTCCTTAAGAGGCTCATAGTCAACAACTGACTAGAAAGGGTAGTACAGAACATTCCCTTATCTGGAAGAAGCAACTCTGCTATAATTCCCACCTCACAATTCACCATGGAAGCTTGTTCCCATGGAGGCCATGTGCTGACATAGCTCCTTCATTTCCCCAACTCCAGAAAACACTCCTTTAGTAAATCTCAGGTGGCTCTTTCTCCAGATTTTTCTTTAGGGAAAGGCCCAAGACACTCACAGTCACTGTTTCCCTCTGCTAAATGGGCATGCCAAGGTCTTTTTCCTCCGTCACAAATCACATTGCTGTTCCTCACACTGGCCATTTAGTTCCTGCCTAAGGATGACTTCAGATGTCGCCTGCCCTTGATCAGGTGGAGGAGTAATGGAAGCTAGAACTCAGTAGGATGAGGGCAGTGCGGTGGAAAACTGCAGTGCCCAGACTGCTTTTCTATACCCAAGCTGAGGTGTGTTCTACAGAAATGGGCATTTATGGAGCATGGAGCTCTTCTTTGCTGTCTGCCATTTCCAGAGTGCCTTCCTGGGGAGCTGATGACTTCTGCATTCCCAGGGGATGCAGGGACCCAGCTTCTGTGGCCTCCTCAGAATTGTGCTACCTAGAACCTCCCATTTCCTAGCACTGTGACAACCCCTGCTGATGTCAAGAAACAGTGGTAACCTTAGCCCCAAGCTCAGTAGGGACACTTGCTAAAACAAATAGCTACAGGTTCTGGAGACACACCAATACCCAGTGCATTAAGGCAGGTAGTGTCTAGTGTCTAGTTCCACATCTTCAGGAATGCTAATGCCCCTGGCAAGGACACAGCTAGAGTCTAGATGGTCACCCAGGGTGGAAGCCAAGTAAGAGTTCATGTACACTTGTTGTTTTCGTAGATTTAAATTAAACATTTCAAAAAACTCTGTATTATTCTAAGATCTTGGAAGTAGCCAGACATATGTGTTTTCATTGATTTAAACTGAGTGGTTTTCAGAATTATGGACCTCACAGGTTATCTACTTCAGCATCTCCTGCATATCCTGTAAAAAAAAAAACAAAAACCAACAACAACAACAAAACCATGAAATTGCTTTCTTCCTCTGAATCATTCTTTAGTGACAGAGACCTTGTTTCTGTGACAGTGTCTTCTCTGTACATCCCTTTAGCTGCTGTAATATGCCAAGTCAAGTCTATTTTTAAAAAATAGATATCAGTTCTTATTTTCTAAAAAGTCCTTTCTCCTTCTGTTCCTTTTTGCACACTTTTCTGTTGTGGTGGCAGGTGATAGGTAGCAAGCAATAAAGCAATTAGGAGTTCTAGAGGTAGGAATTGAGCTCTGATGAGCAATCCATGGCCAAAGGCCTATTACATTGACTGGGAAAGGAGGGGAGCCTCTCCTGGCACAGACTTGACACTGCCAACTTAGGACCATGAAGCAGAGGGTAAGTTGATATGACATCTGACAAAGGATCTACATATCAGAGAGCAAACAGACATAGAACAGAGGGCAGGTCAAAGCCTCCTGATCTCTACCTAGTCCTAAGCTACCCCCATCATCCCTGTCTGAGTGATGAGCTACCATGGCCTCCAGCAGCAGCTTACCCAGCACTAGCCATGTCTAGGACACTGCTTCATGCAAATTCTCTGCTGCTCTTAGTCTTTACTCTCCAGTGTCACTTGTGACGCCTGGAGCAGGAAGTCTGTAGCATTTTCCTAATTTCAGGTGATTACCATAGAATCACCCTTTCCAGATCTCCCCTTTGGAACCTCAATTTCACTAAGAAGGAAAGACAACTTGTATTTCAAGCAAAATTAGTTGACTAGATGAGAGAATGCCTTTCTATCCAGTGCATTTTTACTCATTGGCAATTAATTCACTAAAGTACAGTTGAGGCCTATGAACTATAGACCCGCTACCATGGTTTGCTTGGAAGAGAGAAATTAAAAGCTGCTAGTCTAATTTATATATGTATTTGTATATGTATTTATATATGTAAATCTCACCTGTAATACAGTCTTTGTTCATTATCTTTTCATGTACATTCTGAAGCCAGTCTTTTATTTTCTAAACATTTGTGATTAATTTATATCATTCAGGTATGCTGTTTTCTCCTTGAATTTCATAACTAGATGAAGATGAAAGAGTCCACATCAAAACCATAGCACAAAGCACTCCATCGGATGGGATGTACTATTATATGTACAATATTATATATACAACATTTAACACATTGTCCCTTTAAGGGAATGATAACTACCAAACCAAAAAATGCCCGATGTCTTCCTAAACTGATAAGCAGATAAGTAAGACCCTAAAGGATGAGCTTGGGTTTTAAGAGTCAAATTCAAATAAATTAGGTAGCTGTCACTAAGATGCAAGCAAAGCTTGGATTTTTGTTTTTATCTTGTGTTCATTTGATGACTATAGGAGCAAATTACAACCCAGGAAACTACACCATAATTTATATCATTATTTACCCACCATAATTTGGGTAGCTGTTCCAAACTGAATACATTCTCAAGTTTCCTTCACATTCTGTATTTAAATAAAAGAGAAAAGGAAAGTACAGCCCCTTACTAGCCTTTCCTGGGCTTAATTTCAACATTAGTTAATATTTCAGTGTTCTACGCTCACAATTTTGGGAAGCTATCCTTACATCTTTCATGTAGATATGACTACATTACATGGTAAAAGGAGTTACATCATAGAGGATCCATAGTTAAAATCATACTGGCTAACATAGTTCTGTTAACCTTCCAAATACAGACATTCAGATTGTTCAGTTCTCATGATCTCATGTGTTATGTCAATGCCATTTGCAAAGCTCCTTCATTTTGGTTAATTGATGACCATTTCCCCAAACCACAATAATTAGCATCCCATGATCTAAAGTAAATTGTTCTCCTGGATTCTTGCTGACCCCTGGTGATGGCTGGCCAGGAGAGCTGTTTATGCATTTCCCAATGCTCTTTATTCACTTTTTAATGCTCTCTGGTTACTCACAGCTACAGCCAATCTTGGGCTAAAAGGGAACCTTTTTAACCCATCTCCCACCCTTTCTTCCTATTCTATCTAACTATTCCTAGTCTAAAAGCAGACAGAGAGCTCCCCATATTCCTGAGATAGAGATCTCCTGCAGGTTTTCTGGAATTAAATTAAATTTGTTCTGTCATTGAAGTTGTTCCTTTGTCTGTCTTTCCTTTCAACATGTGGCAATTATACCTGGTTACTCTTTACTTTGTAAATGTGAAATTTTTTGTCAACTGATCAAGACTTTAGAGTTTCAGTTGTGGCTTTAAAATGTTTGTAATTACAGTTTTTATTACCCCATCATGATATGCACAGAGTGTAGACCAATAAAATGTATCAGTTAGCTATATAAGAAAACAGAGCAATAATTCATTTGATCCAAAATGGGTAAAACCAAAAGAACTTCCCCTCAAGTTGAAAAATTTCAGACCTACAAAAGAGATGACAATACAAAAAAACAAAACAGAACAAAAAACCAAAGCAAAAACAAACAAACAAAAAAACCCTGTACTTAGAATTCAGAATGTCAACAAAACAGCTGTGACTTATTTTTGCAACTGAAGAGAGGTATTGGTAACATTAACAGAACAATATTTATTTTCTGTTAGCTGCACCGAAGACAACTGAACATGAAAAATCATCATCCTTGTCCTTTAGCATGCGTCTTCCGCCCTGAGCACCCTGGAGAAAATTCTTGCTCATTGACTGAAGCATCTGGGTGCTGCTTCTGGTGCCCCTTTGGACAGCGCTCATGGATAGTACATGTGACATTTTGCCTCTTGGCTTCGTAGGATGTTCTTTGCCCATGGCTAGTTCTTTTTTGTTTCCAAATGAGGTACAGAGTTGCATGGCACTCCTCTTGTTCTAACTTGCCCTGGCACTATTCAATCTTTTTTCACCCTGCCTTTTATTTTGGGGTGTGTGTGTGTGTGTGTGTGTGTGTGTGTGTGTGTGTTACCTACTGTGCTTTCCAAGGCTGTGTGTCTGTCTCAAAGCAATATTCTGTATTTCAATATCCTGAATCCATCTCATTGTTACTAGAACAAGCTGGTCCTGATAAGCCAAACTATCCAGGTTAAAAGATTAGGACCACTTCAGGACCCAATCTTGAAATGACCACTTAGGCCAGTTTGAAGATACCATCTGTCTTAGTCAGGGTTTCTATTCCTGCACAAACATCATGACCAAGATGCAAGTTAGGGGGGGAAAAGGTTTATTGAGCTTACACTCCATGCTGCTGTTCATCACGAAAGGAAGTCAGGACTGGAACTCAAGCAAGTTAGGAAGCAGGAGCTGATGCAGAGGCGGTGGAGGGATGTTACTTACTGGCTTGCTTGCCTCTCCTGGCTTGCTCAGCTGGCTTTCTTATAGAGCCCAAGACTACCAGCCCACAGATGGTACCACCCACAAGGGGCCCTCCCCCCTTGATCACTAATTGAGAAAATGCCTTACAGCTGGATCTCATGGAGGCATTTTCTCAACTGAAACTCCTTTGTCCATGATAACTCCAGCTTGCGTCAAGTTGACACACAAAACTAGCTAGTACACCATCATACATTTACCCCTGCTCTTGATCTTGCCAATCTCCACAGCAGGCAACCACCTGCTTCCCCTAAGTTTGGCCTATGATGAGATCAAGAGAGCCTTCAATAATGGCACAAAATCTGAACTTAGGTAAACTAGACTTGATCCTGGTTGAATAGCTATTCTGACAGACAGGATGTCATGGAGATGAAAATGAAAGATCCTTTATTTTCTACCCTACTTGGTGAGTTCCAGACCAGTGTGAAATCTTGTCTCAAAAAAGGTGGATGACACCTGAATCATGACACCGAAGGTCGACCTCTGGCCTCCATATGATAGATATGCAATGCACACATGTACATGCAGTACATGTATAGACAGACAGACAGACAGACACACACACACACACACACACACACACAGCACTTGGCTTGGGTATATGTCAACCAAAGGTCCCAGTGTTAGACTTGGTCCTTATGGCAGCACAGTTGTGGACCCTCAAGAAGTGGAGCCTAATAGGAGGTCTTTAGTATCTGAAGACATACTTTCAAAGAGGATTTTAGGTCCGATGCCCTTTCCCTTTCTCTCCCATACTGTGATTTATGAGATAAGTGGTTTTGCTTTGCCATACAGTGTCACAGTGATTCACCACTTCACTATTAGCCCTAAATGGTAAGATCATTCGATCATGAACTGTCATGGCGTGACAAGATGTCTGAGTAGCTGTATGTGCAGTTACACATGCATCATTTTGGCCATCAAAAACTCGGGGCAAAAGATAAATCTTGTCTCTTTCTTCATACATTAACTTACTCAGATGCGTTGTTACAGGGACACATATCTGCATGCTCCCTCTGCCATACTGTTCTCCCAAGAATGTGGATGGGCTAAGCAAACTCTGAAAAAGTGACCCAAAAGAAATCCTTCCTCCTTTATGTCATCCTCTTGGGTATTTTGGTTAAATACTTTGAGCCAATTTTATATATGTTCCAATCTATAAGGTAACCTCAAAGGACAACCTTGAAATGATTTGATTTACTACTTTCTCACTTATAGTCCTACCCCCTTCCTCCCCACTAAAAGCTAGAACCTTCTGAGAATGCAGTGTCTTATGATAAAAGGAACCTGACTAAAACAGCCCGGGTCTGCTTGCAGGGCTAGCTCATATGAATTCTAGATTTCCATTGTCCTTTACCTGTCTATCTATCGTAAGCTAACTTAATTCAACTTGATGCGTAAGGAGTGCGCTCAATCTCACTGAACTTAAACAAACTGGTAGGCTGTGCACAGTGAGGCAGCTTCACAATGACGTTATACATGCAGGTGAAGATTATAGCAGAATGGGAACAAAACAAGTCCTTCTTCTAGTGTCCCTTACTCCTGAAGGAAGGTACCCTGAAGGAAGGTACCATCACTCTTTAGCCATCTTTCACCTAACAAGAAAACTTGCTCACAATGGCCAGGCTGTTTTCTAAGTAGTTCAGTCACAGTTGAATAAAGCGAGGGCACTTTGAAACCAGCTCAGCTATCTCCTTATGTCAACTATGTAACTATGTAGATGGTTTGCTGTTGTTGGGAAGTTCTTAGTGTTCTGGCAGGTATTTGCAAAGATTCTCTTTAAAAAGAAGGAGCACTGTGCAAACCTCTATTGCCTAAGCCAGTGGGGCTCAACCAAGAAGAGCCATGATCAATAAGGGATGTTTGGCAATATCTCAATACTTTTTTGGTTGCTACAACTTTGGAGGGGGCCTAGAACTGCTACCTAGTGGGTAAAGACCTGGGTTTTTAAGAAGCATCACATAGGTCTTAAAACTAAGAATTACTGTCTCAGTTAGGATTTTCATTGCTGTAAAGGACACCATGACTAAGGCAACTCTTAAAAAGGGCAGCATTTAATTGGAGATGGCTTACTGGATCTGAGGTTCAGTCCATTACCATCATGGCGAGAAGCATGACCATCCAAGCAGGCATAGTCTAGAGGAGCTGATAGTTCTACATCTTGTTCTGAAGGCAAACAAGAGACTATTTTCCAGGCAGCTAGGAGGAAGATCTCAAAACCCACCCCCACAGTGACACACTTCCTCCAACAAGGCCACACCTACTCCAAGGCCACATCTCCTCATAGTGCCACTCCCTGGGCCAAACATATTCAAACACATGAGTCTATGAGGGCCAAATGTATCAAAGGACTGCAATTATTTAGCCCCAAATATAAATAATGCTGCTGCTGAGAAAGTGCTCTAGCCTTCAGTGTGTGTGTGTGTGTGTGTGTGTGTGTGTGTGTGTGTGTGTGTACCTTATGAGGGATCAGGAACAGAAAGAAGTCTTACCTATCTGGGTTTATACAGCTTCAAATGTTAGTGTTCAGCTGGAACTAATAAATATTGATTTTGTAATAAGACAGATGGGAAACTAAAAGGAGAATATGAGCTTCTCAGGTCAATGTGAACAGCTTCTCTCCTTAGTTGAAGCACAGCACTACAACTGTGAAATGTGCAAAATACCATGAGGGAGGCTTCAGAGCCAGGCTATATAGAAAAACAAAACCAAGAGAAAAGAGAAGAAAAACGAAACCAATATAGAAGCCTGTCCAATTCATTGATCTCTTGCTTAGACAAAGAGTTCATTGACTTGACAAGATGTCTGAGTGGTTTTCTGGGCATACAACAGTTTGACTATTAATTATTCTCAGGGGACTGTGCTAATCTCTGCGTGGACTGTGTTGAAAACTTGGTCATTTGCTCTTACTGAACAGGTCTTGCAAGTGTCCTTGGTGGTACTATTGCTGACAGTGCTTACAGGCTGAATAACCGATGGCCATGCCGTAAGGCCATCTCCTCAGCATGTGGATGCACTTGGGCACTTGCTGTAGTGGGGAATATGTTACTTTCATCCTCAAATACACAAACTACTTTTAGGAATTTGGCCAGATTTCTCACTCTTTTTTCACTTTAAAATTTAATTTTATTATTGTTTTTAATGTTTATGAGTATTTTGCCCATGCGTATGTCTGTATACCATGTACATTCGGTGCTCATGGAGCCCAGAAGATGTCAGATCTTCCTGGTACTGGACATACAGACAGTTAGGAGTCATCATTTGGGTTCTGGGACTCAAACCCAAATCCTTTGTTAGAGCAGCCAGTGTTATTAACTGCTGAGTCATCTCTCCTGTCTTCAGATTCCTAAATTTAAGATTACTTGTGACAGATAGTTGCATTTGATCCCCCAAGTATCCATCCAGCTGAAGTACAGGTCTCCAAATTCATTCATACCCATGTGCAAAGGATGGTTCTGATCATTCCCAAAGGCAGAGAAAAACGGACACAAAGCTCTCAACCCACTGAGACACCAAGTGCCCAAGAAGAAAGTGGTATAGCCACCAGAATGGAACAAGCAAGATAATAAGAAAAAAATATGCAGCAAAAAACTGCCTGTCTTGAGGCGTCTAGGGGATGACTAGGGCAGATCTGCTTAGGCTGCAAGAGGATGACCACGGAGAACAAATATGCCCCTGTTAAATGGTTTCCTCCACTGGAGTGAAGGTCTTTGGTCATAAACTTGTGATGGCTAGCATAGCTGGGCTAGCATCCTGCAATATTGGGACAAGAGAGAGTTTTTCTGATCTCTAAAGATTTTTTTTCTCTCTACTCAAAGGGGTAATAAATCTCTTCTTACCTGTTTTCTGACAGTAGAAATGTCAGTCTGGGTGAACCTGGGCCCAGCATCTTACAAACCAAACCTTCCCTGGGCTAATGTTCTAAGGTCTGAGGATGGCCATGGTTGAAGGTGACCCTGTAGTTACATTGTGTATATTGCATTTATGACTTGAAATGTTGATCCACAGAGATTCGACCATACAGAAAAGGCCAGCCCACACCATAAGCTTCTGGAAGCTTTTCTATATGCTTATTTCATCTGTTTCTTTTGGATTTTTAAAAATTGTAAGGAAAACTCAGAATGATGTATGGGGTTTATATCTATAGCTGGCATTGTCTCCATGGGATAGAGCAGATCACGGTCCTTTTGTTCTTGTGGACTAGATGGGGATCTGGGAGGCCAGTCCTTACCATTCTCTGACTTCCATCTTTACTCTTGTAAAACGAAGGTAGTTTCAGTGCCTGGTTCCAAATCCATCCTTCATGATTTCCATAGAAGGCTGGCCAGTTTCGCACAGACTGTACTAAAGGGGCATTAGAATAGTTAATATGTGTGCTAATCTCATTAGTACTTGGCCATGACAGCTGCACTGTGTTAGCAGCAATTCCACCAACCCATCTGGAAATCTTGTAAATGATAAATGAAAGATGGGACTTAAGTAGATGAACTAAACGGAAGGAGCACAAATGTTCGTTTCTGTGTTGGCTGAATCTATTTTTTAAAACCTTCACAACGGAACTGCATCGTTGCAGTTAGAGGATGAACCAAGGTCCCCTATTCTAACCCATAACTTAAAGAACTCTTTAATATAATGCAGGAAAAAGATGGTACATTTGATATGCTGACTCCTGTGCCCTAATCGCTGATCCTACCAGTGTAAATGTGATACTCAGCATCAGTTTTGAAAATAGCAATTTAAATGACTTGAGTTTTCTTCATCAGACTTTAACATGGGTTCGTAGTTTGTGTAAAATTATTTACAGTTTGCTGGCTCTTTTTTTTTTTTAAAGGGAAATTTCAAAAAGAAGTATAATGAGTTCAGCTGAGCAGGTCTGAAAGTGGAATCCTTCATATGTTTCATTTCATAAACCCTCTGCTAATGGACACTGCTGTCTTTATTCCTTCCTTTCCCCAGCCCTGCCTGCTATCCCAGCTCTAGACCTATGTTGCATCAATGGGCATTGTTTATTTTTCCACCAGCATCTTATATGGGGAAAGGGGGCCCACTTCCTCCTATGAAAGCCAACACATCTTTCTGTCTCATGTCCTGGAAGCTGGAATACAGTCATGAGATCCAGGCTTGAACCATTTGTTACCACCCGAGGCTGTGCAGCTGGTGGCAGTGACGCAAAGAAGTATGGAATGGAGAATCATTCCTCTAGTCAGGATGCCCTCTGCCTTTAGGGAGCAGTGCTCTTAATGCTGGCAGTGGGCAGCAGGTGTGTATGGCCAGAAGTGATGCTCAGCCAAATTTAATGAAAACTCACAAACCTTTTCCCCACCGCTCAAATCTTTTATCTTTCCCTACTTTTTTTTTTTTTTTTTTTTTGAGACAAGTTCAAATTATGTACCATAGGCAGGCCTTGTGGTTCATTTGGGAGGCTAATCCTTCTTCCAGAATGAGCCTTCCTCTGCTTTTTAAGATTGTATTTGTCATAGTTTAGCATATTATTTTGTTTATTGCATGCATTTTTGCAGTTTTAAAATATTTATTTAGTGCATATATATGTTCCTGAGTGTGATCTGTGTGTGCAGTAGCCAGAAGAGGGTGTTGGTTCTTCTGGAATGGACTTGCAGGTGGTTGGTGGTTATAAAGTATCCAGTAAGCCAACCCAAGTCCTTTTTAAGAGCAGTAAGTGCTCTTAATTGCTGACCCATCTCTCCAGTCTGTGTTATGTGTTCTTTTGAACAATAGTATAAACCTTATGTTTATATTACTGATGAATATTTTGGTTTGCTGATATATCCCAAATATATTGTTGTACACACTAGGTACTCAAACTAATATCTGTTTTTTTGTTTTGTTTTTGTTTTTTAATATGGAAAGTCCATCTATTTCCCTTTGATTTATTAAAATATACATGAATTCTTTTCAAGTAATATCTATTTTTACATTTAGGGTACATCTCTTAACAGATTTACCCATTTAGATGTTCAATTTATAATTACTTATTTAAGCATCAGAATGCATGATTGATGACTTTATTTATTAGTTGATTTGATTGTCTTGATTTTCTGCTTGCCAGTCTGCTTTGGTATAAATTGATTTTGTTTTATTTCTTTACTTCATCCACATTTTCTTTTCTTTTTAAATTATGATTAATTATTTTATTTATTTACACCCAAATATTCCCACCCCTCCCAGTTCCCCCCTCCCATTTTTCCTCTTTGAGGGTTCCCCCACCCCCACCCCAAGCATCTCTGCTCCCTGGAGCATCCAGTCTCTACAGGATTAGGCCATCCTCTTCACTGAGGACATTCATGGTATGTACTCACTGATAAGTGAATATCAACCAAAAAAAGTACAGAATACCCATGATACACCCCACAGACCCTAAGATGTTAAACAAGAAGGCCTAAATGAAGATGCTTCAATCCCACTTAGAAGGGAGAACAAAATAATCATGGGAAGCAGAGGGAAGGAAAGACCTGGGTGGGAGAGGGGAAAAGGGGAACAGGATTAGGTATGGGGCAAGACAGGAAAGAAGCCCACAGGGCCAGGAAAATGAATGGAAATATGCACTTGCCCAGAGTTGGGGTGGGGGGAACCTCTAGAAGGTCCAAGAGTCCTGGGATGGGGAGGCTCCCAGGACTTATGTGGGTGCCTTTAGCAAGGATGCTCAATAGTGGGGAGAAGGAACCTGAAGAGACCACCTCTAGTAGTTAGACAGGGCCTCCAGTAGAGGGATGAGGACACTAACCCAGCTTCAAAATTTTCAACCCAAAATTGTTCCTGTCTAAAAAAAATGCAGAAACAAAAATGGAGCAGAGACTGACTGAATGGCTGATCAGTGATCAGCCCAACTTGGAATCCATTCCATGGGTGGGCACCAAGCTCTGGAACTATTACTGATGCTATCTGTGCTTGCAGACAAGAACCTGACATAGCTCTTTTGAGAGGCTCTACCAGCAGCTGACTGAGAAAGATGCAGATACTCACAGACAACCACTGGACTGAGGTCAGGGACCCCTATGGAAGAATTAGGGAAAGGTTTGAAGTAACTGAAGGAGAATGGCAACCCCATAGGAAAACTAACAGTATCAATTAACCCAGACCCCTGGGAGCTCTCAGAGACTAAGCCACCAGGCAAAGAGCATACATGGGCTGGTCCTAGGCTTCCAAAACAATATCTGTTAAGCTAAACATTTATTTGAACAAAGAATGCCATTTTCTTGTAGAGCAATTTAGGCAGCCTGTCCTTTGCACCCCCCAATATTTCACAGAATATCTATAGACATTTATGAATCCTCCAGGACTGTTATGATGCATTTCTTCCATTCCATCTTAAGCTAACCAGAATTCACTGTAGTAGCTTTCAAGGAAAATCTGAGCCTGGAATGGGCAAGCAGCCCAGAGATGATTTTGTTCCCAGGGTTATTGGTAATTTCTAGAGATAACTTCAGCTCTCAAAATGTGAGGTGCTATAGACATCTACTAGGTAGAGGCCAGGGATGCCAGTGCACAAGCTGCTGAACAAAATGATATGGCCCAATATGTTAGTAGTGCAAAGGAAGAGCTCGATTTCAGCTCCAGGTAAGGTCCCCAGTAAGACTGGGCAGTCCTGATTGCTAAAGCTTGATGATCTGTAGACCTCTCCACTGCATCTCACCATCCCCCCTGACCTTAGGTTTCCTTATGTTTAAAAATCAGGATGCTAGTACCACGAGGTTTTTAATTACTATTGCTCTGTAGTACAGCTGGAAATCAGGAATTGTGATACCTCCAGAAGTTCTTTTATTGTACAGAATCATTTTAGAGATCCTGGGTTTTTGTTTGTTTGTTTTTCCATAGGAAGTTGAGTATTGTTCTTTCAAGGTAAAGAATTGTGTTGGAAATTGCATTGAATCTGTAGATTGCTTTTGGTAGGGTGGCCATTTTTAATATGTTAATTCTACAGATTCACAAGCATAGGGGATCTTTCCATCATCTGAGGTCTTCTCCAATTTCTTTCTTCAGAGACTTGAAGTTCTTGTCATACAGATCTTTCATTTTCATGGTAAGACTTATACCAATATATTTGATATTATTTTTGGCTACTGTGAAGGGTGTTGGTTTCCTAATTCTTTTTTCCTTTTCAGCCTGTTTCTCATTTGTATATAGGAGTGCTATTGGTATATATCTTTTTAGTTAATTTTATAACCATCCATTTTGCTAAAGGTATTTATCAGCTCCAAGCGTTCCCTGGTAGAATTTTTGGGATCACATATGTATACTTTCATATCATCTGTGAATACTGACACTTCTTCCTTTCTAATTTATATCCCCTTGATCTCCTTTAGTTGTCACATTATTCTAGCTAAAACTTTAAGTACTATATTGAATAGACATGGAGAGAACATAGAGCCTTGTTTTGTCCCTGACTTGTAGAATTGCAAACTGCATGGTACTGGCATAACAAACAAACAAACAAACAAAAACAGGTTGATTAATGGAATATAATTGAAGAACCAGAAGTAAATAAGTCCACACACTTATGGACATTTGATTTTTGACAAAAACAAAACTGTACAATGGAATAAAGAATGCATCTTCAACAAATGTTGCTGGTCTAACTAAATGTCTGCATGTAGAAGAATGCAAACAGATCCATATTATCACCTTGCACAAAACCCAAGTCTAAGTGAATCAGAGACCTCAACATAAAACCTGATACACTAAATCTGACAGAAGACAAAATGGGGATTGGCCTTGAAAGCATTGGCACAGGAGACAACTTCCTGAACAGAAACCAACATCTCAGGCACTAAGACCAACAACTGATAAAAGGGAACTCATGAAACTGCAAAGCTTCTGTAAGACAAAGGACACAGTCAAAAGAACAAAATAGCAACCTACAGAATGGGAAAAGATTTTTACCAACTCCAAGTCTGATCGAGACTGACATCTAAAATATATAAAGAACTTAAGAAACTAGACATCAACAAACCAAATAACCCAATTTTAAAAATGGGTTAGAGAGCTAAACAGAATTCTTGACAGAAGACTCTCTAATGGCCAAGAAGCACTTAAAGAAATGCTCAACATCCTTAGTCATCAAGGAAATGAAAATCAAAACAAATTTGAGATTCCATCTTACACCAGTCAGATTGGCTAAGATCAAAAACTCAGGTGACAGCAGATGCTGGCAAAGATGTGGAACAAGAGGAACACTTCTCCATTGCTGGTAGGAGTGCAAACTTGTATAACTAATTTAGAAATTAATTTGGAAGTTTCAAATCTACCTCAAGACCCAGCTATACCACTCCTGGGCATATACTCAAAAGATGCTCTTCCATACTGTAAAGACACTTGCTCAACTGTATTCATAGCAGCTTTATTCATAATAGCCAGAAATGGGAAACAACCTAGATGTCCCTCAGCCAGAGAATGGATATTTTAAAAATGTGGTACATTTACACAATGGCATAATACTCAGCCAGTAAAAACAATGACATCATGAAAATTTCAGGCAAATAGATGGAACTAGAAAAGATCATCCTGAGTGAGGTAACCCAGACCCAGAAAGACAAACTGGAATATACTCACTTATATGTGGATATTAGTCATAAAGTAGAGGATAACCATGCTATAATCCACAGACTCAAATAAGGTAAGTAACAGGGAGGGCTAGGGGAGGGGTTGAGTCTCACTGAAAAGGGGAAATAAACTAGAAATAGAGGGTGGAGGGAGGGAGAGGACTGGGTGGGGATGGGAACAAGAGGGAAGAGGTGGGAGGACAGAGGAAGACAGTACTGGGGTAGACAGCTGGACTCAGCGGGGGGTTAGGGGAACATCTCTGAGATAAGCTAGAAACCTAGGACAATGGGAATTCCCAGGAATCGATGAGGGTGACTGTAGCAAAGACGCCTAGCAATGAGGGATATGGAGTCTGAAATGGCCATCTCCTGTAACCAGACAAACTTTCAATGGAGGGATTGAGTTGCCAGCTTAGCCACAAAACCTTAGACACACGATTTGTCCTGCCTAAAAGATGTGCAGGGTCAAAGAATAAAATTTGAGGGAATGGCCAACCAATGACTGGCCCAACTGGAGACCAGTGCCACGAGAAGGAGCCCAGCCCTCACACTATTAATGATATAATGCTATATTTGCAGACAGGAACCTAACATAACTGTTAGAGAGGCTTCTTCCCAGCAACTGAGGGAACCAGATGCAAAGATCCATAGCCAAACATTAAGTGTAGTTTGAGGAATCCTGTGGATGAGGGGTACGAAGGATTGAAGGAGCCAGAGAAGTCAAGGGCACCACAAGAAAACCTACAGAGTCAACTAATCTGGGCCCATAGATGCTCATAGACTGAACTGCCAATCAGAGAGTATGCATGGGACAAACCTAGGCCCTCTGCACATATGTAACAGTTCTGCCCCTGGGTGTTTATGTGGGGCTCCTAAAGCTGGAGCAGGGGTTGTCTCTAATGACATTGCCTGCCTTCAGATCCCTTTCCCCTAACTAGGATGCCTTGTCTGTTCTCAATAGAATAAGATGTGCCTAATTGTGCTCTTCCCCCAGCCTTGAGTAGGCTAAATAGACCTTAAGTGTTTGCCACAGTAGGATCCAGGTGGAATCTTCTGCCTTACCTCACCTGCGATTTTCTTTAGGAGTAGACTGCCTGCTGAATTTGCTTTGCAACCTAATCCAGCTGAAACAAAGGATGGGGTCTGTGGGCTCTCCCTACATAACCGAAGTGCTGAATAGTAAATTTTGAGCCTTGATTGGACTCTTTATCTTGGCTTCATTCTTTTCTCGCACCCTGTCCTTTTTTATTTCCAGCCTCCCTTTCAGGACACCCAATTCTCCATAGCTTCTGGACAGCTACACCCAATCTTACTGCAACTTGATATGTCAAAGGCACTGATATCTATGGGAGACTTCCTCTTTTCTGAAGAGACGGGGAGGGAGGATGGAAGGAGGAGAAAGGGAGGGGAAGCTTCAATCAGCAGGTAAAGTAAATAAATAACTTAATTAAAAAACCAGAATGCAGATGTCTCCTTTGGAATCTAATTTTGAAGGTAAAGAGATAAGGTGTATGAGGCATTAAAGCAATAGTTCTCAACCTGTGGGTCTTGAGCCCTTTGGCAAGCCTGTATCTCCAAAAATATTTACATTAGGATTCATAGCAGTAGCAAACTTACAGTTAGGAAGTAGCAACAAAAATAATTTTATGCTTGGGGTCACACAACATGAGGAACTGCATTATAGGCTCACAGCATTAGATAGGTTGAAAACCGCTGATCTAAAGGAATGTGGTAGATGTCATTCTCATTCCCAGAGAGAAACTGTGTGCCTAAGTCTGGATGTTGCTGGCAATTTTGAACCCCAAGATAAACCCACGACCAGGTGTGTCTCATAGTGAATGGAAAGGACATCAGGACGTGCTCCATCCTATAGACAGAGCCCAGGGAACAGGACAGCAGGGAAGCAGGGACACAGGGAAACAAAGCAGCAGCTGCTGCAGAATCAGTCACCTCAAGGCTGACTGTGCAAAGCCAGCTCTCTCAGTCTGGCACCACTGAGCTCTGGTTAGTGGTCACCTGGCAAGTGCAGCTTCAACCACGTGATTACAAGGTCATACTTATTACAGTAGATGGAAACAACCAAGTCAGGAAATAAATAGTCTAGTCAAATCCTATCTTTTATCTCCTAGGAGAGTAAGATTTGTTAATTTTACATATATTTTAGGGGGCTTGATATCATTTATGAGTGATCTTAAGAAATGAAAGTACAGAGGACACTGTTTATCTGTGTCCTCGAAGTACCCAGATCCTAAAAGAGAAAAATTATTTGTCAACAGTACTAATATTAGATAACAATATAAGGTAACAGTAGGTTGTATGCATAATGCCTAACGGGTAAAAGAGCAATAGCTGCACTCAGGGTCTGGGGAAAAATTACTGGAGGAGGTGATGCTGGGTGATGCTTGTATATGGTGTGATTGTTAATCTCAATTCTCAACTTGATGAAAGCTAGACTCACCTTGAGCTGGACCTTTAGACATGCCTGTTTGGAGTCTTCTTATACTAGGTTGATTGAATGGGAAGATCCACCTACAGTGGGTAGCACCATTCCCTGGAATGAGTTCTTGGACAATAGATAAAAGGAGAAATGGAGCCAGCAAGATGACTCAATCGGTAAACTCATGGAAGGAAAGAAGTGGCTTCTGCAAATTGTCCTCTGATCTCTTACGTTCATGCCATGGCATATATAACCCCTCATATAATGTTAAGAAATGTTATTTAAAGGAGAAAGTAACATGAGTGCAAGTCTTCATTGCTCTCTTCCTCCTGATTGTGGATGCAATGTGAACAGCTGTTGCCTTGACATCTTCACCACAATTGTACCCTCGACTGTGAACACAAAGAAACCCTTTCTCCTTAAGTCGCCCTTGTCAAGGAATTTCCTTACAGCAACAGAAAAATTAACTAAGTGGGCATCAAGGACCTAGTCTTCTCTAGTCCCCAGCCCCATCCATGACTTTTTCCTTCTCTTCTTCTCTCATCCATCCTGACATAAGTTCCCCTCCTTCCACTCCTTCCAGCCCCCTCCCTCTACTTGTTCTCTCCCCCAGATCCATTCTTCCTCTGCTTCCCTTCAGAAAAGGGCAGGCTTCCCAGGCTCAGGGGTTAAGAACACTGCCCACTAATATTGATGAACACCCCCAGGTAACAGGTGGTATTATGTGCTGTGAGAGAACTGCCCAAACCCTGTGCATCTGAGTTTCCTTTGCTAACAAGCTGGAATGATAATACATCTAAAAGGATTTATGAGATTTATGCAACATCACCTCAGCAGAATGTCTAGCAATGGTAGAATTCCAGCTCCTGGCATATCTCCCCATATAGCTATTCTGTTTATTGAAGAGGTAAGCATTGTCCTCTTAGTGAGCAATCTACTAAAAGACTACTACTCAACATTATTGGCTGTGCTTGTTCCTGAAAATGCAGACAGTATGCCAGAAGGAATAAGGGTCTACTAAACTACAACAGGGCTTCAACTACACAGTAAGACCCTGCCTCACTCACATGGAAGCAGCACTTCCTTAGGCACCAGGCATGCATGTACATGTGCGTGCAGGCAAAGCACTCATACACACAAAATAAAATAAATCTAAAAATTTTTAAAAAAGAACATGAGCAAAACCCAAACGAACAAAAAGAACAACAGTAAAATAAAGTTGGCAGAGAGTCACCTCCTGGTGACTGTGTAAAGCAGCTGAATGACCCTGAAACACATCATGTTCACATCTGAGACCTACCTGCATAAGCAATAGCCATGATGAACACCCCCTACCAAGCTATTCACTATGGGCTCATGTAATCAACTTTAGCCACTACCATAGAGTCATAAAAAATAATTAAGAACAAAATCAAGAGTAGTCTCATTTGGTAGAGCTGGAACTGACAGTACTCTCCTTTAGCCACACGAATCTGAAAGAAAACATTTGCACCCCGACTTCAGGAAGAGCTGACATATGAGCGTGGCAAGGGAGGATTGTAGTGAACAGCAGACAGCAAAAAAGGCTAGGAAAAATAAAAATGAAAATGAATGATCAGATTTTTAACTGAAACAACAGACTGGACCCTAAAGTACAGAAGACACACAGTCAGAGAAGGAAGAATTCTTCCTCCCCCTCTCTAGGTCTCTAAAAAAGAGAAAGGAGGTAATCTACAGAAATAAAGAAGCCTCCATTATTTCCGATATCCCTGTTGGCTTACATCTTTCCCTCAGTCTTTCCTTCCCCCCTTTTCTAAAATATTTACTTTACATGTAAAATGTTTTTCCTGCATATATGTATGTGCACTGCATCCATGCCTGGTGCTTTTGGAGGGCTGAAGAGAGAGTCAGATACTCTAAAACAGGAACTGCAGATGGTTGTCAGTAGCTTTGTAGTGCCAGGGATTGAATTCAGTTTCTCAGCAGCAAGCACTCTAAACCACCACTGCTAAGTTATCTCTTTATCCCCTACTCTTTGTTTTTTCAAGACACGTTGTAGGGTTAAATGGTATCCCATGTCTGCTCTGCCACAGGGCTGTGGCTGCTCAGGGAGGCAGGAAGAGGGAAGTTTGACCACGCTTACCCAAGGAGGCAACGGGCCATGTTGGGCTATGGGGAAGCTGTGGGACACCGCTCCAAGGGTTGGGGAGCACAGTCTGAGCCAGAGCTGGCTAGGGGTACCCAGGCCTGCAGAGAGGCCAGGGCCGTCTGGTTCTCAGGTTCTTTGGCACCCAGGTGCCACTGGATGCCACTGGATGCCACGGAAGAGCTGAGAACAAAGTGGGCTTGGTGGT
>JADRCH010000056.1:5619999-5904064 GCA_019843965.1 Rhynchomys soricoides | reverse complement strand
CCCCCCCCCCCCCCAGTCCATGGTTTTAAGACATTTATTCTCAGGGGCTGGCCTGAGATGAAATATAATTTGCAAGGAGGTGTGTCTGGAAAGGGGACTTTATTGGATAAGCCTCCAGGCTAAGTACCTCATTAAAACGGAGATCTGTCTTGAGGCTACATGACCACTACAGGTCACATCCTCTACCTGTGGAGGGGCTTGGGGCATTGCCCTTTGTGATTGATGGCCACAAATCTATGAAGGACTGCAGTCTTGTGTTAGGAGCTTCTGTCTGGGAACCAGGCATTGTCCTTCAGAGTCACTGGGGTTTCCAACCTTAGCTCAACCAGGAACCAGGTTGCCTTTCACAGTCCTACAGCACGTGTATCTTCTTCTCTTTAAGATCTCTTCCTCACCTCTCAAAATGTATTCCCCCCCCCCTTAGGTTGTTCATATGAGAGAAAACATTATTTGTTTTTCTGTGCCTGGCCTATTTTGCTTAATCGTCTAATGACTTCTAATGCCATCCATTTTCTTATAAATGTCATGATTTAATTTTTGAATAGATGCATACAATTCTATTATGTATGTCTGTCACATTTTCTTTACCTATGGATCTGTTATGAACATCTAGGATAATTCCACTTCCTGGCTATTATGGATGGTTCAACAGTAACTGAGTTTCTGTGGTGGATTAACATAGTCCTTCAGTTATGGTCTCAGGAGTGCTGTACCTGTCTAATACGGTAGTGTTTAGTAGTTTGGGAACTGCCACACTGAATTCCACAGTGGCTGCTTAAGGTAACATTTCCCTGAGCCTTGAATAAGGATTCCTCTCTGTCACTTCTTCCCCAGAATTTGTTGTCACTTGCTTTTTTGAAGACAATCATTTTGGTTGGGTGAGATGGAATTCCCAAGAAATTTTAATTGCATATCCCCCGTGGCTAGAGATGTGGAACACTTTTTAAAAGTATTTATTGGCCACTTTTGTTTGTTGTTAATTGTCTGTTCAGTTAATGGATCCATTTGTTGTTGTGTCATAGGCAGATATCAGGATCTGTGGACACTAGATAATTTTTGCAGGTTCTTGTGTCCCTGAACAAGGAATTAGACAGAGACACATGTACAGTCCAGAAACACAGATGCTTTATTAAGAGAGAAAGAGAGTGGAATGGGCCAGAGCTGGGGACAGGGCAAAGGCTCTATAGCACCTGTTCCTAGTGAAGTGAGTGACTTTGTAGGCCTTGGGTAGTGGACACTTCTATTGCACATGCCCTGCCTGTTAGATCACAGCCTCTTGGAAGGAGTTTTTGTCTCTCTCCCACTGGGTTCTGTAAGCTGTTATTGACTTCATTCTCCACCGTCTTTTCCTAGCACAACTGGGTGATGTGATTTTACTGGTGTTTATCATTTGCATTTCTTTTAGATATTAGTGCCCAGTGATGTGTAGCTGGCCATGTTTTTTCCCCACTCTGTGGGCTGTCTCTGCACTCTGTGGTCTTTCTGTTTGGTGGTTGATTCACTTGCTGTTCAGGACCTTCTTAATTTCATGTGTCCCTTTCTGTTATTTCTAGAGATTGTTTCCTGCATCATTAGAGTCTGATTTAGAAAACTCTTGCCAATGCCTATACATTTAAAGTGTTTCCCTTTAGCAGTCCGAAAGTCTCATGCATATATTAATACTAGCGATCCACCTTGAAATAATTTTTAGAAAGGTCAAGGGTGTGGATATAGTTCTAGTCTTCTGCATTTGGAAATCTGGTTTTTCCAGCAGAAAAGAGGCCACCTCTTTTCCAGTATATGTTTTTGAAACCTTGTCAAAAGTTAGGTGGCTGTAATTGTGTGGGTTTATTTCCTGGTCATTTATACTATTCCTTTTAAAATTATTATGGCTTTATAATATAATTTGAGATCTAGGAATAGCCCTAGCATTGTTCTTTCTACAACTGATTGCTTTGTGTGTCTAGGGTCTTTTTTGCTTCCACATTAAAAAAAAGAATTTATAAATCTATCAGTATGAATAAATGCCAAAAAATTATATAAAATACCACAAATTATGAAGAAAATTACATGTGTAAAAGCATCAAAATGAACAAATTTAGAAATAAACTCATAACAGAAATAAATAATTTATAATTATATATGTCACATATGTTTTATAATTAAAGATGGTGTCATTTTCCAAATAAACTTAATAATGAAAAAAATGTTAAAAATTAGAAAATGTTCCTGAGGGAGGTTGAAAATCCAAATAAACAGTGACAGTCTGTGTTCATGGATTGGAAGAGTTTGTGTTATTGTAAGCCATTTTCTTTCAGCTGAGACACAGATCCAGACCCAATGGAATTTTCACCAATGCATCAGTGGCCTTTTTGTTGTAATTGTAAAAAATATATTAGTCCTAACATTGGTATGGATGTATAAAATATTTAGCCCAGCCAAACAAAACAAAACAAAAATAAAGTTATAAAACTATGAAAGGAAATGGAGCTGTAAAACATTCACTTCCTGAGTTTAAAGCTTACCATAAAGACAGTTATCAAGGCAGTCACGAGATCACAAAGAGACATAGATCCATGGAATAGAATTAGGAGTCTAGACAAAACTTGGCAGAAAATAAATTTATTTATTAAAATTAACACTAAAGTATTAGATATCATTATGGCATTTTCAAACAAAGTATGTTTTGGTAGATTCTTCTTTCTCCTCATCTCCTACACGCCTGCTGTTGTTCCCCTCAAGCCCCCCAGAGGAGAGTCTCACTATACCAAGTGATTCTACGTAAACCCTGCTCCACAATTTAAAGTTAGATAATAAAAGGCTAGAGCCTGTGGTTGGGGAGAGAAGGAGAAAGGTGGGACTTGATCCTTGAGTGAGGTGTCTCAGGGGAGACCAGAGGAAAAGGAAAAAGGACAGGGGGAGTGGAGGAGACCGCCACGAGAGGAGATGGACCATGAGCATGTGTCCAGGAGAAACACTGAGTAAGGGACTTGTGGCTGGGATGGAAGTCAGAACAGCTCAAAACCTGCCCAATCACAGGCTCTAGTCCTTTACTTTAAATTGGGGAGCAGGGTTTACACAGTATCACTTGGTGTGTCTGAGGATCTCCTTGTTGTCAGGGTAACCAGATCTTGGGGGCCAGTAATCAGCATCTGAATACATCGCAGCCCCAGACCAACCCCCAACAGCCTGTTACTCTTGATCCACCCCTGTCACCACTCCCAGGTTTCCTCTTTTGTGTCCTAGGAGTCTTTCTGCACACTCCATGTTTCCTTACTGCCCATGATTCAAGGTGACCCAAGCCCAAAAGCCAAAAACCTCATGTTTTTTCACCTGCATATCCTAGCATGTAATGTATATAGATGCACATGTGCATGTGTAAATGTGGGTAATACCCACCCATTTATTTAACAAAGTTACCTAGGCTGTCCTTCGTGGGAAAGGATACATTTATTGAAAACAGTGCTAGTGAAATAATCAGATAGCTACGTGGCAAAGATGAACTTGGACCATTACCATAGGACACATGTACAAACTAAATCAAATTAGATCGTGTGTGGTGTGTGTGTGTGTGTGTGTGTGTGTGTGTAATAACTGAAAAAAATGAGCTTTCAAATTCAGAAATTTTTTAATTAGGCAAAGCTTTATTGGCTTGCACTGATTTGAATAAGAAATGTCCCACTGAGGCTCAAGTTTTTGAACACTGGGCTCCCAGCTGGGGATGGTGTTTGGTAGGATATGGGGAGGTGCAGCCTGCAGGAAGAAGAGGTACATCCCTGTGGGTGGGCTTTAGGAGTTTAAAGCCTCTCCTCCCCTCCTACTCACTCTCTGCTTCATGCCTGAGTTCTCTCAGCTTCCCCAACCCTCCACATGCTGCTGCTCTCTGTCCTGCTTCCTTGCCATAAGGAACTCATCTTGATCTGAAACTGTAAGCCCAAGCACACTCCTTTTATATGTTGGCCTTGGTCATGGTCTTTTATCACAACAAGAGAAAAGGAAAAGATACATGGGTAAAATACAAAAATTATGACCCCATCAAAGAAAACTGAATTGAACTTCACCAAAATCTGATTTTTTTTAACACTTGAAGCCATCGTCTCCATCTCTCTGATCTTTGTAACCACAACCTTCACTTCGCTGTTATTTTCTTTTGCATCTGGGGGATTTTTTTGAAAAATTATTTCTGATTGCTGGGTGCAGTTTTTGTTGGGATTCTATTCGCCATTGCTTCTTTGAGGGATGTGTGGCCATGGCATATTAGTGACTTAACTTTTCAGTGCTAATATCACCATCTTTAAAATAGAAAAAAATTGATCTCACCTATCCTACAGTGTGTTGTGAGAAACAATTCACAGTGTATATTAGCTCCTATTGTTTATATGTAGTCTTATAATGTGATAGTAATTGGTAATAAAGTTTTTTATTATAACGAAGCATTTTTCACTCCAGAAGTTTATCACTGCATAAAGCATTGTCATTTGCATATATTGGGCTAAATGTGCATCTAAAACTATCCTTTTTTAACATTAATGCCCTAAACTTTATTTTATTTCTTCTTCTCTTGTACAATACATCCTAACCATAGACTCCTCTCTCCTCATGCTCCCTTCTCCTAGCTCTCCTCTTCTCCAGATACACCGCTCTCCTCTTTCCCTTTAGAAAAGAGTAGGCGTCCTAGTGACATCAACTGAACTCAGCATAACAACAAGCGATTAGACTAGGCACAAACCCTCATATCCAGAGTGATCCAACCGGTTAGCATGAGGTACTTATGTGCCTTCAATTTTCATACTGGGGGATTTGTTTGATATTTCACTAGATGGGGGGCTGTATAGTTTTTCAGTGTGTCTTCTGTTTAAATTTGTGGGGATCCCGTTCACATCTTCTGGCATCAGAGAAGGAGGGACTTAAAGAAAATCACGTATCTTTCGTGGTTTTATTAGACTGTAGGTCTGCTTTAGTTACTTTCTGTATTGGGGCTACTAAACATCTGAAGGAAGGAATGGTTCATTCTGGCTTACATTTTGAGAAAAGGTCCATGGCTTCAGGGATAGCATGACAGGAGGAACAGGAGATATCTAGTTGCATTGTGTCTACAGTCAGGAATATGAGAGCTACAAATGTTGGCACTCAAAGGATTTTTGTTTTTACGTAGTCCAGGATGCCATCACAAGAAGTACTAATGCCCACATTTAGGGTGAGTCATCCCACCTCAGTTATCTAGAGAATTTCTCTCAGTCATGGCCAGAGGCTAACCTAATCAAGATAATCTCTCCCAAGTCTGCTGATTCTAGAGCCTGTCAGGTTGACACTCACTATTAACCAGGACTATTTATCTGGTAGGGATGGAGGGAAAGCCATATTGACATGCTGATCTTCTGTGGATTCGATTATAGTGTGCTGATTGACAGTTTTTCCCTACATGTGGTATAATATCAGAGATAAGTAGGGAACAAACTTCATATGCAACCTGCACTGCCACAGTTAGATGTCAGCTGAGGCAATCCCCCCTCTCCTTGACTTAGAACCTCTGGGCTGAAAGTATAAAGACCCTCCATTCCACAGAAGTTCCAAGAAGTTTTATTCCTCCAGATGGCTAAGAACCTTCAAGGCTTTTCTCCTAGTAATGGTCTCATGGGCAATTCTTGCCTCCGTCCCTGCTGCTACGACTTGGGCACATGTATTTGTTAAGTTAGAGTTCCTATGTGCTGGGAGATGCTAAGGAGGATGAGAAACCACAATCAATAATGCTACAAGGAATCCCTGGATAACAGGATTTTCCCCCCTTTTAGTTGGGTACTTACTGACTACACACTGCCCTTTCCCAGTGCTGACAAGGATATCTGCTGCACCTAAAGCACTGTTTTTCTTAACAGTCAATTGATCCCATGTAAGCTGGAGACATATAGCCAACCCTTAGTGCTTAATAACAGGAACATGTCCCTACCTAACTCATGGTAACAAGCTTTGCTCCTGTCCCCTCCCACTTGTGATCCTAGAATTGCCAGGTAGAAGTTCTTTGCAGTCTACTAGGACTACTTCTCACTTGCTTCCTGCATTATCTCTCTTAAGACCCCATCAGCTAAGAGACAGGTAGGAACTTCCCAACCATTTCTACTTCATGCAAATTTCATAAAATTCCAAGCCCTTTATGACACTCTCAACTACATTGATATAGGTTTTTTTTTTCTTCTATTTTTAGATACTAGAGAATGGAGAGAGTGGAAGATGAATGGTTGTGCTCTAATTTCCATCCAGAAACAGTCCAGGGAAGTTGCTGGATAGGCAATTGATCACTTAAATTGGATTCTTGGAGCTGCCTTTTGCTCCCTCCTTCCACATATGCTGGGTCTCCCACTCCTGCATCTCAGCACACCTTAGGTTCATCATACTTGCTCCTGGTTTGTGTCCAGGCAGCTCCTGAGCAGTAGCAGAGCATTATCCACATGAAACACTCTTCCCGTGAAAGCCTCAAACTCTCACCTTTTGGTCCAGCTCCCCCTACTTATGATTTTTTTTTTTTTCTGCAGAATTTCTTCTTTGTTGGGCACTTTGTGGTGTCAGGGAACTTTTCTATCCCACTTGGCTCTTATGTTAGTGGGAGTCTTTAGCTCTAAGTATTATGAAATACATCAGAAACTTGCTTTTTTTTTTTTAAACCTAGCAGCTATTTCTTCTCTTCTCTTTAATACGAAAACTCCAATTATTATTGAGGATGTCATAGTACTCAGATGAAAACAATCACTCTATCGTATCCTTTAAGTCAGTCACCATAGACACAAACTTCCACTGGGTTTTTAAGAATGTTTGTGTTTTTCTGTATTGCTGCATGACATTTTGCTATAGGGCATAACTCATTCTTGGAGCTCAGCTATTGTGGATAGAAGTGAAGTAACCAACTTACATATGTTAGGGAAAGCCAAGATAATTTTAAAGGTCTTGATGTTCAGTGTGTGCAGGTGTGTATGTGTGTGTGTGTGTGTGTGTGTGTGTGTGTGTGTGTTTGCTGGTCTTAGGACCCAGGGTTTATATACTACTCAAGTACTTTGCCAGTACACACCCTAACCCTGATGTCTTTGAACCAACAATTCAATGCCAGCAATTAACTGTCCCTAGTCCTATTGTTTTGGGATGCAATCTCCCATCTCATTTAAATGTCTCTTAATTGAGTTTCTGTTCTATTATGCCAGGTTAAATTGCTCAGCCCAACTGGTAACTTGTTAATGTTTAGATTGTCCAAATGTAAGTAAACTTACCATGGCTTAATAAACTCACCATAGCTTAATAGACCAGGGTATTTATTACCTTGTGTAATAAGGCCATAGAGAGGACATAACTGTGTTCTTCAGTGGTCCACTGTTTCTCTATGGTTGTTTTTGGCATTGTCTTCCTTTTCCTGTTGCCTTATCTTCAGTGTGGCTGGACAGGTTCTTCATATCACATCCACGCCTCATCACATTCACTTGAGAAAGAACTACCTCTTCCCTGTTTTTAATCCTTACCGACTCAGTGGCCAGCATATGTCTGTTCCTGAAGCAAAAGTCCATGGCTATTTGGAGAAATTGGACACAGTTTCCTCGGCGAGGACACAGAGGTGAATGCTCCCTGAGTGGGCAGCCACTTAGGTCTGCTATTCAGATGATGGCATTGGCATAAGGTTGCAAACTTAGGTCACTTATAATTCCATTTTAATATTCTGTATGAAAACCAATCTCTGATTCTGGAGGAAAGTACACTGCATTGAACCCAGCAGCCATGCTAGACAGCTCACTAGTAATTCCATCTATAAAGCTGGTGTAAGGTTTGCATACCTCAGGCATTTAGAATTGCCTTTCAGCAATCTTGACTGAAACCAATCTCTGATTTCAGGGAACAGTGCACTTCACTGAACCCAGCAGACATGAAGCTAGACACCAGCTCACTGGTGGTTCTGTCTATAATTTCACATAGTGATTATATATGTTTTATGGCAAAGTAGGTTCCTGTGATGGTATTTATCCAGATCATAGGAGGAGGAAATCAACAGCCTTCATCTCCTTCCATCTCCCATGTAGTAAATTAACACTTTTCAAAGGAAATAAAGAGTAGAAAACATTATATCAGAAGGCAGATTACTAATTGGGGTACCTGCTCACAGGTATCCCACCGAGAATTAGTTGAGTGTCATTACTAGCTAGCATCTGATATGACATATGGTACCCATAACTTCATCTTACAGTTTCCTATGACAACACTGGGATAATAAGAAACACATCACTGTAGACTTTCCACACAGAGGGCAGCAGAGTTTTATACTAATATATGATGAATGAATGAGTAAATCTAAAATCAAATATGAAGACACATCTTATGAACTGGTAAACATTACAGAATTATGTTTATTTATTGAAAACTTGTCTTGGCAAACATTTGATTAATTAACTTTTTTTTTTCTAGTAGCTAGGAGACATTGTTAGGAAATATTCATTATCTTTTCCTTATGAGCTACAAGTTAGAAGATGGACAAATGAATAAGCAGCTGACATATTATAGTGTCCAAAGAGAAGCCATGGAGACTTATAGTAAAATTGTATAGTACATCTAAGAAAAATTCATAAAGGAGAAGGATGTGAAGAGTTGGTTACTTATGCTGATGTTAGCTACAGCAAGAGCAATAATGACAAGAGCCAATGTAATGGGTTGACATGTAAACTTTGTTCCTAATTATCTAAGAGTTCATTGAAGATACTTCTGGTTAGTGGGAATGACCAACAAGGTTACTCCATTTGTGGAGACAACAGTCCAACGATGGCCCTACATCTTCAATATGCTGTGTTTTCTGGGTTCCCTTTGAGTGTTGATCTCTGACCAGCTTATGGAAGAAGAGAACAATTTGGCACAAATACAATCAAGATTTTATTCATGTTTAAGGGGATCATATTTATATTTTATTGGTTAGTGCCAGTCATATGGCCTCATCTAGGTATAGATGGTTAGAAGTACAGTCTCTGTTCAGGTGTCCTTTTTCTAAAACCAGCTCCAACCTATAAAAGGGAAGTGTGGATCTGTGGTGGGCAGCAAGCCAGCTTTACCACAGATTGCTTTCTGGAAGAGCTGGATTAACATAGGGTTGTGAAGAATGAATTTGTCAGTGAGATTCTGACGTGCATCCCAGCTATAGGCAAAATATTTGTGAGAACATTTTTAATGAGCTGTGTTTTGAAAGATGTAAAGTCATCTTTGCCAATTGAAAAGCTTTCAGAAGTTTCATATCTTATAGTGTCCAACAGAGCCATTCATAATGATACATCTGTGTGGGACAATTTCTAGGGAAAGAGTGATAACCCCAATGTTCTTGCAAATCAAGCTGTCTGGGTGTAGGATTGGATCATGAGTTCATCTGGAGTTTATACAGAATCAGACAGATTTCAAGCCTGTCCTCTGTTCTGGGACTGCACACTGAGCTAGCAGAGCATAGCCATAGTGCAAGGAAGGGCCAGCCAAGCTTCAGGGATGAATTTTGCTGTGAGTTACTTGGACAGCACATGGAGAGGATCTGACCAGAGGGCCAATTTAACAACTGGTCTTTCTAAATCTTGGTTTCCTCATGGATGAGTCCACACTACCTGTAAGTGCACAGTCCCACCCCACCCCCCCCTAAATTATTGCATGGTCACTGGGAAATAAAACATCAGAAGTGAGAGAGAAGCCAAACAAATAAATGATGTAGACAGAGCCAGTTGCAAGTGATTGTATTATTCAAATTGGTGAATCCTTGACTTCTGTGTCTAGTCTGTAGCATTTGGTGCAATTACATTGGGGCAGCTCTAGAGTTGGAAACTGGGGAAGGGCCATCAATGGCCAGGTGGCAAACTTTAGGATGCATTCCACAAGCTGCAACACGTCCCAGATGGCTCCTGGTCAGCCAAATGGCCCAATTAAAAATGTGAGGACTACAGTTCTATCAGTTCAGTGCACTGAATTACTCTTGGCTTGCTCTGTCCTTTCCAGCCCTACAGGCCCTCTAGTAATCCAACCCTTCACAGCTTTTAAGCAACAACATCCTAAACAATCTCCTTGCCTCTAGCCTTCCCTACTCAGTACGTGCTTAGAGGATTTCATCCAATAATTTCTTGGTTCATTCCTAGTAAGCCCTCCAATAAAGAAGTAGCACACAGGGGCTGTAATTTCAGCTCAGCTTTATGGACAGCTCAGGTGGAGATGGTGCATGGTTTCATTTCTTAAAGTGATTTCTTTTGTTCCAAAAGAGTCACACTGTGGGGATGCTAAGTCAAAACCTATGAGTAGCCCAGTGAGTAGCATCAGATTTCAGCCTCACTTAGTCTTGGCCCTTCCTGGACTGTCTGGCTAGCTCTGAGACAGACTGAATCCCTCATTCCTGATCAGGCAGTGAAGTTAAGGTCCTACTGTCAATGACATACAGAAAAGGCTGCAAACAGAAGCAAGAAACTAGTAGCAGAAGGCCAAAAATTTATGAACACATTCAAGCAGTTAGTCCAATGATAATGTATGGAAAAAATATAATCTTTGCTGAAAAGTAATTTTAACCATTTGCATATATTCTCCCTAGAGGAAAAAAAAACTCTGTGTACCCAGGCTTAAAGAGTGTGTTGCCCTCTAGAATTGCTCTAATTACCTGTGAGCTAATTAGAGACTATTATGTATTCAGAAGTGAGAATTTTATTCTTTAAAATTTGCATTTCCACCAAGAAGCTCATTTTCTATGCACCATAAGGTGAGTGTTCCCTGCTGACTTCTTTTCCCTGTGTATAAGCTGGGCTTACTCTGGGACCACTATAATCAGAAGTCCATTAGGCAGAGCCCAGGGAAGCCAGGAAGAGGGAGCAGACTTCTAGGGTAGACAGAAGGGTCTAGAAACTCATAGCAGAAACAAGTTGGAGGACCTTGATTGGAGGAACACAATTTGGACAGCTCCTTGCTGAAGTGACTTTTGAGTTTGCTCAGACATACTCCGACTTTCCAGAAGAAATCAAGCACCAGACACACTCACAAGTAAGAAACAGCCATTGCCTGTCCCTGAAATGAGTCAGGAGCTTTGGGTTGCTCAGATAGGGCCTGGCAAGGTATATGTAGGAGTGCTAGTCTAGCATGGGTAGCATACACAGTCTGAGATATCTCCTCTTCTTTAGTTCTCTAGCTCTGGTTTCTTTTTGCTGCTCCAGTGTCTCCAGGTTCTCAACCATGTCACTACACCTCAGAATTCTGGCTTTTCCCCACCTCCCTGAGGGACAAGTGTGGCAGAAGGAAAGAATGACTCCCTTCTATTGTCTAACTCTGAGTAGAGAGAGTATCATAGAATTGCAACTTTTCAGGAAGCATCTTTCCCCAGATAGTCTTCACTGATCAGCATGCTCAGAGTGCCAAGGGCTGTTGCCAAGACCAGGGGAATTTTAAGTTGTGATTCAGAATAGGGTCAATATTTAACTCCTCTGAGGTTAGCACACTTGTAAAGAAAATTAGACTTGAGGGCTAAGTGGTTTGGATTCATAGTTTTACTCATTAACTGTTCAGCTTTATCATTTCTATATATTTGTGATTTCTAAAGATACAACTTAGCCTAGAATAGGAAAGCAGCCGCGTGGCATATCCTACCACCACCCTGTTCTCTTACCAGATTGTTGATTCATTATAGACTTATTTTACTATGAACCCAAGCTTATTTTTCAAAAGCCCCTGCCTGTGTATTTGGCCAGGGCTAAAATCTTACATAAAATTCCTGACAAATGATTGTTTCTAAATAGACCAACATCAGATTAAAGTCTAGTTTACACTAAAAATTTGTTGTGCAAAACTCCCCCCACTTCCTTCCCGAATAATCCCATTGTAATTTTGTTCTGTTGTGAGAAATACTATGACCAAAAGTGACTCAGGTGGAGGGAATGAAAGAACCCCAGGTGACTGAGTCTTCCCACCTGATCCAACTTTGCTTTTTATTTTAATCAGCTTCCTAATAAAAATATGTCAACTTAAATGCATAGTTTTTTGCATTTATTTATTTGTATTTATTGCATTTTCCAACTTTGCACTGATTCTTGTGAGTTTCCCATCATGCACCCCAGTCCCACCCATTACCCCATCCCCTCTTGTCCACCTTCCAAACCTCTCCTCAAAAGAAAACAAACAAACAAAGCAAATCAAAAAGAAACAAATTCAAAGCATCTCATTGTGGAAGCCACAGTGTGTCCCACACAGTGTGTCCCACAGTACACCCTTAAAATGCATGTTTTTATTCCTTTGCTCTAAGCCAAAACTTCCTATTATTGGTCTTGTGTTCTTTCACTGACATCACTTAAGTGATTTCAGATCACCTATGCATTTCAAATTAAGTTCTGCTCAAGCCCTGAGAGACCCAAGTATAAGAAAAGCTGATGCTATACAATTCCATGCTCTTTGTATGATACAGTGGCAAGCTGATTTCTTTCCCTAAAGCTTGCCCAGGGAAAAATAAATGCATATGGAGACAGTGTAGCAAGTGGGGATTCATGTACTCTCAACCATTTAAGGCATATCTGAAGTAGGAAAGGGACGGTGATGGGAAAGGAAGCCAGGCTGAGTGGAAAAGTTAGTTCGGCAGAAAGGAGAATGAATGGCATGTGGCAACAATAGAGACAGCACACAGTTTGGGTGCCAATGCACACCAGCCAAAGTCCAGGACAGCCAAAGGAATTGAGTTCCTTACAGGTTATAGCATCAGAGAGCACATACAGTGGTAAAAAATGGGAATCTTAATAACAGGGGGGTAGAGAGCAGAGGAAACTACAATGTTATCACTGGATCTTACCATGGAGGAAAAAAGAATGAGTGAAATAGAAAATGGAAAAAAATAAACATAAAAACAGTAATCACTCATACAAGCTAAGATACAATCCCAACTTTTAGTATCAGCTGGATTCCTGTGTCCTGCTCAGGAGATGGATAGTAGATATGGTCCAGTCTTAGGATGCAGCAGAAGAGGGAATTCAGAGTGACCTGCAAAATAAAGATCTTGTGACTAGAAACCACTATTAAGTTAGCTTAATCCAGTGGCACACTTTCTGCTTTTTTGGCTCAATTGCCAACTTTCTGAACCTCACATGTGGATATGGCAGCATACAGAGAAAGAACAACCTAGCATCCATCCTAGAGGCTCACTGATTCCAGTTGGGCCAATTCTGAGTTGACTCAGCATTGCTGATATACTGTTGATGAGACAGTATTCTGTGACTTCTTCAGGTACCTAAGCAGTTTATGCAGAAGGGACCTGAGGAGAGACAAGGCTTGCTCCAGGCTAGTGACTGTGGCAAGACATGAGTCATGAGCCCTATACCAGGTCAGCATGTTCAACAAAACTACAAATTGAACACAGGAGATGTTGTCCAAGAGACAATTTGAGTCATCCTTAGTTCACAGGTCATATTCTATACTACACAGATAAAAATGTCTGTTCTTTCTAAGGATGCCGTTCTTCTATTCATGCAAAAAAAAAAAAAGAAAGAAAGAAAGAAAGAAAAAGAAAAAGAAAAAGAAAAAAGAAAAAAACCCTCACAGAGGCTTTCCTCCTTTGCACTGTGGTTCTGCTCTGCACCATTGCTCCAGTCTCATTTTTGAGATATAGAAATTTATAATTGGTTTTACAATTGTCACTGAGGTACCTTAATGACTTTTTACAAATTATTTGTTATAAGGACGACATTACTGGGAACCAAACTGAAGAGGAAATTAACCCATGCTCTGACTACCACCACAAATCAAACTGTTTATATTTAGCCCTGCTTTGTTCAAGATCTCACCCAGGTGCATCCAGAATTTAATCACAAGACAGACAATGTTTTGACTATTCTGTGTCTATTGTGTAATTACTATAATTACACTTTCAGTGATGCGGTGTCTACAGCAGATTTGTGAATGTAAAAACTGACTGGCCAATAAAACTACCTCCTCACTCTCTTTCACACCTAGGTATAGAATTAGTCTGAAGTTAATTTTTCCTTTCTGTTTCTTTTCTTCTTTTTTTTTTAGAGAGAGAGGAATTGCTCCTGGGTGAAGAGTGATTTTCTGTCTGAATGTGTCTAGGGCAGCACCTTCCACTTCTGTGCCAGTTTTAAAAAAGAACCCTGCTATTTTAATTACAAACATTTTTTATTCTATTATTTAGGAATTATAGCCCATGTGTGTCCCCCAAAAAACTATATGGACTAGAAATAGAGAAAATGTGAAGCCTAATTAGAAATTTGTTTTAAAGTAGGACCGAGTCCAGGTCTGGATAAAGCAGTCAATATGAGATCATGTGTGAGTAGCTAATGTCCTGTTAGACAATGTAATTCTTTGATTACATTGATTGAGCATAATCAATCATCATGCTCTTCCACAAAAGCATAGGATATAGCTTAACTTCTTTCTCAGCATATTAGCTAGGTAGAGAATTGCTACAGAGAGACAGGAATGGCTCCCAAAGACTTGTGTGTTAAAGGTTTAGTCTTCATCTTGGTGCTGTTGAAATGTAGTAGAATTTTTAAAGGAAAACCAATAGCAGGCTGTAAGTCACTGTGGGTGGGACATGCCTGGAAGGGAATTGTGGGATGCCAGTCTTTTCTCCCTTTTCTTTGTTTCCTGTTCTTGGTGAATGGAATAGCTTTGTTTGATCATGTACTCTTCTACCTTAACAGGCTGCCTTACCACAAGCCCAAAGCCAGTGGGGGCAACCAACCATACATGGGAACTCTGGAAAATGTAAGCCAAATTAAACTCTTTCTCTTTAGAAACTGCTTATCTCATGTGTTTGTTATGCAAAGAAAATTGATTAACAGAGACACAAGGCTCCCCTTCTCTAGTGTTGTTGTAAGTGAATAAACATAGGAATGACCTTTTTTTTTTCAATGTAGACAGAGTTTCACTAAGTAGACCAGGCTGGCCTCAAACTCAAGAAATTCTGCCTGTCTCTGCCTCCTCTAGTACTGGGATTACAAGTGTGTGCCACCATGCCCAGCTATGAAAAATATACTAGCTTTACCATGGATTAGCCATAGATGCAGCTTGTGAAGGCATTAGAGGGGTTATCTGTTAGGCTGACCTAGCTTTCCCGTGCCATGTACTTGATGGCCACTGAATTCTAGAGAGCATTTAGATGACTCAGTTTTCAGGGAAGACTAGTGAGCATGCTGCTGCAGTACTCACTAGAGTTATAGTAAACACTCTGTCTCCTTGAGCCATGGGATAAAAAAGAGGACAAGACCTTAGGATTGGGAGTGTTAGCAAGTGTCCTCCATGGACGCTGCTTTGTTGCTTTATTCACAGCTCTGTCCATGTTCTCTGCTTGTTTCTTACAGAGCCCTTCCATAAGTTCTCCAGTCTTCCTCACAGCACACTCTTCCCTGCCTTACAGAAGTGAACTCCAGCCACATCCTCTCATGTGCTCACCATCACCACCACTATCTCCTAGGTAGCCTTGGTCTAAAGTTTTTCTTTGTCTAAATGTGTGTTGGCTCAAAAGTAGGGTATGAAGCAACCTGGGTCTATGTGTTGGCAAAGTGGGCAGTGTCTGGATGCTTCTACTGATTTCCTCAGCAAATGAGAATGAGACCATTCTCATTGTTTGCAGACCATTATTTTGGGAAAATAAAAGAAAATTGAGCAATGGTTAAATTTAGGACCTGTTTGTGAATGAATACTTCACACATAGAACATAATAAATCCATTCTGAATAATTTATCTCAGTGTACTGTGAGGTCAGGGAGTCACTCCTCAATGAAAACACCTCTCAGTCTTGTCTGTATAACTGGGTGACTCTATTTCAGTTGATCTGGAAGTAGTGTTGGGTTCGGGGTGGAAACTGAGAAAACTCACTTCAGATACTGAAGCTTAAAAAATGAAAGCATTATTTTCTGACTGCTCAGGGAGACTACCAGTTTGGAATCTGAACTGTGTCCCCAAAGGGAGACTGTACAACATTTTAAAAGGATGGGAACACAAAACGAGGGGGACGCTAGGGGTAGCTGCAGTGTTATCCAATTGTGTTTTGATATTACGGGTTAAGCAAGGGAGTACCTGTTGGAGACCTGACCATGTCCAGGGCACCTTGTTGCAAGCTCCTTAATTCATTCTCCTAGACATTTGGTTCAGAGCTCAGAGTGATAAGGGGCCAAAGGAGCAGGTCAATGCATGTAGTTAATTAGGGCATAACAGACAATTTTATATATATTACAACTTATGTACCTTCATTTAGATAACAGCAATTTCTATATTTTTACCAGTTAATAGACAATTGAGAAAACATTTGGAAATGTGGGATAAATGTTCATTTCTAGGCCTGGGAACACAAAATTGTTTGACCCTGCCAACAAGATGGAGAAGGTGTCCTTGAGATGTCTAGAATCAAACAAGTGTTTACAACAAAAGCTGTTCAACTATAGGGGAGTCACCAGCTCTCATAGGGCCGGGGACCTTGAATTTAGTTTCTGAAAATGAAGTGGTAGTACTTGGATAAATTTTGTTGTTGTTGGTTTTTTTGTTTGTTTGTTTGTTTTCGCTTGTTCCCAACAGTCAATGTCTAGGGCTAGCAGTTTATTTGACTTCAATGTGGTAGGGCATGGCTTGGACCTACACCTAATTCTTGACTTGTCTCTTTAATGATGATGGCCTTTGACTCCTCAGAATGACAAAGATGTCATGATGCTTTATCATCTCAAGAATTTATTTTTTGAATAATAGCCTAATGTCTTGTAAGAAATTTATATATCTTATGAACAGGAGTCTTCAGCCTTCCTTTTAATAAAAATGTTTATGCTCAAAGCAATACACAGCAAACCAGTGGCCAACATCAAAGTAAATGGAGAGAAACTCAAAGCAATCCCACTAAAATCAGGGACTAGGCAAGGCTGCCCTCTCTATATATATCTATTCAGTATAGTACTTGAAGTTCTAGTTAGAGCAATCAGACAACAAAAGGAGGTCAAAGGGATACAAATTGGAAAGGAAGAAATCAAAATATCACTATTTGCAGATGATATGATGGTATACTTAAGTGACCTGAAAAACTCCACCAGAGATCTGCTACAGCTGATAAACACCTCCAGCAAAGTGAATGGATACAAAATTAACTCAAGCAAATCAGTAGCCTTCCTATACTTGAAGGATAAATAGGCTGAGAAAGAAATTAGGGAAATGACACCCTTCACAATAGTCACAAACAATATAAAGTATCTTGGTGTTACTCTAACCAAACAAGTGAATAATCTCTATGACAAGAACTTCAAGTCTCTGAAGAAAGAAATCGAAGAAGACCTCAGAAGATGGAAAGATCTCCCATGCTCATGGAGTGGCAGGATTAATATAGTTAAAATGGCCATTCTGCCAAAATCAATCTACAGATTCAATGCAATCCCCATCAAAATTCCAACTCAATTCTTCATAGACTTAGAAAGAGCAATTCTCAAATTCATATGGAATAACAAAAAACCCAGGATAGCAAAAACTATTCTCAACAATAAAAGGACTTCTGGGGGTATCAGCCTCCCTGACCTCATGCTGTACTACAGAGCAATAGTGATAAAAACTGCATGGTATTGGTACAGTGACAGACAGGTAGATCAGTGGAATAGAATTGAAGACCCAGAAATGAACCCACACACTTATGGTCACTTGATCTTTGACAAAAGAGCTAAAACCATCCAGTGGAAATAAGACAGCATCTTCAACAAATGGTGCTGGTTCAACTGGTGGTTTACGTGTAGAAGATTGTGAATTGATCCATTCCTATCTCCGTGTACAAAGCTCAAGTCCAAGTGGATCAAGGGCCTCTACATAAAACCAGATACACTGAACCTAATAGAAGAGAAAATGGGGAAAACTCTCGAACACATGGGCACAGGGGAAAAGTTCCTGAACAGAACACCAATGGCTTGTGCTCTAAGATCAAGAATTGACAAATGGGACCTCATGAAATTACAAAGCTTCGGTAAGGCAAAGGTCTCTGTAAATAGGACAAAATGGCAACCTACAGATTGAGAAAAGATCTTTATCAATCCTACGTCTGATAGAGGGCTAATATCCAGTGTATACAAAGAACTCAAGAAGCTAGACTCCAGAGATCCAAATAACCCTATCAAAAAATGGGGAACAGAGCTAAACAAAGAATTCTCAACTGAGGAAACTGAATGGCTGAGAAGCACCTAAAGAAATGTTCAACACCAGGGAAATGCAAATCAAAACCCTGAGATTCCACCTCACACCAGTCAGGATGGCTAAGATCAGAAACTCAGGTGACAGCAGATGTTGGAGAGGATGTGGAGAAAGAGGAACACTCCTCCCTTGCTGGTGGGAATGCAAGCTGATACAACCTCTCTGGAAATCAGTTTGGAGGACCCTCAGAAAAATGAACATAATACTACCTGAGGACCCAGCTATTCCACTCCTGGGCATATACCCAGAAGATGCTCCAACATGTAATAAAGACATATGTTCTACTATGTTCATAGCAGCCATATTTATAATAGCCAGAAACTGGAAACAACCCAGATGTCCTTCCACTGAGGAATGGATACAGAAAATGTGGTACATTTACACAATGGAATACTACTCAGCTATTAAAAACAATGACTTCATGAAATTCTTAGGCAAATGGATGGAACTTGAAAATATCATCCTGAGTGAAGTAATGCAGTCACTAAAGAATGAACACGGTATGTACTCACTGATAAGTGGTTATTAGCCCAAAAGTTCGGAATACCCAAGAGTCACTTCACAGCAACAGTAGGGCTGAGTGTGAGGTCCCAGATGGAGGAGTTGGAGAAGGGACTGAAGGAGCTGAGGGAGTTTGCAGCCCCAGGGAGGAAGCAACCATGTCCATTGGCCTGACCCCTTGATGCTTCTGGAGACTGGATCACCAACCAAAGAATACACATGGAGGGACCCATGGTGCTGGCCACATATGTGGCAGATGAGGGTCTTGTTAGCCCTCAGGGGGAGCAGAGGCCCTTGGGCCTGAGGGTGTTAGATGCCCCAATATAGGAGAATGCCAAGGAGGGAAGAAGAGTGTGGGTGGATGGGGAATACCCTCATAGAGGCAGGGGGAGGGGGAGGGAATAGGGAGGCTCCAAAGGGGAGATCTGGAAAGAGAGAAACATTTCAAATGTAAATAAAGTATAAAAAAACAAAACAAAACAAAAACATTTATGCTCATCTTTCTGCATCTGGTCTCATTCCAAGGAGCATCATGTCAATCAAGAAAGCCTTGCCCAAGCCAATGAGAATATGAAATGCCATCTTCAGAGAGTGTCAATGTCACTTTAGTTTCTTCCCTACGAGTAGAGCCATGTATACTTCACCTCACTACAAATACCCACCTTCATATTGTTCCTGTTGCTTCCTTCAGGATATATTCTGTGTTCTCCAATCTTTGTTGAATAATATCATGGTTTCAAATGGGGTGGATTATAGTGCCTTCAGAATTTCCATTATCTTTTAAAGTCTTACTCCTTGTGATAACTACGAGTGTTGACTGACATAATAAATCATTGCAGGAATTTCAATCTTGAAATGGATGTGACAATTACTCTTTCATGCGAACAAATAAAAGTCTGTTTCATGTCTCAGAAATTCTATGGGGGCAGAGTTTATGTACTGCAATATATCATATTTTGTCATAGCTGGGGCTGTTAATTTTTTCAATGAGATTTTAGGACAGTAAACTGAGTTTGTGAGTTGTGTCACTCAGCTAGGTTAAGATTATGCTGTGATAATAAATCACGCCCAAGTTTCTCTTGCTTGAAACAGTTAAGAGTTTGTTTCTGGCTTGTGGCCTATGTTTATCACAGCTTCCCTGGGAAAACGGCTGTGCCTCACTCAGGAATGGAGGCGAGTAGTAGCTCCATCATCTCCCTGTCCCTTTCACATCAAGAAGAAGGAAGGAGATGTGATGGCTTCCATGCTGAATTTTTCTTTATTTCTATTTGATTTTGTTCAACTTCATTGGGTTACAATTGAAGCATCCTGAAAACCGTCTTGCATCCTGATACATATGTACCTCTGTCACCATGGTGAACTAAACAAGTATTTCTGATAATCTTAATTGTTTTCTCTTTTATAATCGTGGCTTTCTCTAACAGACTACTACTCAAGCAATTGTTAACTGTTTCTGTTTGTTTGTGTTGTGTTTTTATTTAATTTTATTTTAGTGCAATTTTGCATATTCTAGAGCTTTATTTAAATGTATTCTTCAACTTATTTTAAAATAAACTTTAGTATTTATTCTTTTTCTACTGACTTCTTTCACTCAGAAAAATGGTTTAGAAAATCACCTATGATATGTTTGTGTTGATAGTGCCCTCGTCCCTCTTCACTATTGAGTAGGACACAGTAAAAATACATCACCTTTGTTTATTCATTACCTGCTAGTGGAAATTTGGTTCAGTTATAGTTTTTGGTTACCTGAAAGCTGAAAACATTTTGGTACAAGGCTTCCTTCAAACATATGCTTTTATTTATCTTGAGTACATGGCCTGGAGTGGAGAGTTTCTAAAATGCCCACACCATTTTACATTACCTCAGCAGCTCTGAGGGATCCAATTACTTTTCACGCTTGCCAATGCTTGACATGGTCAGTTCAAAACATCTTAGCCATGAATCTATTTTTTTTTTTTTTTTGCAGTTCTGTGATTCAGTGAACACAGAATTTATGCACTGCAGAACCAGTTTCATTCTGTGTCAAACCTGTTTTTGTCTGAACCAGTTTGACCATTTCATTTTCCCCAATACCTATGGTATGCTTCTAGGTGCCACATAAAAGGTCCCCTTCCAGCCCTTAATCTTGGCACCCCTAGAGGCCTTCTGGATGTTACCTTCTGTCACTGTGTCCAGTCTGGAGTTGAGTGGTGGATTTTTTTTTCTTTTACTGTAGATCTGACTTCTTCCTGGCTGCTCCCATTTCTGTTTGATATATTTTGGCTACATTCATAAGTGCTTTGACCCCTGTGCTCTTTGAGCACCAAATGACAATATACTCTGGAGTTAGGTAAGCTCTTTGCCTTTCTGTCACCATCCTCTTTCCCAGGAATACTGTCCCTAGCTAGAAGTCTAGACCACCTCCTTTCCCAGAGGCACCCAGACAGCCCTGCCAAAAAAGCATCAAAACAGGCCTGCTGGCAGCACGCAAGGAATAGAAATAATACATGTAGGTTGGGGCACTGGGCCTTTGGCTATTGTCCCTTTACATCTCCTGTCGGTATGCTCTACTTCTCAGATAAGCCCTACCTGTCTTCTACACTATGTGTCTCATAGGGAATAGTTGGATGGCTATTGCCAGGACTGGGGGGCAGAGCGTTTCTAGAGTAAGATCCCAGTGACAATACAGGTTAAATAGGAATAATCTCTTCAAGCACATACCCGTTGTGCAATGTCCATTTGTTAATTCATTTCAAAGCATCCCTGATTTGAAGAGTCTCATAACTGGATGTCCTTAGAGCCCTCCCAAGCCAATTCCTCTGTCCTTTATTGTACTCATGGGAAGTATACAGGCAGGTCCCTCACCCCTCTTGGATTTCCTCTTTTATAGCACAAGTCAGCTTAACTCTTTCCAGGTGATCCTGGCTTATGTCAAAGTGACTAAAACAATTTATCTAGGACAGAGAGGCTATAGAATAGAGTTATATAACAGTACCTCTGCCACAGTATTTGATCCAAGAAGACCACAGTCCACTGTATTCAATGAGAGGTGTATCCTATTTCAAAAGGGCTGACGATGCGAAAAGGGATCTCTTGGGGCCATTATAATCATCTCTCACAATTGTTTCAACGTTATACATGGTCTCAGCCTTTCCCTTATTGGCTCTTGTTAAGACTCAATGAAGATATTTCCCATCTTAAAGAATGACTTCTAGTTTTGATTCTCTGACTGTGATTTAAAGTTAGCAGGATGGTTAGAGAAAGAAAATCATAAAGAGGGGATCAAAACTGGGGAAGGAGGAAGAGAAGTAGTTAAAAACTCGAGGACTACAGGAAGGAGAAGAAATAGAATTTTAGAAGAAAATTTGACTCAAAATACAAGAAAATAATTGTTAAAAAAATTTGTTTAGCTGCTGAACTATATTCCTTTGGACGTGATTTTGTCTATAGATTAGGTCAAACAGGTCCTGAAATTTATTTGGGCAAAGTATGCAAGCTGCCTCAATTGTATGATCGCATCATGATTAATGATCAAAAGCACTTCTGGTTGCTACTTCCTGATTTTTTTTAGGTTAACCATGGCCATGTTTTCAAACACTCAGACACTCCTTTTCTTCCTCTTGTCCACCTCTCATAGGGAGAAATTACTTTTGTAAGACCCAGGGAGTTAGAATCTGGGGCATTGCTATTAGCCATTAAATTCAGGTATGGCAGGAAAAATTGCTTCCATTTCCCCACTTCTCCATGCACCATTTAAGGCCAGAGATCCTGAGAAGAGTGTCAAAAATACAAACAACACCGGCAGGGAGGAAATTCATAGGCACAGATTTCAGGGACCACAGAACCACCCAGGTCTGTTGCTCACTGTCTTACGTAGACCCTCGAATCATATTTCTTCATATTCTTTTGAATGGAATTCTCCCTTTCATTTCTCTACTTTGATAATAATATTTCCAGTCATTTAGAGGCCAGGTCAGATATACTTTAATAACTCCCCATGGTGAAATTTTTCACTTACTTTGCAAATAAACATTTTAATAGATGTTTTTAATGTTACTTCTTTTCTCTTTATTACTGTATGAATTTATTTTTATATACTTATTTGTTCCCTCACCTAATTTCTGTCTCCCAACTAGAATGTTAGCTTCATGAAATTGGGCTCTTCATCTTCTTTGTTTACTACTGAATGTCTGAATGTCATGCATTAATAAAATAACATGGAAGAGCCAAGATTTATTGAGTGGATAAAAATAAATGAATGATTTTTCTTCTGGGTTTTTGTTTGTTAGTTTCATATTTGTTTTTAACATGGGAGACTATGGCTACCACAAAGTATCATAAGAACATAAAAAGCTAAATACACTTCCAGAACTTTGTCCATTCAGAACACAGAAAAATAGGAACTAAACATTAAGGTCAATCCACAGTGAACCAGAATGAAAGGCACAAATTCATCTTTAAAAGAAATGCTAGTTTCAAAGCTTGAGAGATTCTATAAAAATGATTGATTTTTACTAGTATAGCTAAAGAATGAATATGTTGGTTGGAAAGGAGGTTGGTCTGCTATAGAAATACAAATTTCAAAAACAGTTAGAGAGACTATTTCCACCCAGAATAGGGTAGCAACAAATCGTGGCTAGTGAACGTCCGTGGTCTATACAGGAGGGTGAAAGGCTCTCTTGTAGGGAGGACTAGTCTTTAGGCTCTTCCAGGTGGATGGAAGGGTGCTGAGACCTAACACCTTTACTGGACCTTGAGCTTCTGCTTACCAACATGCTTTCCAACAGTAACTGCTCCCCCCTCCCCATCTACTTTCTGGGAAAGAGTACCCTGTTCGATCACAAGTCTTCTAGGTACACTGTCTGACAGAGCAGGCCACACCTCAGGCAGTCTCTCTACTCTTCAGGTGTTATCTTAGAAGAAACTGACAGGGTGCTGAAGATGTAGCTGAGTAGTTAAGAGAGCATTCTGTTTTTGCAGAGGACCTGACTTTGATTTCAAGCATTCACAATAGCTCCAGAAAATTTGAAGTTCCCTTCTGTGGGAAATTGCATTCACATTCATATATACCACCAGCTTCTCTGTAGTCTTAGATTTTTTAAAAACCACTTTAAATAAGGGTTCTCAAACACTTCCGCCCTCTTCTAGCCCACTGTCCAAAGGTAGGGAAGAAAAGATGGTAAATAGGACAAAGGGGTGTGGACCTGCTTAGAAGTAGTTTTTTGAGGCAGTTCCAATCTCCATTGTCAGGATACCGGCAGTCCAGTTCAGTAGTGTCAGGATACCAAACACAACTCAGCCAGTGGCACAATCCAGAAGAAACAGCCAGGCCTCAGCAGGAGTCAGCAGGAACAACCAGAATCAGCCAGGATGCCAGGAGAAATTCTCGGCCATGCCTTTCTCAAGGAAGCAAAGATCAACAAAGATGTAAGACCAACAAAGCATTGCAAAACTAACTATGCAAGTGTCCCATCACTGTCTGTTGAGTTCTGTTTATGCTCTCCCAACATCATGTGTCCACCCAATGGGGCTTACCTTAGCAAAGCACCAGGTAACTCTACATCACATGACACTACCAGAAATTCTCTCTCTCTCTCTCTCTCTCTCTCTCTCACACACACACACACACACACACACACACACGCACACACGCGCACACACACACACACACACACACGCACACACGCGCACACACACACACACACACACAAACACACAATTCAGTAAAAGCTGATAAATAAGTAAATAAAAGACTTGAAGGGCCACCTGTTGTCCTGTTGTGACTCCCATTATCATTCCCAACTCACCACTCCCACAGGAAACAAATGTTTTCTTTTTTCTCCTGCCCCTGAGAACAGAACTAACCAGGATAACACCCAAGCTCCTGCATCTGAGTGGCAAGCATCTCTACTGTAGCCACATAGTAATCAGCATTATTCCCCTGTCCATAATCTCTGTGATTACTATCACTTAGTCTAAGTCCTGTAGCACAGGCCACTCATTAACTAAGCTTCCTACTCATGATGTAGGACAAACCTCCCCCAAAACCTTTAAGAGTAAGCAGCCTGCATTTTCTGGTGGAACTGAAGCTTCTCTACTTCAGTATCCCACTATACTGTGTATGCTATGCTGCCTGTCTGCCTATGATGTTAATCACTCTCATAACACATCCCTTACCTGAAGAACAAGCTCATTCTGCTGTGTTCTGTCCTTCTCCTCCTCTTCTTCCCATCTGCATCCCTAAGATTTGACCTATACTGATCATACCTTGCAAAACCCTCTGGACCCTGCCTGTCTCTCTAATACTCCTTGTAATGCAACTGGTTGAAGTCTCTAGTTGCATCCTTCTGGCTTCCCAAAGTCCAGCATGGGAAGCCAGATCTATTCTCTCTATAGTTTTGAGCATTCACAGCCATGGCACTTTATATTTTAAGTAGTGCATTAAAATAGATATCATTCTGTAAAGGTTCTAAAGACACAGCCATCCTCTCTTAGAACCTTCATTGCTTTGCCATGGTTCACTTCCTTAAATGGTCTTTGTTAGAAGCATATTGTGTGACCATGGTTGTCAGAATGAAGTAATTTACTCTGACATGGACATGACCATTGGTCCAAGTGGATCAGAAGTTGCTGTGGTGAACTGCAGAAGTATTCTTTACCCATAGTCATGACAATGAAATAAACAAAATCATATAACCATAGCTAGGTTTGTGATAATAGTCATGGAGCTGTTTATACTCTTTTGTAGAAGGAGGTAGAGTCTCAGGATTCTTGCCTGGGATTCCCCTACAGCCTTACCTCTCAGCTCCACTTGATCATGGGAGCTGGAGAGAATATAGGAGGCAGAAGGTTAACTGAAGCAGAACTCCATGGTGCAGCTTTCTTGAAGTCATCATTCATGCTGCAGTTGGACTTTGTGGTGGTGCAGTTTGTTTTGTGTTACTCATGATCCTCTAAGTAAGTCTTCACTTTGCTCCTGTCAATGAGTCACAGAAAGTTACTGATTTTGTAAAGACTTTGGGGAGCCTTTAGGTTTTCGAAAACCCCCAAGTGAACACCAGATTGATGCAATCAGCAAGAGGATTTTATTATTCCAATGCATTGGGGCTGTACCACACCTGGAGAGGTCTCAACCCCTCTTGACCCATTTGGTGAGCCTTTATACAGTTTTCAGAGCAGCAACCACTAGGTGCAACATGATTGGCAGAACAGTGTGACTTTTAAACTGATTGGGCTTTAAGGAATGAGGTGGTCAGGACTCCCCTTGTCTGTAGGTGACCAAGGCTAATCTGCCCTGCAGACTGTGTTTACATGCTCTGGGCACCTTCCCTACCTGCAGGTGGCCAGATGGTCATCCTCCACCTGTGGTCTGGGGAATGTAATTAGTCTCTCTCTTCCAAAAGGAAGAGATGCCTGCTTACAAGTTGTGACCTTTCTCTTCTAGGAGGGGGAGGGGTGTGGTGGAATATTCCAAAGTTACTGTGCTGATCTCTTCAATTCTATTTGAGGTCAATAGACATTTATTTACATATTCCCAGGAAAAGTAAAAGGATGTCCTCACTTCAGCTAGACCTTCATTTCTCAGTTCTTCTTTAAGAATGGTCTACAAAACAAAGTGGTAAGGTGTCCTAAGACTTCATTCCTGTTCAGTCACTGTGCTTCTGGATCACAGGGGGGTGGTGTGGTGGTGGTGGTAGTGGTGTGCATTATACAGAGCCAAGGAGATTACACAGGACCTCTTGGAGACACTGGACTTAACAGCAGCACATGAGCCCCCGAGCTTTGTGAACCACCAACTCTATTCCATTTGGCTTTGTGTGATAGTTTACCGATTCCAGAGATTAAACTGGTAACCAAAAATAAAAGATTTCTCCCATTGAACACATTTTAATGAAGCTCCCACAGCCTCCAAGGCATTTCTCTCTAATAAATTTATTTTTCTACAGTGGCAACATCATTAAAATAGGTTTATGGCTTATATTCGCGTAGTAACAACTTTAAAGGGACAGAATTCAGATGTGTAACTCTCAAGATCTTTGTTCCAGGGAAAGCTTCTCTCAAGAGCTTTTTTTTTTCTTTTTGCATATTCCTTCTTAACTCAATTGTTGGACAGTTTTACTGTGAATGTTAGCATTTTCCATTCCTAAGCATATTTTAGTTTTGCTAACACATGTGAAAAGAGGTTGTTTTATATTCTTACCCCCGATTTAATATTTGGAAGTCATTTTAAAGTTTCCCAAGGGTGAACACAGACAATTCTTTTGAGAGAGACTTTGGTGGAGGCAGAGATTGTTAATCCTGGCTATGTATTAACATCTCCTGGAGATACTTTTAAAGTTTCTGCCCAGGTGCTACCCTATAACAATGAAGCAGGAATATGCTCAGGTGATTCACTGTGTAGCTGTGGATATGAACTACTGCATTATAAAACCTTCATTAAAAACTTATCTCTTCTATGCACAAAATGGGACAACAAGAAAATTCTTAAAACCCAACTGTAGCTATTGGGTGTATTTTCTTTTCACAAATTCTAATTAGTAAATTTTTGATTGACAAGTAACAAATGTGTTATATTTTGTACATATTTATATCTACATCTATCTATCTATCATCTATCTATCTATCTATATCATGCTTTTCTTTTTACTGTTCTTTAGGAGGTGGAAGTTTTCGGGATCAATAAGATATATGCTCTACCACTGAGCTACATCTCCAGCTCTTGCTGTGATATTTTGATATACGTGTGACATGTTTATAAAAATGATAAGATATATGTTATATGGGTGTGGGGGAAGGAGGTGCCTCAGTGGGCCCATGCCAAGGCATCCCTTCCCCCTGAGGGGCCAGGCACACGTGAAGGTATAGTATAGAAATTAGTTTATTTAGGGAATGGTGAGGGGAGTTAAGAGGGCAGTAGAGGCAGAGAAAGGCAGAGAGAAGGAGAGAGTAGAGAAGTAGAGAAGTGGAGGCCGGCCATGAGCACATGGCGGGGTGGTGGTGGGAGGGAATGGAGAGAGGTAAGAGATAAGAGAAGCAAGAGGGGCAAGAGATGAGAGGAGAGGCAAGCATGTCCTTTTATAGTGGGCCAGGTCCACCTGGCTGTTGCCAGGCAACTGTGGGGTGGAGTTTAGACAGAATGCTAACAATGTGTACATTGTGGACTTGGTGAACCAAATTAATTAATGAGTGCATAATCTCAATTAGTTATTATGTTTATGGTGAGATGGATAGGGGCACTTCATAGTCTAGATGATAAGAACACATTTGTACTTTATGTTGTAGGTAGGAGTCTACATATATGTTTGTTCTGTTAACCTTCAAGTTGGATGTCATCCAAAGGACAGGCTCAGGAGGAATGCAAGACTCCATGGCCTTGGTGTTTCGAGCCTTCCCCTTCCTACACAGAGAGGGGAGAAAACAAGGAGAAAAGAAGCAGCACCATAAATCTCAGAGATAAGATTGACTACCTGACTAGAGAGGTAAGACTAAACGTTGAATTTATTGACTACTTATGTTTCCTTTCCCAGGACAGTCTAGTGGTTAAAGATGAGATACAAGAGAGATCTTTAGGGTACTAATCCTGTATTCTCAGATGGCAGCTTTCTAAATAAAACACACCTTAGAGATTCTATTTTCAGTTTGTGGCTTCTATCACAGACAGTATAGGTCACTTACAAGATCACTTCAATCTACTTTCCGAGGTGAGTTTCAAAATTGCAGCGCCTTGTTATGAGCTGTAGTCAAGATGTTATATAATAGGACTTTTACATTCACTCCTTCTAGTTTAACTGAAATTTTGTATCTGGTGCTCACCTCCCTCTGGAGCCCCAACACCACATCCAGTCTCTGGTAACTACCCTCTACTCTCTGCTTCTACAAATTCAACTTTCTTAGCTTGCGCCTAAAGGTGTGCCACTCAGCATCTGTCTTTTTGTGAGTGGCTTTAGTGTTCTTTAGGTTCCTCTTCATTGTAAATAACAGGATTTGCTTCCTTTAAAAGGCTAACTAGTATTCTATTATGTATATATCTGTTTAACATTTTTCTTCATCTGTTGATAACTTTATTTGACTATATTTTGCCTATTGTGAATAACGCTTCAATGAACATATTGTGCAGATATCTTTCAATATATGATTTTCATATCACTTGGAAATATAGTCAGGACAGGGGCCTCCAGATCATATGGAATTTCCATTTTTAATATTTACTGGAACCCTCATATCACTCTCCACAGAGGCTGTACGAATTTCCAGGTCCACAGTGATGGGGAAGGCTCCCTTCCTTGTTTTTTTTTTTTTTTTTTTTAATGAAGCAAAAGCATTCATGCCATTGCTTTATTTATTTATGTTTCTATTTACTTATTCTTTTGAAGCAGTGTCTCATGCAGACCAGGCCGGCCCCTAATTCACCATATAGTCGAGACTTACCTTTATCCTCCTGCCTTTATGTCCTGAGTGCTTACGCTACCTCAGGCTTATACCATCATGTTTGGCATTCAACACTATTTTCTTTTTGTAAAGGTTTATTGTATCTTTGTGTTTAAGTGTGTATCTTTCTCCCTCCCTCCCTCCCTCTCTCTCTCTTCTAATGTGTCTCTGTGTTTTGGTGATGGTTGTAAAAGTCTTGAATTCCCTGGAGCTGGAGTTAGCAGTGTTGTCAGTTGTCTGATGTGGGAGCTCTGGTACCCAAGCTCAGGTCCTCTGCAAGAGTAGCATGTGCTCTTAGTGGTTGAGTCCTCGCTCTAGGCCTCTTACTTTCTAATCAAATAGAAATTGCCTGGCGGTGGTGCAGGCCTCTAATCCTTTATACTCAGTAGAAGTTCAAGGCCAGTGTGGGCAACTTAATGAGAGTCTGCTGAAGTGGAAACAAGGGTTCTTTGGAAAGTCAGTTGGATGGTGTTTTGCTGGGGCAAATCCATGAAGGAACGTTTCGTTAAAGTGGATACAAATGTGAAAGGCTAAGGCAGACCTGTGAAGGAATGTTTAGCTGAAGCAGACATATGTGAAAGGATGTTCTGCTAAAGCAAGCACGTGGAAGGACACATGACGAAGGATTCTTCGCTAATGACATGCATGTATTAATCCACCTTACATTGTGTAGTTGAGCGGCATTTGTCAGGAAGCCATAGAGACCAAAAAACTTCTGGCGGTGTGCCATAATTTCTTGCCGCTTCTGCAGACTGATTGGTAGAGTGATGTCAGCTGAGACGGATGCTTGCGCTGAGGCAAGACACGAGCTGAGGAGGACACATGATGTTTGGAGGGTATAAATAGAACTCTACTGACAAGGACGGGGCGCTGAGCTTGGCTTGCTTATAGAGCTAGCTGAATAATGCTTGTGGGTCTCATGTCTTTGTTGATCTTTGCTTCCCTGAGATAGGCACAGTGGAACACTTCTCCTGGGGTCCCTTCTGGTCCCTCCTGCTGACTCAGGCTGAGGCCCGGCTGTCTCAGTTACCTAGTTGCACCAGTGCTGATTCATGTTTGCTATCCCAACTCTACTAAACTGAACTGCTGGTATATCCATGAAGTGTTTGTGAGTGGATCGAGCGGCCACTGCTAACCTTTGAACTGACTGTTGATTTCCCGAGAGCACAGATTGGAGTTGTTCCAAAGAACCTTTCTAAAGAGGCCCAGTCCCACCTCCCCACCCTACTCCAACCCCCCATATCCTTTCTTTTCTACTACCTTTGGTGGGTGGTATAAAGACAGGCATTTGAAATAATTAAAGTTATAGTCTGTCTTCAAAAAAAAAAAAAAGTTTTTGAGAGTACCAACTCATTCATACAGCCACTGCCTACTGTGGACAAAGACCTGGACTCAATCTTTAGTACCACAATGCATTTTGAAAAATTGCCCTTGATATTCACTAAAATATTCCACTGTCTTGTATAGAGTGACCAGTTTTCCTGGTTTTCTTGGGAATTAGGGTTTTCTGGAACATAGAATTTTCAGTACTAAAATAAAAACCAAAGTTGAAGTGGACTAAAATGTGTTGTTTACCCAATAGTGGAGTATTGTAAACTCTTTGAGACCCTGTAAAGCATTATGGGATGGTGGCCAGTCCCTCTTCTGGGATCCAACTTTTGGTTTATGTCTATTGCAATTCTGGGCGCATCAAAGGCCCCTCCATTTAAAGATATGGGCACTCAGACCCCTGGTTCAATCTTATTTTTTTTTCTTTTTCTTTTCCATTATAAAATTACTATAAAAGGGGATTTTTCTTTTTTTACAGTCTAAAGGCTTTGAACCTTTATAATTAGAAAACATCTCTTGTTAATTTTCAATTGTGTTTGAGTACCTCACATGGAAGTTGCCCTTACTAAACCTTGTGTATAAGGTAGGACCAGTATTTATTAAGTGCTAGATGCTTACATGTATGACCTCATTCTACTCTCGTCCATCTAATGAAGTTGGCACTATTGCTTCCATTTCATTCTGAGATAAGAAAACTGAAGTGCAAAAAAGTTAAGTAATGTGTCAAGATCATACTCGGGGCTATATGGCTGTAATTCCATGTTTTCTTCATACCATTTCTCCTTTCAATGTTTAATGCAGACAAGTTAAACAGAGAAATTATAAATTTCTGAAGACTTTGAAGAGAAAATGGAAATTAGTAATTACTTCGCTCTATAGAGGAATTCTTCAGTCTGCTCTGTGGTAGGAGAACACATTGAAAGTTACCATGGTGAATTTTTAATAATCCATGATGGGTATAGAAAGGGACAGCCATCTAGATGCTGTTTATTCAAACATTAGTCTCAGCTAAGTTGAATAGCATTAGAAAAATGTGATGTTGCTTATTAATATGTCAAAGAAAACTGCTGGGTGATATACAGAAATGGGATGCCCAGTGTTGTGGCTGAGAAAACAAAAGGTTTAAGGCTTTAAGAGGTTTTCTGTTTGTTTGCTCTTGTTTCTTTGTTTTTGTTTGTTTGTTTGTTTGTTTCTTTTTTTTTTTATTTACACACTCCTAATGTTTCTTGCCCAGGGGTCCTGAGTCCATGAACATGCGGCTGAGTGACAGTGATAGATTGAGCAATTGTCATAGCTGGAGTTAGATGAGAAATATTCATCTGTGAAATGGTAGGAGGTAATGCATTTCCAAGGGCCTATAAATATTTTTAAATATAAATTATTTTATTAATGGCATCTGTTGTAATTTTAAACAGAATTAATTTTGGTAAGTGTTGATAGTGATCTCTTTTAAAAGAGACTGTTGATTAGTTGTTGTTCCTCTTAATTTTGACCAAACACTCTGGTTAAGATATCAATGTTTTAATTTAAGCACACTCTTTATTTCTTAAGTATTTATTTATTTAGTTAGTTATATGGATATATTCGTGTGTGAGTGTATATGCATATTTATGGGCCAGTGTGCATCTGTGAAGGGCAGGAGGGAGTGTTGTGTGTTTTCCTCTACCAAACTCTCCCTATTCCTATGAGGCAAATGGTCTCTCTTTGAAGTTGGGGCTCATGTTTTCTGAGCTGTGTTGGAATACAGAAAGTTAGCTAGACAAATTGGAAATTTCCTGGGAGTTTGGGAGGACAATGCTAGGATACATTAGGAATCATTATCCATTGCCCTATTTGGAAAGTAGGCTGCTCGTGAAGTTTTGGTTATGAAAAAAAAACAAAAAACCAGTACTCATAACTTATTACAGAGGGGTTATTCCCAGTAAAAGCAGATCTAGGTCAGCACAGGAGCTTATGCATAATAACCCAGGGAAGACTTGAGAATGAGTTGGGCTTGGAAATCTGAAATCTGAGTTGGGAAGAAGGTAGTTGGAATCATGGTGAACCTAAGCCTGAGAGTAGTCCATGGAGAGAGAACAAAATACAGGTTAAAACAGATATTTTGGGAATTAAAACATGTTCAGTGTATATTCTCTACCTCTGCCTCTGCCTCTGTCTCTCTGTCTCTCTGTCTCTCTGTCTCTGTCTCTCTGTCTCTCTCTGTCTCTCTCTGTCTTTCTTTGTCTCTCTCTCTCTCTCTCTCTCTCTCTCTCTCTCTCTCTCTCTGTGAATGTATTTGAGCAGATAGAGATGGAAATGGTAAGAGATAATGGTAGAGTGACAAATATCATAAGCCAAAGAATGCATAAAACTCTGAATTTATTGTAAGAGCAACGAGGAATCATTCATGGACAAAAAGAAATAGAAGGATCAAATTAATCACCCTGACTACAGAGTCAGATTGTACAGAACAGAGGAAAGAGGTAGTCAGGAAATCAACTGTGAAGTGTAGCTGAGATGTGATGATACAGCGGGAGTGGTGGCTATGAAGCTGAAGAAAAGTGAATGCCTCAGGAAATATTCAGGGATAAAACAGAGAATACTGGGCATGAGGCAAAGCAGGGAAGAGCAACATCTGTATGTGGTCATTTTCACAGATGATGGAGTAGGGGATGAAGATGAGGATGATATTATCTGAGTTTTATTTAAGGAATCTGACTTCCTTGAAGTTCTTAGCTTCACCTTTTGAAAGTTACTTATTTTAAGTGAGACCTTTCTCTGCAGTTCTACTTTGAGAGTAATCATTCAGTATAAGGAGCAGTGTGCTTCATGCAAATAAAACAGCCTAGCACTGTGGGCCCAGGTTGTCTTATAAGTCCCATCTGGTTAGAGTGGCATCCTTCCACACACTTTACCACCTGGGTTGAGTAACAGGGAAGATTCCATTTCCTTGTGTCTATGCTCTGAGAAGTGTCTGATAATGATGATGTTTCTAGATTCAAGAAAAATCTTTTCTATCATCATTGAAACAAGCCATAAATGTAAATTTACTAAATTAAAAGAAAAATTTTTGTGGGAAGGGCACAAAAGAGCCAGTAAATGGATCTAGGAAAAAAAAGAAAAAAGAAAAGAAAAGTGACTGCAGAAAATGCCTAGAGATGTCACCAAGTGCTTGCCTAGTATACATGGGGATTCCCTAGCATAAAATAAACAAAAATACCCCAGAGAAGTATGATATCATGAAATACAAGATAAGCATACATTTTGAGAAGGAAGAAATAGTTGTAAGTGTAAGTCAACCAAGAGATCAAGCAAATAACCAAAGAGTGGGTGTGATAATAAGCAGGAGGAACTTTTGATCATGCTGGAGTAAATTTAGAGCTGGGGAAAATACCTCCATGACAGTAGGCTGGAAGATCCATGGGGAGAGAATACAGCTAGCACACATTTTTAATTTGGCTATGAAGGAAAGAGTAAAAGCCATGGGCTTGTGCTACAAAGAGAGATCTTTGCTGTGGTGATTGAGTAGTGTGCACTTCATACCTGATTAAAAGGAATCCAATAGAAAAAGTGAAAGGCTAAAGAGATAGAGAGGGATGGGATTATTTATCAAGAGAGGTCAAAGTGAAGGTAGAATGTGCAGGCATCCATTTGGACTCAAGGGTCTGTGGAAGGGAGAAGAGATATGGCCACCAGATTATTATTTTTTCCAATAATCTTTACATTTACTTTTTAGAAATCTGTCCTTGAAACCCAAGGTCCACTGAGAACATTGTACAGTGTTCTGTGAAAACAAATGTTCTTGAGTAGTATAAGTGGCCACATCACATAATAGCTTGGGGCTTAAGAATAGGCCAGCTTTGGGAACATTTTGGTTCTTTAGCAAAACTTAGGAATCAAACCTTCTGCATGGAAGTAGGAGCCAAACCTTTACAGCAGGTTTCTAAGCAAGAGACTGCTACCACTCCCTTCCAGAAACAAGGAAGCAGAGGCACTTAAGGGAGGGAGTTCGTTCCCATATATTGCTAAGGGGCAGAGCCAGTAACTGCACTAAAAGCAGAATGTTCCCATTAGAAAGATTCATTGAGTGCATTTGTTGTGAAAAATGGGGGAAAAAATCCCTGCTTTCTGTCCCTATTTTCCCCATCATATAAACTGGATTTTTCTGTATGTTTAATGAGCCATTTTGTGTTTATAATTCTCAAGTAGATTAAGCATGGGTAGATTTTAATGTGTTGATGTAAGATGTTTTTAATTCTTAAAGATTTTCTTGGGAAATATTTTCTCAACCAATAAAAGATACGGTTCAAGAATGACACTGGGACAAACCAGCTGTCCATATGGAAGATAATCAAATTAGATGACTAAAACAATGCCATACATCAAAATAAATTCCACGGGGGCTGGAGTACTAAATGAATGAAATAGAACCATAAAAGTTATAGAAGAAAAATGAAGGAGGATTATTTATAACCTGGAGAGCAAGAGTCCTTCCCACATGAGATGGAAACTCAGAAGCTATAAAGGAAAACACTGGTAAAATTAATTTCATGTAGAAAGATGCTAATTACAGCCTTGTGTATAATAGAGAAAAATGAGAACAATCTAAAGTTTCTGTAGTAGGGAGCCATTTAAATACATCACCAAATATGTACATCATTAAGAAGTAGTGGAGCCTAGGAATTTAAAAACCTGTTTAAGTATGGAAGCTATCTGAGTTTGATGTCATTGTCATTGCGGTGAAGAAAATTAACCAACTTTCTTCATCTGTAGGATAAATCTAATGGTTTATCTTAGAAGGTAACTTTAAAAGCTCAGGGAATTGATACTACAAAGTGTTTTGGATAGATTTTTTTTTTTTCGAGACAGGGTTTCTCTGTGTAGCCCTGGCTGTCCTGGAACTCACTCTGTAGACCAGGCTGGCCTCAAACTCAGAAATCCACCTGCCTCTGCCTTCCAAGTTCTGGGATTAAAGGTGTGAGCCACCACTGCCCTGCTTGGATAGATTCTTAACATAGTGTCATTGTTATTGGTTGTAGTTATAATGCAGTACTTAAAAAGATAAGGTAAGGCTTGGAGCATAGCTTACTGATAGAGTGCTTGCCTTTCATGTGTGAGGCTCTACATTAGATTCCCAGTGCCATAACAAAAGAGAATGAGGTAACTTGATGAACAATGATTCAATGTATTCTCAGATGTGTTCTTGAGAAAGGGGGTTTTAGTAAAATGTATAGAGCCTGGCATTACCTTAATAAAATATATATCATATTTCCATATATATATATATGTATATATATATATATATATATGAAAATATAGTAGACTTTAGAATCAAAACAACCCACCAGACTGTGAGTATTTGTTACCTCTAAGAGGCAGCAGAAATATTAAAGGGAATATTTACATTTTATAATCTATAATTTTGTATTCCTTGAGTCTCTTGTAAAGAGAATAAGATTACATGCTTATTGTTAACAATAGACAGGATATTAGGAAGAAAAAAATGTCTTTACTTTTCCCTGTCAACATTTTCCCTGTCCTTTTCCCTTTTAGGATGAAATCCACATCATAAAAGCACAGACACATGTTGGGTGGGTCACTGATCATTTTCTTTCAGATGTGCAATCCCCAATTAAAGTGGAAATTTCTGGTTTCTTTGGAGACTCAGATGTGTCATGTGATTGTAAACTGTCTTCCGAGAAGATGTTTTTGCTGAAGCAGACACATGGGAGGATGTTTTGCTGAGAACAGACAGGAGGTGTTTCTCTGGAAGCTGCCTGGACAAAGGGCATGTGATGTTTTGCTAGAGCAGATGCTTGAGAGAACATGTGATGTTTGGGAAGGTTATAAATATTATCCAACAGACAGTGGACAATGCTGTGTGGCATTGGTTCACCTTGCCACTCTTTGCTGATCATCAATCATTGTTTGTCATGACTTGGTAGAGAGAAAAGCACCAATGAAACTTCTGGTGGTGTTCTTGCAGCTTCCACTGACTTGGGCCAATTGGCAACACCTCTTAGTTTCTTCTGGATTGAACTGCCATTGCTGAATCATGAATGGTGTTTGCAAGTGGATTGAGCTACTGCTACGGATTCATATGAACTGAACTGCTGATATCTTGACCATGAAGCCTGGAATCACCTCCCCCCCAAAGAAAAACCAAACTATTTCTAAACAGGTCCACATCCTCCATTGCCATATTAACCTTTTCTTTCCACTACCTCTGGTGGGCTAGAATTGAAATTAAAGCATTTAAGAACCCTTATTAAAATAGGTTTTGAAAAATCTAAGCATATATTCATTCTTGGAAATATTCCCTACAGCATAGGATCTACAGAAAGCACCAAGTAAGGGAAGACTGATAGCCCAAATGAACTTTAAGATAAATAGAAAAATCAAACCCAGGCCTGTGACACAAAAACCAAGCATTCACTTAAAGCAGTGGTTCTCAACCTGTGGGGGTTGCATACTAGATATTTGTATACAATTCATAACTAACAAAATTACAGTTATGAAGTAGCAATGAAATGGCTGGGGGTCATCACACATGAGTAACTGTATTAAAAGGTTGGAACATTAGGAACATTGAGAATCATTACCTTAAAGGGAATATTGAATTTCATTTTTAATCAACAATCAATCCTCTTTCTCAATCAGACCATTAATGCCTTCTGTCTAGAACTGTCTATGCCTTAAACATGGAGAGCAGCAGGCTCATTAAAAGAAAACATTTAGGTGTGTGTGTGTGTGTGTGTGTGTGTGTGTGCGTGTGTGTGTGTTATTGTTTACTTACCTTGATCATCTGCCTTCCTTTAACATTTGTCTTCACATTGTCATGAAAGAGGCACAACTTAGTCAAAATGTTCTGGAAAGATCCCAGGCTCAAGAAGTTGACCTAAGGACTCCTTCTGACAGCAATACTTACATATGTGTCCTTGTGTTTATAAGCAGAATTGGAAGAACTTTTATCTGATAATTTTCATATCTCTAGGTAACAAAACTCCAATACTTGAGGGATATTTTTGTTCTGAAACACACAGATGGATCACCTGGAATGTCTGCATCAGCAAATTGAGTTGCTTCTTATCTAATTGAATATTAGGCTTTAATGTCATTAGAAGTGTGTGGTTTAAGCCACCACTTCCCAACCCATGATGACCTTTTAGCGTGGATTGTCTACCGTCAGAAAACACAGAATTATTTACATTACGATTCATAACAGTAGCAAAAATTACAGTTATAAAGTAGCAACAAAAATGATTTTATGGTTGAGGGTCATCACAACATAAGGAATTGTATTAAAGGGGTTCAGCATTAGGAAGGTTGAGAGCCATTGGTAAGGAAAGGAAGTGCTTTCAGCCTTTTATCTATTGGACTAGTCTGTTCAGATCAGGCAATATACTTTGAAAGGAACACTCAAAAACAAAAATGCTATGCGCAGGGCTTTAATAGGAGGGTAATGTGTAGAGGAGTCTGAAATGCAGGCCTACATTGCATGCTATAGGTGAGTGTTGTATCAGCAAACACACCCTGCCTGGTGCAGAAAACACAAGGAGAAAATGACTATAAGACTGAAATAAGAAGATAAAACTCTGAGGGCTGTCGCAAAGCAAAGGTGGAAATATTTTATAAGAAAACTTCCCAGTAGCCCTGGAGTACTTATGCTTATGATTAGAACATTGTAAAGTACAAAAGACAATTAGTCATCACAAAAGGGGTCATTAGGTATTGCTCCAAGGAAAAGATTATACAATGAAAATGTTGGAAATATTTATGAAATACATGGAGGAAGGGAGATAAAGGAGGGCAATGGGGTCAATAATCAAGAAACATTATATGCAGGTATGAAAATGTCACAGTAAATTTCATTAAAAAGAAAGAAATGAAGAAGCATGAATTACTAGGAGAATAAGTTACTGTGACACCCTTTTACAAAACTGTCATTTTACTTTTGATCTTAACTCAGCTGATAGATAAGACTGATTAGTCACAGCTGATAAAAGAATCAGTGAACTGGAAGGTATTTCCGAGGAGATTATCTTGAATGTAACACAGGGAGATAAAGATAAGAGAAAGAATTTCTTTTAAATAATTCCCAGTATTCATCTATTAGGGATCCTACAAAGAATGACTAAGGCACTGAGGAAGTAAAAAAAAAAAAATCTAAAATATTGTCCAAACATTTTCCAGAATTAAACTAGCCAGTCTTCAGATTTAACTATTTTATCATCACCCGACTTGACTAAATTTGCACAAGTCCACATAATCTATATATATGTTTTTGTGCAAATTTAGGGCAAATGTCCAGGATTGGAATTTCTTGGTCATTTATTATAGTGTTTGCTTTTGAGACAAAAGCATTGTGTCTCATTGTGTCGCCCAGACTAGGCTGAAACTTGTGATTCTCCTCCAAAGCAGTATGATTACAGATGTGCATCACCACATCCTGCTACGCATATTCTTACTTTTATAAAAGAGGGACAAGCCATTTTCCAGAGTGACTGAATCATTTATCAAAACCATCAGCAACATGTGAGAGTCCAGAGTTCTGTGTGTCCACCAGCAGTTGGTATTGTTTATTTTTAATTTTAGCTGCTCTTACACCATGGAGTACATCTAATCCTGGTTTAAAGTTTTATTTTCCCAATGATGGGATGTTCAATAGACTTTTGTTAAATTAAACTCATATAATATGAATTTTGTTCTTTCATAGTATATAATGCAGTGGTTTGAAGGTGAAGGTATAATCATATAAATTTTGTAGCTACTGTCACTAATTTCAAAATGTCTTCATGACACTAATAAACCATATAACCATTTTCCTCTCAGCTGAGCCCCTGGCAATTACTAATTTACTTTCTGTCATTATATTTTCCAAATTTGGGCATTTTATTAAAATGGAATCAGTGGTGAGAAATAGCAAAGTTAGTACAGAGCTTACCCATACAACCATGAGGACCTTTCTTTAGATCCCTGTCCTCAACGATGTTTTATAGTTTTAGGACATAAATTTTTCATTTCTTTCATTACATTTATTACTTGCATTTCATTCTTTTTAATGACATTTCCAAATAGGGTTGTTAAACTTGATTTTTGCATTGCTTATTGAAGAAATGATTTCATTTTCATCATTTCAATTGTGTAGGATAATAACTTTTGTACATTTGTCTCATATTCCAAAACTTCACTGATAAAACTTCATTTATCCATCATAATGGGCCTCTGTGTATGCATTTATGTAGATTTTTAAATTTACTATTTATACACTATTGTGTCATTTGCAGGTAGAAATGGCTTTACTTTTCCCCTTTCAGTCTAGATGCCTTCCATTTCTTTATCTTGAAAATTTTCTTTATCTTTATCTTTATTTGCTCTAGAAACTATACTATAGTGAGTAGAAATGGCAGACCTGGGTACCTTTGCCTTTCTCCTGCTCCAGCCTTTCCCAGTTGAGTTTGATGCTAGTTACTATGTTTTATTTTATTTTCATAGATGTCCTTCCTACCTAAGTGTGTGTGTGTGTGTGTGTGTGTGTGTGTACATGCATGTGTGTACTAATGCTTATTTTTAATTTAAAATTCTAAAAGTTGTATCTAAAATATGGGAAGGTAGTTGAATTTTTGTGAATACTTTATATGCTATAATGATACTATCATTGTTTACTAGATTTGAGAGTTGTGAATTTTTGTCTTTTGATTGTTTGACTTAACACAATTATGCCACATGTGAATTAGGACAGTTTTGTTTCTTCTATGCTAATATGTATATATTTCATTATTGTTTCTTGTTTTATTCCATTAGCTAGGCTTTTCAAAATGATCTTGAGTGGGATTGGTGACAGAGGACTCACTAGGTTTTCTTTATTAAATATAATGGTATCTGTAGGGTTTCATAGCTGTCATTTATCTAATCAAGGAAATTTCTCTCTATTTCTAGTTTGCTAAAAATTTATTTTTTAAATTATGACCAAGTCTTTGATTTTTGTCAGCTGCATTTTCTTTTTCTTATTTTTATTTAAATATTTATTTACATCCCAAGTGCTATTCACCCTTCAGTCCCCCTCACAGAGTCCTTCTCCCAATCCCCCATCCTTCTTCTTTGAGAGGGTGTCCCCCAGGTGTTCCTCCACCTTGGTGCATCAAGTCTCTGCATAGTTAGATGCATCCTCTTCCACTATGGCCAGACAAAGTAGCCCTATGTTCTGGGCTTTGGTCCAGCCCTTGTATGCTCTGTGTTGGTTCCTAATTTGATCATGTGGCTTTTCTTTAGTCATGCAGTAGATGACATTAATTGGTTTTTGAATGTTGAATCAGAATTACATACTTCTAATAAACACTACTTGGTCATGTGAATGATTTCTTCTACATATTGCACATTAAACTCACCAATATTAGGTTGAGAAAATTCATGTTTATAAGGTTCATATTACCTTTGGTTTGAAACTGTGTGCTGAATTTTGATCAAGTTGATTATATTAAGAAGCATTAGGGTAAGAGCAAGGACACTTGTGGGTCTGCCTATAAGGCTATTTCCAGAGCAGATCAACTGAAATGAGAAGACCCTTCTTGAATGTGGAGGCACCAAATTATAGACTGGGCTTCTGGGTTGAATAAAAGGTGGAAGGGTGAGAAAGAATCTGAATAACACCATTCCTTTCTGTTTCCTGTAAGCCACCTAACTTTCTTACCACAACAGATATAAGCTACCCCCCACTGCCATGACTTTCTTGTTAGATACAGTACTCTCAAATCATGACCCCAAACAAATCCTTCTCTTAAGTTGATTCTTGTTGGATTTTTTTTGAATAGAAAAGTAACTAATATAAAACTGTGCACTGAGAGATGGGGTCAGTGCTTGTACTGGCTAGTTTTGTGTGTCAACTTGACACAAGCTGGAGTTATCACAGAGAAAGGAACTTCAGTTGAGAAAAATGCCTCTATGAGATCCAGCTGTAAGGCAGCTGTAATTTTCTCAATTAGTGATCAAGGACTGAGGGCCCCTTGTGGGTGGTACCATCTGTGGGCTGGTAGTCTTGGGTTCTATAAGAAAGCAGGCTGAGCAAGCCAGGAGAAGCAAGCAAGCCAGTAAGCAGCATTCCTCCTTGGCCTCTGCATCAGCTCCTGCTTCTTAACCTGCTTGAGTTCCAGTCCTGACTTCCTTTAGTGATGACCAGTAACATGGAAGAGTAAGCTCAATAAACCCTTTCCTCCCCAACTTGCTTCTTGGTCATGATGTTTGTGCAGGAATAACAACCCTGACTAAGACAGTGCTGATACCTGACCTTGTTAATAGGTTTTTGGGAATGATTTTCCAGGAAGAATATGGAGTTATTTAAAGCTGCAAGCTAAAGAGATTGTTTAAGGCTATAAATGGAGCTTGAGGGACCATCCTGCTATGTAGTTGGAAGACCAGAACAGCAACAAAAGGCAGACATTGGGAGCCATCTTCATGAAGTTTCAGAGATGAGTAAAACCAATTGTATGATGTTTTGACAAGAAAGCAGCTATGTCTGCCTGTTTCCTAAAAACTTTTTTTTTTTTTTTTCCCCAAGACAGGGTTTTTCTCTGTGTAGCCCTGGCTGTCTTGGAACTCACTCTGTAGACCAGGCTGGCTTCGAACTCAGAAATCCACCTGCCTCTGCCTCCCAAGTGCTGAGATTAAAGGCATGCACCACCACCACCCGGCTGTAAATTAGACTAAATTACAAAATAATGGACTAACTCTTCTGGCAAATGAAATTTCAAGTCAGCACCATATGTTGTGTGACAAAATTTTTCCTGGATAGATGCAACATACATATCTACTCATCCCAGAAAGAGATCCCATGACAGACTTAAGTATGGATTCCATCAAAGTTCAACTTGGTGAATCATGAGTTTAATTAGGGTTACTTTCACGAATGTGTGTGAGGGATTACTTACAGAAGCAGAAATGATTTAAAGATAGCTCACCAAAGCTCACTCAAGCAGGGATGGCAACTCAGAAAAGCTGGGAACATGGAGCACACTGCACAGCCTGCTGGCAGCTTGACAGGTTAGAGACCTGTCTCTGGGGGTTAGGGTTAGGGTTAGGGTTAGGGTTAGGGTTAGAGTTAGGGTTAGGGTTAGGGTTAGGGTCCTTTTGGGTTGCTTCAGTTAATCTAAATCTCTTCAAAATAGCTCAGATGGTCTCTGCTTTTTTCAGGCAATTGGCCTAGTCTCAGAGTCTTCTTGGTAGCTTGGATTGTCTAAGAACCCAATTTGTAGTTCAGCCTAAGTAGTCTGTAAGGGATTCTTAACTTTTATTTCTTAGTCTATCTGGGAGGGGTTTAGTGAATCTGGTAGTTTCAGGGACTTCCTGAAGCTATTTTGAGTTGTTTACCTTTCTGTAGGAAAATCTCCTCTGAGGAGATTGTTACTCAATACCATATTGAGGCTGTGTAAAGTAATTGCTCACTGTTCCTACCAAAGCTACAGAGAGAGAGAGAGAGAGAGAGAGAGAGAGAGAGAGAGAGAGAGAGTGAGAGAGAGAGAGAGGAGAGGTGGAATAGAAAAATGTGCATCTTGGCAGGGAAAGGAGCATAAGTCAGTTTAAAACTGTGGACATAATAGATGTAGTTGTAAGAGATTAGAATATGTTAAGGGAAACTTATGCTCTGTTCTAGGATAACAGGATGTCTCCTTAAGGACAAGATGTCATCTATTGATGGCTTCAAACTCATCTGAAGAGTTCCCCTTTATAAAGCGTCTGTCTGATCAGAGCCTTTGTGGCATCCTGCTAGAGTACAGGCACTTCTCAGTCTTGGCTGTCTTATATCCTCATGCAATTCCCCCCCCCCCCCCATGGAGATCTGTTTCCTCCCTGTTGTCCACCCTATTGGTTTTGTGGGCTGTGATTTCTATCACAGCAGCCCCAGTTATTTGGATAATGTTGCTGTCAAGTCTTTGTGAGAAGACAGATAAAGAGATAATGAAACTGCCAAGGATGACAAGAAAGGTATGAGGTAGAGTGGCATTATCTTTATGTACAGACCACTAGTGTGTGGGCTCTGTCACTGTAAAGAATGGAGGTAGAGTAAGTAAGGATGTCTGCAATTGTATTGGGCAAGAATAAGAGCTTTGAGGAATGAGTTCATTATTCCTCTCTTGATTCAGTTTCCTCATCTCTAAAATGATGCTGGTATGAAGGAACAGGATGACTCTGTATTTATGGTCTTCCAAGATCTTCTGGTCTGTGGTTGCGTTCTTTGAGATTTGTGTTCATGTGCTCTAGACATCGTTTGAAGAGGAATCTGTACATAGGATGTTTTTATCTGCAACATTGCATCTTCTGTTAAAATAGTTACAAAGGTTGTGATTTCTACTATGCTTGTGAAAATGAAAATGTACAGTTTAAAGGTCCATCTGATGGAATTTCGATGTCATAACAGTATACTGTTTTCTTCACTCATGTTAAAAATACTATTTGGGAAGGAAGAACTACATGAAGATAGCAAGAAAAAACAGGGAGGGCAGAGAGGAGGAAGGTAATGAATAATAATAGATTATACTGACATGCATGTATGAAAAAGTCATAATGAAACCTATTACTTACATGCTAACTTAAAAGGTCATAAGATCCAGCAAGATGGCCCAGAGGGAGAAAATGCTTACCACACAAGTGTGTTAACTTGAGCTAAGTCCTCATACTCCATGCTGGAAGTGGGGGGGGACTCTTTTTTTTGTTTTGTTTTGTTTTGTTTTGTTTTTAGAGACAGGGTTTCTCTGTATAGCCCTGGCTGTTCTGGAAGACCAGGTTGGCCTTGAACTCAGAAATCTGCCTGCCTCTGCCTCCCGAGTGCTGGGATTAAAGGGGTGTACCACCACTGCCTGGCAGGGAACTCATTTTTAAAAAGAGTTTTCTATATATATTTTCTTTTCTCTTTGTAATTATAATGTAATTAAATCATTTCCTCCTTCCCCTTTCTCCCTCAAAGCCCTCCTTTCTCTCTTTCAAATTGATACCTTCTTTTTTATTAATTGTTATTATATGTGTATATATGTATATATACATATTCCTAAATATAACCTTCTCCGTCTGTATAATATCATTTGTATGCACATTTTCAAGGCTGACCATTTGGAATTGAATAGCCAACTGGTGTGCTCTTCTCTGGGTAAGACTATTTCTCCCACCTCTACTATTACTTAGTTGCCTATAGTTCTTTGCTGAGTCTTTGGGGTCTTTCCCCCATCCACTTCGGTGTTCCTATTGTTGCTGTTCTGGTTCAGCTCATATTTGGGCAGTCTTGTTGGTGAGACTTTATGGGTCTAGCTTCTGACATTAATTAGCAGACAAGGTCTCACTGCAAATTCTTTGGGCCCTGTGAAGTTCATGATATCTTCAGCAATAATGACTTACTTTCCACCTCTGGGGGGCAACCAAGAGCAAGAGTCTGTGATGTTTTGGGAGTCTAGACAAACCTCACCAAGCAACTCAAATGAGGGATTCTCGAGTCACTTCACAGCAACCATTGGGCTGAGCATGAGGTCCCAGATGGAGGAGTTGGAGAAGGGACTGAAGGAGCTGAGGGAGTTGGCAGCCCCATGGAGGGAGCAACAGGGTCAAGTGGCCTGACCCCCCCAGAGCTCCCGGAGACTGGATCACCAACCAAAGAATACACATGGAGGGACCCAGGGTGCTGGTCACATATGTGGCAGAAGAGGGTCTTGTTAGCCATCAAGGGGAGGAGAGGCCCTTGGGCCTGAGGGTGTTAGGAGAATGCCAAGGAGGGAAGATGAGAGTGGGTGGGTGGGGAAATACCCCTATAGTGGCAGGGGGAGGGGAGAGGGAATGGGGAGGTTCCAAAGGGGAGATCTGGAAAGGCGGAAACATTTGAAATGTAAATAAAGTATCAAAAAAAAAAAAAAAAAAAAAGAGGGCTTCTCATAACTGGTGTTGAGCATTGTCAGCCCAGATGAAAAAATTTCATTAAACTACATATGTATATTTATACATGTATTTACATGTATTATAGAGTATTTTTAAATGAATAGTTAATAGCATGATTTCTTATGACTTTTCAGATTTCCTTACTGCAGACGTTTGTCTGGTTATTTCTCTCAGACCCATGTCCCCAGAAATAAGACTCAGACTCAAAGTCTATTCACAAATATGTTGGCCATATAGCTAGGCTCTTCTCAGACTAGATCACAACTTAACATAACCCATTTATTCTAATCTATATTTTGCCATGGGGCTGGTTACCTGTGCTCAGCTACTAGCTGTCTGTCTTGTCATATCTTCTGGGGCAGACCTCTTACCTCACATTCTCTCAGATCCTTTCTGCTCCCACCTTCTATTTCCTACCTAAGCCATAGGCCATCAGTTTTATTTTTGACAGGTACCACACCCATGCAGACACAGACATTCTCTATATACCTTACTGTTATTACAATGCAAGTGAACTGATTTTTAAAACTTGCTTTTTGACCTCAACATGACTGTGGCCATAAGCACCAGGATACACACACACACACACACACACACACACCCCATGATGATGATAATGATGATTTCAAAGAGGTAATAAAATAGTGTTCTACATTAAATTATACATAATTGTACATAATTGTTGAAAAATAAAAAAATAATACTAAGAATCTTATCAATATTTGTAATTTTATGAGAAGTAAGAACAATAAAGCTTTTAAAAATCATTTACTATATTTCTACGACTACCAACACAGCTCAATTGTTTTACAATATTCTTTTTATATTCATAAGTGCCAAAAGTATATAGAAATGCAATTTGCTTTGTCAATGTCACTTGTGTCTTTGAACTTTCTGAGTTATCCACTAAAATGTACACGGCAATTTATTATTAACATTATGTTAATGCTGTTAAAAGCAAGGAATTGGGACACGTGGGTTGGAAAATGAATTGTTATTCATTTTGTAAAGAGGCCTTCACTTTTTCAATTAGTGGGAACCGTATAAAAACTTTATAATATTACTAACTAGCTATTAATAATCTCAGTGGTCTTTCACTTACAAAGCCAGGCATGTTTTGAAAACCCAGGGAAATCTAATTCACCTTCTACATAGACAGTTCTGCTGTATAACTTTCTTCTCATCGTGTGCTTGGAATATATTTTCAGCCAAACCTTGGAACTATAAATCTGGTTTATTAAATATATATGACACCTACTGTATAATCTAATTGAAGATTCAGTCTCCTCTTTAATATCATTCATACATGTCACTCTTAATTTCTGTTAAGATAAAATTGTAAGATTGTTTTACTTTTCCAATTCAACCAAATATGCTAATAAGCATTTCAAGGACTCTTGTAAATGGCACTGAAGAAAAAAAAATTATCGAAGCCATCGTGTGGGATAGATAATAAAATCAGTCAAGTTAAGATTAAAATGATGCAGCACTAATGTAATTTATCCACTTTATAATGTTATAAAAATAAGGTCATAAATCAACATGCAGTTTCTCTTTAGTGAATTCATAATAGAGTGATGTGGTATGTATGCAAAAGGATAGCTATCAAATAAATCCAGCAAGTGCTGATGCAGGCACATATCAAACATTGTTTTTTTGTTTGGGACAATAATTAAATGCGTGAAATATAAAGATGAGAAATAACTCTATTATTTTTATGACACGGAATGATCAAGTTTTCTTATAGGATCGACAAGTAGTTTTCAAATCCTCAGTGCCCACTAGAAACCCATCAGTCTGGAAGTTCATTTTTTCTTTCACTAATAGGAGGTGAACTAAGTATCTAACTACATGGGTTTCTCCAGCTGTTAATGTTATACCTTCTCTGGGTAGGGATGATGGAGACCCTTGCCTGGTGCACCATGGATGGAACAGACATAGAGTTGGCCTTAGTGTCTATTAGGGGGATAACATTCCTCAGTGTATATGTGAGAGTCACTTTGAGTAAGGCACCAGGGCTTCCCAGGTGGAAATAGAGAGACTATGGGAGGATTCTCTTCTTGGAAAACCAACAGCCCATGTCTCACATTTTTATTTCTTCTCAATTATCCACTGAATATTTTCATTTCATAAAAATGACTTTAATTTTTCTGCCATCATCTGATCCTCTTCATGCAAGCCTTACTGAGTCTAGTCTGAGTTTTTCCATGCACCCTGAGGCTTCAATAGCTGGCCAGCTTCCCATGAACTTGGCCTGAGGCCCTGAATCCTTTCTTCCTTTCTCCCAGCCCTATATTCTAAGCCTGGCTTCACCTCAATTACCAGGTCTTCTCCTGAAGAATTTGGTTTTGGAGGTCTCTCCACCACTGGGCACCACCATTCTCCAGAAACACAAGTTTTTCCTGTCCCTCTGGGATTTTCCCTGCTGCAGATTATGCAACAGACTCCATTTTAGCTCTCCCTGGTGATGTTCAGGGTTTCCTCTTGAGGAGGGAGTTTAGTTAAGAACAAGAAGCTCTCTTTCTACTCCCTATCTCTCAATCTACAGCAGACTTCTTCCAAATCTTTGGGTGGATTCTAAGATACTAAATCACTGCTACCCAGCTACCAATCTCAGAAGACATTTCTAGTGACCCATGGCCCGTAGTGTAGTGGAAATGCTAAATGTTTTCTGTCAGATCAAAGTCCCTACCCCTGAACTCCAGGGGTGATAGTCCACCTCTCTGGGGTTATGTGACCCTTAGTTACTATAGCTTCTTGAATATTTATTCTTCTAGTGATCTTCCCCCACAGAGGATGGCTCAGGCAAATCAACACTCCCATGAGTCATAGACCCCATTCTAGGACAAGCCATTTAACTCTAGCCCCCCAAAAGCTGTAAACGCACTATGCAAAAGCTCTCTTGGTGTCATGTTCCCATGTAAGAATTGGTATGCCCCAGGCTGGAGGGATGGCTCAGCAGTTAAGAGCACTGACTGCTCTTCCAGAGGTCCTGAGTTCAATTCCCAACAACCACATGGTGGTTCACCACCATCTGTAATGGGATCTGATGCTCTCTTCTCATGTGTCTGAAAACAGCAACAGTGTACTCATATACATTAAATGAATAATCTTTAAAACAATTAAAAAAAAAAAAGAGTTGATATGTCCCTTAGATGTCACCATCTCTATATCTGGGGCTTTAAATGGATTCTATAATACCTCATAGTAAAGGTTGTAGAACTTAGTGGGAAAGAACAAATCTTGGAGAAGTTAGCTGAGCACAAGAGCAGGGGAGTTCCTTGACCTCTGTTAGCCTATGAAAAGATGGTACCAGTTGCTTCCTTCCCCACAGGGAGAGGTTGCTTATTTCTAAGGTCCCAGGGACTAGACACTTTGAGGGCCCAACAAACCTCTCTAGACAGCGGGTGCCTCAGATTCAAATTACCCAGCCCGAGGCAATGTTCACTCCTTTGTAGTTAACATTTGCTTCCTTATGGTGGCTTTGTAAAATGACCAGTAATAGGGAGAGATTCTGGTCCAGATGTGCTCTGTGGCTCCAGGCAGCTGTGGGCTCAGGCACTGTTTTTCCCAGGCTGACTAAGGATTTTGTGACTTTTCTCTTTCCCACAAAACTGCCTGCTTATACATGCCATGCAACTCTGCAGTGTGTGCAGAGGGCAAGGCTTGACAGCTAGAGTTACAGCCACAAACCAGTCACCTTGCAGAACAGTTGCTTCTGGTCAAGTATGTAGAAAAGGTTGTTTTGGGCATCTACTCTCTTTCCCTTGCTGTGTGCTTTGCTCTCATAATCTTTTCTCAGGACAATCTATGTTTTCACAGCAGCCTGGAGATAGAGGGGCTACAGACAAACTTAGCAGTTACCCCCAGGGTTCCTTTCCATTTTATATTTAATTCACAACATCCAACACAAGGCAGATTCCCACTCTTCTGCCTCCAGCAGAACATGAGAGTAGGAAAACCAAGAAAGTCTAAAGTCCTCTGTACTCCATGACTCACTGTGGGGTGAGTCATTTCCCAGCATTGCTACAGGGAAAGAGTGGGGGTGCCATTTTTGTCAGGTAGACCTGGGTGGGTGAGCAGCGGGCCTCTGAACATGGTATGCACAGGCTGAGCACCAGATGGGAATTTATCCATCCTTATCCATCCTTTCTCTGTCTACATCCAGGAGCACCTTAGTCTCTGCTTACACCTCCCTACCCTAGAGCCACTGACTGGGGTGGGAACCTAAGATGATGTGGTATCAGCTTCCACCTAGAATGCCTGGCACTCATGGAAGGACTATATCTTTGAAACAGGTGCTAGAAATGGCTGCTTATAGATACAGTAATAGCTTATCCGAAGAACACATATCTGAGTACACAGCCATTGGAGGAGATTGATGTTGAGATAAGAGTTAGCTCACAGTAGGCAGTAAGGCAAGAAAGGACCACAGTGAAAACTAAGCTGTCTATACATGCTTCAGTAGAAATGGGTATTAAGGCAAAAAGGGAATGTAAGAGTTAATACAGCTAAGCCATGGAGCTCCAGGGATGACTTGCTGGCAAGTCAGGGGATGCAGCTTTCATGAGCTGTCATCCAGCCTGAGAATGGGCTTTTTGGTGATGCATCTGTCCACGATCCAAACATACTCCTCTAAGTAATTCTAGGAACGTTATTAGTTCTATCAAGCTGGATGTTGGTAGAATCATTTCTTTGGTATGTCGTTGATGCACTATCTGGGGTGAATAGACACTTGTTCATATCTTCCTAGGAAAAGTGACAGGACAGCAGGCTTTCAGTAAATGTTGGTTGAAAGAGAGAGAGCTGACCTATTTGACTCAGAAAACAAACTTAGCATTCAAGGATGGAGCCTACCCATATCATCTACCCTGGATGCACAGAGCCTCACTGTACCAAGTTACAAGTGAGTGGCTGGGCTGTCTTCCTCCTCCTTATTCTTATTCTTCTCTTCTCTTCTCTTTTTCTCTTGTTACTCCTCTTCTGCATTTCCTTCTGCTTATTCACTACACAGCACACAACCCTGATTGGCCTGTTTGTTTTCAAATCTGATCATTATATAAACCCTGCGAACCAGAGACCCACCAGGCAATAACTGACTTATAGATAGATTTTTCTAAGTCCTCAAAATATATACCCTCTTTGTGATTAATATAATTAAAAACAGATTACCAGTCTTTGACAATATGAAGATTTCATATTGAATTCTAAACTTCTGTCCTTTGAAATACCCATCTTTTATTAACATTGGTCTTGTCTCTAGTTAGCAGGAGCTGAGTGATGGCTGCCCTTTTACATGGAATACCATCTCTCTGCTCCCTACTGTGATCCTGATGCTCACAACAAGGATGTTAACACCAAGATTCACAGCCTCAAGACTCCTCCCATAGCTGCCTCCACTCTGATCCATGTGCCTTATCTCTATAGACTTTGAGTTTACAGTTCTTGATTCTAGAAGCAACTGAGAGATGCCGATAATTTATCCTACAGTCTTGGGCCCTTGCTAGTGAGGTCCTTCTGCGTGGGGTACTCATCTTTCTTTTTATCTAGCCACTGCCTTAACGCTTAAGCACAGTGCCTAATCATAATTTATTGTTGTAATGTTGGACTGAGTACTGTCTCCCAAATCCTCTCAGCTGTTGGGAAGCTGCATAGGCTATTCTGTGTTATGATCTCTTGTTTTCTTTCCTAGTAGACTAGAATACTCTTAAGGTAAAAATATGCCATGCTCACTTTAAGACTATCATTAAGCAAACTACCACATTGTAATGTGCCTGTGTGTGTACAGTTATCATTCTTCATGGTTCCTGTGATTTTGAAGAATGTTTTAAAAAGTAATAAAATAATATGCATGAATAACCATCTGTGGTCCACATAATCTAAAATTTTCACTATCTAGATCTTTACAAATAAAAGATCATTAATCTTTTGGATCATTGAGCCATCATGTGGCATAGAAATGAATTGAAAGTGAAAGATGCATATTACCTTGGCTTGCCATTCTGAGCAACGCACCTGTCCTGTAGAGTCCGAATTCAGTAGAGATACTGAGCTTGCCAGTCTGTGACCTTTATGCTACAACGCTGTTTTATTTTTTCCCTTATTTTCAGATACTCAGACCTTCTCATTTGGTGCTAGGCACAGGGCCATGCACTTTATGTCTCCTCTTCTAGGAGCACTTTTTGTTTGTTTCCTGGACAGCTGATGTTCTTTGGGATGGTCTTTGGAAACAAGCCTCCCTACCCCATCAGATCATCCTCACAGAAAAATAGTTAACTTTCTTATTTCCTTCTTAAGTTACGAGTGGTGTTTGTTTCCACAGAGAATGTAAGCTCTTTGAAGGCAGGCATGTATCTTTTCTTTCCTACTCTGCTCCACTCTTAGAACCATATTTGGTGGATGGCAGATTCTTAAAATGGATTTCTAATAAGTATGGTTACAAAGAAACAGTGGTGAGTATTCACCTTCGCGTTCTTTCTGCACAGCTATTCAGTTCAGCATCTAAATCTGTGGAGCCAAGCCTCTGACTTGAGTCAAAAAGGAAACCATAATGCTAAAATTGAGAGAAACAAGACTCTCTCCATGTAATAACAAATATGAGACTAGCGAAAGCAAAGCACTTCTTAATATATCATTCTGCGGAAAGAGACGCCAGCACAAAGAACAAAATGGCTGGGGAGCATTTTGGCGTGAGATAGTGTTTTGTTTTTTTGTTTTGTTTAAAGTTCCAAGAAATCGCTGCCCCCCTTTTCCCATAAGCTGGTACTTCAGAGAGTTACAACCTTTGTGCTCTTCTCCCAGAGTCCCCCTCCCAAATTCCTCACACCATTGGTTTGGGGAAATATCTTAGGCTTCAATTGTCTCCTTTTCTGACCACAGGCTCAGTCATGCAACAAAGTGCCTGCAACTCTCAGTGTTCTGAGACAAGCCAGTGCCCACTGACAGCTATAAGAGAGACAAACCTAGCTCCTCTTGCTTATCCGTGACACTTTGGTGGGCTATAAGCACACCTCATACTAAAACTGAGCCATAATGATTTATTTTTATCTAGCTGCTGAGGCCAGAATACTTTGCCAAGACCTCTTAGATGGTGAGCTTACGTCAGAGGGGGTACACTTCCTGTTCCCTACTCCATTCCCTGCCTCCTATTGGAATCAGACTTGTACTGAGAAACCTCCCTCACCAGAAAGGCATAAAAAAAGATGCCCCCATGTCTGCCATAGGTGTTCTGATTCCACTACAAAGTCTCCACCATACCATCTGTCTCTAGTACTAGGGCTACTGCCTCTGTCTGCCCAAGCATGGCATTAACATCTTTTCAACTGAAGTCCTTACTGTATTCCAGTAATGTTTCAGTATCTATCTTGAACTATGCCCTGCTCAACCAGAAACCCAACAATAGCCACTTTTCACTTCTGACTCAAGGGGAGAAACATCTTTAAGTGGTCAAAGTCTATTGTGTTAAAAATGGGATGATTGTTTGAGGTGTGAGACATCACAGAAAAGACACTTCTGTGAATAAGCCATCACATGCTGATGTGCAGATAAGGCCACTTGGTCTAAAATCCTGCCAAAGAGTAGCAGCAATGAACCCTGCATGTGGGGGAGTGGTTGAATAAATAAGCTGATCTGGCTAGCTTGTTATCAACAGAAAGAGCAAACTCAAACTCAGCAGGTGAACAGTTTTCAGAGAGAGAAAGGAGCCTGGTTGTTTCTTGTCAGTACTTGAAGGCCTCTCAAGGCAAGGGTATGGGCCCTTTTGACTACTGACTTAGCTGATATGAAGGCTGAGTCTGATCTAAACCCTGAGTTCTTTTGTTCAGATTTGAAGGAGATTTGATTCTTCATAACTAAAAGCTCATTGTAGTGTTCTCCAGGAACAAATTTCAGAGAAAAACAGTTTTTCCAACATAAAACAAACAAACTAACAAACAAACAAACCTGAAGATGGATTAGAATATATAGAATCTGATTCCCAGGAATAGCTATAGATAACTGATATTAACTTCCCCTTGGATGCTTAATGACAAAAAGTAGATTTTAGAAAATACACCATTTTCTCTTCCACTTTAATCTCTTTTTTTGCCATGGCTTCTATCTGTCTTATATATGCCTTAATAAATCAGCAATTGTTCTCTGAGGCGCTTAGCTAAAAGGTTGCCAATTCAGCATGGAACCTGGTGGAAGAAAGAAACATTAACCTTTCTTGATGTAGTCATGGGATTTGATATAATGATATGTTGACCTCAGATACACAAATGCCAAGCAACATTTTGTGAGTGGAAATTGAACAAGAATTGGTTGGTAGCTATAAGCATATCTTTCATGCAGGGCAGGCACCCAAATGACATCCTATATTATCATTGTAGGCAAGGTGCTGGAGATCATGTTCTAGGAGCAGCTGACACCACTGTTACCAAGACCATTCCTGGCAGACATGACCTAAAAACCAGCTGTCATTTGGTGCTCTATGAGGATCAGTCTGTTCCTCTTAGGATACAAGAGCTATTCATTCTATTAATTTTTATATGGCTTACTACGTCAAAAGTTCTGTGTTTATTAAACAGTATGTAGAGTTAGAAGCAAAGGGATCCATGCGAGTTCAAAGCTGGCTTGTCTCTAGAGGGTGTTTCAGGCTAACCTGGAATACAGAGTTAAGTTACGTATTAATTAACCAAAAGAAAAAATTATGAACTAGAAAAAAAAATCACAAGTGGAAAGATGAGCTGTCAGAAACTATGAGCAACATAATTCCAAAACCCAAGACATGTCAGAGAGTCAAACAGATGTAAATTATAGGTTGTAAAATGTATAACACATGCATGTAAAAAGAACATATATGAAGAAGATAGATGACTCTAAATAAAGGGTGTAAAACTGAGCGATTTCATCTCAATGTCACTTTGAGCTTTGATAATATATTATACTTGCTGAAGGCTGACCAATCAAGGAAGTTGTGTGATGGTCTAAGTATCCTTTCTGCACTATTAGTGCTTGTTGAAGGTGGAGGAAATACAAACTACGTACTAAAGAAGGTGGGTATAAACACCAGCTAGGGCCACATGGGACCAGTTTCAAAATCATGGATTATAACTGACATGAGTATCTCTGCCCTCCTTGTGTTTGTGCATATATACACATGCATTAAGAAAGGTTTGTGTTTTCTTTCCTTTATTTCTTTATCACGTAATATAACATCAACTGAGAAAATGTCAGTATTTATTATCTTTAAGCTATGGGACACTAAAAGAATGTCCCTCAAGCGACATTGATTCTTTTTCTAAATTATATAAAGTGCTTGAGGTTGTATATGGGATAGTCATACCATGTTGGGTAGAATTATGGCCTGGCTATTCTTTTCATTTGGGAGTTAAGCAGATGTGACTGTGCGTCAATTTGACAAAGGTTGGATTTTTGATGGTTAACTTTGGTTGTTAACTCTTTGCATCTGGAATCAACTGAAATCTAATCAGCTAGGCATGCTTGTGGAGGATTTTCTTGATTTGAGCATATGAAGTGAGAATGCCTACCATAAACCTGGACCACACCGTCTGGTGACATCCTACATAAAAGGACAGGGGAGAAGAAGCTATTTCTTTTCACCCGTTTGCCTACTCTCACTGGAAGTTCATATATTTTGCTGCTGAGGCATTCCTCTGCTGGTTTTATAAACTGCCTCTTTGGAATTTCAACATAGACTCAACACTGGCAGCTCTCTTGGACTTCCTGGGACTCTAGCACCAGATTGGAACTACTGAGACATCCATCTACCTTGTAGACTGAATAATTACTGGATCTTTGGCCTTTCTATCAGGAGACATTTACTTTTTGAACTACTCATCCCACGGCTTATAAGCCACTCTAATAAATTACCCAGGTCAGTTCCTTTAGAGTCCTGCAAGGTAATTCTACCAGAGAATAGACATGCTTAAAGATGAATAGAAAGTCTGCATTTCCAGCCTGTGACTGCATGAGGAACTTGTGTAAATCATGTAGCCCTAAATACCACATTCTGTTAGCAAGAACAGTTAGTGAGAAGTGAAATTACATAAGCCAACATTTGAGGCTAGTACATTTAGGGACTTTCCTAGATCCTGAATCCTGGAAGCATAGGCCTTTGATGGATTGGCGTTTTATTCCACCTTGGCAGGTGTTGGGGCCTACGTGCCGGGTTCTAAGGTTAGAATGGTATCTCTAACGTGGCATCAGTTGTGCTAAGGTCTTGGTGACTGTCCCAAGACAACCATAGTGAAATAGACTATGGTACCAGGAGTGGTTCTAGAGAAACAGAATTGTGAGAATTGCTTTGTTAAGTTTCTGGAACAGGCTTTGCAAAATTCATTGATATCTGCAGATACTAAAGACTCCCCAGGTAGCATGAAAAGCACTGAAAGCCCATGGAAATATTTGAAGAGCTTGTAGCATTCAAGAAGGTATTTAGTAACTCTTGTTCATAAACCTTTTGACAACTAGTAGAGAAAAATATGGAAAGTAATGATGCTGGTTGGTTGCTTCTAGCATCTCTAGATATTTTGAAAAGGGGGAAAGAATGAGCTCTGTGATTAAATTAACCAACTTCTAGAATCTCAGGATATGGTGACAAAGGAAAGGAATGAACTTGTGATACAGTTGAATGGCTCCAGATGTGCATTACCTAAATGTGTTCTAAAAGAGAATCTTCTCTTCAGTAGCTATAGAGGTCAACTTGGGGAAAATAAAACCAAAACCCTAATATAAGATTGGCTGGATTATGGCCTGACATGGTGGTGCATGCCTTTAATCCCAGCAACCAGAGGCAGGAGGCAGGGGGCAGGGGGCAGGGGGCAGGGGGCAGGGGGCAGGAGGCAGGGGGAAGGGGATAGGGTGTAGGGGGAAGGGGGCAGGGGGGAGCGGGCAGGAGGCAGGAGGCAGGGGGCAGGGGGTAGGGGGCAGGGGGCAGGGGGCACAGGTGTAGGCACATAGATCTCTATGAGTATGAGGCTAGAGATTGGTCTACATAGTGAGTACCTGAATGGCCAGGGTTATGTAGAGAAACCCTGTCTCAAAGATAGATAAATAAATAAATAAATAAATAATAAAAATTAAAAAAAAATTTTTTTTTGAATTACAACAAAATTTCAAGTCCCTGAAGGTGTTAGCAACTAAAGGACACTTATTAGTAAGAAACAGGACCCTGTAACTTGGGATGGAGAAGAAGTGTATATCTCAGTTAGAAAGACCAATGAATGAAGTTGGGGATAGTACAAAATTCTTTCTGGACTATTTTTGAAAAAAAAAATCTATAAGTATTTCAATATTGAAGTTTTAAAAGACAATCGTTCCCTTAATTTTTGCATGTGGTTGTTACATTCCAGACATTAAACCAGCACTAGGTTAGAGAGCTGAGTCAGACATGGCCACTGTTCTCAGGAACTCCATGAAGGGACAGGTATATAAACAGTGAAGCTGTACAGCAAGGAACACTCTGTCCAGCAGCAGGTGGCTTGCATGAAAATGAAGGTCTGTCTTCCGGCCTGTCGTCTTTGTTCTCCCATCAAGTAGGACATGCATCATCTCACTCTGCCTTCCGTATCTCATACTTCCATTCCCATGGTCAATGCGGTAAGAGGCTCAGCCCAGAAATAACTGAATGCTTTTTACTCTCTGGTTCAGACAATGTGGCCGATAATTGAAATACAGTTAATCTCCACTAAGCTCTGTTTGTAACCCCTATGCTGCTTCAAAAATCCATATTTATAGCTCAAGATATAACTCCACAGGACGGAAAGAAGTTGAGTGTGCACTGGTAACACTCTGGTGATTTTAAAATAAAGTCAGACCTAGGAAAGGCAATGACAAGAAGCGCTGACAGTCAGACTGTACGTGACTGCTATAGTCCCTTGAAGCTTCACAAAGGAATGAAGTAGAAGGAAAGGACAGTGACAGAAGCTGAGGTTAAACACTCGAGAGGGGTTGGCTGAGAAGATGGGTCTATGGAAAAAGGTTACAGAGTTTGGTATTGGTTCCGAAAAAGAGACAGGAAGTGCTGAGCTCCTACCAGAGTTGAGGACATAACACCGGCTGCAAGATATAAAGGGACAGACTAGGTGGATGAGACTAGTGGGACTCCAGACCAAGAGGCTGTCTTAGTTTTGTTGTTACCGTGTAACATGTGCCCTCAAGCATAGCTGTTTATACACAGACAGCCTCTTTTCCTCATTTGCTGTAGGACAGAGATTGCGGGTGGCTGAGCTGAGCTAGAAGGTCTAAGGAGGCTTCATTCTGCTGCCTGGCAGTGCAGGGTTCTTTTGCATGGCCCCTCTCTCTATGGTGAGGAAGGGTTTGCTTGGAATTCTTTCCAGAATGGTGTTTTCAGGGTAGCTAAAATTCTTAAGTGGATGTAGGCATCCAGGAAAGAGCATTCCGATTTCCGATTGATGAAGGCTCTCTGTCTCTCTCTGTCTCTCTCTGTCTCTCTCTGTCTCTCTCTGTCTCTCTGTCTCTGTCTCTCTGTCTCTGTCTCTCTGTCTCTGTCTCTGTCTCTCTCTGTCTCTCTGTTTCTCTCTGTCTCTCTCTGTGTCTCTGTCTCTCTCCCTCCCCCCCTCTCTCTCCTATCTTCTTTGCATTTTGGGTAGTGAGATGCAGTGGAAGAACTAGGAATTGAACCCAAGACCTTACACGGCGGAGAAAGTGCTCTCACACTAAACCACATTGTCACCAGTAGGTGTATAGATTTAAGACCCAATGTTGTCAGTTAGTTCCCAGCTGCATAGTGTTGCATTCATGGGCAGATACAAGTTACAAGGTTAGCTCAGATCTAAGAAGGGAAATAGAGCTTCCCACCACCAAGTGGAGATACAACCATCCTGGAAGGGTCACAGCCTGAGTCCTGGCAACCCTATCAAACTATTCTGTGCTCCTCTGGACTACCTGTTCTCAATAGGCCAATTAAAGGACAAGTAACAGTGAAAGGTGGAAAATGATATTTGTTCAATGACACCACATTTGGAAGAGGCACAGATAAAAACAGCCCAGAAAGCTCCAAGTCCATCTTCAGGGTTCTCACAGGAGGCTTTGCTTTAAACAGAGATCCCGTCCATCATCATTAACTCATTGTGGTCTGGGCTCCATTCTCTGGGGCAAGGAAAGCCAGCAATTTGTTAGTATTGTGTGAATTTGCTAGAAGACAAATTCTCACACTACTGGGCACCAGAGCATCAAATATTTCTTTCTTTCAGCATGTAATTCCTGGGAAAGTTTCTAATCTTTGGGTATCATTATTTCCGTAGTTTAATGACCAAAGGGAGGAACACTAAGTGTTCCCCTTCAAAATAGCTTCACTGTCACACGGAAGGTTACAAGAGAAGTCTAATGTATAAGAGAACGGGAGTGGAGACACAGTTTAATTTGCCATGAAGACACCAACTGGGATATTGTGACCTGCCAGACAGAGATAAGGAGGTGTGAGGCATGGAAGCAAGAACAGTGAAAGAAACATATAGCATTGGGAGATGTTTGAGATGACTCTTTGATGAGTGTACTTAAGTCAGCAAACATAGAAGGGAGAGTCAAGAAGTATGTCTACTGAGGTGCCGTGACTGAGAAAATGGGGGATCTGGGCAGCTCTGTGAGGACGCATATAACAAAGATCAAAGTTGTTTGTGACAAGTTGAGTGTGAGACACTTTTAAATGAAGGAGTTGAGTGGGCACTGAAGCTCGGGAGAGTGATATAGCTTGAAGATACAGTGCCCGGGAGTTGAAGTTTAGATGTTGTGCTTGAATGTGTCCCCTTAAAGATGCAGGAGCTGCTAATGTTGTCTTGTTAAGAGTTGGGGTCTTTAAGAGTGATTAGGTTTCAAAGGCTTGTCACTCATTAGTAGGATTTGGTGCTCTTCTAAGGAGACTTGGTGTAAGTGGTTCCCCTGCCCTCCTACTTTCCTAATGTGAGGAAGCAGGGAGAAGACCCACATCAAAGGCTGTGCACACAGGGTTAGAGAGACATCCTAACCATTAAGAATGGCAGCTGCCCCTGCAGAGAACCCAAGGTTGGTTCCAAGCACTCACATCATGGCACTCACAACTTCCTATCTAACTCCAGCTCCAGGGGAGCCTATGGCTCTAGGCTCTGTGGGCATCTGCATCTGTACTCATATGTACAACACACACACACACACACACACACACTCACACACACTCACACACACACTCACACACACACACTCACACACACACTCACACACACTCACACATACCCACTCACACACACTCACACCCACTCACACACACCCACTCACACCCACTCACACACACACACAAACTCACACACACACTCACCCCCCCCACACACATTCACCCACACACACACACATTCACCCCCACACACACACACTCACCCACATACACTCACACACACACTCACACACTCACACACACTCACACACACACACACTCACACTTAAAATAGTAAAGATAAGAACTTTTTAAAAAGGCTCATGCCCTGACTTAGACTTCTGAACCTCAGAACTATGAAAGAACACTTTTCTATTCCTTATAAACTAGCCAGCTTGTTGTTCTGTTATAATAACACAAACCATATTAAGACAATGAGTTATCTACCATCAGCATCAGACTTTTGTGGGGTCAGTCTCTTCTTATACCTGTATGTAATTTCTGGGGATTGTTCACAGATCACCAGGCTTCCTCAGCAAATGTTTTTGCCCATGAAGCCATCTTGGTATTTTGATCTCCCCACCCTGTAGAAAAGTGATTACTTTAATTAGTAGCTGAGAAGAAACATAGCAGTGATCTGCTAAGAAATTCTCAAAGGAAACAAACTCTGATGAGAAAGAAGAGTATAGAAAGGTAAAACTACTGTATCATATAATTACTAGCAAAATAAGAATGATCAAGGATTAGAATAAACAATTTAAAAATCGGAGATTTTTTAAATTCTAATTTAATTTTGAGTGAATACAGAGACAAAAACAGTGATAAAAGCAATTCAAGAGAGTGAATAGGCGTAAATATAAATAGAAACAGTGTGACATAGCTCATGATCAGGAGAGCACAGATGCTTAATTTATGATGTGCTTATGTTCTTATGACCCCATGTGAAACTGAAAACACCATAAATTAATGTATATTTAGTATGTTTCTGACCATCCTAGCTGATTAAAATAACACTGTGTTAATTGCTAACTGTCATGGTGCCAGTGAAGGGGAAATATATGATACCAAGTGTCTTAGTTAAGGTTTTATTGCTGTGAAGAGACACCATGACCAAGGCCACTCTTATAAAGAAACTGGGACTGGCTTACAGGTTCAGAGGTTTAGTCTGTTTTCATCCTGGCAGGAAGCATGGCAGCATGCAGGGAGACATGGTACTGAAGGAGACAAGAGTTGTACATCTTGAAACTCTGGCAGCAGAAGGAGACTGTGTGTCAAACTGGGCATTACTTGAGAATATATGATACCTCAAAGCCTGCCTCCACGGCGACAAACTTTCTCCAATAAGGCCACAACTCTTAATGGTGCCATTCCCTATGGGCCAAGTATTCAAACATATGAATCTATGGGGCCATACCTATTCAAACCACTATACCAAGTATGGGTAATTCTTGAAAATACTAAAATCCAAAGTACAGTTTTGACTGAATGTTTATCATTGTCACTATCATGAAGTTGAAGACTAGAAGGTCAAGCCATCATAAATTTGGGGCTATACAATAAATAACATGTAATAAAAAATCTTGAAATGAGTAGATGACTATATATTGGTTTTTGGTAGAAATTTGACATAGAATTATACAAACTGAATTTGATCAATACAACTTAGTAATTTATGAACTTTATAGAAAAGAAATATAAATGATGATCTTTTTAGGTAGCTAGACACAGAAAGCAAGATATCTCTGAGAGAAAAAAATATACTTGCTTCAGATTCAGCATTCAGTACCAGAGTTAATGAAAGCATATGTGAGGTTCAAGATTGTTTTGAAAGTTCCATGTACTAGTTTTACACCAGCCAAATCATTCTTAATGTATGAAGGCCTATGTTGGGAATTCTCCTATAAGAAATACAGAATATTCTAGCTTTCCTTGGGGGCATCAATAAAATAAAATAAAATAAAATAAAAATAACTCATCTACTATCAAAGCAATCATTTTCTAAAGGAAACATCAATAAAAGGATAAGTATTATTTAGAGGTGGAACCTAATAGCATAAAAATCACAGTTTGGGGCTAAAGAAAATGTGATGTATTACAGGTGTTTGGCTTCTGAGTGCCAGAACAAAGGTCTTTCACTGGTATATATGAATGGATTAATATTTTAAAAATACAAAAGCTTAAATGACAACAAACTCTAGCCAACTGAAAAAATTAAGAGAATGTATAAGAAATGGAAAACTGAAATAAAAATAATCCCCTCTTCTGGGTAGAATGCTAGTTACTTTTATAACAGTAGCAAAATTACAGTTATGGAGTAGCAACAAAAATAGCTTTATGATTGGGGGGTCACCACAACATGAGGAACTGTATTAAAGGCTCACAGCATTAGGAAGGTTGAGAACCACTGTGAAGATTTATAGGTTTTATACAAGTAACAATATACTTGACAAAAATCTAAATTTTGTGTTGGGGACGAATAAAGAGAACTGAGAAGCATTAATGTGCCACAGGTTGTGTCTTCATTCCTAGTTCTGTCCCTAGTGCAAAAAATAAAGCTCCTATGCAGGTTCCCATATCTCTTCTTTTGCACCTACAAATGTTGTAGACATGATAGAAGTGCTCTTTGTGTGCATCTGCGTGTGTGTGCGTTCATGTTAGTGCACATGTGTGTACATGCATGTGTGATGATTGTGAATGTATTCATGAATTCAGGCAGGGACACATGCCACAGCTATATGTGGATTAGTTCTCATTTTCCACCTTGTTTGGAACAGGAACTCTTCTTTGTTGTCTTATGTGTCTTATGTATCGGTTTCCATAGATTCCCCTGTTTATGCCTCCTACATGGTCATAGGAGCACTAGGATTACATATGTATAGGACTATGCCTGACGGTACATGCTCTTTTGACACAGGTCTTCATGTTTGCACAAGAGCTTTAGCCATTGGGTCATCATTCCAATTTCTTATTTTATAAATCTATCAATATTATTTTTCTTTGCTCAAAATGCTCCACTTTTTTGAGACTTGTTACTGCTAACACAGAGATGAAGAAACAGACAGGGAATGTGTCCTAGCTAGCTATACCTGGATAATATGGACTTTAATGTACTAGTGCTTGGCTCTAGCTAGGAAGAAGGCTTAGAAAATATTGATAAAACATCAAGGGCCCGAGCAAAGTCATCCCAGACATTCAAAGAAACTTGTGAATTTTGGGTTTTCTTGATCAAATTTTCCAGTGACACTATTGAGAATCAGCTAGACTGTGCAGTACCCAGAAGATGTTGAGCTGTCTGTCAATGTTTATCATCTAGAAAGAAACAGTTGTTAGTTAGCACAGATGTGGTGGCTGTGACAATTAGATGAAGTATTGATGACTTCTAAGAGACCAGCTGGGAGTCACTATTCCTTTTGATTGGGAGGCTGGTGATTCTGCTGGCTAAGCTCTGCTGTAATTTCTCAATGAATTTGCCTTGAGGCCATGCATATTCATTTCATGTACAATCTTTAAGAACTTCTGATGAGAGGGGTCTCACTGTTGACCAGTTGTTCAGAGGATCACAATCACCTGCACTCTTACATCTCCAAATCCCTAAGTCCTCTTTTCTTCACTGTGTAAAAATGTGACCTCTTCTGCGGTGTGTAGAAAGCTGGCTGTGACTTGGTTGAAGATCTGGTGACAGAGTTCTATTTGGGCTTCACTGCAAACGGAAATGGGCAGTAATTCAAGTTGGGAATAGTGGCCTGACATCAGGGAATAGGAGTCAGAATAGAAGATGTGGATGTGTAGAATTAGGGTTGGACAGAGACCCAAGTGGTAGGGTATGTAGGGACATTGAGTGCCTATATCCCTCTCCCACCACAGGGTATATTGCATACCCTCAAAGATCTAGAGACATTTGGTGGAATCAGAACTGTTTGATAATTTCCTATATCAAGAAAAAGACTGGCAGAACACTCTGGGGCAAGGAGGCATAAGACTGAGGTGTCCCTCGACTCAAATGTCAGAAACAACTCTTCCACTCACTGTGTTGAACAGTGTGCCTGAAGGAGAACATGGACAGGAGTTCACTCTCATCCTAATACTAAGTAAACTACAGAAAGCATCTGCTCCTTTCATCTAGTCCACAAGGACAAATCATTGACTTTCTTTTCTCATCCTTTTTTCTTTCTGCATTTTCCCTTATTTTACTCTCTTATCAAGCTGTATATTTCCCTTGCTTTTCCTCACCATGATTTCTTTTGCCTTTATTTCATATCCTATAGATATTCCCCTTTTGGTATTTTGTTTCTTCTCTTTTATTTCCTCAACTCTTTTAAATTACTTATTATATTTAACCTTGACTAATTTTTAAATTCCTAGCTCATCCTATAAGGCTTTTAGCAATGCTTTCTATAATTTTTGAGGGTATATTGTTCCCAGTTGTTTATTATTATTATGTTTAAGTATCTGGTTTGTTTTTGAAGTCATAGTTGTCCGTGTGATCTTCCTTTTTTATGGTAGTGGGAACTGAGAGTTCAAGCAAAGTGTGCTTGCTCATTAAGCACAGTTTCAGGGCTGGGAGAGATGACTTATCACTTAAGAGTACTTGCTGCTGTTGTAGAGGACTAGGGTTTACTTCCCAGCACTCACATGGTGACTCACAATCATCTATAACTTTAGTTCCAGGGGATCAGGTGTCATCTTTTAGTGTTTGGGGGTCTGAGGCTTGCAAGTGATGTCCATAGATGCATGAAAGGTAAAACACTCACGTGTATAAAACAAAACAAAATAAAATTAAACATTTTACATATTCAAAAGGATTATCCCCTGTAAAACCAGAAGAGAATGACATCCCAACACATGCACAAGAAATATAAGAAAGCAAGACCATAGGACTGATCCAAATGTTCATTAACTTTTTAATAGCTAAATCAAAAGACAACAGTTTTTCACATGTCAGATAAAGAATCTGAAAGTATAATTTGAAAAAAATCAATGAGCTCAATAGGAGGATAAATGAACAGGTGAACGAAGACGAGAGGTCAGTTTGTGCCGTGTATTTTAGCTTTTGTTGTAGTTCTTGTTTATTGAGCATAGTTGTTTGTAACTAAGCAGAACATTTATTAAAGAGATGGATATCTTGAGAAAAGGAAATCTTAGACACAAAGAGCACCATAAATCAAATATAAAGTGCAGTGTAAAGCATCACTCTTAGCCTCACCAATAGATCAAACACAAGAAAATATATCAGGCATTGAAGATAGAGTTGAAGAATTATTACATCCAGACAGCAATAAATAAAAATAAGCAATTGGGACCATATCTTTCAGAAGTCTAGCACAGGAATAAGAGGCCAGTCCTATGAACCTTTAACATACACAAATACCCTACTTTATAAATTAGCAAGTCTATCTAATAAAATTATGACAGAAATCACCCAACTTTAGGGAAAGGTATGGACATTTAAGCACAGGTGACATTTAGAACCCCAAATGGAAATGAACAGAAAATAAGTTTTCATGTCATATTATGGTTAAAACGCTGAGCACAAAACACAAAATATTGTAAGCTACAAAACAGAATTGAAAAGTTACTTACCAAGGCAAGTTGATTATAGTCACAGAAACTCTCATCAGAGTCCCTAAAAATTGAAAAAAATGTAGGATGGTGTATTTCAAGCACTGAGAGTAAGAAGCTGCCAGCAAGATTGCTATAGTCACCAAAAAATCCTGAGAAATTGAAGAAGAAATAAAAGTCTTCAATGACAAATGCAAACTAAAGTAATTCATGATCACTACACCAGAATCTCAGAAAATAATTCAAGGAGCTCCACACACTGGAGGAAAAACATGTCCATAGTCATATGAGCTTGTGAAATAAAGATCAAGAGAACAGTAACCAGCAATCAGCTAAGGTGGGTAAGAATAACGAAAAAAGAATACACAAATCAACCAAGAAAAAATCATTATGATTCATTATGATTTCAGTATGAAACACATGCTTGTATACTGGCATATATGTTTGAATACCTGCTTCTCAGTTGCTGGCCCTATGTTGGGAGATTATGAGACCTTTGGAAGATAAGGCCTGGATGGAAGAAATGGGCTACTGGTGTGTGTGTGTGTGTGCGCGTGTGTGCGTGCGTGCATGCGTGTGTGTGCGTGTAGGGAGGTATTGATGACTATGGGCCAGCCCTACTTTGCAGGAACACTCAGATTCCTGGTGAGCTGAGATACGAACAAGATATGCTGCAAACTCCATTCACTACTGATAGAAGCTGGTCCTACTGCTTTTCCTACCATGAAACAAAACAAAAATAAATCTCTATATTTTAAGCTTCCTTCCTTCCTTCCTTCCTTCCTTTCTTTCTTTCTTTCTTTCTTTCTTTCTTCCTTCCTTCTGATTTTTCTTTTTGACAGGTATTTGGTCACTGTGATGATAAAAGTAATGAATATAACCCCCAGCCATGACCCTAAATGTAAATGGACTAAGATCTCTAATTAAAAGAGGCAGACCATATGATTAGATTTAAACATAAAACTTACTTAGCCACTGTCTGCAAGAAACATTCTTCACTGGTAAAGAAGAACACAAGGACCAAAGGGTAGAGTGAAATGATGAAATTATATTACAACTCCAAAAACATAGGAAAAAAAGCACACAGACCGAAAGTGAAATGATAAAAAACAAACAAACAAACAAATGGAATGTGAGAGCAACCTGGAATGTCTATACTTATATTTGACAAAGTAGACCTCAAGAAAAATTAAGCAGAAGAGATATAAGGTCTGAATCAAATGATGATGATAATGAACTATCAAGAATATATGTGTGTGTATATATTATATATATATAATATATACACACACCAATATATATTATATATTGGTGTGTGCCTAATTATATAAAACAAGCACGATTGGACATAAGATATAGACAGGTCCAAAGGCAGTAATAGCTGAAGATACCATACTCTCATCAGTAGCTAGGTCATGCAGACAAAATAGTTATCAAAGAAACTTAGAATTTAAACTGCACCATAGATAAATGGACATGCATAACATCCATCTACCGAATAGTTCCGTGCGATACACATTCTTCTCATTCTCCTATGAAACTTCCTCCAAAAGATGTCATGTTTTAGGCTACAGAACAAATCTTAACAAACATAAAAACTTCCCAATAATTTCTTATTATCTTATTAGGTCATAAAACTAGAAATCGACAAGAGAAACAACAGGAACTATATGAAGACATGCAATTTGAACAATAAACTTTTGTTTATTGATCAGTTAGGGAGTCATTGGAGAAAAAGGAAGGGCAAGTAAAACTCTCTAGAACCAAATCAGTGTGAAAATACCACTTACCTGAACATGTGAGATACAGTTAAAAACAGTTATATAAGAGAAGCTTAGCATTATAGGAACCAGTATCTCCCTATGAGGGAAGCTTAGAGTTATGCTTACATGTATTTTAAGAAATGAAAATATCTCATCAAAATGACCCAAGAGTGCACCCTAAAGTCTTAGGTAAACAGTACAAGCCAAAGTCAAAATTAGTAGAAGTAACAACAATCATAGCGGAAACGAACAAAATTAAGAAAAGTTAAAATTAGTGATCCAAAGTATCACTTAAACAAGGGCTTGACCCTTTGAAAGTATAAAAAAATAGTGACAAAACCTTTGGCAAACGCACACACACACACACGCGCGCGCACACACACACACACACACACACGGGATAGAGAATGAGAGAGAGAGAGAGAGAGAGAGAGAGAGAACATTAATAAAGTTTGAGATGAAAAGGAGATATTACAACAATGTCCTATTGGAATCTAGAGGATTCTTAAGTTATATTTGGAAAAACTATACTTCAATAAATTGGAAATCTATAAAAAGTTAACAAATATACACACCCATATAGCGTACACCATTGAAGCAAGATGACATTAACAATCTAAACAGATCTATAAGGACACATGAACTTGAATACTTTCAGGTGAAGAATTACAAATGTGAGGTGGAGAGAGATGGCTCAGCAGTTAAGAGCACTGACTGCTCTTCCAGAGGTCCTGAGTTCAATTCCCAGCAACCACATGGTGGCTCACAACCATCTGTAATGGGATCTGATGCCCTCTTCTGGTGTGTCTGAAGACAGTGACAGTGTATTCACACATATAAAATAAATGAGTATTTTAAAAAAAGAATTACAAATTTTTGATAAGTACACGAAAAAAGATTAACATCTTCAGCCATTGGAGAAATTTAAATAAAAGTTACATTCAGATTTCATCTCACTCTAGTCAGAATGTCTATTACTGAGAAAAAATAGATGAGGAGTGGGAGAAAGGAATACACACAGACACACACATACAAAGAGACAGACATACACTAGACACAGACACTCACTCACACACACACACACACACACACACACACACACACACAAAGGGGCGGGAGAGACTCATACACAGTATTGGAAGAGAGACAAATTTTGTCACTGTGGAAATCAGCATAAATTTTCCTGAAAAACATTAATTCTAGACATGTCACATGATCCAGGTACTCCTGGATACATACTCAGAACAGTTAAAGGCTGTTTACTGTTGAGATACCTGCATGCACATGTGTATGTGCATAGGGGTGCAGGGTAGGGCTGGCACTCTTATCATGTTGCACGTGTGTTTAGAACTCTAAGAATCAGTTCTCTCTTTTCACCATTTCGTGCCTGAGGATTGAACCCAGATCATCAGCCTTGGTGACAGGTGCCTTTGCCCATTGAGCTACCTTGCCAGCCTCTCTCCCCATGTTATTCATCCAGTATTCACAACAGGCAAATTAATTAATTTAGGTGATCATTAATAGTTGAATAGACAAACAATATGCAGTACATATACACAATGGGGTTTTATTATAATGAATGAAATAATGGTTATTTTCAGAGATAAAACTAGAGGTCATCATGGTAAGCAAAGTAATTCAAAATCACAAATAAAAGTATCATATAGTTTCTCATATGTGGAATATAAAACATTAAAGCCCATGAAATTGAAGGGGTCTCTGATGCTTTAGGTGGAAAGGGAAGGATAGGAGGCCAATAGGGGGTAAAATGGCCAAGTAAATTATGCACATGATATCATAATTAAATAATCATAATTAAACCCATTATTTTGTTTGGATAGTAATATATGAAAATACATGTTCGTGGAGGTAAAAACAAGTTTTCCAGTTCCTGGAGTCTGCAAGTCCTCTGGTCATCATAGTAAGTTGAGAGATCAGCCAGGCTTTATACTAAAACTACCCATGCTCAAGTCCAACTTAACCAGATTTTTCCTTACATATTTTTTTCAAATTGTCAAAAAGCTTACCCATGAAGCTCATGACAGAAGCTTTCCCACACAGATAATGGTCTTCCTAGAACAGCATCCTCTAATTCCACAATGCATTGGTGGATTGACTCTTTTGGTCTGAACTCTGCTCCCATGATTCTTGCCACGTGGAATGTTCTCTTGGCCCTCTTCTATTTAGTTTCCTTCCGTCCCTCGAAACTCAGCTCATAAGCTCCACGTGTTGGTGGGAGCATCCCCACACAGAATGTATTGATTTTTCTTTGTACCTATTAGAATTTGGAATATTTGGCCAAGATAACTTCTACTAATTTGACCTGCTGAGAATATCTGCCTCCTAAACTTGAAACAGTCTGAAGGCGGTTGTGGAATCATTTCTCCTTATAAATATCTGCTCCCATTACAATGCCCCTCCCTCTGTGCCCAGGGCATCACCTTTAAAAAAAAAGAAGAAGAAGAAGAAACCACAACTGAGCTTTTTGTGTAATTTCAATATATGTGAAAACCCATATAAAATAGCTCGCAAAATAACTAAAGGGAATAGATGGTATTTTTATCTCCAGTTTGCACACGCCTGGAATCAGCAGCTTTTAATTGTAAGAATTTATCATGAATGTTGTATTCTTGTGCGTATGAGCTGGCCCACTCATAAGGTTGTTCATTTTAGGAGCAATTGTGATAAGGAACAGAAACTTAGCTAGGGATTGGATACCAAAATTTGGACTTTTTTTTTTTAAAGATAGAGTCTTTCTATGTAGCCCTGCCTGACCTGAAACTCTCTATGTAGACCTGGCTGGCCTTGCACTCAGAGAGATCTATCTACCTGCCTCTCTCTATGAGACTAAAATGTACCACCACACTGCCTCAAACTCTGGAGTGTTTAAACAATGCAGCATTTCTGCATCTGTTGGAATGAATGGCTTTCTGTGATGTGGTCTGGAGGAGTCTCTGCGATATATCATATTAAGTGAAAAAGGACAAAGTAGACAAATCATAGTAGATGTATGTACTCTACGGATGGAACAATAGCTGCATGCATATATTTGCAAAGATAATTTCTGGAACAATGTTCAGTAAGTTGATAACACTTGTTTCCTCTAAGGAGAGGTACCTGGAGACAAGCTGTCACTTTTTCCTGAAGTAGCCTACACTTTGTTGCAGTGATCTTCCAAACTCAATAAGCCCATGCAAAAACACACAACGCAGTTACTATATTTCTAAGCTGCAAACCTAGGTTGGGCAGATAAACCACTACACTACACTATTCCCCAGCTAGATCCCTTGCTACCTGCAGTTTCTCCAAGCCACGTGGCTCTGCTCCGTCTTCCTTCCACCTCTTCTTCCTCTGTCTTTCTCCTCCATCATCCCCTATGCTCCCTCCACTCTCTAAAACCCCCAGCACCACCTTTCCCTTCCACTGCCCAATCACAGGCTCCAGCCTTTATTTTACCAGTTAAAATGGGGAGAAGATTCATGTGAAATCACTTGAATACTTGATCCACTCATCTCCAGGCAGCCCTTTTTGAGGAAGCAGAATTAGCATCAGAATACAAACAGCACCAGGGCAACCCACAACATTTCCCTCTTATTGTCCAATTAAAAGGCTCTTTTCTCTCAGATATAAATTGAGCACAACCATTACAATTATGCAAACTATAAAGTATAAGATACACTTAACACCCAGTCCATTGTATTTGTCAATTTAGGTAAAGCACTCTACCATCTACCCTAACTTAAAGAGCTTACAATTCTATACCTTATTTATGCTCTGGTTTTAGCTAGTATTACCATCTGAAAAACATCCTCTCAAATCTATATCATCTCTCTCAATGCTAAACAACTTGAGTTGACTTTGAGACTATAACTAGTCTTCAACCTGTCAGAATCATGAAACGACTGTAGTTTACCTCAGCCCTTTAAGATGGAAGCACAGTGTTCTATTGTTAAAAGACACCATGACCACAAAAATTATTATAATGGAAAGCATTTAATCGAGGCTTGCTTACAGTTTCAGAGGCTTAGTCCATCACCATCGTGGTAAGGAGCATGGCTGCATGCAGGCAGACATGGTGCTGGAGAAGTAGCTGAGAGTTCCACATCCTGGTCCTCAGGCAACAGGAAGGGAGAGTAACCCTGGGCCCAGCTTGCAAAGCCCACCCCTATCGACACACTTCTTCTAATAAGGCCACACCCACTCCAATAAGGCCACACCTCCTAATCCTTTCAAATGTGGCACTCCCTGGTGACCAAGTACTCAAATTTATGAGCCTATGTGGGCCATTTTCTTTCAAACCATCACACATACCATCAATGAAGGTAGAGATAAGAGCTTTATTTTTAAATGTAGTGGACATTGGACTGGGGGAATAGATTTGAGAGAATCATTCTATAAGGATAAAACATTTTCTTTTTAATTAAAAATTCCCAAAGGCCCAGGCTTCAGCTTAGTAGTAGAATTTTTGCTTACCATTCTCAAATGCCAAGATTTAATCCTCAGTACTACTTCAAACAACTCAAATACCATGACCATGCAGCAGCATATTAAATCATAAAATTAATAGTGTGTTCCATATAGATAGAAATTTCTAAAGTCTATCATATTAAAAATATTTTTGAGAAATTTTAGTAGAGCACCTTTATTGTCAAAGTAGAAAACATTTGTGTTGGCCATGATGAGAAAGAGACATTATGTTGTCAATATAATTTATTGAAATGTAATCTCAGCTATTAAAAACCATTGAAAGACTTAAACATATTTTTGATCTACAAAGGCTTGGAGCCTCTCAGGCATCCATTGATAGAGAAAGGTGATCTGTGAAGCCATTGTACGCTTCTTCTTACCCCTGTGCTTATTCATTTCCTTTCCTGGTGTGTATTCATGACTTTTTCCTCTAAAGGTGTTCCAGCTGAGCTGTCAACCTCCATGGCTTTCATGACCACTGATTACTGCTATTTTTGTTATTCTCCATCTTTTTGATGCTGTTCCATTGTCCCTCCTGTGGTTGCCCTGGTCTGATCTTCAGTATTTTAATTAATGTTGCTTAATTATACTTGGCTCCCTGAGGCTTTTTAAGGGTGAACTCAATGGAGGGGACTCAACGAATTCTTCAATCTCCTATACACTTATCAAGAACTTTATACGCAGAGGCATGGATTTCTAGTCATTTCTTAGATATCAGTCATGTCACAGAAAAGTACAATGGGACATTTGTAAGGTGAAGGGGCCAGACAAATGACTATTTTATTCTAGCCTTCAAGGCGAGATTATATTCTTAGTGTGAAGGGGGCAAACTTTTATTCGTTCCCTCTTGCTTATATTGGGGGAGTGGTGCTTGGGACTGAGAATTAAATTGATTCAACAGGTGAGGATAATAAAGACATTCAAATGTATTTAATAAGTCTCACACGCCACAGTGACTTTCATAAAAAATAAAGACCCAGAGACCCAGTTCAAAGGCGAATACTTGTATTGTGTATTCTACAAAGCATAGAAAATTATGATGAAGCAAACAGGCTTTGTCTGGAGTAGTTAACCATGTGAAGAAGGTGACAGGAGAGACATGGCTTGGTACAACAAGTTTTGTTTGTGAATTCTTCATTTGCCTACAACTTTCTATCTTTAGTCATAAGAGTAGCACCTTTCTTGTGGTCTGGAGAAGAATATTTCACATGGAAATTTTATCTTTTTGTTTTGAAGAAAAGGAAGAACAAGGAGGAGACAGGGAGAAGAAGTAGGAGGAGGAGAAGGAGAAAAAGGAAGAGAAAGAAACAAACTGTGTGGTAAAATCCTGACTGGTCTCTTTATTTGTTTGGATTTTACCGCAGAGGTTTCTGTTTTTGTCTTTTATTCAGATATTGCCTGTATTCATACTTTTGTAATCTCTCCACAACTGTATCTCAGGTCAAGTTCAAGTGGTCTTGCTGCTGTAATGTCAGTTATTTCTTTCTCTTAACTGTCTCCCAGACCAATACCCTAAATTGTTCATGTTATCTAGAAGGTAATTTTGCCCAGTAATGCATGCTGCAGTGTGGAGTAAACCATGTGAAATCACTCATTCTGTGAAAATAAGTAAAGAAGGACCAATGAGAAGAAGCTAACGCTATCTATCCTAAGCAGACTAGCACAAAGTCAGTCACTATCGCTTGCATTTGGCAGACTCAAACCAAAAACAGCAGTGGCAAAGCTTTACAGAGAGAAAAGACAAACGCGTCCAATGTGCCTTGCTTAGAGTGCAGTGGGGTGAAGAAGCTACAGGCTTTCCAAAGAGAAGCAAAGTGTCCCGTAATGGGTGAGGATGGAGTTGAGCAAACCTGACTCTTCCTAAGTTAGAAGCAGGTGGGGAGTTAAGGAAGATGTTGGTCATCAACAAGACTTGATGACAAGGTAGGAATAGATATAGCATGGGTTATGGTCTGCTTTGCTCTTCTGTGAGCTCTACAAACTGTTCCAGTTTAGTCTTTGGCCTGGTTATTGTCTACTTTTATATTCAGTCTCTCAATTCAAAAGTGCCTATTTCCTTCCCCTGATGCTCAAACACACCTGAAATTAGATTATGCCTTATATTTTATGTCTCATGTTTTAGTTAGCAGGAGGGGGGAGGATCCTTTCTTTGTAGTTAACAAAATAATTGTGCACTTAAAACTTTCTGGCATCTTACATTTGGTAAAATATAATATTGTGGTGGAAAAAACCCTAAGATATCTATCTTAAGGTTTTGATATCATAATGAGGACACTCATTAAAGTATTTCAGTATTTATTTTAAGCTAGCTTTATGTGGTCACGCCTGTAAACTGATGCTCCCTCAAGGAACAAAAGCTGTACCTGTCTTGAGGATTTTGAAGGCTGATAAACAAACTTGAACTTCTGTGATTGTGATAGCGACAATGTTTCAGGTTAAAAGCTACATTATCTTGGGTTACCTTTAGCCCCCTAATAGTTACTGATTACCTATGTCTATGTTTGACCTAGTATCCATCTCTGTGACTATTGGGAAAAAATTTTGAAATGCAATAGTGTACTATCTAACTTCCATTAACAGCACCAACAGATCCTAATTTCCATCAACGGACTGAGCTATCTCCCCCAGCCCCATCTTTTTCTTTCTTTAAAATGACTGGAATCCAGGTGGAGCACAGCATGCACACCTTTAGTATTAGCACTTGGGGACAAGAGGCACATGGCCTATGTAGTGAGTTTCAGGTTAGTCGGGGCTTCATAGTGGGACCCTGGAAAGAAGCAGGGGGTAGGGTAAAATGAATACATGAGTCTATTTTTTCATGACAGTTCAATTGTCAACAGATTCATTAAGCCTATAAAGGAAGGATGATGCTTAAAATTTGTTATATTTTCAATCAGTTATTGTAATAACCCCATGACCAAAAGTACCTTAGAGGGAAATCTGCTTACAGATTATAGCCAGTCGTTGAAGGATGTTGAGGCAGGGACTCATGTAGGAGCTTGAAGCAGAAACCATGAAGGAACACTTTTTGCTGGCTTGTGTGTAGGACTAGGCTTAGCTTTCTTTTTTTTTTTTTTAATTTTATTTTTTATTTTTTTAATTTTTGATACTTTATTTACATTTCAAATTATTTCCCCTTTCCAGGTCTCTCCTTTGGAAACCCTTTACCCCATTCCTCCTCCCCCTGCCTCTATGAGGGTTTCCCTCACCCACCCACCCACTCTTGTCCCCCCTCCCTGGCATTCCCCTATACTGGGGCATCTAACACCCTCAGGTCCAAGGGCCTCTCCTCCCACTGATAGCTAACTTTCTTATACAACCTAGAATCACCTACCTAAAAATGGTGCTGCATACAGTGGGCTGGACCTAGTTACATACATTGACATGCTAACCCAACCTAGTCAATTTCTCAATTGAGGCTTTTTTCAGATGGTGCAGGACTATGTCAGGTAGACAATTAAGGCTAACCAAGATAACAGTATATAGTAGGAGGCAGAAAATTATCTGTGGGACTAATAGAGCTGTTAACTTGTTTTCTTTTGAAACAGGGTCTTATATCCCGGGCTGGCCTCAGACTTGCTATGTTGCTAATGATAACCTTGAATTTCCTATCCTCCAGCCATACCCCTAGATTAATAAGAGCATAGGATTATAGGCATGTTCCTTCATGCCTACTTTATATGATGTTGGGGATTAAACTCAAGGCTTGTTGCATGCCCAGCAACCATTGTACCAACTGAGCTATGTCCCCAGTCTGTCTCTACTTGATTTCATGAATAGAATTTTATTGGACTGCGTACTTGTTTATAGTTTTGTGCAGGGCTGATTTTGTCCTACCGGCGTGATTCTAACTAAAGACTTTATGGGGTCAGGAAGATGAGTCAGCAGTTTAAACAAGTGTTATACCAGTGTGAGGATCAGTTCGAATCTCTAGAACCCAAATACCAGGTGGGTGTAGCAGCCTGCCTGAAATTCCTGTGCATAGAATGTAGAGGCAGAGTATCCCTGGAATAAATTGGCTAGCCAGAATAGCTATATCGATGAGTTCTTGGTTCAACTGACAGACTGCCTCAACGAATAAGATGGGAAGAAATGTCAGCCTCAGGTCTCCATATGCTCACACATGTGCATGTGTATACATGAACATACTAGTGACCAAACACATTTGAACACTCATATGTACATGTGTAGTCTACACACAGAAAAAAGAAGACCCAACACCTAAAATACTTGCTAGATGTCCTTTATACAGGCAAAGTTTATTGATCCATGCAGTAGAATATTATTAGGCTGGTGCCAGCACATCTGGTTTCAAATCTTGTCTCTGGCACTTAGGAGATGTGCTGTTGATGGAACCATTCTGGACTTCACTTTCCTTGTGTTTGGAACAGGGATAGTACCTCCTCTGCACATAACTCATGAAGGTCTTAATGGCTAGTAAACATGGAAGCTTTTATAAACCAGAGACTGGACTGCTGCATAAACATTAGGAACTGAATTTCTTTTCTTTGAGCTTTTGAATTTCCAGCTCCTTAATTTAATTCTCTTTGGTTATTTCTGTGGCTGTGACTAGTGCTATTAAAACCTGCAATTTGTAGGCAATGCTAATGCTAATTTTCTAGTCAGCCCTACCTTTCTATAGGCTTTTCAAATGATGAGGATATTTAAAATAAGCGTGGATTATGTAAATAATTGGCTCATGAATGAAACGAGCAATCATGTTTGACTCCAAGTGGTTTTTTTTTTTTTTTAAATGGTTTATATAGTCTACATTCAGTGAAGAAACTGCAGCTGACTGGTAGCTATATTTAGTTTTGCTATCCAACTTTCTCTGGCCAAATATTCTATTTAGATGTAGCAGAAGTTCTGTGCATGCATTTAGGAAGAGAGACTCCTGGGATTTGTGAGGAAGGCATGCTGACCTGGGTCACTATTAAAATACAAGGCATGCTGTCTTCTGGGTGGCTAAGCTGGTGAGTGAAGAAAACAGAATCTGATATGGTAGTGGGCAGTCCTAAGCTTCCCTGGGAGTTAAGAGCAACAAATAGCCCAGATTATGGGGTACATCAGACTGTCAGGTATATTTGGCCTAATTTAAGGCATAGTTTCTCTCCACAGAACAGCAAATTATAAAGGTAGCAGAAATTGCTGGGGGTTGCTACCCTCTGGAGCCAAATACAAGTTGAAGACATGCTTTATTAGGCTTATTTCATGGTGTCTGTGTGTGTGTGTGTGTGTGTGTGTGTGTGTGTGTGTGTGTGTGTATGTGTAATTTTAAAAACATATTATTTGAGTGGTTTTAGGTAAAGATGTTTGTTCCACTTCAGTTCCTGTCCTGGTAACTTTCTAATATGTTATAGATTGCTTCTTAGCCTCCTGAAAAATTAGGATTTGCATCATTTCATCAAGTAATGATTGTGTATGCTACTACATCAAATGCAGCAGCATGGCCTCTTCAGTACTAATGGGCTCTTTCATACCTCACCAGATAATTTAGTTCTTCTCTGCCCTTGTTTGGAGAAGAGAGTTTGTTAGGGCCAGATGAGGAATCAGAGCTCCAAATAAATAGATGTAGATTCAGGCAGGGCTGTCATATCTACAGGGATATTAGAATGTACCTAGTATCCTAAGGAAACCCCATCTGGAAGCAAGCACAAGATCATAGGAAATGCTGGGGCCTTTTTGCTGGGATCACAGCCAGCACATATGATATGTTGGACACTGGGCACTGGACATGGAGATAGGGTACTACTTCTCTTCCAATTCCCTTCTACTGCTGGCTCTGGTCTACTGCCTCTTTCTAGGGTTGGCCTATGTTATTTTGGGAGGCTGTAGTCTCAGTTGAGAGGTCTGGAGATTTGAAAATGTTGGGAGCAGATAGATCACATTAGATTGAGCCTTTTTCCTTTTCTGGACTTCATTTTACTGTCATGGTCTCACATAAGGGAATAAAATTGGGTGTGCATGTCTGTGAATAAGAGGATACTAACACATGGCAAAGTTTAATAGGTTTGGTTATCATTTGTAGCTTATTCAGCTTCTGACCTCTGAATCTTTGTACCACTTGAGTGAAGATCTGAGTTGCTGATATTATTGGTAAAATGATGAATTCAACATCCCATAATGGTTTTGTATGTATTAGATGCTTCTGGAAGTTGAAGTTTTTGAACTTCTCATATGAATGGAGTTTCCAAATGCACTATGAAATACATGGGATTGTAAAGGAAACCAAAGAATGGTTATTAAAATACATGTACTCTCTAAGTAGCAAGATATAGGGGGCAGTTCTCATAAACACATGAATTTCAAAACCATGTATGGTATAAACAACATATTGAAATTCACACAAAACTGCAATGTGGTGTGAAAATAAGTGTAATTTTTATTAGTCAAAGTGATAGGTAATTCTCCTATTCCTGTAGTTTTTGGGTAGTTTAACAAAAATCTAAATTTCTGTTGGAGTTTAATGAAAATAAAAATGTAGCTTCTTAACCTACTTAATAGATGTATTACTGAATATGGTTAAAATTTCTTGCCAGTGATTTCTCATTAAATAAGACACCAGTTTGGAGCTGTGTTGTATGTGTTACTTTGTGATCATAATATGTTGCTCAATTCTTATTTTGTTGATTGCATTCAAGATAGATAATGGAATTCTTTCCATTATCTATGGAGATGGTTTTCTCTTTAACTCTATTAACATGATGAACTATATTAATGGGTTTCCTTCCTAAGACTCTTGTTTCCTGGTTCTTTTACTTAGCAATATTTAATTCCCTTACCTTTTACTCTAAGCATTTTTGGCCTAGTCAGTTTGTGCTCCATTCCTGCAGAATGGCAAGTAATAAAGACCATAAAACAATTGCTGAATGAACAGTTTTCTTTTCCTTTGTTATCATTCTGTGCTTCCCAGATTTGGGGATATAAAGCTCCTTCTTTGTGGCATGCAAAATTCATTGGCACCCCTACTCCCCAAATCACTAACGCTTCTTCAATAAAACATTGGGCATGGATAAAAGGGTCAGACATGTGTGTTCTCTCAGCAGAGGATTCTCTCCTGTGTGAACTGCTCCTTCCAATTTTGGCAAATTTAATAATAATTCTTGCTAAGAACATTTTAGATGCCCCAAGGGCCAGCATGCCCTTCCAAATCCCAACTTTATTCTGCTACAGCATTAGCATCTATGGTGATTTCATTGTATGGTGATTTGCATTGTATGGTGATTTCACAGTTTTGTGTTTCTTTCTTCCTCTAGTTGCAAAGTCTTGGAGGAAAAGAACTATGTCTCATTACACATATTCTTGTAACTTGTTTTTCTGAGAGTGGTATAAGTTATGGAGGAAGACAAAGGCATCTTGTTTAAATTGAGAGTGACTGAGGAGGTGATGCTCATTATGGGTACAGATGCTGCTGATCTTATTCACGGACCACATTCTGGTTAATTAAGTCCTAATGCCTCACAGTTCCCAGGCTGCAGTAGATGTCAAAAGAATAAATGTTCTAGAATCAGGAAGAATATCACAGATCAAAGCACTCTTAGTATAAAACATTTATGAATAGATTAGGAACAGATCTAACTTCTGTATTTTTAATAACTATGCTATTATTCTTTCAGCTCCTAGAATAGCCAGTTGAAAAGTAAAAATCCAGACAAGTTACTTATATGGATTTATAAACAAAAACCAAATGTAGTAGATAACTAAGCACGCCCAAGTCAGTCATGTAGGAAACAAAACAAAATGTTCTTTGATTTCCATTAGCTGATTAAATTGGTTTTATACTTTGTCCCTGGAGACTGGTATTTATTAGCTAAATTGGCAGATTTTAGAGACTTTTATTTTTGTCTCTGTTCAGTTTTGAAAGTGCATTCCTCTTTAAAACCAATGCACAGTCAACATACTTCAAGCAAGAGGTGAATCCTTATTGTGCTTACAACTTAAGTATCATTTGCATTCCCTACTCTTGCTGCTCCACCAGGTTTTCAGCTATGCTCACTTGTACACCGCCATCAGAGAATAAGGATTTTACAGAAGTCTGATGAATTGCTTCCTCTCCAGGCCCTATCTTTTTTGATGTCAAGGGCTGGATATACTCAAGGTCCCTGGGGCTGGCTTGAAGCTCACCCAAGACTTCCAGATCTACCAGTTTTTCTGTTGGAAAGCTGGCATTTGCCTTTGGCTGGTATTTCAGAATGGGTTGGCACCTCCTCAGGTGATTGATTTCTGAACATCATTCCAGCTATTAAAATACTAGTGACCAAATTCAGTACCACATTTCTTTAGTTTTTGTTTTTGTTATTGTTTTTAAAAATTAATTTATTTACTCACTTTACATGGAGATTGCTGCCCCCACATCTCTCCCCTTCTCTCCTTCTCCCAGTCCCTTCTTACAAGTCCCTTCCCCTCCCCCCCTTCCCCTACTCTGAGAAGTTCCACCCCACCCTGGGACAACCAGTTTCAGTAGAACTAAGGGCAACCTCTCCTGCTGAGACCCAACCAGCCTGTCCAGACAGGGGAAGGGAATCCAATAACAGGCAACAGAGTCAGAGACAGCTTCCTTCCAATTGATATGGAATCCACATGAAGACCAGGCTAAACATCTTCCATAAATGTGGAGGGGGCAAGGTCCAGTCCCTGCATACTCTTTGGTTAGTACCACATTTCTTATAGAAGAAGGGTTTGTTTGGATGCCATTGGACTTCAACAGGCTACAACTTGTTTGTATCAATAGTTAAGGGCAAGTGTTAAAAGTCAGATCTCTCTCATTTTAATCCTGGCATTTAAAGCCACTTGTTTTAGTAGAGACACATAATGCTCTTTTCATGAGTTTCCTTATTTATTAATGTGGACATCTTATGAGTTCCCATGTGGTAGGATGGTGGTAGAGGATACTTGAAATAATCAATACTGAGCACTTAGCACAGCGCTTTACAGAGAAACAAGCAGTAAGAGATAACTGTGTTGATTGCTGTTTGGATTTTGGTTGCTTAAGTGGGCATCTAGATGTGCTGTAGCTGTTACTACCAAGGCCTGAATTAATCAGGGTACTTTTGGCAAGTAACAAAACTTGACTCACCGTGATTTATGCAATAAAGGCATTTATTGCTTCACACAATGAGAAATCCAACTAAGAACACACTCTGAGTTTGGATGGTTTGGTGTCCCAGAGTTGTCATCAAGGGCACAGACACTCTGCCTTGCCTACCAATAGCAGGGCAGGGAGTGGCTTGATCATTAGGCCTACCTGGCTCATGAATACAAGCTGTTAGCCAGTTGCTTGCAGGACAACATGGATTCTTCCTTATTCACATCAAACACTTGGGGGCTGAGAGTAGCACTCTCCCTCAACCATGGATGCTCATACTTTCCTTCCCTGTGATGAGGTCAACCAAGGCCAGGTGTTGCCTTAAACCAACTTCTGAAGGCCAGACACATCACTTTACTTAGAAGACCCCAAAGTTGCATGAATATAAGAACTAACTGAGGGCTTTCTAAAATTCAGTTTCCTATGAGTCTTTTGGTCACAGGCCTAGGGTTATTATACACATCAGTGAGTAGTCTAGATTATTTTACTTTAGTTCCTTTAATTAGTCTACCAGTTTTTCCTTATGGCTTCTTCATTTATCCTTAATTTCAGGTGACCCACTACCCCTATTCCTCCTCTCCCGTATTTCCTACCTCCTTCCTTGCTTAAATCTTTCCACTTCTCTGTGTGTTACCTTCTATTTTAATGTCACTGATGTTCTAGATCTGAAAGGAACATTAGGCTTGGACAATCCAGAAGCTGAGCAACAGACTGAGCTGCAAGCACAGAACAGACAGTGGTTAGCAGAGTTAAATCAGGTTCTGCCAGAAAGGAAGAAGGCAGAGATGTCAAAAGCAGTACTTGCCATAGAAGCACAGGACAGGCCAACAATGAAGGGCCCTGTGCATAATTCAGTGATGCCAAACAACTGTCACTTACTCATTGTTTTTTGTTTTTTGTTTTTTATTCACTTATTTAGTATCATTCACTGAAAACTTCCTAAGGCTTGGTCTGTCTTGTCATAGAAAGACTCTCTCAAGCTGTATACAATATGGTGGGGCCAGGAGACAAGTAAAACTGGGGTAGGATGTGAATTGTTCTGGTGTTTTTAAGATGCAAGACAACTGAGTATGGCTGTGGAGGAAGGAAGAGAAAGCCACCTGCATAGATTTTTCTTCCCTTGCTGCTAAGGAGCTTGCAGGGTGCAAAGAGTCCATGAACTCAGCTGAATCCTCAGCTGTTCTGTCTTCTTCTTTCTAAAGATGGATGAGTCAGAGCAGCCAAGAGACCAGAGTTCTCATGTTGGAGCAGCAGAAAGGCCACCACTCCAGTTCTTGCCTTTGGAGAGAAGACTCTTGGTGTGATTGCTTGCTCAGCTGTTCCCAAAGCTGCTCGTTCTTAACATCTGACTCTGGTTGGTGGTAGTGATGGGGAGGTGGCTGCTGTGAAATGAAGGGAATAGAATGCTTTGCAAAGTCTGAACTGCTGTGTGCATGTGACGATTAGTTTATATTAATATAGAGAATAGAGCATTATTAACATAGAGCATTGGTCCTCCCTGGTCTCACATTCTGACTCCTGGAGCTGAGGATGACAAATACAGGAAAAAAGAGGTCAATCATAAACTAAAGACAATTCTCATTCCCCATTGGTCTAAAAGTGTCCTTCCAAAGGCACAACTGATTAAGTAACAATAGCAGCAATAATTATGATACCGTATGGCTCCTGAATGCTTTATACCTCAAGATGATTGTAGACAAATGATGTCATCTGATGTCTGGAATCTGTCTATGACTGATGGTCTGCTCAGAACCCTTCAGTGTGGATGACTGTCTGACACCTCTGTGTGATGCATTTGCACCCTGCTGTTAGAAAATGTCACACCTCTTCTTGGTTTCTCTCTTCCTCACACACCCATGCCTATCTCCTTTACTGATTCTGTTCTGTTGTAAAATAACTTCTTCAAGCTATCAGTGCAGACAATTTGTTTCTAACATTGTCTCTGCCCCTGATTTCCCTTGACAATTTCAATACCATGTCAAATGCATCCTGAGATACAAGTATATGAGCCAGGAATATATTTAATACAAAAAGAGGCCTTGGGTATAAAACATCTGCTTTTGTTAAAATTCAGAAGTTAGGAAATAATGTTTGATAAGAGGAAAAAACTGAATGCCATAAATTCTTTAAACATTGGCTAGGCCTTTCCAGAAGGCACTTGGATCTTCTTCCTTTATGGCTTCAAGGGTCCTGAGAGACAACCTGACAGCGATTACTTATTGTTGGGGTTCAGAAATTGCTACTCAAGCCATATAAATACTGAACTCAGTTAAGCAAGAATAGTTTACTGAATACACACCTTAATACTGAGTGTTCAGGACCTCAAAAAGGATTTGGAGCCGAATTGTGGTACTAGTCAACTCTCAGAGTAGGTTTTTTATAGGAAAAAACAGGTTCAAAGCTTAAAGGATAAGAAGGGGGCAGATGGCTTATTAAGCAAAGTATTGTCAGCTAACCTTTAAGCTGATTGGTCCTGAGTAAGGCAAGGGGTGGGGTGGATGAATGATAAACAGGGGAATTTCAGAACATTGAGATAACAGAGCATGAGTATTATAATCACAATTTTTGGCTTATTAGTAATATTTTTCAGTGTCAGCCATAAAAGCCACAGAGCTCATACATAGGTGCAGGAAGAGCTGCCAAGTGGTTAGCTCTGATTCAAGATAGACATAACAGTTCATATTGACCTTTGATTTGATGGGGCCTACATAAAGCTTTGTGGAATTTTTTAAGATTAGCAGACCTCATACAGCACATTCAGAACATACAGAACAAAACAGGGTATGTGATCAGCATGTCCTTGAGCCAAGTCACTTCTCTGTGTCGATGACTGGCAGGCATGTTACAGCAACAATATGAAATAGCTGGCAGGCATGGAACAAAATGGCTACAACTATTCTGGGTGGTGGTGGGGTGTCAGACCATAACAACAGAACCCAGCCTCTTGGAGACTTCCAGGATAAGACTTCCCTCTACATCTGCTGGCACCAACTAAATAATAAATGGATGCACTTGTCAGGTAAGTTGGCCTGAATGGCACACAGAGGTCTGGATCCTGCCATCCTAGGAAGCCAAGGGATTTGGAAGAGTAGAGGTCAGTCATTCATGGGTTGAATTCCAGCCCTCTACTAATGAGCTGTGCAGTTCTAGGTAACTTAGAGAATTTACCAAAACTGTGTATAATTCTGATAATTACCCATCTTCTCTTTGGGATTATAGGTCTAGATTGCTTGGAGAAATATAAGGGTTATGGGAGCAATTCAGGCATCAAGGTATAGAGTCTCCTAAGCTAGAACACTCATACACAAGAGAAGTGAAACCTGTCTGTTCTCTGCTTTATGTTTTCTTCTTGTAATGATACTGCTCACAGGGAGTTGCATGTCTTACTCAGTAAAGTGTTTGCTGTGAAAGCACAAGTAGCTGACTTTGGATCATGGCTGTACATGTAATAGGCCAAGAGCAATGGCATGTGTCTGTCATCTTGGCGCTGAGGAAGCCGTGGCATGAGAGATTCTGGGGTTTAGTAGCCAGCCAGTCTAGCCAATAAGTAAGTTTGAAGTTTATTAAGACACACACACACACACACACACACACACACACATCAATAAATAAAGTGGAAAAATGATGGAGGAAGACACCTGACATTGTCATCTGGCTTTCACATGCATACATGCACCCACACATAGATACACACATATGTACATAGCATTTCAAAATTAAATAAACAGCAACAACAACAAAACCCCTTTAAAATTAATGTTGCTTAGTAGATGGGAAGGCAGCCTGGTGTATGCCCATGTGTTTATTACCCATAATTATCCTGCAGTACCTGTATGTTCTTAGATAGTAGGATTGATTGGTATTTGTATAGAAGATCATAATTTGTCCTTCCTTTGTTCTTTATAATGATGACATCTCATTCCTTCTTGGGTGTCCTTTTTGGGGAGTCTCACAGTGCTGGGACTTAAGGTTTAATCTGTTTCCTCTATCCATACTGTGGGTATTGTGGTCCTGTTTTAGAACTCATCCTGCCTTTCTCACAGTTCTGGGACTTAGGGTTTAATCTGTTTCCTCTATCCATACTGTGGGTACTGTGGTCCTGTTTTAGACCTCATCCTGCCTTTCTTTCATGGTAGCTGACCATACTTTACTGTGAAAGTAATGCCAGATATTTATGATCTTGAAGAAACTGGCTAATGTATTCAGCTTACCTGTGTACTTTCCAGTCTGTGATTTAGTTGAATACTATTTCCTGAGTTTAATCTACATAATTCTAAAATATAAACTGCCTTTATTTGTTTATTCTATGAATTGTTTTTCTATGTGGTCCAAGCTGGCCTCACATTCTAAAAGAAGTCTAGATTGGCCTCAAACTCATGGTCCTTCTGCCTTAAAATCCTGATATGTGGAATTGCAAGCATGTACCATCAGGTCTGGTACTAATAACTTTCATTATTCATTTAATTATTCCTAAATATTCATATTATTTAACTCTTAAGTTTAGAGTATATGAGAGCCAAGGAGATATAACATGTAAATACCCTATCACAGATCACAGAATGCACGTAAGACTGCTGCTATCTTAGGGTTTCTCTTGCTGTCTTAAAACACTATGACTAAATGTTGTAGATAGTCCTGGGGCCTTTTGTATTCTAATTCTGCCCTTATGAGAGGAGTTTCAGAGAATGAGTGAGTTACACCTGTGACTTCTTGTAAACCAATCCCCTAACAAATAAAAGAGCCAATCACTGGGTGCTTAAGGACTTCCATGTTGGAGGAGGAGAAGAGAGGAGCAGGAGAGAGGGAGAGTCCTTTCGGCATGGGGAGAGCAGATAGGTAAGATGTAGCTAGTAGAGTCTCTTGGTATTTGCCACCAGAGGAATCAGACTTTGATAAGGTTTATAAGATTAGGCTTTAGTTGATGTGCCCAGAGATTGAGTTATCATTGTTTCTGAGCTAAGTTTGTGTTGCGTTTTCCTTCATGTGGCAGCTCATCTGGGTTCCAGAGAGAAAGGTACAGCAGCAAAGTGTGGGTTTGCCTGATGTGCACCACAGAGGCCATTGTGAGACTGTGAACAATTTTAAAAAACTGCTGCCTTCCTTGAGAACCTAATCTCCTGACCTTGGGGGGATTGCCAGATGTTCTGAACATGCAAACATTTCTGAGAAGTCCCCTCCCTAATGATTCCAAGGATGACCGCCAGCCTGCTATCGCCCCGAGACACCTGGCCGAGCCAATTAAACTCTACCACTAATGGAAAGTTCCTAACCCCTAGACCCCCCACCCCACTTGCGGTATTTGAGCTTAAAAGCTGAGCATTTCTGCTGTTCAGGGCTCCACATGACTCTCCTGCATGAGGACAGTGTTGGGCCCCAGCACTCATTGGTATCCTGAATAAAGCCTTATGCTAATTGCATCAAGCCTTGTCTTGGACGGTCATTGGGGTTGCACATTGCCCGGGGAGCCTATCATTTGGTGCATTGGCCGGGAAACACCGGACACCTTATGGGATTTGCGCAGCCCCCAGACCCCAATTTCGGGCTTGGAGGTAAGAAGGCGCCTCCTTGTGTGTTGTCTGTGAGCCAGCTTGTGTCTCTGTGAGAAAAGCGCTTTCAGTTTTGTGGCTGCTCATTGTGTCGTGAGAGTCTTTGAGTGGTGGTTGACAGACATGTCCGGAGGACCACAGGCTGTGGCCCTGGAGGACGCTCCAGGAGGGGAAGAGTGGTGGGGACGCCTGGAAGACTCTTATCTGTTAAGCTCTGGTAGAGCTCTTCTGTTTTCTGTGTGCTCGAAGCCGTCCGCCACACTTTCGTTCTTGTGGAGGAAGCGCCCAGGGGGGATTCAGATTGTGTCTTTTGTCTTCCTGTCTGTCTTATTTCTGTGTCTGACTTTGACAATGGGACAGAAAGTGACTACCCCTTAAGTCTGACTCTAGATTACTGGACAGAAGTTAGGAACAGAGCCAGTAATCTCTCTGTTGAAGTTTGGAAAAAGAAATGGTGCCTCAAGTAGGTAACTGCGGTTGTCTCAATGTTTGTCTTAGTCTGTGTCTGTAAGTCTGTTTAAAAGTCTTGCTTGCAAGCTCTGTGATCTGGCTTCTGCCAATTCAGCAGGGCCACCTGGCTCTGGTTATGGCGCAGCAGGAGCTGCTGGGAAAGTCTGTTCTGCGTCTGTGGCAGGGGCGGGCTGGGGACAAACTTGTTTTCTGTTGTTTTGTTTTGTTTTTCTGTGTTCTTACTACAGGGTTTTTGTTTATTTAGACTTTGAAGAAGTTAGGGCAAGGGAGCAGGGTTGGGCGTGCTCCTCAGCTGGATGACTGCCTCCTTTCAGCCCGCCTGGGGCTGCCCTCCCCTCTCCCTGCGGGTTGGGCCGTTGTTGCCCTTTTTGTCCTGTCTGGGTCCGGCATGCGCAGGCCCACTTCCACTGTGGTGGTGCATTGTGACTGGCTCCAAGACTGCTGGGAAGGCCCAGTGTTAAAAGTGGGTGGGGGTGAGGAGGCGGTGTCACCATGGTGCCAAACCACCTGGGCCGAGTGTTACAGCCCCCTGGCAACAGTGCTCGCCAAATCCTGGGGCTGAGGGGGCTGGTGTGTGCGAGCATGCGCGTGCTCAATGAAGGGCAGCAGGCCCAACTGGGCATGGGCCTCGAGGCTCCCTGATACAAGAGCCACTGAAGTTAAAACACTATAGAGGCCAAGGCAGGTGGCCTTGGAGGAAAAAACGGGAGCTCAGCTAGCAGAGAGGCAAGAGCAGTGGCTGTGGAGGCGGTGCCCAGGGAGGGAGGGGGCGGGGCTGAGCACAGCAGAGTGTTCTGGCCATCAGCAGGCCAGCCCTTCCCCCCTGGCACTGGCCACCCTCCAGGCCCCTGGCGGTAAGTGCTCAGTGCTAGGGTTCACAGCAGCAACAAGATAATAGAAGCGGGCTCCCTCCCCCCACTGGCAGTATTCCCAGAGGTCAAACTAAAAGTTTTCCTAGTTACTGGCTAAAGTACATGCTGATTTGAAAAAAAAAAAAAGGTAAACATTCTTGTGCCATCCTTTACATGGCAAAAATAAAGACTTATTGGCTATTATTAAAATTGACTCATAAAAAGAGACTGCCTTTACAAACTGATTTTCAATTATTTAAGCATACAAGCTAAAGACCAGATAGCAAATTCATAGCTCTGAGTTAATTGTTAGGGTATATTCAAGATATTTTAATTAAAAATAGCTGGAAATAGTTAAAAGACAACAGTGTAGATCACTGTGCATAAATAGCTTTCAATAATGTCAGAATTCCACAGATTATGCTCAGAATTCTGATGAGATTAAAGACTGATTATAGTCTCATAGCCAACCCAAGCTGTTTAATATTTAAAAAGATGGTATAGACTTGAGAGGATGGTTTCCAGATAGTATACAAGCTAAACCAGGACATAACAGGTGTAGAACTATAAGACTTTTTAAGTTAAGATATATAGATGGCAGATGGACTGGGTGTTAGGTATATGTTATACTTTATAAATTACAGAATATTAATGGTTGTGCTCAATTTATATCTGAGAGAAAAGAGCCTTTTAATTGGACAAAAAAGAGCTGTCTATAGGCAGGTGAAAAATAAGTCTAGAACCTGTGATTTGATAAAAAAAAAGAAAAAAAAGAAAGAGACAGGTTGAGAGTTTTAGAGTGGAGACAGAGACCGACAAAGAGAGAAAATCTAGTAGAGGATCCCCTCACCCCCTCATAGATAAAGACCTTTCTTTCCCCAAGACTCTCACCCCAACAGGTGCTGGCCATCTGGAAAAGAAGAATGCCCCCACCAGCACCCTCAGACAAGGTAAGGAGCATCTGACCTGAGGTCCACCACCAGACTCCATTGGCAGGTCTCGGGGAAACTGTTTGAGGTAACCAAAAAGGCTTCAGAGGCTAGAAAGACAGGGTAGGCCTGTCAAGAGAGTTAGTGCAGGTTACTGAGAAGGTGCAGAGAAAGAGAAAAAGGAGGTGAGCCCAGACAGGAATCTGGTCTCAGAGAAGTAGAGCAGAGAAGTAGGTTCAGGTGGTAATTTTAATTATGAGGTGGAACAGAAGAAGTAGGCTTCAGGCGAGAATCTGATTTTGGGCTTGGACAAGGAAATAGGCTCAGATATTTTAGTCATCCTGACACACCCTGACAAACATCGATGATCACAGACTTTTGCTTATTGCCTTGCTCATTCCTTGGCTATTTAGATTTATTGTATTACAGCCTAAAAATGACCTTATTGATTACATGTAGTTGAAATGGTATAAAAGCAGATTGAAAAAATTATACCTGCCTTCAGTCTTGGAATTGACTGAGGCCATTGGGCCTGAGAGTGTCCTAGTGGAAGCCTGAAGCAAGAAATCCTAGGCCTTAGGAAAAGTGCCCCCAAGTGGCAAACGGTGTTAGCCCTGAGTGAAGACAGTGATTAGGGGAGACCTCCACCCAACCCAGGGAAACTCTGAGAGCAGAGGAGAAACCCACTCAATTCTTGGTGGACACAGGGGCTCAACACTCAGTCCTCCATGCTGATGGCCCCATCTCAAGAAAAGATCTTGGGTCCAAGAAGCCATTGGCACCAAAATGTATTCATGGACTACCTGAAGAACAGTCAGTGGACCTAGGGATTGGCTGGGTATCCCATTCATTTAAGGTCAGCCCAGACTGTCCCTACCCTCTTTTGGGGCTAGACATACTCTCCAAAATAGGGCCCCAGATAAATTTCTTGCCCAATAGACCACAGCTAGCTAGCCCAAAAAGGAGAGACCTCTCTGACTGACCCCTGCCAAGAGCCGAGGCTACCTGGTTTACACACGGGAGCAGTTTTCTCCATAAAGGTCAGAGACAAGCAGGTGCTGCTGTGGTGGACAGCACAAACATCATCCTGGTGGAACCTCTACTGCCTGACACTTCAACACAGGAAGTGGAGCTAACTGCCCCCACCAAGATCTTAGAACTTGGAGCCTGCAAGATGATTGGCATCTACTCGGATAGCAGGTATGCCTTTGCCACATCCCACGACCACAGAGCTATATGCCCAAGAGAGAGGACTGCTCACACCAGAGGAAACAAACAAGAAATCCTGGATTTCTTAGATGTCCTAATAAAGCTGGTAACCATGAGTATTATTCACGCCCAGGACATCAGGAAAAAAAGTCAGTGGCCCAGAGCAATAACCAGGCATATAACATAGCTCAAGAATTGGCTATGCAGGAGCCTATCCTGGTTAAGGGCCTACAAGAAACACCAGCTGGGAAATGGGACTGGACTAAAGGATGCCCTTACTTAGAATACACTGAAGAAGAAAGGACTCAGATTGCTAGCCACCTTACCAACTATCACCTAGAGAAGAAGGGAGATGGCACACAAGAAAGAAAACTATGTTCTCCAGGAAACAAGCAAAAGACTTATTGGTCAAATGCACAAATGGACTCATTTATGGGATAAGAAGCTTGTCCAAGCAGTTAAGAGACCTAGAGTATGTATAATAAGACTCAGGTTCTGGGCCAGAAAGATAGAACAGTGTAAGGTATGCCAACAAGTGAGTGCTTATGCAGCCAAGAATAAACAGGGCAAAAGACCTAGGGAAGAACAGCCAAGAGTATATTGAGAGGTTGACTTTACAGAAGTTAAAAAGTAGATAAGACAATGGTTCTACTTTTGTCTCTCAGGTAAGCCAGAGGGTGGCAAAAGTATTGGGACAGATTGGAAACTTCATTGTGAGTACTGTCCCCAAAGCTCCGGGCAGGTAGAGAGACCTTAACTAAATTGACCGTAGAGACTGGCTCAGACTGGGTGGTTCCCCTCCCCTTGGCACTATTCCAAGCTCAGAACACCCCCTACCATTTTAACCTGACCCCTTTTGAAATCCTGTGTGGTACCCCAACTCCCTTTGTGTACACTGGGCCCTCCAGAGAGGTATCCCACAGCATGAGATTTGGCCCAAACTGTCTGCCTTAGATGTTCCAAGGATGCTAGAGACCCCTCACCACTTCCAGACTGGTGACAGGATCTATATAAAGAGACATCAGCCACAGTTGCTGGAACCCAGATAAAAGAGACCCTTCCTGGCACTGTTGACTACTCCCACAGTCCTCAAGGTAGACAGTATTGAGACCTGGGTGCACGCTTCCCGTGTAAAACCTGCAGATGCCCCCCCTCTCCAGAGACACCCCCTCACCCCCGCTGGATGGTACAGAAGATGGACAATTTGCTCAAGCTCAAGATCACTGGACCTTGATCATGATTGCTTATAGTACCTTTAGACAGCACTCGCTGTCTCCCTTCTGTTGTGGTTGGTGGTGGCTGGGGTAGCTACCAAGACCTCCGCTTTGGTCTTACAGAAAAAAAACCCATCAGTCATCTTAAGGAATCACTGACTTCTGTTATCAGAAGTAGTACTATAAAATAAGAGATGCTGCTTTAGCTAGAGAGTGTTACTTTTATATAGACTATTCTGGGGTTGTTAAAGATTCAATTGCCAAAGTGAGAGTAAGATTAGCCAAGTAGAAGAGAGAGAGAAAACCGTCAGGGCTGGTTCAAATCTTGGCTTTATAAGTCCCCTTGGTATACCACCTTAATCTCCACTCTATTAGGGCCCCTGCTCATCTTGTTACTCCTCCTTACTTTCAGGCCCTATATCCTTAACAGGTTGCTCACTTTTATTAAAGACAGGATTAACACTGTGCAGGTCATGATTCTGAGACTACAGTACCAACACCTCCACACAGAGGAGACAGAAATTCAGTGATTAGAATTTACAAAAAGAAAAGGGGGGAATGTGAAACTAAAATTTGTGAGACTGTGAAAAATTTTAAAAAACTGCTGCCTTCCTTGAGAACCTAAACTCCTGACCTTGGGGGATTGCCAGATGTTCTGAACATGCAGACATTTCTGAGAAGTCCCCTCCCTAACGATTCCAAGGATGACCGCCAGCCTGCTATCGCCCCGAGACACCTGGCCGAGCCAATTAAACTCCACCACTAATGAAAAGTTGCTAACCCCTAGACCCCCACCCCACTTGCTTGAGGTTTTTGAGCTTAAAAGCTGAGCATTTCTGCTGTTGGGGCTCCAAACGACTCTCCTGCATGAGGACAGTGTTGGGCCCCAGCACTCATTGGTATCCTGAATAAAGCCTTATGCTAATTGCATCAAGCCTTGTCTTGGACAGTCATTGGGGTTGCGCATTGCCTGGGGAGCCTATCACCATGAGGGTATTGAAGCATGAGGCTGGCATGGTAGCGACCCGCCAGTGGGAACCTAGTGAGCTGGGTGGAGAGATTATGGAGTCAGAGCTCCATGAGATGAAAGCAGGTTGGCCACTGCGCGCCAATGCATGGCTGGCCAGCCTGTTGGAGATGAGAACCAGGGCATAGTGTGGGAACATGTATTACATTCCTTTGTTTTTAATATTTCCCGCAACAACTAAAAGCAACTTGGGGAGAAAAGGGCTTATTTCATCTTATAGCTCCCTATTATAGTCCATCATTTAGGGAAGTCAGGGCAGGAGATTCAGGCAGGAACCTCATGGCAAGAATGAAGCAGAGACAACTGAGGAATGCTGCTTAATGGCTTATTCTTGCTTGTTTTTCTATATATCTCAGTGATGTCACCTCCTATAGTGACTTGGGACCTCCCACATCGATCATCAATCATGAAAGTACCCTTCAGGCTTGCCTACAGGCAGTTGCATTTTTAAACTGAGGTTTCTTCTTTCCGAATAACTCTTGCTTGTATCAAGTTGACATAAAGCTAGCCAGCACAGCTGCTGGCACCAATATTATTGGATGACCTCATGGAGAGTTTATTCTCCGAACAATGAGAAGGCTATCCATTTCCAACTGCTAGTTAGGAGATTGCAAGAGTTTGTCTCTGACTAGACATGCCACAAACTAAATTCATATTATCTTCACTTCAGTTTTTCTTTAGATTCCTTAGATTTTTACAATATCAAACATTTGAGTTTGAAAATATTTGGTTTATGGAATTAATCCAAAAGATGTTCTTTAAAAACTGGGCTATTGAACAAAGCATGGTGGCACAGACTTGCAATCTTAGCTACTTGTGGGGTTAACACAGGAGACTATCAAGTCTAAGTCCATAACTTGATCTGGTTTTAAATTAAAAAGATCTGGGGTTATCATCTATTAAAATAATTATTTCTTCAAGTTTTATTTTAATTTTGTTTGCTTGCTTATTAGAAAATGGTTTGGAAATGCTAGGAACCCATGGCAATCACTGGTCTTGTTTGGTCTAGTTTTCACTGAACATGGAGAGATGTCTCCTCCAGTATCTATGACTCAGTGTTGTGGTCTTGATGTTGAGCCCAAGTATGAGATTCCATATGAAACAAGCAAAGAAGCTTAGATGACTAGAAGAGAGAGGTACAAAAATGCTAGTGAAGTTATGAAAAGAATGTTAACAAAAAGCATGATGGAATAGGGAGCAGAAAATGGAGAACTAGGTTTATGATTTGGAGGATGAGCCTGAGGAATGTTTTCTGAAAGTAGCTGCAAGCCAGGCAGTCAAAGAGAGAATTTCACTGGAAATAGACATTTCTGTCCTGAAAGGAGACATGTTTACTGCAACAAAGAATGCAAAGATATCACAAAAGAAAATGTACCCAAATCTGTATATTAAAAGTTCTCTATCGCCAGGCAGTGGTGGCACATGCCTTTAATTCCCAGCACTTGGGAGACAGAGGCAAGAGGATTTCTGAGTTTGAGGCCAGCCTGGTCTACAGAGTTCCAGGAGAGCCAGGGTTACAGAGAGAAATGCTGTATGGAAAAACCAAAAAATAAAATAAAATAAAATAAAATTAAATTTAAAAAATAGTTCTATATCATATGCATATCCTGGTGAAACAATGAATTTAAGTCATAACAAAAGAGTCTTATTTATCTAGAAAAAATGGCTTCCAGAGAAAGAAAATGTAGGAGGCTTGCAGTAGAACCTTTTTCTCTAGCACTGAGTAACCTGTGACTTAATTGTTCAGTGCTATAGCAGAACACCATGAAAATGGGCAGCTCAATCAGAAGCAATTTATTCTTCACCGTTCTGAACACTAAGATCTCCGAGATGAAAGTGCCTAGCAGCTCAGTTCTTAGTGGGAACCCTCTTCCTGGTATTCACATGGACACCTTGCTATGTCTATATGTGGCATAGCATTTTTCATGTCTCTTCTTAGGAAACTGATTCCATCTACCAGTGCTTCATCCTGACTTAATTTCCTCCTCAGAGTCCAAATCCTAAGCAGTATTTTATTGAGATTAGTGCTCTCCTATATGTACTGGTGGTGGGAGGGCACATTCATTTGATAGCACCACATGAGGTCTCTATGGGCACAATCTGGTAGAAAAGGGTTCCATATGTAACAAGATACCACTCATATTTGAAGGTTAGAGCGAACGCAAATGAGCAAGAATTGCTTGTAGTAGGATATAGGGTCTTCTGTGTATATGTGCTGGGGAGGAATTGCTGAGTCAGTTGGTAATTCTGTTTCTGATTTCCACTGTAGTGGCACAAGTTTGAGCTCCCACTAACAATGCATAAAGACTTCTCTTTCTCCACATCTTCACCAGAATTTGCTGTCATATGCTCTCTTGATGGTAGCCATTCTGACCGGGATGAGATGGAATCTCAAAGCACTTTTAATTTGCATTTTCCTGTTGGCTAATAATACTGGGCACTTAAAAGTGTCTAGTAGCTACTTGTTTCTTTTTTGAGGGTCCAAAGTTGTTGACTTTATTTGAATGACTTCAATCCTATTTAGAAAGTATATTTTGTCAGATGTTAGAACACTAAAGCCTGCTTATGTCCTAGTTCCATTTGCTTGTAATACTTTTTTTATCCTTTTACTCTAAGATAGTATCTGTCCTTGACAGTGGAGTGTTTCCTGTGAACAACAAAAGTGTGCATCCTGTTATGTGTCTTTTGATTGGGGAATCAAAGCTGTTAAGTGTTATTACTGAAAGATGTGTAGAAAATGCTCCTGTTTTATTGGTTCTTATGTTTGCTTTCTTTATAACTTCAACTTTATACATCCTCTATCTCAGTATCATTTCTTTTCCCAATCCACTTAATTTGTTGAGTGTTCTTATCCTTTTTTTTCTCCAAAATACTCCCCTCCATCTAGTTTTCTACATAGGGTTATTTTGGTGGTCATGAATTCATTTAACCAGTTTTTATCATGGAAGATATTCCTTGAAACTTCAATTATACAAGACAATTTTGCTAGGTAAAGTAACCTGGGTTGGTATCTGTGTTCTTTCAGACTTTGAAGCTCATTGCTCTAGGCTCTTCTGCCTTTTAAGTTTCCAGTGAGAACTCTGCTTTTATTCTGATGGGCTTGTCCTGCATTTTAACTGTAATATGGTATAGGGAATTTCTCTTCTGGCCCTGTCTATGCAGTGTTCTGTGTGCCTCTTGTACATGAATGAGCATCTTCTTTCCAAGAGTTGGGAAATTTCTTCTAACATTTTATACAAGATATGTTCTGTTTCTCGGACTTGGTCTTTTACTTGCCTAGAGCTCATCAATTCAGATAGACTGGCATGCCAGTAGGGTCTATGCATCCTCCTGTCTATGCCTCCTGTCAATTACAAGTGTGTATGTACTGGCTTGTTTTGTGTCAACTTGACACAAGCTGGCGTTATCACAGAGAAAGGAGCTTCAGTTGAGAAAATGCCTCCATGAGATCCAGCTGTAAGACATTTTCTCAATTAGTGATGAAGGGGGGAGGGCCTCTTGTGGGTAGTAATATCTCTGGGCTGGTATTCTTGGGTTCTATAAGAAAGCCAGCTGATCAAGTCAGGGGAAGCAAGCCAATAAGTAACATCCCTCCTTGGTCTCTGCATCTGCTCCTGCTTTCTGACCTGCTTGAGTTCCAGTCCTGATTTCCTTTGGTGATGGACAGCAGTGTGGAAATGTAAGCTGACTAAATCCCTTCCTCCCCAACTTGCTTTTGGTCATGGTGTTTGTGTAGGAATAGAAACCCTGACTAAGATAGTATACCACCACATCTGGCTGTTGCAGTACAACAGCCTGTATTCATTATGTGTTATTGTTGTTGTTGTTGTTATTTTGAAACCAGGTCTTCCAATGAAGTCCAGGCTGGTCTGGAAGTTACTATGTAACCAGACTTGCCTAAAACTTTTCTGATCCCTGTACCTCTTAATAGTTGGTATTATAGGTATGTTGCATTGTGGTCTCTAGTTCATAACTATTAATATCTTTTAGAAGAGTATTCAGTGCAATATATTTTAAGATGACTAAATAATCCCTGATAAGACCTTTAGGAAAATTCAACATTAATTTCTAATAAAAGATAAAAATAACTAGACATAGTGGCACACACTTGGAATGCTAACACTTTGGAGATAGTGGCAAAAGAATCTTAGGTTCTAAGCCCAAATGACATTGTGAGATCTTTTCTTATTACCCACCCCTCAAAAAGAGATAAGAAGGAAGGAATAATTGTGCAACTCAAAAATATGCTTTATTACCATGAGGAAAAATAACTCTATTTCCAGTAAAGAAAAAAAATTCAGAAAAAATAAAAGATTATGAAAATAAGAGATAAAAATGACTATTAGCATTATTTATTTAGTATTTTTATTCTACATACAATACTTTACCTCATACAGGTGTTTTGGTCCCTTCACAATAGGCCCAAAATAGCCACCTAGAGAACTATCAGAGTGTATGTAATAAGATTCAAATGCATTCACAGCAATTTTTTCCATAAGTTAGCACTAATTAACAAAATACAATGCAAAACAATTCAAATTGCTTTCATAAAAATGACAAAACCATATGAACCTCAAATATATGTAATGTCAAATATTCAGAGTCCACAGAAAGAATGTAGCAACTTATCTCTGGGAAACATAGAATTAGGTATTTATTTATTTATTTATTTATTTATTTATTTATTTATTTATTTTTAATAGGCAGCTGCACTGAAGCAGCGCCTAAAGCCCGCTTCATACTCAGGAGGGGACACTATGTCTCATCCTTGTGGAGAATAAGGTTTTTAAATAGTAATTTTATTTGCTATGATAAAACCCCATGACCAAAAGAAACTTAGGGATGAAAGGGTTTATTTTGCTTATACTTCTAATCTCAGTCCATCTTGAAGGAAGTCAGGGTAGGATTTCAAAGGAGGAACCTAGAGACAGGAAGCAAAAACCATGGAGGATACTGCTTACTTGCTTGTTCTCGATGGCATGCTCAACTTGTTTTCTTATATAACCTAGGACCACCTTCCTAGGGCTGGCATCATATGCAGTGAAGGAGGACATCATATATCAATAATTAATCAGGGAAGTGCTCTAGAATTTCCAACAGGCCATTCTGGTGGAGATATTGTCTCAATTGAATGTTGCTCAACTGAGAGTTCCAGATGACCGTAACTTCTGTCACGTTGATAAACAACAACAACAGCAACCCCTAAAAATCAACCAACAAAAATAGATGTATTACAAACCATGTTCTCAAAGTAGATATTTTTATTAAAAGATATCGATTTGCAGCAAATTAATTTATAAATTTAATGTGCTTCTTACATAATGCTTTAAGAGCTTGATAAAAGGAGGATGCTGATTCTAAAATTTCATTTCAAAAAGAAGAAAGATGAGAACAGGTTAAAATGGTTTGAGATAAAAATGGGAACACAGGGCTCATATTAAATTAGAAAGTTATTAGTATATGTGTGAATATGTGTGATAGGACCATATGAGCAGAATGGCATGCAGTTGGAGGTGAAGTACAACTTTTGAGAGTCAGTTATCTTCTTGCACCTTTGGTCCCATGGATTGAACTCAGGTGGTCAAATTTATGTGCCAAGCAGTTTTAGCCACTGAATCCTCTATCCAACCCTATAGTTAAGTTGTAAATGTTGAAATATGCTGTTGAGAAGAGTAAAGAATTATAGGATTTACTCTGTTTGCAAGATAGCAAACTAGATTGCCAAAGTTATATAGACACCAGTAGAAGACCTAAATTTCTGAGTCTAGAGAGGCTTGTCATTTACAATCTTAAGCATCATGAGCATCAGGCCATGACAATCTTATTTGTCTTCCAGCATCAAGGATATGATGTAGAAGGGGCAGAAGCATGCTGGTTATTAAAATAGATTTCATCCCAGCTGAAGAATCTGAAGACTAAAAAACCTGAAATTTACATAATTGTAATAAAAATTTTCTGCATTTTGCCACAGAGAGAGGATAGTCTTCATTCTGTTAGAATGTAACTAAACCTTCCCATTGGAGGACAGTATTATGTCTTCCATGACTTTTTACTTCATATACACTCTTGAGATAACCAGTCACAGATATGTAGAAACACGAGGCACCTTTATGGAGTTGTTTTCAACAAAACCCATCCCTCATTTCTATTCTGTCTTGAATTCTGAAAAATTTCCCTATGATACTACATCTGCTACTCTGATTCATATGATCAACTGAGACTAGAGTAAAATATATTCAATTAGTCTCATACAGCATTCAATTGATGGTATTCTCAACAGCATTAAGACAAAGTCAACATTCAGTATTTCATTAGCCATACATAGTCCTCAGAATCTGAGCTTTAGCCAACCTAGCAGTCTACATAAACTATCAGCATATACCTTATAAACTCAATTTTCTCTCTGCTTAAGTTTCAGTATTGATTTTTCCATTTGGCCTGAGACATTAATTCAGCCATGGTTAGATTCATTAATGTTTTCATACACTCTGCCCTGGCACACAAAAAAGAAGTCTAGAGAAATTCTATTATCCATGATAACCTAGTAAGTGTGTTGAAGTCAAGCTGATTGATCATGCCAATACCAGAAGAGAAGCCAAGAGTCTAAACAAGCATTCAACTAGAATTTTCTGGAACACACTCTGTCCCATGGCTGAGTTTCTGCCTTGAAACTAGCCTGGGATTGATCTTAGGAGAAAGAAAGCTATCTTATGCTGATACATTGTGAGATAGAATCCCAAGTTTCCAAAATAGGTCTCTACAACCCCCATTCTTTTTTATTTCACTATTATCTAGGAAATGGCTAAAATTAAATGACAGATTGCAGAAGACAATGGCAATTAGTGACCAAGTAAGCTATTAGGGCATATAGATCAGGAATTGAAGAGGGAAGTAGTGTCCATATCTTGGTGGGTTGAATTTCAAGGGAGCTGGTATGCTTCTGAGCAAGCTTAGATGTCTGTAAATTGCAACCATCCCCAAAAGAAAGTAGATGCTAATTGGACTGGACAAGCAACACTGAAACCTAATGGCTAACAGCAGTGAAGTACCACAAATAACTCTTGAGAGGAAATCAAAGGTCCAGTAAAGTTCACCTACCAGGTGTGGCAGGACCCATACCCATGCAGTGAGGCCTTCCTCACTACCAGAAGAATGGATCAATTATAAGAGTCACAAATTGTGCATATCACCCTCAGTGCCCCCAAAACATCTTCTGTATCTATTTAGTGTCAGTGACTGTGAATGTGTAGCCATCTGCAGTATGATGAAGGATTCAGGTAGCAACAATTGCCATGTGAAAAGCATATATTCTATCAACAGCTTTATCATGGCTGAGCTCGTTAGAGAATGGCCTTTACTATGGTATCCACATGATTGATCCACAATTACATCAACAGTGCATTTTATTTTTGTGGCTTGTGTGAGGTGTCAGTTTACAGTTTTCAAACTGGAAGACCAAGTAGCTACACCACTGCCAATACCCTGACAATTTGGAAAAAGTACAGCAACATCTCTGAGGAGAGTACTTTCCAGACTCCCCTTTCTTCTTTCCTTTCTTCCTTCCTTTTTCATTAATTAATTAATTAACTTTATATCCTGATTACAGCTTCCCCTCCCTTCTCTCCTCCCAGTCCCTTCTTCTCCCCTTCTAAACTCCCACCCTCTCCTTTTCTCCTCAATGATATTCCATGAATATCAACCCATCTTGGTAAATCAAGTTGCAGTAGGACTAGATGTATCTTCTCATATTGAGACTAGACAAGGCAGCCCAGTTAGAGGAGAGAAATCCAAAAGCAAGCAATAAAGACAGAGATAACCCCTTGTGATGGTTTGTATATGCTCAGCCTAAGGAATGATACTATTAGAAGGTGTGGTCCTGTTGGAGTAGGTATGGTCTTGTTGGAGTAGGTTTGTCATTGTGAGGGCTTTAAGACCCTCATCCTAGCTGCCTGGAAGCCAGTATTCTGCTAGCAGCCTCCAGATGAAGATGTAAAACTCTTAGCTTTTCTTGTACCATGCCTGCCGGGATACTGTCATGCTCTTTCCTTGATGATAATGGACTGAATTTCTGAAACTGTAAGTCAGCCCCAATTAAATGTTATCCTATTAAGAGTTGCCTTGGTCATGGTGTCTGTTCACAGCAATGAAACCCTAACTAAGATATCCTTGCTTCTGCTGTTCAGGGTCCTATATGAAGACCAAGCTGCACATCTGTTACATGTGTGCATAGAGTCTAGGTACATCCTATGCATGCTCTCTGGTTTGTGGTTTAGTCTTTATGAGCCACTATGACCCCAGGTTAGTTGATTCTGTAGATTTTCTTGTGATGCCCTTGACCCCTCTGGGTCTTACAGCCCTTCTTTCAGGTCTTCTGCAGGATTTCCCAAGCTCCACTAATGTTTGGCTGTGGGTCTCTGCATCTGCTTTCATCAGTTGCTGGGTGAACCCTCTCAGATGACAGCTATGCTAGGCTCCTGTTTGCAAGTATAGCAGAATATCATTAATAGTGTCAGAGGTAGGCTCTCTCTCATGGAAGGGCCAACCAATGACTGCCCCAACTTGAGACTCATACTGAGAGAGAGAAAAAGAGAGAGAGAGAGAGAGAGAGAGAGAGAGAGAGAGAGAGAGAACCTCAACACTGTTAAAGAACTGCTAGGTTGAGTATGGCTGCAGAAGGGACAGTGTAAAATGGTTCCCTCACCTGGAGCAGAGCCAGCAGGGTGTGGATTTTCTCAAGTGCTGAAGGTTACTGTAGCTATAAGGCTCATTTGTCTAATAATGCATATATTTTACTTTATGTCCTCCTTTGGTGAATGTTCTCCCTGCAAAGGTTATTGGGGAATGTTTTCTCTGCTAACGTTAATGACTCCATGATAATCAGAGACAGTATGATTCCAGGAAGTAAGGATGTGTCTAATGCTCCTCAGCAAATGGTGGCTGTGACCTTCAAGACAGTCCTTAAGGCTGTGGGAAAGAATTCAGAAAACATGAGTTCAAGAATACATAAATCAGTGTGAGAATAGTTCTTTATAGGATTTCTCAACTATGCAAAATATAAGGATGCAATATGAATTATATGAGGGACTTCGTGGACTGAAAGAACAGAGGCAGCTGTGCTGTGAGCCAGCTTTGTTAGAAAGATACTAAGGAAGGAGATAACAAGATTTAGGAAGTTTCGAACTCAGGGAAAGATCTCACCCAGCTAAACTTATTGTTTGTGTTTGCAGTTGAATAAGAAATAGTTTGGACTTTTAATCTGGAATGAACTATAATTCAGAAATGGAGAACACACTTGTGATCAAGATTTTGAAGCTGGAAGACACAGGCTTTTGAGGATCTTGAGGATTACTAGTCAGGAAAAGCTTAGGTCCAGGCATGGTGGTATACACCTTTAATCATAGGATACAGAGACAAGGAAAATTTTTAATTCAGGGCCAGCTTGGGACAGAGCAGGCTCTAGGTGAAGAGGGGCTTAGGTCCAGGTGTGATGGTTACATACCTTTAATTCCAGCATTCAGGAGACAGAGCCATGCAAATCTCTGAGTTCAAGGTTTGTCTACTGAGCAAGTTAGTAGACAGCTGAGCTTAGTCAGTGAAGGAACTGGAATACAGAAAGCTGGTGATATTGTAATAGAACAATGGGGCCATGTTCCAGATGCAGCAACCAGCAGAACTCTGGAGCTTTGGCTATGTGGCTCTGTCTTTAGAGTTAAGGGACTAAGGTCACAAAATGCTTATTTGTGGGATAATCAAAAGGGAACCTGGGGTAAATGATTAAATTGACATGCAATCCCTAAGGAAGTAGCTTATGCAAAATAAAAGACTTGGCTTTGGACTGAAAGAGAGTTATCTCTAATAGAAAGCTATCTCAGGCAGAAGACAGAGCTGTTAGTTGGTATCCATCACTGACTCTGAGTCATTTGTCTACCGCTCCCTGACATCCCTTCTTCAGGATCCCCAACCAACAGGAGGCTGGTCTTTGACAAACCACATTGTTTTCAATCCTTCTCAGCTAATGTTGAGGTTGAATGGGTGCAGCAGCTTGTAAGACAACAATGAGTTCACCAAAAAGAGACCTTTGAACCAGCTGTTTTGCTTCTGGCACTGTGGTGGGAGATTCTCCACAGAGGTAAGTACTATGTTTTAAATATAAGGATGAGACTGGACTGATGTGTTCTGGAGTATTTTATTCTCTTGGTTAATCATTGGTCTACTCTAAGATGGACTTTCAAGTCAAAGATTTACAAAGTCTCCAAGGGTCAGGCATTTACATTTGCCAAGAGCTCATGTTCAAGCTGATAGCTGCTTTGAAAGGGGGATTTATGGTGTGGTTATTATGCTAGAGTTGTATCACACACAAGATAACCAATTAATGGGTATACATAATTCCTGCATTATAACTTATAATTACATGTAAATCTATAATTATCTCAAAATAAAAAAAATAACGAATTTTTAAAAATAGAAAATGTGATTCGGGCAACGGTGGTGCACGCCTTTAATCCCAGCACTTGGGAGGCAGAGGCAGGTGGATTTCTGAGTTCGAGGCCAGCCAGGTCTACAGAGTGAGTTCCAGGACAGCCAGGGCTACACAGAGAAACCCTGTCTTGAAAAACCAAAAGAAAAGAAAAGAAAAGAAAATGTGTAGTCATGTGAGGGAGGCAGAATTCCTAAGCCCAAAAGGGCATTTCTGTGTGAAGGTTGCCTTGTTTTGTCAGAGACTTCAGTTAATTCAATTAGTGGTCAAGGAGTCTTACATTTCAAAATCAGTATTAGAGTTGTTGGGCCCAAAGGTCTTAGAACTTTTCCTTTTTTTGAGACAAAGTTTTGTGTAGTTCAGGGTAACTTTCTACTTTCTATGTATCTAAGCATAGCACTGAACTGATACTCCTGCCTACACCTTCTAAGTTCTAGTATTAGGCATGTACCAAAACACTCAGCTCCCTAACATTTTTATGTGTCTCCATAACCCAGGTTATGTGCATAACCCATGAGCATATGAGTGTGCTGTGTGATGGTAAAGGAAATGCCAATCCAATTTTATATTCATTAGTAGAACCCATCATGATGGTTCATTGGAATCATGCTAAAAGACCCCAGTCAAAGCTTCTAAGTTCAATTTGGGCATCTTCTCACCCAGAGCATGACAATAGAATGGCTAGAGATCCTGTATCCTAAAAGCCATACATTTTTTAGTTCATTCCTCCCTCCATAGTTTTTCAGCATCATGAGGAGAGTATGTATGGCTACTGATTCTCCTTGAAACTAGGGAGACCTACATCATTTATTTTCTTGAAGCTTGGGTAAGAGTGTGAGAAATGGATCTGCAATAATAAGGGTAGCCTTGAACTAGTAAATAAGGCACATTTGGTTTTTCATTTGCATGGCGGTCTTCTGAGGAGACAAGAACAAATGTCTATCTCCAGAAAAGGAACTGATTAACAGGCCAAAGAAACAATCCTGTCTAGTTCTAGCTTGGTGAACCAATGGATTTATTGGAAGTTGCAGTGGAAATTTCTGGTTTCTTTGGAAACTTAGTTGTGTCACATGATGTTTTTCTGGAAGCTGTCTAGTGAGAAGATGTTTTGCTGAAACAGACATGTGCAATGATGTTTTGCTGAAGCAGACACTTGAGAGGGTGCATGATGTTTTTCTGGAGGAGACACTTGAGAGGGTAAGAGTGTAAATAGAACCCCATAAAGTGAGAGGTCGCTGTTGCATTGTAACACAACAGTGTAACACTTAGCTGGTCTTTCTTGGTCTTCCCTGGTCTTTGCTGGTCTTCACTTTGTAGAGGGAAATGCACCAAAGAACTTCTCTTGGTATTCTGGCTAATTTGGCCATGTCTGCTAACTTGTGCAGATTCAGAGGAGCCTTGTAGTTTCTGCTGGATCATGCCACTGCTACTGATTCATGTTTGTTGTGTGCTATTGGACTGGAGTGCTGGTATCCTGACAAAAATGATTAGAATCACCCCTAAAGAACTACTTCTAAACAGATCCACAACCCCCTTGTCCTAGTAACCATCTTTCTCCCCTACCTTTAGTAGGTGGGCTAGAAGGAAGGTTGAAGCATTTAAGAACCCTAAATAAAGTAGGTTTAGAGAAAAAATAAGCCTACAGGGATTAGTTACAGAAACTTGTGTAAAGTGTTACAAAAGTTTGCCTAACTCAGGCAGCCGAATCACTAGAAACTTTATTCAAGCATGAAATGTGACACATGAAGGCTGATCCTCACCTGGAATTTTTGCCTAGCTTGCAGGCTTAGCTATTCTGATGACTTCTGTGAGCAGTGCTATCTGACATGGTAAACTGGGTACCATACACTACTTCTATCATGGGCTATTCCTCAGTGATGCCTCCACATCCATTGTTTCCTAATTCCAGATTTTCATAAGATCCTAAGTTAATATAACCATGTGACACACACACACACACACACACACACATACACACACATGACAATCCATTAGAGAATGACTCCCATTGCACTGCCTTAGCTTATTCACTGTTTATCTCAAGGAGGCATGAGACAAGTAGTTCTTCTGCACTACTCAGACTAATCATGTTTGTCCTTGTGCTCTATATCTTTGTAAACCAGGCTACTAGAGACACTTGCGTTGCTTACTTAAAAGTCTTTTGCAATTCAAATTCAGAAGCATAGTATTTTCTGATTATCATAGTTTTCTATACTGGCCACTTTTAAGGCCTCCACTGACATGCTAAATTACATACTTTTTACTTCCTCTCTTTTAAAGGCTGTTCTTTGACCGTATCTATTTCTCTCTCTCTCCTTCCCCACTACCCTATTCATATCAAGGGTTTCAGATTTTGGGGTCCTTGGAAGAGCTGTTTTACACAAAGCTAATTTGTATGCCTTTCCCTTGTGTCTTGCCCACGGTAAGAAATAGTAATCTAATACTTTCATTCTCCCTTTCCTCACCTTCTCTGACAAATCAGAAACTCATGCAGAGAATAGCATCTATGTGTCTTTTGAGCATTGTAATTTCTCCCTTATATGGATACCTTATTTCTGGACATGCAGGTGAACCCCCTTATCAACCTCAGCAAAGGCAACTCCACTGCTACCACAGTCTGTTTACAGCCCTGTTCTATCCACACAAGGTTCAGATATTGCAATATATTATCTCCCTCTTTTTATATTTAAGAAGGCATTCCTACTCTTATGTGGTAGACTCCATTCATCAAAGATAAATTCCTCCCAGTGCCATGTAGAAGAAGGTAGCCACCTTAAGACTCTACTCCAAGAACATTTCACCCTCAGCAGAATCATCATCAATTGCATGTCTTTACTCATTCATATGTTCTTTGCAAACTCTTCCTTAGTTTGGTTACTAAGACTGAGTACCAACTATGATGTGCAATTTTCTTGGGGAGATATAGTGATTTGAATGAAAATGGCCTCCCATGGGTTCCCATATAGTTGAATACTTTGTTCCCATGGTGGACTTGTTTGGGAAGGATTAGCAGATGTAGCTTTGTTGTAGGAGATACTTTCATTCTCCCTTTTCCTCACCTTCTCTGACAAATCAGAAACTCATGCAGAGAACAGCATGCTTCGATGTTTCAAAAGCCATGCCATTCCTCCTTAGTTCTCTTTGCCTCCTGATTTTTCTAAGATATGAGTACTCAGCTACTGCTCCAGTGGCATGCCTGCCTGTCTACCTGCCTGCCAGCCTGCATGCCTGCTGCTATGCTCTCTGCTATGGTAGTCTCAGACTCTAACCCTCTGAAACCATGAGCCTCAAATTAAATGAGTTCTTTTATAAATTACCTTGCTCATGGTGTCTTTTCAGAACAATAGAAAAGTTACTAAGACAAGAGATTTGAACAAATGTGTGTGTACCATAGATAGAGCACTGACTGCATACCAAAGTAACAATTTCATCCACAGCTAGTGTGGTGAAACTGAGTTCATTGGAGTTAAAGAGTCAATGAGTTCACTGGAGCACAGGTGAGGGTTACTTACAGGATTATGGGTGAGTTGGTCAGTTGGATCATCAAGAAGTCCATCCCAGCATGGGTGATGACTAATGAATGCTGCATCTTTGGAATTTCATGCATGACTTTCAGGAATATATACCCAAGAATCTTGTGCTTCCCAGTAACTGTTTACTTCCCATAAACTTTAAAGAGAAGACACCTAGGTCTTGTAACTTTCTAAGCTTCCCAAGTCTTGTCAAGCTTCCTGAGCCCTCTAGGTTTTGCCAGTGTCCTGAGTCATATCAGCCTCCTCTGATAGCATGTTGGCAGGGGCTAGAGTGGGTAGTGGATGTGATATTTTAATCTAGAGAAAATATCTATGCAAATCCTGAGTCAAAGTCAAAGGATGCTTTTGTCAGTGGTATAGTAAGCAATATGAATTTTAAGTTTGAATTGATTCTCTTTGCCTTCAAGTTCCTCAGGGGTCATATGGTATCTGAACATAGAATAGGATGCAATACAATAGAGTTGCCCTGAACTTAGGCATGGTATCATGAATGGTTCAATCAATGATGGTGGAAGACTGAGTCTGAACAGTTTGCATCTTGAAAAACCAGGAAGCAGAGAGCTAAACAAATTGAGAGACACCCTCTAATGCCATATGTCTTTAAATCAGGCTCTAGGTCCCAAGATTCTGTAGCACCCCCAAACAGTTCTAGTAGAGAGAAACACATGTCCCATTGGGGGGCATAATGAAAACTCTCTGATACCAAAAGGTTGATAAAGCTTGTTCACTGTAGATTGTATTGACTAGCGTTTGTCAGCTTGACATTATATCTGTGAAGAGCGGACATCAATCGGAAAGTTACCATCAGATTATCCTGTAGGCAAGTCTGTGGGGGCATTTACTTGATTAGAGATTGAAATAGCAGGGCCCAGCCCACTATGAGTGGTACCATTCCTGGAAATGTGGTCCTGGGTTGTATATTTAAAAAGCAGATTGCACAAGCCATGAAGAGCAAGTAAATAAGCAGTGCTTGTTTATAGTCTCTGCTTCAGTTCTGTTTTCCAGGCTCCTGCCTTGAGTTCCTGCCATGACTTTCCTCAGCAATAGACTGAGAACTGGGTATTATAAGATAAAAGAAATCTCTTCCTTTCCAAGATGCTGTGCTCATGGTGTTTATCACAACAATAGAAACCAAACCAGGATGCACACATTCCTAAAAAGAGAACTCTGAACACCATGATGAATTGTAACAGCCAAATTATACCTTATTTCCCCTTTAAGTTACTTTTTCTGAGGTATGTGGTCACAGCTACAAGAGAAGAAACTACTAAAACCTTTAAGACTACAGTAATAAAAATAAGACAGATCAAGCATAGACAGAGGCTAATGATAAGAAATTTCAACATGATAAAGATAAAATTTCCAATAGGCAGAATAAGAAATTGAGAATGCCAAAAGTTTTTAAAATATACATGACTAATTATTTTAGAAGAAAATTCAATTATAATCCTAATCAATTCTATGATAAGACTGATGTGAACATAAGGAGATTAACGTTTTCAGATAAAGATTCCCCTTCTTATGGTTCTCTGAACCAACTGTAGGATATTCTTTGAATTTTGCTTTATAAAACATTTCATGGATAGGAGACTTCCTTGCCCTATAATTTCTTTATGGTTCTAAGTGCTCAGTGGGAAAGTCCTGCCACTTGGCTTTGGTTCATGAGGTTTCTGGTGCACTGACACTTTCAGCAGGTCTGTAGGGCCAGTCCATCAGACTGTAAAGTACACTTGGGATTCTCTAGGTGTGTACTTATGCTTCCTCTAAGTGTACAATGAAATGTAAGTGTGGTCTTGGTTCAAAGTAAGAGTATGGTTTTTTGATTGTTTGTTTGTTTTTTTAAATATGGAGAATCTTCCCATATGCCAGGCTTTCTCTCTAGCTTTAGATTTTTATCTTTCTGTGCTGCTCAGTGCTGCTAAGCCCTTGACTCCATCCCCCACATCACACTTGCTTTGCACAGCTTAATGTCTGCCAGAAGCTTTAGCTACTATCTCCAGCTGCCTTACTATGTCTGCCTCTTCTTTAACTCTTCCTTTTTTTTTTTTTTTTTTTTGGTTTTCTTCAAGACAGGGTTTCTCTGTATAGCCCTGGCTGTCCTGGAACTCACTCTGTAGACCAAGCTGGCCTCAAACTCAGAAATCCGCCTGTCTCTGGGATTAAAGGCATGCGCCACCACTGCCCAGCCTTTAACTCTTTCTATACGGCATCTTCAGTGCAATACTCATCCATCAGAAACCCAGTTGTTTTACTCTCATGTTCTAAGCATTCTGAATAAAGTTGGGACTCCTTACAACATCCAAAGATTTCCTTTGCCATTGCCTCCTCAAACCATCCACAGGCCTGCCTAGAAGTTAACAAGTTCTATGGCATTTGAAGAGTTGGGTTTGGGGGGAGATTTTTTAAACTATGTAAATGCTGGGGCTGCACACAAAATAATTATTAGTTTGAAATGCATCAGTGCCTAGTAAAGACGTAGTTTCAGGTACTGCTTCACTTGAGGCAAACTCTACTGGTAAACAATGATTTATTGAATGCCTGGTCCACACCAGACACTAATTTAGCTGCATTTCATCTATGAACAACAGTAAGTTAGGTAAACCACAACAATGACATAACACACATGGAAACTCAGACACCCAAGATGGGAGCTTGGCTTTTTCATTTATCAGTTTTCTTTTCCTTTACTTCTTTATATCCCATCCCCTGGCTCAAGGGGCTGGCGATTGCTATACAATACACAAGACCTTTAGGGAGAGAATGCCGTCAATTTGCTCTCAGATCCTTGATTCAATACAGGTGGTGTGTGGTCATAGTCACAGATAACTGAAAATAGCTTGGGAAGGGATGAGTAGTTTGGATATCTTGTTTAGTAACAATCCATTTTTCAGTGTCTATATTCATTCTCTTTAGTCATACTTTATACGAGATCTCTAGAAAGTCCTTTGAGCTGAAGTAACCTTTTTTCTGATTAAAAATAAATGATGACAAATGAATGGGCAGAGAGAATCCAAGATGGATGGGATGAAGGAAAGGGTATTTATGAAATCTCCCTTGCCCATCCACCAGCAAACCCTCCAGATGAGTCAACTGCCTTATAAATGCTTGCTATTTTTTTTATTCATTACAACATCTGTAGGAGACTGCAAAATAGCCCAATTTCCATTCAAAGAAGCAATAAATGAAGAGTTGGCAAATATTGCTGGACAGGCTGCTGCAGAATATGATGCATTTGCTCAGAGCCTTTTAGGGGTCTACACATACTATCTATAAACTATAGATTGACTATTAGGATGACTAATAGGTACCATGGGACATTATTAGAGGATTATTTTTCTTTTGATGGGCACATTTGGAGCATGACCTTTATTGAGCTGAGCTCCTTCTGGGTGTCCATGTATTAGCCACCTGATAGAGTCAGTTAATTGAAGGAAGTGTTTGCTACAGAGTGTCCATCATGGTTAGTACAGAAGCAATACAGTACATAAAATTTATGATCAAACATGTAAAAATTCAGAACTGGAGACATCAGAACATGTGTGTTTCTCTTCTTTCCACTCATACCCCAGGTTTTACTAAATCAAGATTCTTTCCCCAGTTTAGTCAGGATGTGGCCCCTGGGAGTCTTCTCATACAAATTGTGCAAACAGGCTCAATCAATAAACAAAAGTGGAATGCTTGATGAAACACATTTGCTCTGATCAGTCTAATCATTAAATCACTGGACAGATACATGCAAGTGTCCACTCTGTGCCTGGCCCCTAGCCTGGCTTCTGTTATGCAGTGGAGAGTTAAACAGGTTCAGCTCTATGTAACCCCCATGATGGACAATGGAAGATAAGCAGAAATACTCAATTATGTGCTTCATCATTGTCATAGGAAGAGCTATAAAAGATCAATCAATGGTGCCAGACAGTCAGAATTCTTGTCTATGAAAATGGACACCTTGACGGTGTCAGTGAGAAGCAACTGAGACTGTATGTGAATGGTCTGTGAGACACTACCCAGTGCACAGTAAAAGAAAAAAAAAAGTGCAATGCAGCTGTGTGTAAAAGGAAGCTACCAGGTAGAAATCATAAAAAAAATTGTCAATGAGGAACAAATGTGTTTCTTTTGTGGATTATGAGTATGACAGCTATGAAGTAGGTGTCCCCTGTAGTGAGTAAAAAACCCAAGACACACATACAGCAATCGCTGCCCTTCCATAACTGCCACTCCAAGGCCAGAAGTTCAGCACTAGACATTGTATGTGGAAAATAACTTCTTATTTGATCAATTATTCACAACCCTGTAAGCTTTCTGTAGCCTAATATAAACCCAACAGGACAAGCCTACTGAATTTACATGAGTTCCAGCATTCCACACATCTGCTAACTATAAAAAGTTAATAATGTGACATCTATATATTCATTATACATTGTGAAACTCCCTGAAATAAAATAAAACTTATGAAGTAAAGAGTTATTGTTAAATGTCACAGAACTAGCAAAAGAATTGTTTAAAATCCATGTACTATTTTGTGAAATTATCATAACATGTACAGAAGTGCTGTCCTATAGAGAGGAAAAAGAGGCCAGGGGTAAAACTTCAGATACTAATAGTCATATTTTAAAATTAAAGATTAACATAGATAATTGGATTTAATAGTTTACTCTCACCAACTATATGTAAAACATCACCATCTTAAGTGTAATAATCATCAGTAATATGAAAAAGACATTTTCCATTCTGTTGTCCTTTGAATACTCAAAGCAGATAGATGCTTTATACTCTCAGCATATTTCAGTTCAGCCATATCTACTAATGATGCTCAGGAGCCTGCAACTCATAAATGCTTTATTGAACAGTGAAGTCCTGTAGTAGATAGTTAGGGTTCATGGAGGAATTTAAGAGCCAACTTTGACTTGGAGGATAATAAAATTGTTTTTTAGAGATCTTGATGTTTGCTTACTTACTACCCAAGCTGATTTTTATCTATTACACATTTACTTTTTCAGTTATACTGGCTCTCTCTTAAAAAGTAAGACAAAATTTTCTTTACTAACATATACATCTATGCTAAATTACAACATAACTGGAACAATCTCAAGACTCCCTTGGAACAATAAGAAGGTTGTTTACTTATTTTTTCTGCTTTTACCTTTTCTGTTTCTACCATCACTATCACTACTAATCTAAACTCAAGTCTTCATAATTTTAACCAGTCCTTCCAATATTTCTCCCATGCTGCTGAATGGTCTCTTCTACTAGTTTAGTTAATTAGCCCAGAAAGCTCTCCATCTCTCCCACTGATCCTGCAGCAGCACTTCCCCCTGCTCTTTCATCTTGCTTATCTTGATCTCCATCATGGTCTGCAGCACAGGCCCTGACACTGTAGACACATATCACTCAATGTGTGGCCATGGGTCCTTGGTCCTGCCCCTCTGCTTCTCCTGGAGCCACAACAGCAATCTTTTCAGAACACATTGTATTGCAATAGTCCCAAGTGTGGTAGCCCCACATTTGATATCTTTCAGTGGTTCATTAATATAAACAATAAAGGCTGCGTTCCTATAGCCTGGATAGGAATGGCCCAACCGGACCCCTGCTTGCCTGTTTGTTCTATCTTCTCCATTGACTCACTGGGCTCTATCTTTTTTGGCTTGATTTTCTCTCTCAGAATCTCACTGTATTTGGTTCCAATCGTAGGGTCCCACTAAGAACCTTTCTCACACATCTTCCCAAGTGACTCCTCATCATTCAGGTGATTCACTCAGTCAATTTCATTGTCTAAACTGCTACCCCAATTCTGTCTGTAATTTCCTGTTCCACTAACCTATTTATATTTTCCTCAAAGCACATACAAGCATCTAGAATTTTCTGCCTTTTGAGTATGTAAACTTGTTATTATCCATCCTTCTTCCATTTCTCTGGGTTTGTCTGATGGGCTTTTGTATATAGGGATCTATATAGGGATCTTATCTGTGTTTTGTGATTAATATGAGATCAAGGTCACAGAAGAACATTACACGGCAGGAGGGAAGAGAAACTATGACAATAGCATCCAGGGAATGGAGATTTATGGTGTTGGAAGAGGAGATGGAAGAACAGTCACAAAAGTTGTCAGCAGCAGAGAAGAAAGTGCTCTGAAGTAAGGAAGAAGGTGGTAGTGGTGCCAGCCCTGCCTCTGGGTGTCTAATAAACCCAAGTCTGCTTTGTTACCAACTTTCTTCCACTTTTCTTTCCCTATTCTCCAGTGGAGCATTTGTATTTATAACCTTCTAGCTGCTAAAAATGTTAGGCCAGTTCTTCCCATGCCTCTCTGACTGCTTCTTCCAAGTGCCTCTAATGTTGTGTTTTCTGCTGTCTCTGCACACTGACATTCTGGGGAACTCCCTCCTCAGACCTTTTCTCACTGACATTCACATGCACTGTCTGGGTGTTCTAAGCTAGCAGCCATTTCCCATCCCCTTTACTTACAAACTTGCCTGTATCCCACTCCTTACCGCCTCTTGTTTTCTTCAGGATCCACATCCTCTTAGCCAATATTTTCTCCATCTGTACCATAGATCGCATTCCCTTTCCCTGATGCTACACATAGGATCCACATGTGCCTGCTACTCACTCAACTATCCACCTTCCACCAACCCCTTTATTCACTTTACTCCAGCATAGAGACCAACTTTCTTCTTTTAGAAACAAACACACACTTCATACTTTAGTTCCAATTCTCTTTACTATGTTTCTGATTTTAACTTGGCTTCTTAAAAGGTGATCCTCTCTCTTAGTCCTGCCTCTGTTTGTTTTTTCCCTTAGCCTTATCTTAGCATGAGTGGAAGCATTTCACACAGGTAGGTAGTTTGGAAAAGGATTCCAACAAACATGAGTGAGAGCAAAATGAAACTAAAATATGTGGCTGAGATGAAACTAACAGAAAGATGAATGGCCCTGTTGGTCACCACAGCAGAAACTAAAGTTTGATCCCAATGAGGACTTTTAATGGAGCAGGTAGATTCATCTCATAATTGTCTATCACTGGATTAGGTATGTCAAAAGATTATTTAATCTTTAACTATTGTCTGAGGCTTGTCCATGGGAGTATAACCTCTTTATGTGCTATATGTTATATTCAGACTGCACATATGCAGTTTTGAGCAGGCTCCCAAAGATCTTTCATAATTTAGCAGAGAAGTCAAATGCTAAGGCAGATACACAGCACAGGTGGAAGTGAGGCACCATTATTGCACTGAATGAATGTGTGGAGTTACCAAGGGATGTATGGTGTGCATTACTCACATCTGCTCATTTTCTTCTTTACTCTCAATCTGTGGCTGTGTCTTTTTTTTTTTTTTTTTTTTGGTATGTGGAAAAGAACAATTTATTTAAATATGAACATCTGCATATTTAGTCATGGAGAGTAACAGGTCTGAGGGTGAGCTGGGTCAACTAAAATGGAAATGATCAAGCCTTTGTGGTTGAGGGCTAATGCCTAAAAGTGGCAACCCTTATCAGGGGTTAATTTAATTTAAAAAACAAAACTAAGGATTCAATCTTCTTAACTTGACAGTTTACCTTTGCAGAAAGAGGGATTTTAAGCCTGAGGTAAACAGTCATAAAAGCATCACTTAGTCTGTCGCATGCTGGTACTAGCAGAAGTAATATAGGCAAAGGAAGTAAGTTCAAATCCAGATAAGATGAACAACTGTATTCCTGACATGGGAAGAATTTAATGCAGTTCATACCAAGTGTTTGGTTTCCTTGGGGGCTCATACTGTATATATCAAGGTTTCTGTATCTGGGAAGGAACAGTGTAGTTATTGACATTATCTAGATAATTTTGATGAGATGGAGCCCAGAGCTTTGGGCTCATGAGTAGCCATTCTCTTTACTATGATAAAGCCCAACATCAATTTGGATCACTTTTGCATAAGCCTTGCAATAGTGTCCAAAGAGGAAATCTGACTGACTTTTACTGAATGAGTCATCCTGTCTACTCAAATGTCTCCTCTATGGTAATCCTTCCTCATGAATGAGCAAGCATGTGAGCAATGTTTTCCATTGTTTCTTTTTTTGTTTTATCCTGCACTAATATGATAGGATTGGATATGTCTTGGCTGAATGTTGACAGGATTTACTGACATTAAAACCATTGACTCAGGACTTAATGACCAAGAAATAAACTACTGGAATAGTCCAAATAGCTGCTGGGATGGCTTCTGGAAACTTGACCCAGCAATGACCTGTAGTCAATTAGGTGGAGATGTAAGAAATTGCCTGGGAAGATATCGGGGCAAGGATCAAAAAATACAGAAAGGTGAGCCCATTAAAGCAGAGTTGTTGTAGAAGATAGTTTTCAACTTGATGTGCCCTGGGAACTTTAGAGGACATACCTTTCATTAAGCCAATAAAAATACACTTTAACGATAACTCTAATAATAGAGATTATTTGATACCCTTCACAATGGCTGCTTTTGGAGGTTTCATGAAGCTGGTTCCATTATTCCAATAAAAATGGCAACATTACTTCTATAGCAGGAAGGATTGAGTAGTGGCTTTGCCAACCAAGTAAGGAAGATAAATTTCTGTTGTGGATGTCAGGGTCGTGAAGAAGCAGCTTGACCTGATGATATTGCTGTGTCCTGTTGGGTAAGGTGGGCGTGTAGTTAAGGGGTGGCTTGACTTTTTTTTTTTAAATCATAACAAAACTAATATCCCAGCAGAAGAAGGCTGATGTCAGCTATTGTGATGGTAGATCAAGGTCTGCCATCTAGCTTCCAGATCCAAGACAGAATTCAGTGACTGAAGGTGAGATGAGGTCCCCTTCAAGAAGATACTGTAAGCATTTTCCATAGATACTTCTAATTCTATCTCAGAAAGATTCAGGGGCACTTGTCACAATAAAAGCCTATAGAAATCAGGTGATGAATGACATCTTGGCCTCTGCTGCATAGATCGGGCCCAATGGATCATTGTAGCCATTGTATAGTGTTTGAGTGAATACTTGGGATGGATATATTTAGCAGTTGTAATAGCTCTCTCCTTGGTTTCTTGGCCTTGGAATAAAAGCCATTGTTATCAAAAGACCCAAATAACATCTGACCCTGTCCTCTAAACTTCTGGCAAAGTTAGTAACTGAGAAACATTATCATCTCCCTAAAGAAATCTGAAGAGAACATTATCTTTAATGAAGACCTAAATCAGTGATTTCCCTTGAGTATTAGGGTTACTTGAAAAATTCTCAAAATGGAAATGTGAGGGCTGGAGGCTCTGTGGGTAAGAGCACTGGTTGCTCTTCCTGAGGACCCATGTTTGATTCCCAGCATCCACATGGTGGCTCACAACCATCTTTAACTCCTTTCCCAGGGAATCTGATGCCCTCTTCTGGCCTCTTTGGGCACCATGCATGCCTGTGGTGCACAGACATAGAACCAGGCAAAACACTCATGCACATAAAATAATAAATTAATCTAAACATTAAAATATTTAGTTAAAAAAAAGCAATTTGGGGGGGAGGTTTACAGAATTCTATATTTTAATGAGCCTTCTAAGTGAGTCATATTTAATGTTCAAAGCTACTGTTCTAAAGGTGGGAACCTTTCTCAGTCTTGATTATTAAAATTGCCTACTGAAAGCACTTGTTCATTTAACACTAAGATGGTTAATAGCCTCGTAAACCACAAAAAGCTTAACCAAGATAGCCTCAATCCACCTTCTTTGCTTGATGTGGTTTCTTCATTGGAAAAGTTTTCTCAGCCTTTGATCTGGCGATGTTCTTCTTAATTTCTTAACACTAATAAAGAGAAATATTAGTTGACATGGAAGACATAGGAGTATATGTTCACTCCTTAGTCCCAGGGCTTGGTTAACTCTCCTCCCTTTTCTCTGTAACAGCAATTTAAAGGGATACTGGTCAGCTTGATGTTCATTTCATAGCACACTAAGATACTCTACAATTATTGATGTGATAACTATGCCAAGATGTAATAGTAATTGTCAAGAACTCTGATTCCCCTTAAATTACATCCGAAGATGGGAGAAAAGTACCACAAAGTTTTCAAGAGCCTGACAGGTTGACAAAGGCTCTTGGGAGTCCAAAATCACGGGGTATGCTCTGACATCTTGTTCTTCTATAAGGACAAGTTTTTTTCAATTCACTTCCCTTACCATAAGGAGACAGAATTGGTGGGTTTCTGATTTTCAAGACACCTGTGAGGAACCCATTTATCAGGTCTGAGACCACAGGGTTCTAGTGTAGCACAGAATAAGAACTCTGCAGTTGATGCAGCTTGTAGGGAAGTTGTCCTTCTGGCTCAGTCAGATGTCCCTGCAGATCTAGTGGTGCATTAGCCATCCACAGTGCTTGTACTGGCTATATGTGATATCTGACTAGTTTCAATAGAGACAGAGAGAATCAGTAACTGTCAGGCCAGGGGCTACTTCTGACCCCACCTGAAAAGTTTTGTGTGTTATGTTACAAAAGCACTTCCCTTACTTGCTTTAGCCTCTTTGTTGTTGCTTTTTCATTATTTGTTAGTCTAGACAGGCAAATTGATATAATGGATAGCCTTGGATTTAAGTAATTAAATCCAGTGTTTGTCACTAATTCAAGAGTCTGATGTAAATGTCTTCTTGTTGGAAACTTTCCTCCAAGCTGTGACATAGGGACCCAGTTTTATAGCTCTGCCCTCCAAAATAACCTCAGCTTTTCTTCTTTTGAGCGAAACAAGGGGATCAAGGTTGGAAAATGATGCATAGTCATCCTTTATTTCTGTTTGGTCAGACAGAATTTAGCTATACACATCCACAGTGTATAGAAGGAGCTGGAAAACGTGGTACCGCTGAATAGTGAAATGTGAACAATTAGCTGAAGAGTCTACTATATGCCTTTACTCTAAGGATGATCTTGAGGGGTGAGGGTTCACTGCGGTACAGGAAAGTTCTTATACCTTCTAACAGATGACTGGTAGAGTCATGAATGAGTTCTCAAGACCCTGGATCCCTATCTTGAGAATCCCCATTGATTCTAAGCTTTCTATAATGGCTCCATTCTTTGCATCATAAAGAAATGAATGAAGGCTTTTAAACACTTTTGAATCAAAAGTAAAAGTTGTATGCTTTAAATTTGAGTACACAGTGTGTTTCAGTTATTTTGCCCATGAGCCTCTCTTCAATATCATCATGAGAATCAAAGGCATTTTATTTCCTCATTCTCCTAAGTCACTAAAACAGAGAAAACAGACAAATCCATGTTCTAATCAGGCAGGTAAGATGAAGTAAGAAAAGTAAGCCAGGTGTGGAAGATGGTGCTTGGGTAAGCAATTTTTAAATAATAGCAAGCAAGTAAACAAACAAACAAAGAAACAAAACAAACACATGTAAACCATATTCTAGCTAAACCGTATTGGCTGGGCTGGGATAGTAGCTCAGTCGGTAAAGTACTTTCTTTGAAAGCATGAGAACCTGAGTTCCATCTCCAGTAACCATGTAAAACAGAACAAAATAAGCCCATGAACAAACACACAAATAAACAAAACAACAAAACAGGTATTGTGGCATGTACTTCCAAACCAATACCAGCAGAGACAGGCACATTCCTAAGGCTGCTTGGCCAACTAACCTAGTTCCCTTGAGTAATTCTAGGTCCTAATGAGAAACCCTATTTCAAGAAACAAGGTCAACAGCTATTCAGGAACAGCTACTAAGATTGTTCTCTGGCCTTTATACACACACACACACACACACACAGACATGCACACATGTATACATACATACACACATGCACTCACAGCTCTTTGTTCCATATCTTAAAACACAGTCTCTCTCTTTCAGAGTTAACAAGAGACAAGTGTTCCGGAAGACAGAGCCTGGTTCTCAGCAGCCAACCTCCTATGAAAGCCACTTCAATCAGGATCATATTCAGCCAAAGAAGATGATCAGCTGAACATCTGGCTCTGGCAACCCCAACAGCTGTACACATTTTCAGTTTAAGCAGTGTCCATATGGCCCATATGTGTATCATTAGCCTCCAAATTGACCCACAGGATTTGGATGTGTGACAGGGCTGCCAAGGAGTGTGGAAAGAGTTCACAGAGGGTATATTGAGAAGAAAATCCCATCTGTCTGTGGACTGTGGGCTTCTGCGGACTCTGTTATCCATGAGTGGTTCTAAGAATGGTGTGGGCAGACCAGCTGGATTCCTTAGGCTCCCTGTAGGAATCTGCACACCCTGCAAATGCAGGGCATGACCACCATGACCACAAAAGGCAAGACAGAGCAAACACAGCTGGGGTAGGAAGAATCACAGGCCAAATTGTTATGTATAATCTCTTACACAAAGGACCTCAGTAAACACAGAGCATATATATATATATATATATATATATATATATATATATATATATATATTTGTATTTCAAATATAGTAAGAATCTACCATCTGAGGTTTTTATCAATTTTTGTTTTGTGGACATACATACAACTGTATTTAGCATGCTAATCATTTAAAAAATTACTATCATTTTATTTGATATGTATGAACATTTGCTTGCACTTATATCTGTGCACCATGTATGCACTATGTGTGCGCTGGGAACTGAACCTCAGTCTTCTAAAGCAGTTAGTGAGCAGTTAGTAACTGCTTCACTTTGAAGTTAGTAACTTCAAAGAGCAGTTAGTGCTCTTTGCTATGAAGCAATCTCTCCAACCCCTAGAATATTAATCATTTTAAGGCGTACAGTTCAAAAAAATTAATCACATTGACAACACATACAGTCATTATCACTGTTTCCAGGTCCTTTTCATCACCTCGAACAGAAACCCTGTATCCATTAAGCAGCCAATCCATTAGGTCTTTTTTTTCTCAAACACTAGAAACGTCTAATCTGTTCTCTCCGTGGTCTTGACTGTTCTGGACATCATTGTATATGTAGCTTCTTGTAATGAAGGCACCTTGAGATGCCTGCCTTTATGAAATTTCTATGCCTAGGAATGTACTTGGGGTACATTGTGTGAGTGCTGGTAAATAAATGTCTGAGGCTGGCATGTCCTAGAAAGAGACCATGGGAAAGGGTGGGAGTACAGGTTGTTTATTTTGGATGTAACACCCAATACAGTGGTAGGAAATTGGGATAGAAAGACAGAGTAGGGAAGGAGAGGAAGTGTGAATTTTGACAGGTAACCAGTATGGACGTGCAGAAAATTTCAGAAGATGAAATATATATATATCAATTGACTTCCACCAATAATTGTACTCCAACACCCAAACCTCAGGATGATCCCCAAAGAAATAAGACCTGAGCCCTGCAGTTGGGAGCATCAGGTTCGCAGGGATATGAATGTGGCCTCAACAATCTGCTACAGTTGGAAAGCACAGGGCCAGGGCCAGAAAGGAAGATAAACCTTAAGTGAGTAGAGCCAAAGACTCAACTCTAGTGGGAGGAAGATGGGAAAGGAAGCATATGTTTTGAGGGCAGGTGATAGGCAAAGCAGAGAAGTAGATGGGTGCCCAGGAAATAGCAAAAAGATGGTTGAGGAGACCATTGGGAATCCAGAAGGACGCTCAAGGGTTAATAATATGCACATCTGGTGTTGACATTGAGTGGGCTCTGTATGGGCTGCTCAGAAGAGGTAGAGAGGTACACATGCTCTGAGACATCAGAAACACATCCCTTACAGGGACAGAGTCAGCCTTGAGTCAGATTCCACCTCATTAGCAAGTCTCTACTCAGCCCATTCTGAACACACTTGGCAACACGGGTTAGCAAACTTCTGGAAAAAGCCAGACAGAAAATATATTAGGTTTTATGGGCTCCTCAGTCTCTGTCAGAGCTTCTCACTATAGCCATTGTAATGCACAGGCAGCTTCAAAATACAGGCATGAATGATCATAGCTGTGTTCCAATAAAATATTTACAAAACAGGCAGCAGGCCCAATTTGACCCATGGGCCATGATTTCAGACTCCCATATTTGTGAAATGAGCAACCCCTTCCCTTCTTTACATTAAGTGGCATCTAAGTGCTGCTGAGGAACCCCACTGGCTTTCAAAGTACAATCTCAGCATCACTTTGGGTATAACTATGAACTTTTCCATATTGCCTGCTGTCAGCAATGAGGAGGGAGAAAAAGGAAGAGTGAAGCTAGATGGTAATCTCAACTGTAATGAAAGGCTATTACTTGAAATGTTTAATATGTTTCCTAATTTAATGTTGACCAAATTCTGTAAACTATTTTGTATGTGGGATAACGGAGACGAGGCATGTTAGTTCTCCTAAGTCACTCAGTCAGCAATTGGTAAAGCAACTTAAATGGAGGAGAGATGGGCTCCAGTATGTTTCACACTATGCCTTTTTGCTCGTTGAACTCAGGTGAGCACAGTAATTAAGCAGCTAAGTGAAATGAAACAAGAGCAAGATGCCACTTTGCACTTCCTGATGCCCATGCTTCATTAGTGAGGTATATTTGCTTGTTTATCACAGGAAGACTCAAGTGAACTCAAGTAAGAGAGATGGTGTTGAAATAATATATAAAATATAGCCATAGATGGAGAAGACAACAGCAGATAGCAGTAGACAGAGGAATGCCTGGCAAGGACCTGTGTCTAGAATGAAGAAAATCCCAGCCAATTAGTCTCTTATCTCAAAATTTAAACCACAGACAGGGAACATCCAATTCTTTTTGTGATATGTTCTCTGTCTCTGTGTCTCTCTGTGTCTGTATCTCTGTTTCTCTCTCTCTCTCTCTCTCTCTCTCTCTCTCTCTCTCTCTCTCTGTATAAGTTAAGTGTGCATATGCATGTGTGCACCTGTGAACACCGATTGCAAAACAGCCGACTGGAAGAATAATTGTTCAAAGGTGTTTAAGGTCTGATAGTGAGTAGAAATGGTTGATAGGTGGTCACAATACAGTAAACAATCCCATGCATAAGACAAAGGAGGAACGTAAAGGATTAGCAGGCTGCTATTTCCTGGCTATAGAAGGATTATCAATTAATTCTTAGAGACATTCATCAGTTCTGAATTCCAACTATTGAAAAGTTATCAAATCGAACTAAGATGCCTCCCCAGTAGTTTTACACAGCAGCTCTATTAAGAAGAGTCCACAATGAAAATACAAGTCAGACAATTAGGTTGTTGGTAAGTCAAAGCATTTTTATAAGGAGCCATGGAAACCAAGTCTAGCCTAGACTTTCCTGGTGAGTCAATTTGAGAATAAGATCAAATTTAGAAAGGGGAATATTTGCAAATGTCTCCACTTCTTCCTCAGCAGGAACAAAGAGTCCATTTTCATCTACCTAATATAAGGTCAGGTCAAAAGCCTGTTTTTCCAAAGAACTGTGCTTTCTGAAGAGCTAGTAGCAGATGTTTTCCACAGAGAACTTTAGTCCCTGAGCATCAACTTCACCTTTCCCAAAACATTGTAATTGCCAGAGTAAATCAAAATGTCTAGCCTCACTGTAACAGGCTCAGGGATCTCCCTGGATGTCCCTTTGGCCAGACTCTCTTTCTTGCTGCTCTCATGAAGCCCAGGGAGGCTATTCATTTCACCTCTGTCCTCTAGATACCTTTGCATTCTGTCTCAGAGTCTGGCTATGCATGCCCTAGTGTCTTTTTAATAAGAAAATTAAGCAGGCCAGAAGTATCTGCTGGACATGATCAGGAGCACTGCCTGAGATAGGGTAAGGGAGTACCACTAATAGTATCAGATGACAGTAAGCATGATAGTCAAAAAAGCTCAGATTCCTACCTTCTAGCTTTAAGAAAGAGAGTGGAACTTGGAAGCATTTGTAGCCATGCCAAAGCTGTCTCAATCCTTATAGTTTCGGAACTGAATAATAATAAGCAAGTTATGCAACCAAAGAACTTAACATTCAAGTTTCTCCACACCATGCCTTGTAGCACACTATCTTTACTTCATGTGAGGTTCTAAGGTCCCTTAACTAACCAACATTGTTTATAGTAAGTGAGCTTTCATAGGCTGGGACTATTGTATTTTTTTTCTTTTACAGTAAATCAAAAATATAGTTTTTATTTTATTGATTCTATTTTCAGGTGCACACATTCATATCTCTCTCTCTATCTCTCTCTCTCTCTATCTCTCTCTCTCTCTCTGTGTGTGTGTGTGTGTGTGTGTGTGTGTGCACGTGTATGCATGTGGGGGACAGAGAAAAATTTCAGTGTTGCTCTTTAGATGCTTCCTACCTTTTGTGGGTTTTTGAAACAAGATCTCTCACTGCAAGAACTTGCTAAGTAAGCTAGGCTAGTTTGCTAGTGATCCCCTGAGACCTGTATTGGAGTTATAAGCTTGTACCACCATGCACTTTTAAAAATTTTGAGTTCTGGGGTGGAGCTCAGTTACCAAGTAGTAACTTCCAGACCCCAAGGATTTTTGCATACAAATAAAAATTATGTTTGGCTAGCATTCAAGGAACTATAATGCCAAATTCTGACAAAGGTGCTTTGGGGAGTAGGCATTAAATGGTGAACTGACCTCAATATACCCACTACCCGGAGCACAGGAACTTACTGAACAGATCTTGCCGTACAAACCTTGACCATGATCATGACATGGAAGAGCCAGATACCTGTGTGCATGGCAGGAAAGAGATGTTAATTCAGACTGAATTTTTACATTGAGAAAATGTACCATATAGCTAGATTAGGAGCTTGGACTGTGTTTTGTAATTTTAAAGGAGAAACCAGTGTAATTCTCTGAGCATCAGAAAAGAGAGAATTAGTTATATGAATCTCATTAGGTGCAAATTGAGTGAAATCACTGATCCATAAGTCAATCTGATGCTTTTTCTGGAGCCTAAGCTCACTTCTAGGAAGATTGGAGTCAGTGATGGATGCAAATGTTGAGCACTAAAAATAAGGCAATATATGCAAATATATAGTGTCTAGCACACAGTAGGTGTCTCCTGGCAATACATTCCCTTACATTTCTTTCTAGTCACCACAAGAAGGCATTTCATTTAAAAGATGCATTGTATAAAAAGCCAGGATAGTATAGCATTCAAGAGTATCATTTTGCTTCCCAAAAGATCCCAGAGTTTAAATATGGCTGTCTAGGTTACTATATACGTGACTCCCCGAAAAATTGTCTCGTGCTCTGATTCCATATTCTCATCTGTAAAGTGGGAGCAGTGCCTCCGTTAATCATACGTGGAGGGTCAAATCTGTAAATCTTAGAAAAATAGAGAAGCTTTGAGTAAGAGAGGAGATGAAGCCTGGAGACATTTGTCTTGTGAGCAGGCACAAGACTCCTCACTGCCTTTTAACGTCTTGCTGGTTGCCTTCTTCCCCCAAAGACTGCATAATCTTAATGAGGTCTAGGGCATGAATGTGGGTCCTTTGAGTAATAAATCATTTATCCTTTCCATTTTTATTTATGGTACAAACTTTAACTGCTCCTTCTTCACCAATATTGCCTCTGTTGAGAATTCTAAAGTCTAATTTGAAAGTCAAAAGCTGAGACTAGCCTCTACCCTTTTCTCTGTCTTTTAGGTTCTGTCTGGCTTGCTGGACCTATCAAGGGCACAGTGTTCTAGCTATGCCTGAATGTCAAGGGTGGAAGGGAATGAGAAACATTCTATTAGAATATGACTAAAAAGTATGCCCACTGGTTAAGGCCTGGGAAGAAAGTGAAAAAGAAAAAGCCTTTGCCTTTGGGATGACATCACCTCTCATTTTTTTTACCCCTCGCCCACCAGTTTCCTTGAGGAGTCAAACTACTATTTAGAGTGGGCTGAATTGTGTTCCCTTTCTCCAGGAGATAGATATTGAAGTCGTACTCCCTAAAATGTTTTTATATGAGTTTATTTGGAAATAGGATTATTGTGGATGTACTTGGCTAAATTAAAATGAAGTTATATTTGAGTAGGTAGACTCTTAATCCAATATGAAAGGGGACATTTGGACTGAAATGCATGAGGCTAAATTAAAATGAAGTTGTATTACAGTAGGTGGACTCTTAATCCAATATGAAAGGGGACATTTGGGCTGAAATTCATGAGGGAAGAGTGCCATGTGGTAAGAGACAGGGATGATAGCTATGCATATTCAGGAATTACAAGTAACTTCAGAAACTAAGGGCACAAAACAAATCCTCCTCTATAGTCACTGAAAACATGGGTCTACTGACAGTTTGAGTTCAGAATCCCAGAACTATGTGATAACAGGTTTCTCTTATTTTAACTATCTAGTTTGAGGTACTTTGTCACAGTAACAGGAAGAAGTAAAAACATTCTTTTCTCCTCCTGACCCAGGACCCTTGCTCCTTTTCTGAGTTTTTGGTTATTCAGCTTTTCTTGTCTGCCAGTTCCTGCTTCTCCACACAAACATTGTCCCTCCTTCTACATATTGAAAGTGTCTCTGGACTGTCTTAACTTCATCCACAGCACTTGTAACCTATCCTTTAAGGATGGATCCCTTTTACTTCATTTCTCCCACCTTTGACTCATTTGAGTTCACTTCCCCAAAATTCATAAACTCATTAACGATGTCTTCCTGGACCTCACTGGATAGAGGATCTTGACTTTCATTTTAACTTACATGACCTATTATTTTCTTCTTCTATTTGTGTATATTTTCATGTTTTTTTTCCCTCCATCACACATTTTATGACTTCACTAAACATCTTTAATGGCTAACCAGAGAGATCCAGGGTTAGATTTGGGGATTCCAAATCTAGGTCTAGGAGAGGCAAACCACTGCCAAAGTTCACCCAAATCTTCTATTAATAGGTTCATGGAAGACAGCACAAAGGACACATTAAGCAGATGATTTGACTCTAAGTGGAGCTGTCCAACTACAGAAGGTGCTGATTACTCTGTCCACAGTCAGTGCTGTTCACCAAGTTACAGACCATCCAGAAATCTTTAATTTTTAAAGATGTATTTATATTTTTAATTGTGTATATATCTGGAGGGATGGTGTGTACACAGAGATGCCAATGGAGGCTTGGAGCATCAGGTTCCACTGGAGCTGGTGTTGCATGTGGTTTTGAACTACCTGATATAGGTGCTAGGAATTGAACTTGAGTCTTCTGCAAGGGCAGTATACACTCAACTACTGAGCCATCTCTTCCCACTCCTAGTACATCGTTCCTATGTGATAATATCAACAAGAAAGAGAAGAAGAACCTTGGCTATTTCCAAAAATGAGGCAGAAATACCCACAGCCCTCCTTTGGTAATCAAAGGCATATACTGTAATGATTCAGATAGATTCAAGAGATGTTCAGAGTGGATTTTGGCCAAATTCTTCTCTTGCCATCCCGCACAGGTTCAAACCAGACAAAATTCCACTCTTAAGGAAAAACCTATTTGCTGTCAAGCTTCTGGGTATCACTTGGAGTGTCACTATATCAACCACCAGGGCAGGCCTCATACCCAGGAGTAGCTGGCTAACATAAAAGGACTCCATGAGCTTTTTCTGTGTGTTTTTTGTTTCATTTTCTTTCTTTTTTTTTTTTTTTGTCTTATTGGTTTTTTGCTTACTTTGATCTTCATTTTGTTGGTATGTGTGTATGTGTGTAAGTATGCATGTGTGCCAGTGTACATATGTATGTGTACAGTTGCAAGACAGGGGTCAAGCTCATGTGCCGTCTACTTGCTTTTTTGAGACAGGGTCTCTCATTCGTCTTGAAACTTGTTAAATTGGCTAGACTGGCTGGCCAATGGGCACAAGGGGTCAGCCTTATCCCACCTCCCTAGTTCTGGGATTAGAATTATACATCACCACATCTGGTTTCTACATGTGGGTTCAAAGGATTTAACTCAGGTCTTCGTGTTTCCATAGCAAGAGCTTTACCCAATGAACAGTTTCCCCAGCCCCAAGCTTCATTGGCTTATTGTTTACACCTTGACTTTATCTTCATCCATATAACTCCTTTCTGTCTCTCCAAATTCAGCCTAACATCTTAGAAGTTTTTGCTGATGGCTGTCCAACCCTTGAGGTATCTAGTTGTTCTTCTTTTTTGAGTGTCCTTGCCACTGCTATGTGGTAATGACCACAGAACATTACTCATTTTTACATCAAGCCAGACGTTGAGCCCCAGGAGATCAGAGGGCATGTCTCAGTTATCTTTGTAGCCTATATGCTGATGGTCATTGGATGCTCAGCCAATGATACTTGCTAATTACTGCACTATTGTATTTTGTCAATGTCTGTAGGTTGCCATTTATGTCTCTCAGAGTCCTAGTTTTCACTTTAATGTTTAAATATGTATAACACTAATTATGCAATCCTAATTCTACCACACAGTGAGTGTTCAGTGACATTATTCATAGATCAGATAATGACTTGAGAAACACGTTTATTTGAAATACAAATAAGGAACATGGAGCAAAAGGCCTTCAAATGCTCAACTTTCATCTTCTAGAATTTCAACTCTTTTATTATTCAGAGAGCAAATTATAATTTTCCTAACCTACAGGATGTACATTTTTGCCATAATTTAACCTAAATTAAAACTTTTTTCTCTAGACCTTTATTCTCTTGCCCTTTAATCAAGAATAAGGTCTATTGCTATTTACTTGACTGGGCATGTGCCCATCATTCATGGGCATTGCCAATGAATGCTGAACTTTTCTTTTTCTAAGTATCTCCCAAACTCATGCACAGTCTCCCACAGTTCTGCTGGAGGACTTCATTATGGCCGATTTAGACCAGTGAAATTGTTGAATTATGACAAGTCCATGCAAATCTCCTTGATACATCTAAATGCAAGAGCTGAATCCCAGGGAGTCTGCATTGTGATTCATGCCACTCAATAAGCTTTCCGTGTAAAGGGGAGGCAGAAAATGAAAAATCAGACAGGAAGCACAAAAGAGAGGAAGTGCAAAAGGAGGGAAGTTCTATGAATAGAAACAAGAAACATGATTAAAGTTTCTTGCTATGATTTGAATGTGTTCCCTAAATAAACTCATGTATTAAAGTTTATAGCCATTGTAGTAATATTTAGAGGTTGTTAAATGTGATTAAAATTTATATGTCAAGGGAGTTTGGAGATGGGGCCTTTGGTAGGCAGCTAGGGTTATATAAGATCCTGAGACTGGGTCTCTCTGTTCAGAGTGGCTCTGTAAGAATAGCAAGAAAACAGCCAAGAAGGAAGGACTGGAGCCCAGGTATCACTCTGTCTCTCCATGTGCTGACCTCTACTGTATGATAATGCTACAGGAAGGGCATCACTAAGCATATGCAAGCTCCATGCTATCAGACTTCTTTCTCATCTACCTGAACCATGAGCCAAATAAATATCTACTTCTAAACTACCAGGTCTCGAGTATTTCGTTATACAACAGAAAAGCAAAATAAAGTATATCTGTGTGCTATGTAGTATTACATAGGACTATAAGGGATGAAGGGATAGGTTTTTAATCTTAACTTATCTGATGATTTAAATCTTAAAGTGTCAGAATGTAATACAGATCTTAAGACACATCAAAGAACAGTAATGATAAGAGTATTTGTCTATATGCTTGTTAATTCAACCTCCTTTTCGCATAGTTCCAATTTAGGAAGAAAGCACATCTTCATTTTCTGCCATGTATAATAACCGTGGTACTTAGGGAGAGGCTGAGAGCTTCAGATTCTGAAGATACAGAGCCAGCCACTGGCAGTGGCAAGCCACCCCTTAAAAGGTAGTGTAAAATACAGCTAGTATTTGATAAGACAGTGTGCTCTTTGTGCTTGTACCCAGAGACATGAAAACCAATCCTATCTAGCCAGTTTTCTTTTCTATTCCACAAGACAAAGTGGAATACTGTATAAAGCAGAACTACTCCTGAAATGGCTCCCAAAAGTGGTCATCAGGGAAGCTTTCCTTGAATCTTCTAGAAGATAGATTGAACTGTCAGATTCTTAGCAAGGAGAGAGCTATGTTGGCATCCAAGTCCCACATGTAATTCCCATTAAGATGCCTTCAAACCATAACATGTATGGGAGAAGTTTAAAACTTTCTCCCATACATGTTATGTATCACTAGGTGATATAGGTGCTGACCCATGATAGGGATTAGTTGAGTAGCTGCTAAGTGACTGTCTTTGTCATATTGATAGGTAAGTGTCCAAGGTGAATGTGTTAAGAGATGATGACTGGAGTGCAGGCAGGAGAAGAGCCTGGAAGCATGGTCCCTTCTGTAAGATATCATTGGAAAAGATCAAAATTTCTCATATAGTGATTAGATGTTGGTTAGTTTCTCTCTGGCTAGCCCAGGCAACCTAGGAGGACTGCTTTGATGAGAGGAACATTGGAGCAGAAGGTGAGGGTGAACATTTTGTTTCTGGTAAGCAGGCCATTCAGAGCAGGAGCCAACTCAGCTAGAAGCACTGGAATCTGGGTTCAAACCCTTTCCTTACTTGGTCTAATGGGTATATGTCAGGAGAAAGAATTGAAACAACTTGTGTCGACTTTGTTGGACACAGAAAAGAAGGTAAAGATTGAGGAATAGTAATATGCACCTGAGAGTAACCAATTCTCTCCTTAAGGTACTACAAAAACATAGACACTACCTATCTGTACAGCCCCTCATCCTGGCTGGTGTCACCTCAAATGAAGCTGAAGCTCCTGGTCAAAATATAGTCTATCCTTTAGGGGGAGCTCATGAACCCCACAAGGACAGAGTGTGGAAGAAAAGCAGGCACGGCAAAGATCATGTAATCGGATGGCACACTTAGAAGACAGAGTGTTTAGAAGAAGAAAAAAGGAGGCTTGATTTGTTTTCTGTTAGCTTCTTTGTGGAGTGCTTCAATTTCATTTACTCGTGTCCAGAATTCTTGCTCACTCTCGTTTTCTCATTTGCCATGAGATATACACAGGAGGCAGATGTCACATCCATCACCCTAGAAAAGATTCCTGCATGAAAAGGTTCACTATGTGTAGCTGAGAAGGGTCAACATTCCCTGATGTCAGTGCCAACTCTGGCAACAGAGGCTTGTTCTCTGCAACAAGCCTGAAAACCAAAGAATCCTAGAGGCTGTTGGCATCAACAGTGACATAGCAATGACTATTTGAAATAACAGCTATTGCATGTGAGCCAAAGCTGAATCTATAAAATGAAGACCATGGCTTATTTCTGAAGACATAGTTAATGTCACTTTAGTGAGGAGAGGGGAACAGGAAGAGCAGAGGTAGAGGAGGGGGGAAGAAGGAGGAAGCAGAGACAGAAAAGCCTAGCTTCTATGCTATTTACAGTACAGACTTCCAGTTGTATCAAGTCTTATATCAGCAACATCTGTTGATTCTGATCTCAGAGGAAAGTAATTAATCCTCCCCTGGAGACTGAGTGTAGAAAAGAAAGCAGGAAGGTTGGGAGGCCATCTGTACAGCCCCTCATCCTGGCTGGTGTCACCTCAAATGTCACGGAATACACTTTACCTCTCCCAAGAAGCACTGCTTGGTCTTCAAGGAGACTCCTGTTCTGCCTGTTTTTGCAGCCTGACTGCTTTCCCTATTGTGTCCCTGTGAGTCATAGCTGCTGAGATGGGGCAGTCACCAACCTGGATACTGTTCCCAGCTGTGAAAACAGCTGTTTGACACTGCCCATCCGGTCATCTGGAAGATGATTTATAATACATATTTGAGCAGTCTGGTGATGTTTGATTAGTCAAAATGTCAGATAATCTAATGACAGTGTGTTTGCAGTAGAGTTTTATGGTTTCAGTTTTGAAAGAAACAATTGAGAACTGACTGATATTAGAGAATTCTATGAAAGATAACATGAGCATCCATAGTAGTAGTAGAGGATAATGTTAGGACTTTGTTCTGCTTTGTTTCCTTTAAAGCAAGATTGCAGTTTTGATGTTTGGACACATAAGAAATTCCAAGCAGATTCTATTCCATGGGGACAAGGATTATTATTCTTGACTTGGATCTTAGAAAAATGAATATTGCAAATGGCATTCTCATAGGTAATCAATGAAAAAGGTTTTGATTGTTTTCTCATTTTAAAAACACATCCTGCATGCCTTGACTTGCAATGTCTATTCACAAATGATATTTCTTTCCCCTTCATCTTTAAAACATTCCTTTGTAATAGGTATTATCATCCCCACTTTACTTGTGAAGATTGTGTAAATTTCCTGTACTCAGTGTTAAAAAGTTCAAGAAGCAAACTCATCTTTTTGCTTGCTAATGATTCCAGCATCCCTCCTCTTAGTCTAGCACATCATGGCTCCAGCATCCCTTCTCTTAGCCTAGCACATCATTTACTTATTTTGTCATTCATCCCTTGGATCAGCAAACATTTCTGGGTTCCCTCATTCTTGTTCCAAGTCTAGTACTAACTACTGGAGATACTAACGCAAACACATAGGGTTCATCCTTGAGAAATCCCCAGTCTGATGAAGAAATCAAATGGGCAGCTGAGAATGTCAAATTAGTATGCTAAGACACTTGGGAATGTTGTAAAATTGAAGACTTTTACTCAGTACATTTATTGAGCATGTACATGTGATTTATCTAGGAGAACAACCGAAGGAGACACAGGTACAGACCTCATTTTTAGGTGTTCCAGGCTATCTGTCAAAGAGAAGCATTAACCTCAGATGTGCAACAAATACACCTGTTTATCAATAATTCAACTTAGCTTTGCTCTAGCTCATGTTGTGTCAGAGCAGAAGAAACTTAACATCAAATCACAGGTAGTTTGAAGATTCTAAGGGATGTAGAAAGTCCTTGGTGGTGAGTTTTCTGAGGTATAGACAAAGTCCTTGGTGATGGGTAGAGATGGGTAAGAGCAGAGGCATCTTTTATTTCTATCCATGTGACTCCTTTCTATGTTCCTCTCATGTCCTACATGGGTAAGGAAGACCATTTTTCCTCATTCTGAGTGATACACGGAAAGGGAGGGTGGGTACCATCGCCAAGGCGGCCTTTGGGAAGCTATCTGAGGTTCCATTTAATAAGACATTATCACCATTCCATTCTCTGCATGGGAAATAGTTTCCTTTTCTCCTTTGTTTGGGAACCCACACAGACTCAATTTCTCTTCCTTTTCCTTTTCCCCTTCTTATTTTTCAAGTACTTCTTCCTTTCTTAAGGTTTTCCTCTGAGGGATCTAGCACAATCTCCTTAATTAACTAACTTACATTGTGAAAGCAGAAGGCAAGAAGACTGACAAGCTGTTTATATTTATGTCCCCTTGACAGTTCCTCCCCCAGACCATGAACACAGACAGCCATGAGGACTAATAGAGTGAGAGCTTTTGGGAGTAACAACAGAAAGGACTAGGAGAAGGGAAAGGAAAAAGAGGAACACCGAAAATATTCTCCTGCAATGAACCAGAAAAATGCACTGTAGGAAGAGAGTTGGGAAGTGCTAGGTTAGAGGGATAGTCCAGAGAGTTCATATCAAAGAGCCAATTCTTAGCTCTGTTTATAGCAGAAAGGGACAAGAATAGAAGTAAATTCCCCAGATAATCAAGGGACAAACTTAGGATCCAAAGAGAATTAAAGGGGCTGAGGAGATGGCCCAGTTGGCAAAGTGCTTAGCATGCAAGCATAAGGACCTACGTTCAATCCTCAGAATCCCTTTAAGAAAATGGGCATGTTGGCACTGGGTTAATAATCCCAGCACCAGGAAGACACAGGCAGCGGATCTCTTGGGCTCACTGGTAATCTGGCCTAGCCAAGTTGATGGCTTCAGGCCAGTGAGACAGGCTATGATGAGTAGCTTCTAAGGAATAGCAATCAAGGTTGTCCTCCGATCTTCACATGCACGTTCACACGCACATGCACACAAATATACATGTATGTGGATACAAACACACCATTAAAAGTTCTTGAAAAAGCCATATGGAAACCTACTACTGTGGAATCTTCCTAAATATATACACATTTAAAAAGAATTACCCTATACCTTTACCTATAGGGAGAGAGACAACAACCCAACTAGACATCACATACTACCAAGTTAACTCCACAGTAGCAGGAATGAGCTGCCTCCCTTTGAATTGTTGTCTGGTGGGAGTCCATCGACCTCCCAGATGTTAAGGCCAATGTTTGATTGTCCTCCATAAACTGATAGCAAGACCTTATTGCTGAACACACTACATCCTTAAGTTATAGAACATGGAGAAATCTAGTTGGTGCTAGGAAGCTTTATCCCTGATGGCCAGCATTCATAGTGCAGAAGGGCACACTATCAGAGGAGTAAAATAATCATCAGTCTTACCCACCTATTGTATTGTATTGTTCAATACAAACTCTAATAGCCAAAGGCTTGGCAAGATATTCTCATTTGTGCAATAGTAACATGAATGTTATAGGATCTTATTGAATTTAAGATCCATTATATAAGATGGAACCCACACCTGGTACTGTAATGAGGCCAAGATCCTGAGGCTATCTAGGCCAAGGGCCCTAGGGAAAACCTACTTCTATTATTCTTCTAAAGGAACATAGCAATAAAACAACTCTTAATGACATTCTGTTATACTCATAGATCAGAGCATCATTCCACTGTCATTGGAGAAGCTTCTTTCAGTAGATGGCAACATAGAAACCCACAATTGGTCAAAGTGCAGAGAGTAAGAGACTTTGGACTGCTCAGCACTAAATGGGATGTCGATGTCACATACTTTGCCTCAGGGCTCAGGGATCTATGTGGAAGAAGGAGTGGAAAGATTGTAAGAGCCTGAGGTGGTGGATGGCTCCAAAAAAACAGAATTTTCCAAGCACAACAAGGCAGATGTGCATATGACCTCACAGAGAGCATAACGGCACACAGAAGGCTTGCACAAGCTGAAGCCAGACAAAATCTCAGCAGGAGGAGGGGAAGTAGTCACAAAGCCCCGCCCCCAACCAAGAAGCTATTCACAATTGATACCTGCTTGCAGAGGCAAGGTCAGATCTTTTCACTAGGGTGACACCAGGTATACCAACAACCCTCCAGGGCAGGCTGTATGGTCAAGAGTAGGTGGCCAAAACAAATCACACTCCATATTTTTATACATTTATTTATGTGCACGGGACAGGGGTGTGTGTCAATTTTGCTTTTGACTTAAGAGAAAAGATGAAGTTGGATGGGTAAAGAGATGGGAAAGATCTGGAGGAAGGGAAAAAATATGATCAAGATAGATCTATGAAATTCTCCAAGAGTAAATATAAAGACATTATTAAAAATAGATTAAATATGTAGAATCTCAAAGAAGTGAGTACCACTGGCCCTGAAACTCATAAATGTTCCTGTGCAGTAGAGACAGCAAAGGGGTAAGCAGGGGCAGATATGGAGAGAGGAGACAGCAATGTGTGAAGTCTGGAGAAGCCAAGCTGGGGTGTGTGAAAAGCAGCCCTAGGTTTGTCGGTACCATATCATGGGTGGTTTCTGGTTTATAACAGCATGTGTCTAGCAAATGTCCTCTTAACCTCTGCTGAGGCCTCCTTGGAGCTCCACACCTGTTACATAAAGAAAGTCACTCTACCTAAAGCTGAAATCCCTTGATCAGAATCTTGATAGGAACTCTACCAACTGCACAGATTATAGAGCTGAGGTAAGGGCAAGCCCACCCAGGTGGCCTCCTGTAAACTTTGGGCTGTGGGGCATGATTTCAGGAGGATCTAAGCATTGAGGTGGTTCATGCTTAATTCCTTTGTCCCTTGACCTAGGGACCAAATGAATGGCTTGTGAATCACATAGAAACTACCTGATATATGCAAGAGCCTAACTGTCGTTCCTTGGCCTGTCCACTGCCTCCATCCTATTGAGAGCTAACTCCTCAAGACAGCTCTAAGGTCAGTTGGTATCACAGGATGCACAGTCCCTGAGAAATGCAGAAGCCTCTGAAAGCGGTAGGTGCAGGAAACAGTAGTGTCAAAGTCACTGTAGCCACACTGACAGGAAATGACTCTCAGGATAGAAGTTTCATTAGAATTCTAGTCAGCAGAAGTTGTCTGGAATACAGGAACTGCACTGGGATCTGTGAATGCCAATTTACTCTTTGCTGCAATCAGAGGGGGACATTCGGCCATTTCACAGGGAAACAAACTCCCTACCCTGCTATGCTAACAGATCCTTAAGCAAACACATCTTGACTGGTGAGGGAGAATGAGGGTGGGACTTGGAGTCTACATAAAAGCTTTTGAAATAGAAGCTGGTGGGCAACAGCTGGCAGACATTATGGAAAGGATTGCTCTGCAAACAATGCTGCACTGTGAGATCTAGAAAAGACATTGTAAGGTACTCCCTGCAAATTCAACCCCAGGGATCACTGAGTGAGTACAGGCAGAGTGCTGAGGCAGGGGCCCATGGGTAAGCACATCCCATCAGGCCAGGAGAACTGAAATAGAACATTCTGGTCTCATGTATCCTTTCCCTTCCTCTCTTTGAATTTTCTGTAATTCCACATATAGCCCTTGCCTCTGCCTCATCTCTGAGATGACAGACATGTGCCTTTGCCTCACATGACACAGGTCTGGCCCATCTCTTAAGGCTACAGGTTACATGTCTCTTTCTGCTTCCTCCTCTGCATGAGAATTGCTCTGTTGTTGAATTGTCTGTCTTCCTCTGTTCTTACCACCAGAAAATTTTGCTTCTATTTTTGTTGTAGTCAACTCTCTACTGGGCATGCTCTGTGGGCTTGCACATCCATTGTGAAGCATCTCATTCTGCTGCCCTCTCCTATGTCTGCTTCCATCCTGTCAATAAAGAAGCTGAGCACAGAGAATGAAGGAAACATAGTCAATCAAGTTCATTCAGATGACAAGAAAGGTGCTACCTCTTAAACCATGTTTCTTGGACATTGAAGGCCTGTTTTGTTTTCTATTGCGTGTATCACTTGTGCATATTAATAGGGTTCGTTGTGACATTTGAGTTCATGAATATAAGATGACATGACCAAATTCAACCTCTTCACTTACACCCCCTACTAAACTAGGAATCACTAACCTATACTCAGGTCAACTTTTTCTTTTTTAGGAAGTTTATTTCTCACTCAAAAGAGATGCAGGGACATGCTCCTTGGCATTTCTAGGCTTGGCAGAGGCAATATAGAGACTAAGGTAAGGAGGGACAGCACAGGACACAACTCCCAACTGTGTGCACTTGGTTCCATGTACTAACTATGTATGGTAAGGGTGGGTACCCAGGGCAGCACTAGCAGCCATGGTGAGGCAGTCCAAAGGGAGGCAATACAAATTGACAGGTCAGGCATAAAGTTTAGGTCCTAGGACCAAGGTGAGACAAATAAGGTGTGGCTATTGGCTTTCTCCCTCAAAAGCCTCTCTTTGGGAAAGGAGACTCTGGGTACTGCTCATGGGAGTAGAGAGAACAGAAGCATGAGGAGATCTGTACTATTGTTGTACCAGCATAGTATTTTTTTAGCCATTCTGATCTTCCTCTGGCCACTAAAACCACCCCAGCCCTGGTAGGGCAGCCAGGGCTAACCAAGCCTGTAGGGAGCAACAGGTCTCCTATGCATGTCACATGGTTTGGACCACAAGTAAGATGCTACAGGGTACATTCTAGATTTAATGGCATCATGGTTAGACTGTGACTGACAATGATAGATGAACTGGCCAGAGAGTGATGGGGCTGGAAGGCAGCTCTTCCTGGGTACCACACAAAAGCAGAAGTTAGCTAAAGCAAAGATAAAGTGGGCTAAGTAACCCTGGCAATGGTCCATTTCCTTCTAAAGTGAGGACCCACCTTGGGCTTAAAAAGGGAACCTAGAGAGTCACCTAGAAAGGCAAAAGAGGGGTGTTTACTGATATTTCAACAAACGCAGACAGAAACAGCAGTGTAACACTAAAGACTAGGAGCCTATAGGCTGTGTACTGGCTGGTTTTGTGTGTCACCTTGATATAAGCTGGAGTTATCACAGAGAAAGGAGCTTCAGGTGAGGAAATGCCTCCATGGGATGCAGCGGTAAGGCATTTTCTCAATTAGTAATCAAGGGGGGAGGGCTCATTATAAGTGGTGCCATCCCTGGGCTGGTAGTCTTGGGTTCTATAAGAAAGCAAGCTGAGCAAGCTGGGGGAAGCAAGCCAGTAAGTAACATTCCTCCACGGCCTCTGCTTCAGTTCCTGCTTCCTGACCTGCTTAGTTCCAGTCCTGACTTCCTTTGGTGATGAACAGCAGTGTGGAAGTGTAAGCTGAATAAACCCTTTGCTCCCCAACTTGCTTCTTGGTCATGATGTTTTGTGCAGAAATACAAACTCTGACTAAGACAGGCTGGAAGAGTTGGGAGGGGCAGGGAGAAGTACCATCATGGCAGCATATTGATTTGGTGTCAAGAGGAGCATGAAATAAGGCATGTGGTCTTTGCTGTCTGTCATTCAGCCTCCTCACCTCCTAGATTGTCTGCTCCTTACCAGCAGGTCTAGTCGAGAGGAGAGAACCCGGTCTAGCTGGATCTGTCTGGGGCTGAGTGGGACGATGGCGAGTGTTGATGGCCCAAAAGAAACACACCAGGCTGGGAGTCTTGTCGAAGCAGGAACTCACTTTATTAAAACTAGGCACTTGCTTATATAGAGAAGGCAAGGAGGTGGACACTTAGCTATGGGAAGAGATGACAAAGAAGGTGCGGAAGGGTGAGAGAGTGTAAGGGGTAACTAACAGGGTCAATGGCAAAGTTTTACATCAGAAACAGCGGGCCAGAAGCAGGGCCAGACATGTCTTGCTGAGTCACCCCAATATGGAAGTGACCGAGACAGGTCTCAAAACTTGAGCCAGGCTTTAGGCTCTTCCACAAGGCCGTAGAAACTCGAACCAGGCTCAGGTTTGTCCTCAAGGCCCAAATTAGGACCAAAATGGGGCCCAACACTAGATAAGGCTGTCATTCCATTCCTGTCTTATGATAAGATTTTATTTCAAGAACAGGTGGTCAGTTTGCAAGGTCTCGGTGAAGCCAGACTTGATGTTGTAGTTGTCTAGAGCCAGGGTGCCCTTTAGCCCCTTCATAGGCATCAGGTAACAAGTACTCTTACTTTCCCATCATGGCCTGTAGCTTGCCCCCAACAGTCAATTTATAATCCGAGAATTAGGGAGAGGGAGCCAGGAGGATTCCTGTGGCTTATTAAACAGCTTGTCTAGCCAAATTTGTGAGCTCCAAGTTTAGTGAGAGACCCTGCCTCAAAAAATAAGGTGAACAGTGATTGAGGAATAATGGTACAGCCGTATCTAAAGGGAATAGTGAGAGTCATAAAGCCAGCACAGCTGCTTGACAAAGATCTAGCGAAGCTGAGCCAATTGATGCAATCATTGTCATGTGTCCACTTTTGGCCTTGATTTCCACCTGTAGAACGCTTATGAGCTTTTAATATTTGTACAACCTGGGATATTGGATTAATAGAAATTTTCTTATGAATCATTTATGCCTTCTCTCATGAGTACTGCTTCTAAGCTTCCCCAGGAAAGTCCTGAGCATACTACCCCTCCCACTTTTAGGGAGATGTCCTTATCTGGCCCTACTTGAAGGTCTTCCTTATGCCCTGGAGGTTGTTACCCAAAATAAAGGTGCTGGAGATCTCCTTATGAGACTTTGACTCCAAGATATTCTTGGAACATCTGCTCCTGTACTTGCTCAGGAACAAGATAATCAAAACAAAGTAAACTTAAAAAGGTAAACAAGATTTAGTGGCCTAGAGGAGTTGGCAGCAGATCAACGTCTTAAAAGCCTCTTCTTACTATATACTCTGACCATTAAGAGTTAATAATATACTATGTGGGACATGACAATCTTCCCAGGCTTGCTTGGAGATTTCTTTTTCTGTCTAATGACCTAGAAACTACAAGAGCTACCAGCCAGAGAATGGGCTGCCATACTTTGGCAAAATCTACCTCTAGATTCTTAAATTCTAGGTTATGTGGTTGGTGAGGGAAAGTGATTGTAAAAGACAATTCTGTTCTGTCACTGTATATCAATGATGACTAAACTTATGACCAAGAAGAAATTAAAACACATGTCTAGAGGGAAAAATGATATGATCTATGTTTTGGAACAACATGAATCTATTCTTGCCTACTGATTTCTATATAAATAAAGAAGGATTCTGATTGTCAGCCAGTCAGGAGGTAAGATTTCCCCTGACTCCCATGCCGGACTCATTCCTCCCTGGCTGACTTCTTATCTTCCTGGTGGGACCTGGCCATTGCCAAGGGTGATCCCTGGGAGAAGACATTTGATAAACTCTAACATTCACACACATACAAATATTACTAAGAGTTTCCATATACTCCGTACCTGTCTCCTCTGCTGTTAACATAATACACATCATATTTATAAACCTAAAAAATTAATATAGCTACATAAGAATTACCTAAGCTCAATTTACACACTTATCTTCAGGCTTACAGCATTTTTTCCTGATAATGAAGACTCCAATGTGAATCAAATCCATGATACATTTAGTAGAAGAAAACTTTCAAATATAAAAAATAAAATCCAAAAAACAACAAAATACACCAATTGCATGAAAAGATAATTATATAAATACTAGTAGTCATATAAAAATTATCTACTCTTTTAAGATTTTTTGTTAATATATTCATAATAAGAAAGTTCATTTAAAAAACAGGGAAGCTTAATTCTCATTTTGAAAGATACAAGGTCAAATTGGAGGCTTGAGTTCCATCAAACAGTAAATGTGGGTGGTGTTTGACTCTCTTCCTCTTACCAATAATCAATCCTAGTAGATTAAAAAAAATATAAAGGATAGATGGATGACTGGGTCATCTTGTGATAATGACCAGGGTATATAACCTTACCATTTGGTGGCTGAACTTCTACGATGTGAAGAGTTGATCAATAGTGGATCAGCTGTGTTACATATACAGTTACAGTCAGGAAACTGAGATCAGATAGAGGACCTAGTAATCACCAAATTTCAAAATAGAGGCAATATAAATTACATTATCAATAACTTCAGCAGCCCAGATGCAGGGACTGAGGAAAAGCCAGGAGGTAAGAGCCTGCCTGCTCCCACCTGTGGCCAGAAACCCTGCCTGGGCCAACAGGCCTCTCCATATACAAGTAGCTCAGAGAGAAAGCTACCCGCCCACTTGTGCTAAGGAGCCAGCAACAGGAGGACTCCAGACACAGGGTCTGAAGAACAGCTGGAAGAGAGAACTGGTCTCCCAGGAATATTGACATCTGAGCTTGAAGGAAAGACAAGCCACAGTCAGAGAGAGAAAGACCAGCTAACTCCAGAGATAACCAGATGGTGAAAGGCAAGGGCAAGAACACAAGGAACAGAAACCAAGACTACTTGGCTTCAGCTGAACCCAGCTCTCCCACCACAGCCAGCCCTGAATACCCCAACACACCAAAAAAGGAAGACTCAGACTTAAAATCACTTATCAAGAGTATGATAGAAGATTTTAAGAAGGAAATAAACAACTCCCTTAAAGAAATACAAGAGAACACAGGTAAACAACTGGAAGAAGCCCTAAAAGAGGACACACAAAAATCCCTTGAAGAATTACAGGAAAACACAATCAAACGGGCAGAAATACAGGAAAATACAATCAATCAAATGAACAAAACCATCCAGGAATTTAAAACAGAAATAGAAACAATAAAGAAATCACAAAGGGTGACAACCCTGGAATTAGAGATCATAGGAAAGAAATCAGGAGTCATAGATGCAAGCATCACCAACAGAATACAAGAGATGGAAGAGAGAATCTCGTGCGGAAGATACCATAGAAAACATGGACACAACAGTCAAAGAAAACACAAAATGCAAAAAGCTCCTAAACCAAAACATCGAAGATATCTGGGATGCAATGAGAAGACAGAACCTGAGGATAATAGGTATAGAAGAGAGTGAAGACTCCCAACTTAAAGGACTAGTAAATATCTTCCACAAAATTATAGAAGAAAACTTCCCTAACCTAAAGAAAGAGATGAACATAAATATACAAGAAGCCTACAGAACTCCAAATAGACTGGACCAGAAAAGAAATTCCTCCCGTCACATTATAGTGAAAACACCAAATACACAAAACAAGGAAAGAATATTAAAAGCAGTAAGGGAAAAGGGGCAAGTAACATATAAAGGTAGACCTATCAGAATTACACCAGACTTCTCGCCAGAGATTATGAAAGCTAGAAGATCCTGGGCAGAGCTCATACAGACTCTAAAAGAACACAAATGCCAGCCCAGGCTGCTATACCCAGCAAAACTCTCAATAATCATAGAGGGTGAAACCAAAATATTCTACGACAAATCCAAATTTGCACAGTATGTTTCCACAAACCCAGCCCTACAAAGAATAATACATGGGAAATGCCAACGCAAAGAGGGAAACAACACTCAAGAAAAAGAAAGAAAGTAATCTTTCAACAAACTCAAAAGAAGATAGCCACACAAACAATATAAACAACATCAAAAATAACAGGAAATAACAATCAATATTCTTTAATATCCCTTAACATCAATGGTCTCAACTCCCCAATAAAAAGACATAGACTGACAGACTGGATCAATAAACAGGACCCAGCATTTTGCTGCATCCAGGAAATGCACCTCCGTATTAAAGACAAACACTACTTCAGAGTAAAGGGCTGGAAAACAATTTTCCAAGCAAATGGCCCCAAGAAACAGGCTGGAGTAGCCGTTCTAATATCGGACAAAATTGACTTTCAACCAAAATTTATCAAAAAGGATGAGGAAGGACACTTCTTACTCATCAAAGGAAAAATCTACCAAGAAGAACTCTGAATTCTGAACATCTATGCCCTGAATGCAAGAGCTCCCACTTTCATAAAAAAAAAAAACCAAAACTCTACTAAAGCTCAAAGCACACATTGCACCTCACACAATAATAGTGGGAGACTTCAACACCCCACTGTCAACAATGGACAGATCTTGGAAACATAAACTAAACAGAGACACAGTGAAACTAACAGATGCTATGAACCAAATGGGTTTAACAGATATCTATAGAACATTTCATCCTGCATCAAAAGAATATACCTTCTTCTCAGCACCTCATGGTACCTTCTCCAAAATTGATCATATAATTGGTCACAAAACAAACCTCAACAGATATAAGAAGATTGAAATAATCCCATGCCTCCTATCAGATCACCACGGATTAAGGTTGGTCTTCAATGGCAACAACAACAACAGATAGCCCACATACACATGGAAGCTGAACAATGCACTGCTTAATGATAAGTTGGTAAAGGAAGCAATAAAGAAGGAAATTAAAGACTTCCTAGAATTCAATGAAAATGAAAGTACAACTTACCCAAACCTATGGGACACAATGAAAGCAGTGTTAAGAGGAAAACTCATAGCTCTGAATGCCTCCAAAAAGAAACTGGAGAGAGCATACACTAACAGCTTAACAGCACATCTGAAAGTTCTAGAACAAAAAGAAGCTAATACACCCAAGAGGAGTAGAAGGCAAGAAATAATCAAATTAAGGGCCGAAGTCAACCAAGTGGAAACTAAAAGAACTATACAAAGAATCAACAAAACTAAGAGCTGGTTATTTGAGAAAATCAACAACATAGATAAACCCTTAGCCAGACTAACCAGAGGGCACAGAGACAGTATCCAAATTAACAAAATTAGAAATGAAAACGGTGATATAACAACAGACTCTGAGGAAATTAAAAAAATCATCAGATCCTACTACAAAAGCCTATATGCAACAAAATTGGAAAATCTGGAGGAAATGGACAAGTTTCTAGAGAGATACCAATTACCAAAGTTAAATCAGGATCAGATAAACCATCTAAACAGTCCCATAACCCCCAAAGAAATAGAAGCAGTCATTAAAAGTCTCCCAACCAAAAAAAGCCCAGGACCAGATGGGTTCAGTGCAGCATTCTATCAGACCTTCAAAGAAGACCTAATACCAATCTTCTTTAAGCTATTCCATAAAATAGAAACAGAAGGAACACTACCCAATTCATTCTATGAGGCCACAGTTACACTGATACCAGAGCTCCACAAAGACTCAACAATAAAAGAAAAATTCAGACCAATTTCCCTTATGAATATTGATGCAAAAATCCTCAATAAAATTCTTGCAATCCGAATCCAAGAACACATCAAGACAATCATTCACCAAGATCAAGTAGGCTTCATCTCAGGGATGCAGGGATGGTTCAATATCCAGAAATCCGTTAATGTAATCCACTAAATAAACAAACTCAAAGAAAAAAACCACACGGTCATCTCGTTAGATGCTGAAAAAGCATTTGACAAAATTCAACATCCCTTCATGATAAAAGTCTTGGAAAGATCAGGAATTCAAGGAGCATGCCTAAACTTAGTAAAAGCAATATACAGAAAACCAGTGGCCAACATCAAACTAAATAGAGAGAAACTTGAAGCAATCCCACTAAAATCAGGGACTAGACAAGGCTGCCCTCTCTCTCCCTATCTGTTCAACATAGTACTTGAAGTTCTAGCTAGAGCAATCAGGCAACAAAAGGAAATCAAAGGGATACAAATTGGAAAGGAAGAAATCAAAATATCACTATTTACAGATGATATGATGGTATAGTTAAATGACCTGAAAAACCACCAGAGATCTGCTACAGCTGATAAACAACTTCAGCAAAGTGGCTGGATGCAAAATTAACTCAAGCAAATCAGTAGCCTTCCTATACTCGAAGGATAAACAGGCTGAGAAAGAAATTAGGGAAATGACACCCTTCACAATGGTCACAAACAATATAAAATATCTTGGTGTGGCTCTAACCAAACAAGTGAAAGATCTGTATGACAAGAACTTCAAGTCTCTGAAGAGAGAAATCGAAGAAGACCTCAGAAGATGGAAAGATCTCCCATGCTCATGGATCGGCAGGATTAATATAGTTAAAATGGCCATCCTGCCGAAAGCAATATACAGATTCAGTGCTATCCCCATCAAAATCCCAACTCAATTCTTTGTAGACCTAGAAAGAGCAATTCTCAAATGCATATGGAATAACAAAAAACCCAGGATAGCAAAAACTATCCTCAACAATAAAAGGTCTTCTGGGGGAATCAGCCTCCCTGACCTCAAGCTGTACTACAGAACAGTAGTGATAAAAACTGCATGGTATTGGTATAGTGACAGGCAGGTTGATCAATGGAATAGAATCGAATACCCAGAAATGAACCCACACACATATGGTCACTTGATCTTCAACAAAGGAGCTAAAACCATCCAGTGGAAAAAAGACAGCATCTTCAACAAATGGTGCTGGATCAACTGGCCGTCTACATGTAGAAGATTGTGAATTGATCCATTCCTATCTCCCTGCACAAAGCTCAAGTCCAAGCGGATCATGGACCTTCACATAAAACCAGATACACTGAACCTAATAGAAGAGAAAGTAGGGAAGAGTCTCAAACACTTGGGCACAGGGGAAATGTTCTTGAACAGAACACCAGTGGCTCGTGCTCTAAGGTCAAGAATTGACAGATGGGACCTCATAAAATTACAAAGCTTCTGTAAGGCAAAGGACACTGTAATTAGGGCAAAACGGCAACCTACAGATTGGGAAAAGATCTTTACCAATCCTACATCTGATAGAGGGCTATTATCCAATGTATACAAAGAACTCAAGAAGCTAGACTCCAGAGATACAAATAACCCTATCAAAAAATGGGGAAGTGAGCTAAACAGAGAATTCTTAACTGAGGAAACTCGAATGGCCGAGAAGCACCTAAAGAAATGTTCAACATCCTTAGTCAGCAGGGAAATGCAAATCAAAACAACCCTGAGATTCCACCTCACACCAGTCAGAATGGCTAAGATCAAAAACTCAGGTGACAGCAGATGTTGGAGAGGATATGGAGAAAGAGGAACACTCCTCCATTGCTGGTGGGAATGCAAATTGATACCACCTCTCTGGAAATCAGTTTGGCGGACCCTCAGAAAATTGGACATAATACTACCTGAGGACCCAGGTATTCCACTCCTGGGCATATACCCAGAAGATGCTCCAACATGTAATAAAAACATGTTCCATTATGTTCACAGCAGCCATATTTATAATAGCCAGAAGCTGGAAACAACCCAGATGTCCCTCCACAGAGGAATGGATACAGAAAATGTGGTACATTTACACAATGGAATACTACTCAGCTATTAAAAAAAAATGACTTCATGAAATTCGTAGACAAATAGATGGATCTTGAAAACATCATTCTGAGCCAGGTAATGCAGTCACAAAACAATGAACATGGTATGTACTCACTGTTAAGTGGTTATTAGCTTAAAAGTTTGAAATACCCAAGAGTCAATTCGTAAGAACAGTAGTACTGAGTAAGAGATCCCAGATGGAGGGCTTGGAGAAAGGACTGAAGGAGCTGAGGGAGTGTGCAGCCCCAGGGAGGTAGCAACACTGGCAACTGGCCTGACCCTCCATACTTCTGGAGACTGATCCACCAACTAAAGAATACACATGGAGGGACCCATTATGCTGGCCACAAAGACTGCAGAGGAGGGTCTTGTTACCCGTCAGGGGGAGGAGAGGCCCTTGGGCCTGAGGGTGTTATATCCCCCAGTATAGGAGAATGTCAAGGAGGGAAGAGGAGAGTGGGTGGGGATTGGGGTGGGGAGGTAAGTTGGAGAATATCCCCATAGAGGCAGGGGGAGGGCGGAGGGACTGGGGAGGTTCCAAAGGGGAGATCTGGAAAAGGGGAAACATTTGAAATGTAAATAAAATAAATTAAAAAAAAAGAAAAAAAATAACTTCAGCAGCTAATTTGCTTTAGAAAAATCTTTTGTTTATTCCTATAGCCCCAATTTTGGGGGTTTTGATAATGTGATCTGCAGCATGCAATCACAATGAAATAAAATGCTACTTGTAAGTTGGAAGGGGATCAATAAAAAAATCAAGATATGATATTTTTATTTACAAAGCTCACAGATCTCTCCTAATCTCAATAGATTATATAATCTTAAAAGGGAAGTTAGGTAGCCTCTGGCTTGGAATAAGCCCCAAATATCATTTATTTCTGCTCCAATACTTTGAGTCAATGTTTAAATGAACATAAGAATTTCATGTAACTACCTAATACAAACTTCTTTTAATAATCCTTAGATCTACTAATAGTATTAGGAGCTACTCTAGGGCATATAACCTAGCCAGCCATTGTTTTGGGGCCCAGTTGTTAGTACCAGGCATGAAATCTATCTTGTGGAATGAGCTTTAAGTCTTTATAGACATAGGTAGTGCATCTGTTAACCTTCATTAAATAATCTTCTTTTTGCTGTAGAAAATAAGAGACTGTGAAATGCTCAGATGTAAATGGGAGGTCTATATCCTTCTCCTTCTCCGAAAGGCTCAGGGATCCCTGAACAATGGGCAGAAAGATTATAAGAGTCAATGGTAGTAACTACCTATAGCAAAATGGTAGTTGCTGGACATGACAGGGCCATTACACACATAAACTCACAGCAGCTGCAACTGCAAGTACAAGACCAACACACAATCAAGATTAAGCCAGACCAAATCCCGGCATGGACAGAAGAGGGGTTCATGAAGTCCCATCTATGGATGAGGAGCTATTGGCAAATGATGACTGCTGAGGTAGAGAAAGTTGGTTTTCTTTGGGAATGTGTCCCCTGAGAAGCCAGCCATGCTCTAGTAGATGGTCCAGCACTCGGTGGACTCAGTGAGTGAGTGAGAGAAGGCACAGGGAAAAGAAAAGTCACACATGAAGTTGAAATGGAGAAGCAGAAAGGGAAAGGAAGGAATTGGAGGAGAAGAGATGGGAGTTGAGCTAATCAAAATGCATTATATAGATGCATGAGGTTCTCAAATAATAAAAACAGTTTTTCTTAGCAAGGCCGGTTCTATGTCCAGATTGGGTGTGAGGAGGCTGACGTGTAACAGTTATCAAGCTGCCTTTATAGCTGCAGCATGGAGCCACAGTCAGCTGACATCACCCATTGCTTTTGCACTGTGACTATCTTAAACTCTTGCTTTAGTTTACATGTGCATCTTACTTCTCTGGTTCTTATGGGCAGGAAAGCTCGTGTCCTCTTGTGTGAACATATGGAATGGAGAAAGAACTTCCACATCCTGTCATCTTGCCCTGTCATCTTATGTATCAGGTGTCTCCTTGGCTGCTGGACTTAAGGTTGTAAATTGAGTCATCTTGAACATGACTACGGTATTTCTCATTTCTGGGTCTCACTTTCTTCATTTTCACAAAGAGCAAGATGCACATGGTGCATCCTAAGGTCCAGTTCTGATGATCACTCTTCAGGGACAGAACCATGGTTTATGCCAGTTGGCCACAGCACCAATCAGCTCTCTGGAAATCAGGTTCTTAACCAATAACTGCAGATGGAAGGAGTGCACTGCCTTCAAGGATAGGAGAGGCCAGGAAGGCATCAGATATAATTTACAAAGTGGGTCTTAAGAAAGAGAATTAAAACAAGACTTTTGAAAAATCACTAGCTCATGCACTCTGGAAACTGACTATTATTTGCTGATCTCAGTGATAGAAGTTCCAAGCCCAGCGTTTAGGTCCAGTTCTCACCAGGCTTTGCATATAGCCTTCATCGTCCCATGTTCCTTTCTCCACTTCTGCAGGAGGACTGCTGATTCTGCCAGCAGCTATGCCCACTGTACTGACTCTTCTCCCTGAGCATCATCAAGGGCCAGGCGTGTGAACCATGCAGCGTTATATTCTCTTATATGAGAATCTGAAGCAGTCTTTCCAGTATCTTTGTAAAATATCCTTCCTTCTTCTTCCTTCCTTCCCTCCTCTCCTCTTCTCCTCCTCCTCCTCCTCCTCCTCCTCCTCCTCCTCCTCCTCCTCCTCCTCCTCTTCTTCTTCTTCTTCTTCTTCTTCTTCCTTCTCTCTCTCTCTCTCTCTCTCTCTCTCTCTCTCTCTCTCTCTCTCTCTCATTCTCTCCAAGCTGAAATCAGCTTCAGCTAGCAAAAACCAAAGGACACCATCATATAGAATGGGTGAGTACCCAAACCCTTGAAACCAGATGTATTAAATGATCTTATCTTTCCTAAAAAATGAGCATTAATTTTATTAATTTCCCCAAGTTTGTTTAACTTCACTTGATCTTAGCCAAACGGCTGAGAAGTAATGTGCATCCCTTCATCTTAACATGAGATTGGCACCACAAAAAGAGAGATGGGTAACATTTTCAGGGGCAAGTGTTGTCCCAGAAGCAGGTGGTGGAGGCAGATGCAATACATGTCTGGATTGTACTTATAAAGGCAGTGGAATTGCTTTCTGCTGTATCCAACAGGCCAGGCCATCCATCCACTCTGCTGTAATCTTCAAGCAACACACAGAAGTTTTCAGTGAGTCAACGTTTCAGACTCTCATCCTGCTACACTTGAAACTAATTCTATAAACATTCTGGAGTTTGGCCTGGGAGTGGGAGAAGCAAGGGCTCATATGATAGCTTGTTTAAGCATGGAGCTGCTCTCTCTGGCTGCTTTGGAGCTGATCCACTGCCTAAGAATGAGGACGAATCTCCTTCAAAGTCTCAGGACTGATCTGGGAAGGCATTTTGTGGGCAATGGGGCACTGAAATTCTGTCCACAGCTGTGCTCACTGTGGAAGGAGCAGGAGTTCTGAAAGGTTAGATGTATTTACCTCGAAAAGGACTAACTTAAATAATATTTCTCAATTATGAGTAAGACTTTTTTAGCTTGTGAAATACCATTTCTCTCTGTGTTTCCATGAAGTGTGATCCTACTGCTACTGGGAATTGGAGCATCTATGAGGAAGGCTGGCTATATTTGAGTTCTATTCTCCTACAACAAACTCACCCGTTCAATTCTTAAGATTTAATTTTCCAGCACTACATAGCCAAGCCTAAAAACAGGAGAGACTTTCCTCCCTTTCTGGGAATGAAGGAGGTCACTTAAGCTGATAAAATAGAAGCTCAATGGAGTATACAGCCCAGACAGAGAAGAAATTACAAAGGGAAGGAGAAAATAGCTCAAGACAAATAAAAGCAACAGAACATACCAATTTTTACAGAATGCAGCAGAAAGGAGTGATAAATTGGAAATTTATAGCTGCAAACCTTAAACAAGAAAAGAAAGATTATTAAACCACTGACCTAACTTTATAGCTTAAAAACAGAAACTAGAAAAAGAAGAATAAACTAAACTCAAAGCTAGAAAAAAGAAATAAATACAGTGTTTGTCACTTATTAATTGTGGACAAGGACCATAGTGGATGCTTAAATTCATAGATAGACATAATTCTAAATATGCTTTTTCTAATGCATATGTAATTATACTTAACTATTATTTAAGCACTATAAGAGATTGGCAGTAATAACTAATTGTAAAAGACAGTTCCATTGTATAATATAATAAAAGTTAGGTGAATGCAATCTGTCTGTCCCAAAATATCTTGTAAAATGAATTATTTTTAATGTAAGTGTAAATAGAAGACCACTGCTAGCCCCCAATAATGACACAGAGAAACAAAGATTTATTTCAAGCTGCACCTCAATAGCTGGGCAATATTGATTTATAATTACCCCTGTGATAATCTGTCTACCTCCCAGCCATGATCCCAATTATGTTTGCAGTTTAATATTGTTCTAGCTTTCTCTGCTTTAGATGTTCCTTCTCATGGTATCTTTTAAAACCTTCTCCTCATGGCTCCCCTCTTCATCCCCGTAGCATATCTGAAACACTCTCTCTCTCTCTCTTTCTCTCTCTCTCTCTCTCTTCCTCCTCCTTCTTCTCCCCCCCCCCTCGGCTGGTGGAAGCTTCTGCCCTATTCTCTTTTCCATCCAATCATTGGGTGATCAGCATTTATTGACAAGGCAGGGAATAAATGGTAAGAAATGTATACACAACCTCGAGACAAGAGAGCATATGAGCATTGCAGTGCTGTGTCCGGATTAAAACAAGACATGAGGGCTGAGAAGTCAGTATTGGGATAACACAAGGCTAAGCTTCATGCAGTGCACGGAAACATTAGGCCTACAATAGCTTATGGTACTTTACTCACCCTTCTTTTGATGAAGTGACATGATGGTATATATACATGATAAAACATAATGGAGAGATCAGTGTAGGCATCAGACTGACACACTGGGTTACTGCATAAGGATACCATATCTGATAACTATGAAAGTCATGAAGTCAATTAACAGAGGTGCCAAATATATATGAGTGACAGAGAGAGGCTTCCCATTCTGGGCCAGAGAATAAAGGGAAGGTCAGCATGAAAGTCTATCAGGGTACTAGAATAGTGTGCAATTTAAATGGTTTCAATTGTTTATTTCTGGAACTTTCTATTTTACTTGCCATACCATGGTTGGCTGTGATAACTAAAACCATGAGAAGCAAATCACAGATAATGGGGCCTGGGTACAGTAGGGGAAAGAAGCAAAGCCAACAGTTAATTTTTAACAATATGAGCAAACTTTAGCTAGCTTGAGGAAAGACTCACCTAACCAAAATCAGAAATGAAGTGGTCATTGCTACCAAATTTTTCAGATATAAAGGAGAAAATTATCAGCACTTATATGTCAACATATTGAATAGCCCAGATAAAGTTGATGAATTCCTAGTAAAAACACATCTATTAAAACTGAATTATAAAGAAATAAAATCTAAATAGCACTCTACTAGAGAGATTAAGTCAGTAATCAAAAATTCCTCAACAAAGTCTAGGAACATACAACTTCACTGGAGAAATCTACTGAGCATTTAAAGAAGAACTAAAATCAATATCCACAAACTCTGCAAAATATTGAAGAGTAGAGACCATTTTCAAACTCATCTTGTGAATCCAACAGTTTAAAAAATAGACACAATCTAAAAAAAAAAAAAATCCCAGACAAATATCCTTGAAGAATAGTGGTGATCCATTCCTCAACATAATATGAGCAAACAGAAGTCAAAAGCACATTAATAAGATCATATACCATGACCAAGCAGGAGTTGGCCCTGGAATTTTAGAATGGCTCACCATCTGGAAATCAATCAGTGCAATAGAATGAAGAAAAAACACACAGTCATATGAATGCAGAAAATCATTACAAAACTGGACACCTTTTTATAATGAAAGTATTCAAGCTAGCACCAGAAGGAAACCGTTCAACACAGAAAAATACCACATGTAAAAGCCACTATCTCATATTTAATGGTGAAGCACTGAAAGCTTTCCTTTTAAGATCAGGAGCAAGGCAAGGATTGCCACTTCAAATACTACTATCCAACAGTGTACTGGAGATTTTAGTCAAGACAGTCAGACAATCAAAAGAAACGATAGGTGTCTTAGTTAGGGTTTCTATTGTTGTGATAAAACACTATGATCAACATGAACCTTGGGAAGAAAGGATTTATTTCATCTTACAGCTTGTAGTCCATCTGTGAGGCAAGTCAGGACAGGAGCCTGGAGGGAAGAGCTGATGCAGATGCTGTGGAGGAGTGTTGCTTACTGAATTGCTCCTCATGGCTTGCTTGGCCAGCCATCTTATGTACCCCAAGACCACTTGCCTAAGAAGTGGCACCACCGACAATGAGTTGGGCCATCCTCAATCAGTCACTAATTAAGAAATATCCCCACAGGTTTGTCCACAGGTCAGTCTGGTGGGAGCATTTTTTTAACTGAGGCTCCCTCTTCTCAAATGACTCTAGCTATGTCAAATTGACCAAACAAACAAACAAACAAACAAACCCGAAAAACCTAACCAGGACAACAGGCATCCAAAGCTAAGAAGAAATAAATTTATTTATATTTTCAGATGGCATGATCTTAGATGTAGAAAATGCCAAAACATCCACTGGTTTGCTATCAATTAATAAATGATTTTAAAAGTATTTAAGAAAAAAACAGTGACCTAAAAACTAGTTATAATTTTATAAACTAATGATTATTGAATCTGTAGATCTTCTTAAAGCACATACCAGTACACACACATAAAGAGTTTAAGTGGAGTTATCCTATAATGGGGTAATAATCCCCCTGTACTATACAGCACAGGCAACAAATAAAAATGTCCAGTGCCTGGGATGGGTTATATATTGGAGTTGTTGGCCATTGGGGTATTATAAACCCCAGACCCCCTCCCCAAACATTACAGGTGATACTCTTGGTTATACTATAGAAATAGACAGTTGTAGTGGCTATTCCTAGTTGTCAACTTGACTATATCTGGAATGAACTACAATCCAGAATTGGAAGGCTTACCTGTGATCCTGATCTTGAGGCTGGGAGATACAAGTTTCAGACCTGGATCTTGTCATGGAGAGCTTGAGGCGTAGTGGCTATGAATCCCAGGACACTAAGGTAAGGAGACCTCTGAGTTCAAGGTCATCTGGAACAAAGCAAGTCCCAGATTCAGGCGTGGTGGCACACACCTTTAATCTGGGCCATACCTTCTGCTGGAGACCTACATAAGGACATTGGAAGAAGAAAGATTCACTCTTCTTTGCCTGCTTGCCTTGTGGGACTGAGCAACTGCTAGATCCTTGGACTTCCATTCACAGCTGCTGCTGACCATTGTTGGGGAGTTGGACTACAGGCTGTAAGTCATCAACAAATTCCCTTACTATATAGAGAATACCCATAAGTTCTGTGACTCTAGAGAACCCTGACTAATGCAACAGTGAAGCACTATTGCACATACGAGTCACACAGTACATGGAGGAATCAACTTTGTACTGACTTGGAAGCTTCATCCCTACTGACTAGTTTTCATAGTACAAGAAGGCATAATGTATGCTACTAAGGGACAACAGTCTTACACAGCTGTTCATGATGGAAACTGCTATAATGGCTGGTATAGATGTGCCCTTTGCCACAATAGTAGCACAAATGTCATGGGAGTAAACAACCACATCTGATTGTATTTAAGGCCTGCTCCACATAATAAAACATATATTTGGCACTGTTGTCAGGGCTAATACCCTATAGCTTGATGGGTCATAGGCCTTAGTGGAGAACTTGGTGCTATTACTTTGCTAAACAGTCACGATAGTATTAAATTTATTCCTCTTAATGCATTATTGGTATACTCATAGATTAGCACATCTATCAATCTTCATCAGAGAAGCTTCTTTTTTTTTTTTGTAATAAATGGAGATTAACACAAGACCTAAAATTAATCAAAGTGCAGAGAATAAGAGACTGTGGAATGTTCAGCCCTAAATGGGACACCTGTACTATGTTCTACTTCCCAAGGCCCAAGGATCATTATAGAGGAGAGGTAGAAAGATTGTAAGAGCCATATGTAGTAGAGAACTACAGGGAAACAGTATTTTCTAGTATTTCAGGGTGGTTGCACACATGAACTCTTAGTAGTTGCAGCAGCCTACACGAGACCTGTGCAAGTTTAAGCCAGATGAAGTCTCAGTGTGGAGGTGGGAAATAGACATGAAATTGCACTCCTAACTGAGGGCCTATTGGCAATTGATAGCTGCTCAAAGGGGGAGAATCACTTTTCTTTATGGCTCCTAATAGGTCAACCATGTTCCACATATCCAAAAGCATATGGAGAGTACAAATCAGACTTGTGAGACTGAAGAAAGAGAAGAGGATACAAAGTTGGTGATAGGGGAGGGATGCTAGAACTGGGAGGAGTTGGGGAGGGATGCTGGAACTGGGAGGAGTTGGGGAGGGATGCTGGAACTGGGAGGAGTTGGGGAGGGATGCTGGAACTGGGAGGAGTTGGGAAGGGTCGTGGATATGAATAAAATACAGTCTACAAAAATCTCAAAGAACTAATTAAACATTGCCAACATTTCCAAAAACAGAAATGAAGACAACAGTCCTATTTGGCATAGCATCAGAACAGATAGAATATTTAGCAATAAACCTAACCAAAGTTGCTGAATGATTGTGCACAGGGAAACACAAGGCATTATTCAAAGAACTGGAAAAAAATTTCAAGTAAACAGAAAGGTGTCCCGGGATTGGTGTGAAGACTTAATATCAGTACAATTTCCGTAGTACTCAAAGTGGTCTACAGATTCAGTATAATCCCCTCTCAAAATCCGTGTGTGTCTGTGTCTGTGTGTGTGTGTGTGTGTGTGTGTGTGTCTTATTAAAAAGGATAAAAAATTCTAAAATTCAAATGTTCAAATGGAACCTTCAACAATAAATAACCAACATAATCTTGGGAAAGAAAAAAACTGGGAATGTGACACTTTCTGATTTCAAAACCTAGCACAATGTTTCAGCTGTTGAGACTGGGGTACCCTGGCATTAGGACTGACATGTGCACCAATGCGAGATAAAGAGCTCAGAATTAGCCTTAGCTTAGAAGGCCAGGTGATTTCAGTAAGATTAACAAAGCTACACAATGGGAAAAGGATAGTTTCTTCAGAAAACAGTATCTAATAAAGGGTACAAGTACAGACTATATAAAAATTCTTATAAGTCAATAACAGTAAGCAAGCAACACAGTGAGAAGGTAAGTGAAATACTTAAATTAACAACAAATGACCAAAGGTATGTGAAAACACAATCAACATTAATAGTAATTACAAAAATGCAAATCAAAGCTACAGTAGGAGACTCTTTTGTGTCTCTTAGGATAGTTACTATCTTTCTGACAGTAGCAAATTTTCTGTTTTTCACACACACACACAAAAAAAACAAATGTTGGTAGAGATAAAGAGAAATTGGAACCCCTGTGCACTGATGCAGCTGCTGTAGATATAATCTAAGAGCTTTGCCCAAAAAGTAAATAAAGATAGAAAGTGCTATATGGTTCAGCAATTCCACTCTGGATATAAACCCCCCAAAATTGAAAGTGAGATCTTGAAGAAATACTTTTACACCCATGTTCGTAGCAGCACTATTTACACCAGCTAAAGATAAAAACAACATAATATCCATAAATGACTCAGTGGGCAAATCATGGCACATACCACACAATGCAATGCTATTTATTCTCAAAAAATATGATATTTTACTCCATGGATAAACCTTAAAGGCATTATGCTAATGGAATAAGCCAATAGCAAAATGACAAATACATTTGCCATTTATGTGTGGTATCTAGAGTAGTCAACCTCATAGAAATAGAAAATGGAACTTAGCATATCCATAACCATAGCAATTCTCATAAAGGACACCATTTAATTGGGGCTTACTTATGGTTTCAGAGATTCAGTCCATTATCATCATGGCAAGATGCATGGCAGATTACAGGCAGACATGGTGGTGGAAAAGGAGCTGAGTATTCTGCCTCCCGATCTGAAGGTACCCAGGGAGAGACTATTTCTTCTGCAGGCAGCCAGGAGGAGGGTCTCTTCTGAACTGGGTGGAGCTTCAAGGCTCACCCTTACCGCGTTGTACTTTCTCCAACAAGGCCACACCTCCTAATAGTGTCACTTCCCATGGACCAAGCACATTCAAACCACCACATTAATATTTTTGATAAACTTGATTAAGTAAACTATACCATTAAAATAAATGTAACTCTTTCTTTTTATTTCTATATGAAAAATACAAATGAAAGTACACAGGCTCTATTTCTGTCGGGTAACTTCTGAGGACAGTGACCAGGAAGTTGGGAAGAAGGTGAGAGAAGGGAAATGTTGTATAGTTTGTGCAATGTCTGAGAGGGTGGCAGAGGGATTAACTTCAGATTGCGTTGGTTATATATCCATTGGAAAAGCTGATGATCACAGTTACCCCAGAGGACATGACTGAGTAAACAAAATCCAGTGAGTCTGGTTAAGGCTAGAAAATGAGGAAAGTGAAACTTGAAAGGGCCTGTCTTAGTTAGGGTCTCTATTGCACTGACAAAACACCATGACCGAGAGCAACACCAGGAGGACTGTGTTCATTTCAGATTATAATTTCATATCACAGTCCATCACTAAGGGAAGGCAGGCAGGAACACAAAGCAGAAACTAGGAAAGAGGAGCTGAAGCAGAAGCCACAGGAGAACACTTTTCACTGGCTTGCAGTTAATGGCTTCCTCTGCTTATTTTCATATATCACCCAGGACCTCTTGAGCAGAGGTGGTACATTCACAGTGAGCAGGACCCTCACTTATCAATTATCAACTAAGACAACAAACTACAGTCTTTCTCACAAGCAATCTTATGGAGGCACTTTCTCAATTGAGTTTCTCTTTTCTAAAATGACTCTAGCCTGTGTCAAGTTGACATAAAACTGTCCAGCACAGAGCCCAACAATAGAGAAAACAAAAATATAAAAATAAAACCTGATGAGGAGAGCATTCAAAAAGTAGAAAGTATAAATAATACCAGATATATTAGTAGCTATCAGAAGAGGATTAAGTTCTTTTAAAATATGTAGGTACTTAGATTGTATTAGACATATTTTTAAATACAGCTATCTGCCATGTACAAGATATCTGCCTACAATATATGAGCAAAAGAAAGGTTCTGTCTGGAAAATTCTTACCAAAGAAAAGCTGATGCAACCATATTTCTGTATTAAAATTCTTGGCTGTGAGCAATGGAAGCTCCTCAAGCTGTAACGTGAGAAGTCCAATTTTAAAACCCTTAGAAGAAAGCAGCTGCAAGGGCAAGAGACCAAGGGATCTTTACACGGCTCTCTTCAAGTCTTCACCCAAGGATCCATCAGTACATTTACTGAACCCACTACCAATGGCCGTAGGAGAACAACTGCAAACTTGAGTGGGAGCTACTCATACAAAGACAGTAACAGTCTGTGTTGCCAGGCAGAACAGCAAACTCTCAATATTCACAGGATGTCAGAGTAATCAGAAGTAATCAATCATGTGGAAAAATTAGCCCAAGATTAAGGTTGCTCTGGTCCTACCTAACAAAGCTTGAAGGCGAAGTCTCCAAAGAGACTTAATTGCATCCCAAGATAGAGCTCAAGAATATTTATAGGAAGTAAAAATATCTACGGAGCCTCAAGTTGTGTGCAACTAGCAGCTTTTCTTCTAGGCAGCTAATCTTTGCGTATACCCATGGAGATGTGTGCTGATTTATTGCAGCAATTGAGAAAAACTAGACTGAACTCAAGGGTCCATCAATAAGGCAAAGCATAATTAAATTGAAGTATATTCACATGACAGGATAGTATAACTCATTAACAATGAGCTAAAGCTATATATTAACAAATCTCAAAATAAATATGCTGCAGATTTTTTGGGGAAAAAAATTAAAAGGTGCTGGTGATATTCTTATGTAGACAGCCAGCTAAGATATATTGAGTGATTGTATGTTTTAAGCCCTGTTAGGATGTGTTATCTCATTTAATTCACCAACCTTTACCTGATAGATGGTGGAACTAAGGAGCAGGACCAGCAATTACAGGAGCTTATTTATTTATTTATTTATTTATGGCCCAAGAGCGCTACTGTCTAACTCCCATGTTATAGTGTTACATACCATCTTCAAGGTTACACAAGGTGACTCTGGGTTTGTGGATTTAGATGGCTAGGAATGCCAACTGCTATCATTTTTATTCTTTAAAAAATGGAGAACAGTTTGATAATAAGGTCAACATCGGTCAGGCCCAGGTGGTGAATTTGGACTGTAACTTGATTGCCTATGCTTTTTAATAAGTCTCAATTACCTTATACTGAAACTTCTTAATTAAAAAAAATCTTTATAAAAGAGGTGGGAAATTTCACATAGTTGATGAGATGCCTCCTGGGGGAAAGAAGAAACCAGCTCAGAGGCTCTGTTCCTGGTAAACTGAAGACTTCTCGGTCAGATTGTCCTTGTGTTTATTGTGGGCACCTTGCAGGAAGTCTCTTAGCTAGATTTGAGCCTTCTTTTCTTGTGTGACAGACCTCTGTGCTGGACAAGGGACAAGAACCGGGAGGAGGTAGAGGCCCTGAGCCTGTGACTCATATTCAGTGCAAAGGTCCAATGAATAGCTATTTTCATGTAGACCTGTGACCCTGTCACTATGGGAGAAGAGAGGCTTGAGGAACATACTATATGTTTTTGTCTAAACTTCAAGGAGGAAGATATTTTCTTGCTTCAACCTATGTGTCTGGAGAAACTTCTGGATCATGGCTATTCCTCATGGGTTCTTCCACCTATACCTACTGTATCCAGACCACCCATAGTCATTTCTGTCAGCCTCTCACATCCACACACACTGCTTTCCAACCAACCATGGTCATTTCCTCAGTCTCTTACACTCTCACACACTGTTTCCAAATGGGCCATGGCCATTCATTCCCATATACATTGCTTCCAGATCAGCTGTGGTCATTTCCTTCAGCTCCTCATACATGCATGGCTTATTCTCACATGGCCACTGTGATGACAGGAAACCTGTGATAAGGGCTTGTTGATTACCAGACTGCATTCTCCTGCATTGTCTTTATGCATGGTTGGCACTTGATGTTAAGACTATAGGGAAGGGCTCATGAAATGAAGGGATTTCGGTAATAAGAGACTATATTCTTCCATTCAATAAATCTTTAAATGAACAAAAGAATTGCCTTGTTTCTGACATCATTTCAACAGGGATGGATATTATGGTTGCCTATGGTCAGGAAGTCTATGCCAGTGATATATGCTAATGGTTAGAGACACCCTGGGCAGTTACATGAGACCTGAAAAGAACAGCCCTGGACCACTGATGGTCTTTCCTGGCAGTTGACCTGTTTCCACCCTTTGTGTCTTTTACACTGATCCTTCAAATTTTTCATATCTAGGTAGCAAAAATGGTGTTTACAGGATTTGGGACAGTGGAGAACACAAGCCTGAAGTAGAAAGAATGAATAGATACCAAAATCCAGGTTTGACTCACTAAGAGTTTTATGTACCAAGTGACAAAGAGGCCAATCTACTTTCATCTAAAATATTATGACTATGAAGTTAGAAAGGCAGAAGACACCAGGAAAGTCCCAAGCAGATGGAGCAGAAGACTGGGAACAGCTGTCTTTTTGTCACCTTTTTGACCATGCCATGATTCAGCCATTTTGTGGCATTTTGTAAAGACACATCCATCACAAAACATTCTGTTGTGTGAAGGTTGTCAGGCAGATGGCTCTTGGGTACGAGCTGACATTGTTGAGCACCCACTGATTTACAGCTTTGCATAACAAGCCTTCCATGGGTCCTTGGAGTCAAAAGTCTGGCCACTACATGGAACTGCTACAATATAGCTGGCTACTTCAGCCTCTTGAGTTGTGAGAGTTTGTGACTGGAGTGGCTTTTCTTGAGCCCCAGGAAGTTTCACACAAGAGCTGGCGAAGTAGAAATCAAACCATAATAAATGGTTGGGATGTAGCTTGGTTGGTGGTGTCCTGCCTAGTATGTGGTAAGCAATCCACAATACCATGTAATCTACCACAGTGGAACACATCTGTAATCCCAAGACTATGGAATCAGAGGCAGGAAGACCAGGAGTTCAAGGTTATTCTCACTATTTAGTGACTCTGAGGCCAATTTAGCTTACATGAGAGAGAACTTGTCTAAAAAAGAAAGAAAGAAAGAAAGAAAGAAAGAAAGAAAGGAAGAAAGAAAGGAAGGAAGAAAGAAAGAAAGAAAGGTAAGAAGGATGAGATACCACTGTAATAATGACCATCATTTAAAAAAAAAAAAAACACAAAAAACAAACTCAACAATAGTAAAAAATGAGGATGTGGATGCAAAGAGAAAAGGAAGCTATGGATACCACTGGTAGGAATGGAAGTTAGTAATCAATGGAAGTTAGTAATCAATAGAAGTTAGTAATCATTATAGAAAGCAGTATCTGAGTCCTCAAAAATTAAAAGAATATGAAACCACCATCTGATCAAAAAAAAAAAAAAAACCACTAAAGCTCTATACGCAAAAGAAATAAACTCAGTATGTCATGTTCCCATGTCATAGTAGTCAGGAAATGTAATCCAGGTGGTGGTGGCACATATAGTTAATACTAGCACCATGGAGACATAGGCAGAAGGATCTCTGAGTTCAAAGTCAGCTTGGTCTAGAGAGTAAGTTCCAGGATGGCCAGGGCTATACAGAGAAATTCCATCTTAAGAAACTAACTAGCTAGCTAAATAAATAAATACATAAATAAATAAATAAATAAAAGAACAAAACAAGTTTCTACAAAATGTTAAGTGAATACTGAAAACTGTGGGAAGCCACCCGAGTCGCACCCACATTCGCCATTACAAGATGGCGCCTACATCCGGCCGAGGACAAGTTGTAAACAGGCTAGTGCGCATGCACCTGGTAATTTTCCACCTCAGAGTCTCAGCCTCTCTCGTGGCGTCATCTGGCCTGATGTGCGGGGAGCCAATGGGGAAGCTCCATGTCCCAGGCAAGCGCTGTGGCCTATATAAGGGACAGGTGTTCTATTGTTCGGGGTCTCCACTCGTGGCAAGCTTATGCTCTCCCTCTCAAGATGCATTAAAGCTTTACTGCAGAAGGATCCTATGTGTGCCGCGTCGTTCTTGTTGGCGAGACGGTAGCACGGGACAGAAAACATGTTCCATACACATGGTGGAGTACTGTTTAACCACACAAAAGAATGCACTCCTAAGAATTGCATAACATAGAACTAAAGCTTAGCGTGTGAAGTGAAAGAACTCAAGCCCAGTGTCTCATGATGTCACTCACATATAATGTAAAAAATAGTAATCTCACAAAAGTTGAAAACGGTGACTACTGAGCAGAGACAGCTAGGAGGCTGGTGTGGGGAAAGGTGGGAAGGTTGATCAGTGTGCACCAGGTAAGAGAGGAACAAGAAGCTCTGAGGCTGGGGCACAGTGTCACCAGGGCAGATAAGAGTTGTGCATTATGCATTTTTAAAAGCTAGAAGAAAGGTTCTTAAGGCAAAAAGAGTTAAGTATTTAAGGAATAAATATTTAGCCTGATTTAAGTACTATGATACATATATACTCATTGGCTATTTCATCCTATCCCTTCAGTATGTACAATTTTATGTTTCTTTGTAGTAATTAAAACAAAGAAACTTGAAGGGAAGAGAAAGGGGGGAGATGGGGAGGGAAGTAGGGAGGGAGGAAGACACAGAGAGAGAGAGAGAGAGAGAGACAGAGAGACAGAGAGAAAGAGAGACACAGAGAGACAGAGACAAAGACAGAGACAGAGAGAGACAGAGACAGAGACTCTAATTCAGTGGTTGTCAACTTCCCTGACGCTACATCCCTTTGATACAGTTCCTCGTTTTGTTGTGACCAGCAATCATATAATTATTTATGCTGCTATTTAATAACTATAATTTTGCTACTGTTGTGAATTGTAATATAAATATCTGATATGCAACCCCTGTGAAAAGGTCTTTCAACCTGTAAGGGGGTCAAGACCAACCAACAGTGGTTAGAGAACCACTGCTCTAATTGATTCTTCCTTCAGACTCTTGGGTGGATGTGGGAGTGTACCTAGGTGTCGGGAATACTTCCTCTGGTGTAGGATGGGCTACACCTGAGTTTCAGGAGCTGGTTCCTTGGCAACCCTGCTTCTGCCTCCTGTGTGTTTGGAGTCTGGGAATGATTTAAATGTGCATACTGATTTACAAGGCATTTCGCATTGGCAGAGAAAGTGAGGAGACATCACGCTTAGAGTCTGAGCAGATAAGGACACTGGGGAAGAAGAGACAATGCTTGGCTTCTCCAGTCACACTGGGATGGGGGCTCTGAGGAGTGGTCACAGGAAGTAATCTTTCTCCAAGGAGCTTGAAGCTTAAACAGGAAAACATGGCCTTTGCGTCTTGAAGCTCTAGGTAGGTCAGTATCCAGGGTGGATAAGGTGGGTACCTTTGTAGTCCCTGAGTGAGAAGATGTTAACCTATGGGAGCCCTTCCATCTCATTCTTCCTGGAGCCTACATATACTTTGGGGAAGGAGGCCTACAGTAGCTCTGGTTCATGGCTGCACCAAAGGCTGCAGTGGCATTTGGACACAGTTGTCATTTCCTCATTTTATCTACCAGCTTTCCTAACCCTCATTTGCTGATTTCTTTTCCAGCGCCATTCAGTCTGATAGATGTGGATCTTCCCCTTCCTAAAGTCCTTTTATAGTTGATCTAATCTATGCTATATGTCATCAGAACTGGTAAATTTGTAAATGTAGAGGTAACTTTTTCACACACATTTTAATAATAGTTCTGAATGTTAAGGTCCCAATTCTTCAAATGAAAGATACAGGCTACCAAATCACACACACACACACAATATTGGTGTACCCAATTTCATAAAACGAATATGAGTTGAAGTAAAGGTGCAGATTGAAAATGTACCTCTCAGCAATGGGCAGGTCATTCAGGCAAAAATTAGGTGAAGAAGCATCAGAGTTAACACTGTAGAGAAAGTAGACCTAACAATGTCTACAGAACACTCCACCCACACATTGTAGAATCAACACTCTCCTTGGACCATGGGATTTCTCTAAAACACACCATATTTTAGGTCAGAAAGAAAGGAAAGAAGGAAGAAAGGAAGGAAGGAAGGAAGGAAGGAAAAGAAAAACAGTAACAAATACAGTAACAGTGAAATAATTTCATGTATTCAATCTTCACAATGAATTAAGACTAAATCAACAGCAAAAGAAACTATAGAAAATCCACAAAAACAGATATCTTAAACTGGACAGTCTTGAAAGATGAATGAATTATCAAATAAATCATAAGGAAATTTTGTTAAATTCCTAGAATAAAAAGAAACATGAATAGACAGCATTCCAGAACCTGTGGGATACAATGAAGTGTTCTAAGAGGAAAGTTGTAAAGGCCCACTTTTACGAAATCAGAGAATATGCAAAGAAATAATTAAATGATGTAGAAAACAAGAAGAAGCCAAATTACAAACCTGTTGCTAACTTGAGGGAAAAGGATCAAGGGCAAAAATGGATGAAAGGAAGTTAAAAGAACAATACAAAGTGTCAAAGAAACAAAGACTTGATTCTTTGAAGTCATAAACAAGGCTGACCAACATCACCTTGGCAAATAACCTTCCTTCAGGCTCTAAACAGATTCCAGAACCCATTTTTGCCCACTCAGAAATTCACTGCTGTCTCTTTAGGTTAGTGATGCCCATGGAAGATAATCCCACTGATTCATTATTCCTTTCTGACTGTTACTGAGTGGATAATGCTGACCCTGTATCCAAGCTCTACCCATGATCCGTGTGGGTGGTGAGGGATGAGAGGAAATGATCTCCACTGATAGTGAACTTGGCCTTCTCTACTGCATCATATATGTGGTTCTATGGGACAGAGAGGAACAGGTCCTTGTAGACAGTCTAGGAGGGCTATCCTGCTTCTATGTCTTAACAATTCCTCCTTTGCCATATGGGATACTAGGAAAGTTATTTAAATGCTCTGAACCTCCTGTCTTGATCTAGAGATGTTAAATTCTCATTTATGGGGGGCGTGTTAATGTGATGTCACATTAAAAGTCAGGGCATCAAGCAACACCTTGTAATTGGGACTGTATTGTTACTGGTTAGAAAATGTACTAAGTGTGTAAGTTAAATTAGGAACATTGACAGCACCCAGGAAATGGAACCCATTCACCATTTCTTCCAGCTTTCTGTTATATTTGGGAGGTAACTCCATTTATTTATTCATCCTGCACTTGTTACTTTTATGACTAATAGGTGACATTTACAGGAGCTTTTCCTTGGATAAACCCAAAAGGCCCATCATCACACTTACTCCTTTTGACAAGCCTTTGAATGAGACACTGTAGATGTCAACATTTCATTGAAGCTTTTGGACTTAAATGACCTGTCCAGGGTCTCCTTATCAAAAGATGGAAGAAAGACAGGAATCAAGTTGCCTATCCCTTTCTCTCATGTTCTAGTGTTAATAAAAATAAATCATAAAAAAAAAAAAGAATGGTCCTTGCTTCCACCTGGTTTATGGTATGTTGAATAATGAAACATTTTATTTGTTAGTTTCCTTAATGATTTCTGACATTTTTACTGTTTGTACTGGGGGAGCATCATTAACAATATCTTCATTGGCCTACTATAGCCTCAAAGTTATGATCTGAGGAACACCAGCAATCTTCAGACAGATGGCAGCGTTACTTGGAGGAAGTAAGTAGCTAGCAATGAGGTGCCATAGCAATAAGGTTGGTTGCCTTCGGGGATACAGTCTTAGAGGATGCTTAATCAAGATTCTCAAAGGCGTTAAGGCAGATTCAAGTTGCTACTCTTATGTCTTCCTACCCCTAGGTCCCTCATTTGAAGTTGCTTGGTTTTCCTGGTTAGGTTGACTTTCTATATCTTATGGGTTAAATGATAATAGGGCTTCTGCATGAAATCATCAATTCTACATCTTTCACAAGCCATTAATTTTATTCTATATCAGTATTTTTAAACTGTCCTTCTGTCTCTAAAATGTAGAGTGAAATATTTAATTTATATTCATTTTTCTTCCTTAGGAATACATTTACTGTAATAACCATTTCTGATTACTGCTGAAGTATTAACAATAACATTCTTATTTCAATCTATTGAAAATATTATAATTACCTTTTTATTTTTTCTTTCACCATTCAATTATTTAGGATATAGTCTTTAAAAATTTTAGGTGATTGAATTTAAAAATAAATATTTTATTAGGCTTGGAGAGCAAATCCCAGTTGCTTCCTCTGTGGAAAGGCTTTATCAGAATTTCTTTGTGGTGCAATAGAGATCACAGTCATGTGCACCAAAACAGAGTAAGTCACATGGTTATAAATTTCAACAATTTGTCTTACTACATTTTGTACTCAGAGTCCATTGTATTCTTACTAATTTTATATTACTCACCTTCAGAACATTAAATAACAATTGCTTTCTCACAGTCTCTCTCAGTGTGTGTGTGTGTGTGTGTGTGTGTGTGTGTATGTGTGTGTAAAACTTCATGGTGGCACATACCTGTAATCTCATACTCATATGGTATGAGACTGAAATAGGAGGATTATGAATTAAAGACCATTTTGAACTACCTAGTAAGATAACTGTCTCCCCATGTATGTGTCCCCTACAGTGTGTGTGTGTGTATGTGTGTGTGTGTGTGTGTTTAATATCTACATATACACGCAAGATTGAATGCTGCTTGTTAACAATGGCAGTCACTAAGGTTTTTAACTTTATGAATTAGACTTCACATAAAAAAAATATGCCCTTTCTCCTATTTCTATAATGACTTACCCATGAATTCTTCTTCTCCTGATGTTGGTACTGAAGCCCCTGTTTTTCTCCAGATTTCCCCCATATTTCACTGTGCAGTCTTCATGTCACATCCCTTCTTAAAACCATGATGATTTTCTCACTTCTGGGAGTTTCTTTTTTGCTGTTGTTGATGTGACAGTGACAGTGCTCATCTTCTCATATCCCATGTGTCCCAGCCTCAGGAGTCAGGAAGCTCACACATGCCGAGTGCTCAGGACACTTGTTATCCGTGTCATGGGGGTTATCAGCACTTGTAGAGCTGGGGGTAGAACCCAAGGCTCTGCCTCAGGCTGGGTAGTTGCTACACCTCTGAGCTACATTTTTATCCACTATTATTAATCTCAATGTGACAGAAACCACAAGCATTATTGTTTTCCTAAATTGTTCCCTGTGCTAGACTTCAGCCATGGTTTGAAAAACTTGTAAATACACAACTCATTGTTAAACAGTTTATTTTTGAGCATTCTCATGCTGAGTACTGGAACTGGACTACATTTCTCTGTTGGAATCTAGGGTTCAAAGCCACCTGTACCTGAATTGATATGTTCTTTGGTCAGCCCTTTGTCCAGTATAGTAGCTGTGGTCAGTGTTGCCTTTATTTTAATTTTACTTTTAAGTTTTAATATCTCTCTTTCTGTCTCTCTCTCTCTCTCACACACACACACACACACATACACATACACACACACACACACACACACACAGAGAGAGAAAGAGAGAGAGAGAGAGAGAGAGAGAGAGAGAGAGAGAGAGAGAGAATTTTCCATGTTAGCCACCTGGTATGGATGCTGGAAGTTGATCTGGGGTTCCTGGAAGTACTTTCTCAACCACTGAGCAATCTCTCAGCTACCTCTGCGTCCTGAGAGCTTACTAGCTGTCTTCCTACCCCAAGGCCATCACCTATGAATGGGGATGTGAGCAGCACTTCCTTTGTGGGTGTGTTGTGAAGATGAAGAACAAATCCACACAGACTGCCTTACTATTTTATCTATGACTCCTACAGTAGACATCAAGCTTTGCATAAGTAGTATAGTGTCTGGGACACAGATGCTCTGAAAGTATTTCTATGACTTAGTTAAACTCGCCAAAATGATCTGATTTTTTTGGTGTTTCTGTTTTTCATGTTTCTCATGTGTCTTTGCACTGCTTTAAGTTTGAAGGCATGGTCAAATGCTAACAGAAGTGGGGAGAAAACAGGTGAGCCATAGCTACTGACATCTCACCTCTACCCAGCATGCACCACTTCCCAGGTATTTACATTCCTTATCTTCACAACATGGGACAGAAGAGGTTGAACATGGCAGTTCCTTCTCTTTGGAGGTCTGAGCTCTGAAAGGTTCTGGAAAGAACCAGGATGAGCTAGCATCAGAGGTAAGGAAACCACTGCCCCCCTCTTCCCCTAGCACAATAGTGTCCCTCAGGCTTTCCTAGAGTGAATGCCTCACATGTAAATAGTTGCTCCTTATCCATGAGGGATACATTTCAAGAACCCCAGTAAATGCCTGAAATTGATGACCCTTCTGAACATAGTAAGATATTAACAACAATAATGATAACATTGACCATATATATATATATGTATCAAGCACCACTACTTTTATTCTTTAAAGCTATTCTTAAGTTGTAAGTGTCCATGATGTGCCAAAGAATGATACCCAGGACTCAAATAGTATGTAAACACAGAGTGTTTTATTCTGCAGAAGTCAAGCATGCTGGGGTCTCTATTACCAGAATACAGCGACACCCAAGTGAGCTTGCAGTGCTGATTAAGGAATTAAGTGCTGATTAAGTGCACATTAAGGAATTCCCGGGTAGGCAACCTCTGTGTTAATGTGTTGGGTCCATCTCTACTGGCATTCCATTACAGGGGTGTGGGGGTTGGAAACATCCTGGGGAGGTCTGAAAACTGTTGCTGACCCACTGTCCTTGGATCAGGTGGCAGGGCAGCTTCTGAGGCCTGGACTTGCCTGGAATTGCCCAGTTCTTGGAAACAGAGATTTAGGCCTAGTCTCCTTGACTGCCAGTTGGAAGCCTGTCATGGAATCAGCCTAGCCTTTTCAAAGTATAATTTGAAACCAAGAACCACAACAGTTAATCTGGCAACTAATTCAATTTATTCAACTGCTAAGTGACTAAGGAGTCTATAACACATGAATATACTGGGCAAAATGATGGTGCTTGTCTTTGATAGTAAAGAGTAGGATTTGAATGAGATTTCAACTTGCATTTTAACATGCAATTTAAAATTTTGAATTATTTCTGGAACTTTTCGATCATGACAATCAAGGTAACTGAAACTACAGGCTAATAAACTGTGGTTAAGGAGTAATAGGTTATTTCTCTGCTGCCGGTGAAATGAGCCAATTCAAGCCAGATTAAATTATATTAAAGGCAGGTTTGTTGGAAAGCTACTTTTGGGCGGCGAGTTCACTGGCCCCAAGGATTGAAGCCAGGGGAGTCACCGTGGGGGTGGGGGTGGGGGTGGGGGAGAAATTGTCCACACACAGAGAGAGAAGAGAAGGAGAAGAAGAGAGACACAGAGACTAAAAATGTCTGGAATTAAAGGGCAGATCCTCTTGGGGAAGGGCAACCCATACCGTCTTTCCTTGTATGTTCCTTCTGTCCTCCCTCTGTCCGTTCCCAAGTGCACACACAGCCAGATGCATCTAGGTGCCTGCTGATAGGTAATATAATGAAATTAACAATGCTTTCCCCACCAACATGGCTGTAAAATCCAGTCTCGCACCAAATTCCCCACTAGTCTCCGAACGTTAAAAGAAATCAGAGTAATTTATCTTTCCGGAACATACACTACATCTTACATTTACAGTTTTCTTCCTGAGTCCCAGGGAGAAAGCGAAACCTGGCTGGTGATTACAAAATGGCTGAGCGACAAGACAGAGGAGGGTGTAGAAACTCGGCAAGCACAGGCTTTGTTGCAGAAATGTCAGAGCTACCGAAGTCAAGTCCATTAATCTTGTTTTATTGCAAGATTCAAAATTGCCATGGTATGGCAGCCACAAAATTGATGGATGGGTCTCCCTGCGTTCACCCAGCACCTTGGCTGCCTGGGAAACCAGACCTCAAACGAGCAGGGAGAGGAAATTAAAACCGCCCTTCGAGACTCTACAGCCGCTGCAGCTAGGGAAGGATGGGGCATCTGTGGCCACAGATCTGCTTATTGTTGGGATTTACCACATTTCAAAATAAGCAAATCAAAGCCCCAGCAAAGTGGGAACCGTCACCATAAATCTGAAACAATGGCTCTCTAAGTTGACTGGCAGAGACTGAACAACCCTGCCACCCAGCTGTACCTTAAGGCCTCCAGGCTCTGTGTGACCTTGACTGCCTATTTGCTGTTATTTTCTGTTTGATTCTTTGGGTCTCATTTGGTAGCCCAGGCTGTCCTGGAACTCCCTATGTAGGCCAGGCTGCCTTGAACCTGGAGGCATTCCTCCTTAACTTCTCATGAGCTGGGATAACAAGCATAACCACCACACCCAGATCATATTTGCCTTGCTAATGAAGAAGGTGGAGATAACAAAGCCCGGTTGTTTTTAATTTGCCATCCTCTGATTGCTAGAGTGCTAGACCCTTCCTTTTTATTCCTGTTTTATACTTGGATCTCATTCTTTTGTCCACAACCATTTTCCTTCCGCTCCGAACATAATTAATGTCTCAGTTCAGCAGCTCCGCATTTATTGTGAGCTGTGTATAGCCCTCCTAAGTCAAGGCTAGGGACCAGGAGGGAGGAGGGAGGAGGGGCGGGGAACCCGGCGAGAGAAGGAAGGGGGAGGGACTTACAATGTTTTTCCTTGGTTCTTTGTTTTCTAGTTAAGGAAGGCACAGAGGTTTTCTGTCTCCTTACCTCTCTTTCTCTTTGAGAGTCCCTGCGACTTCTGCTACACAAACAACGTAGTTTACATTCCTAAACTCGATTAAAGGAAGCCTTCAAATCCAGCCAAAATTTTATTTCTGTTGGATTTTTGGGCTGTGCCACTTCCTTTTTCTAAATCACATGGATTTCACAAATGTTATATTGACTAATTATCCTCGTTTACTTCTTTGATATGAATTTAGTTAGTACAAACAAAATTTACACCGAAGGATGGTTTATTTTTCTTGTGTTGAAACCTTATCGTTTTCGTTGTTGGAAAGGCCACGTCAGCACATGCCAACATGTGCTATTTGTAGTCTGGCTTGTTGTTCTTTTAAATACTGAGCCTTTGGGCTGGAGAAATGGCTTAGTGACTAAAATCACTTGTCCTTTCAGAGGAACGAGGTTCAATTGCCGCCATCTACATGGGGACACACAACTGCCTATAACTTCAGTTCCCGAAGATCTGACACCCTCTTCTAAGCTCCATGAACCCTGGACACACATGTGGCGCACAGACGTACATGAAAGCAAAACACTCATACAAAGAAATAAATCTAACATTTTTTAAATACTTAGGATTTTTTTCAGTTCTCAGAAAATATTCAGAAAAATCACTTTTAGGTTGTATTTAGCCTGTAGACACATTTAGGTAACTGATTAAGTTAATTATACAAACGTCACAGACTATGTTGTGGTTTTATATTTACTTAAATTTGTTCTAATTCTTTTAAAGGTTGCTCACATCACATATTAATATTTCTATCTTAGTACTTTGTGGTTTTGCCTTGAGTTAGATGGGCATTCATGCTTAGCTTGTATCTCATTTTGCTGTATTCAACAGTAAGGAAGTATCTACTGGTTAGCTTCCTACTTTTAGAAGTTAATTCTGAAGGTTTTCAGTTAAAACCTTCTGATTCTGTAGGTATACACTCATAGTACTTATGCGTGATGACACTCCACTCTTTTTTAATTGTTATTGACCACTCTGTTCTGTCTTGGTTCTTTCATGATTTTGTGAAATGAAAGTGCTGGTAGAGGTTTTCTGAGAGGGAATATCTGCTTGTGCAATTCCCCCTAGAGTGTGATACTTCTGAGCCTATTGGGATGAGGATATCTTGTTGGAGTATCAGTAATCATGCAAATGCTTTTCCTGATACATACTGCATGGTGCTATTTGCTAGTCACTGTTGTAGGCAGCTACACACATGCCACTTGATTTGAGTCCCATGATGAATGATATTTTCCATTTTAAAGATGGGTCACAGCACACAAAGAAGTTGCTAGATCCCAGTAGAAAGAGGAATAAATCTGGCTCCTAAGAACATGCTCATATACTTCTTCTAGTGAGATTGCTTTTATCAGCTCTGAAGTAATTTGGGGGTCATTTCTTAACTAACCTTATTTTGGGTTAGCAAGAAAACAATCAATTCTCTCTCTCTTCTCTCTCTCTCTCTCTCTCTCTCACACACACACACACACACACACACACACACACACACACACATCTAAGATTCATCTCCTCATTAACCACCTCATTTCGACCTTTATTAGGCTGGCCCCCTTCCTCTACCCTAGCCCTTCTGACAACACATACTTTCTTGCTTGGCCTAGTGGCAATTTCTAATAGATTTCCCAGTGTTGAGGTTTGACCTTTGCAGCCACAGAACAAAGTTCATTTTTTCTATAGAGTAGTCTTACATTTACAATTGAATTTAATTTGACCATATACTATGCTTAATACATAAGCATAATTGGCTTAGTTTATAATCTTTCTGGATTGTATTTCTTTTTAAAGTTTTCTATCTTTATTATACTATACTTTGAGAAATCTACAAACTCAAGAACATTGTAAAAGTAGTGTAACTCCTGGAACTGAGAAGTTGTGAACGTCTTGGCTCCTTTGACTCAAAACTTGGTTTGCTTTTCTTAAAAATTATACAGCTTTCGAGAGAAAAAGATAACAATGTCTTACTGGGTATAATGGTATACACCTACTCTTTTAGTTAGGGTTTTATTTCTGTGAAGAGATACCATGACCAAGGCAACTCTTATAAAGGCAAAATTTAATTGGAGCTAGCTTACAGGTTTCAGAGGTTCAGTCCATTATCATCAAGGCAGGAAACATGGCAGTGTTCAGGCAGGCATGGTGCAGGAAGAACAGAGAGTTCTACATCTTGTTCCATAAGTAACCAGGAAAAGACTGTCTTCCAGGAAGCCAGGAGGAAGAGCTCAAAGCCCACCCTCATTGTGACAAACTTCCTCCAACAAGGCGTACTCTAACAAGGCCACACCTCCTAATAGTGCCACTCCCTGGACCAAGCATATTGAAAGTACCACACCTACCATCCAGAAATAGAGAGATGGTAGCTTCAGGATTGTGAGGGCAGCCTAGGATACACAGAAGACTGTGTGGAAAAGAAGGAAGAAGTGGAGAGAGGAAGGGGGGGAAGGAAGAAAAAGGAGGAGGAGGAAGAAGAAGGAGAGAGCCAGAAACAGAAACAGAGACAGAAAGGAAGGAAGAGCCAGAGGGATAGAAAGGGGGAAGGAAGAAAAGAAAGGAGGGAAAGAGAGGAAAGAAGGATGGATAGATAGATAGATAGATAGATAGATAGATAGATAGATAGATAGATGAGATCTTCACTAAGTTTAAGCAAGTATCCAGAGGAACTGAAACTAGAAACTCCAAGGTACTGCACACTCATATGGAGAGCAACATTAGTCACACTTCCAAACCATGAAGCAAAACTAAGTGTGCACAGGCTGATAAATGAATACAAAAAATGGGACACTCAAACAGTGGAATATTACCCAACAGGCAAGAGAAAAGGTGTGTGATGATGCATGTGACAATATAGATGAGGGGAAGACATTTTTCTAAGTGAAATAAGCTAGTCACAAATGGGTGAACAGTGTGATTTCTCTTTTATGAGATACTCAGATGTCCTGGTTTCATTTTCTGGTGCTGTGATAAAACAACAACAACAACAACAACAACAAAACTCCCCAAACAAACAAACAAACAAAACCCAAAACCTGACTAAAGCAATGTAGGGGAGAAAGGTTTTATTTTAACTCACAATTCCTTATTAAAGTGCATAATCGAAGAAGTGAAGTCTCACTAGCAAAAGCTTAAAGCAAGTAGTCATGTTCATCCACAGTCAAGAGCAGAGAGATATAAATGCATACAGCTGCTTACTTACTTGTGCTCAGTTTGATTTTCTTACTCTTATACAGAGCAGTATCTCCTGCCTAGGGAATAGTGCTACCCACAATGGATTGAGTCCCATATAAGTTAACTAAAAAGTCAATCCTCAGAAAGAACAGGCACAGATGAACCCAGTCTTAAACAATCTCTTATTGAGGCTCTATCTTTCCAGGTGAATCAAGTGTAAGACTCTGGTGAGCCTTAACTTACCGGAGGACACCCCCCCCCCCCCCCGTGAACACATGGAGTAGGAGATCAATGAAAAATGCAAGAGGAATTTATTGATCCATCATGCTGGGGTTGTCCTACACACCAAGGCAGGAAAGAATGGCCACATGCAGCCCATTCAGAGACCTTTTATACGGTTTTTAGAGCAGCAGCCATTAGGCATAATGTGATTGGCAGAACAGTGTGACTTTTAAACTGATTGGTCTTTAGGGAATGAGGTAGCAGGGGCTTAATCAGCCCCCCCTTCCAGCCTATGTGCTTTCTAACTTGTTTCTTCCAGGAGGGGAGGGGTGCCCATGTGCTCAAAGGCCCTGGTAGTGGAATATCCCAAAATTCCTGAGATGATTTCTCATTAGGTTGTATCATGTTGACAGTTAAAGCTAATCATCACACCAAAGTAGTAAACCTTATAGAAACACCATGGAATGGTCTCAGGAGCTTGGAGGGCGGAGAGTTTTGAGGAGGCCATATTAACAGTTTCAGTTTTGCAAGATGAAGAGAGTTCTGGAGGTTGATGGAGGCGATGGCCTTACCACAATGTATAAGTATGAACTGCTATTGAACTGTTTGCTTAAAAATAGAGCCAGTGATAACATTTATCATATCAGATTTGTCAGCAGGGTTTTTATTTTTTTTAAGTCCTTATATGTCAGCTTCCTGTTGCTAAAACAAATATCTAGGATAACATCATCAAAGAAGGCAAATATTTATTTAGGCTTTTAACATTAGAGATTCTAGGCCATGGTCACCTAGCTTATTGCTTTTGGGCTGAAGATCTTGATGAAAGCACATTGTCATGGTGGCCAGTGAGCAAACAGAGGAATTAGGGTCTTGTGGTGTTTTGAATGAGAATGGCCTCATAGACCATTCACGTATCTGATAGCTTAGTTATCAATTAGTGGAACGATTTGGGAAGGATTGGGAGGTGTGGCCTCCTCATTGGAGTAGATATGTCACTGGGGATGGGCTTTGAGGTTTCAAAAGCCCACCCCAAGCCCAGTGTCTCTGTCTGCCTGCTGCCTGTAGATCAGGTTGTATAGCTCTCAGCTACTCCTTCAGCGCCATGCCTGTCTGCTTTCCACCATAAAAATCATAGACTAACTTTCTGTAAGTGTGGGCAAGCACCCGTTAAATGCTTTCTTTTATAATTATTGCCTTTCTTGTGGTGTCTCCTCACAACAATGGAAGAATAATTAAAGCCTAATATCAACTTCAAGGACATGCCCACAATGGCCTACCTTCTTTCCAATGGGTATCACCTCTCAAAGATTCTACTTCTTTCTAAGACCACCAGAGGCTGGTGACCAAAACATATGGCCTCTGGTGAGCATTCAAGACTCAAACTCTAACACCCCTGTAGTTCCACATCTTTAATTTTATTTTCCTTCAGTTGTTCAGGAAAAAATGATTTTATGAATTAAGTATATTGTATTCTGTTTTTAAAATATTTTTAAGAATATACATAAGAGTTTATGAATGATTTATAGTGTTCTTTCCTTTAAAATTTTCAGTGAAAGCAAGACGACACTGCACAGGTCATTGAGCAGCTTAGTTTTATGATACCTATTTTATTTATTGATTTCTGTATTGTTATTCAATGGTTTTTAAATTCCTTTTGAGGCTTTCAATGATTCTGTGAATGGGCTTCCTTATAGAACACATCCTAAAAGATTCTCTAAACTGTAACATGACACTGAAATGCTGAGTCAGGTGGTAAATGTTTTCAGTTATGCTAGATGATATTCATTTGCTTGGGAAACATTATTGTCCAGATTTACATCATTGCCAACTTAATGTGAGAATTCCTGTTTCTTTACTGATTCAGCAAGACCAATCAATATTGACAGATTTTGTAGATTTCTTTTTTTAAATAAAAAGCCAATGTAATGGTTATGAAATAGTATTATATAACTTGCCTTTCCTTGATTATTTATGAGCTTAAATACCTTTTCATATATTAACAAGTCATTGAGCTTTTTCAAGTTAGAATTGCTTGAACTTTACTCAATATTTTAAGCCTGAAACTGGAGGTACAACTGGTTGTGAACTGTCTTGTGTGTGTCTAGATGAATGACTGCAATTGAGAGTACTGGGGTGTGGACAACAAGAGACCCCTTGCCATCTAAAGAGACAGAGCAACTGATTACTGGCACACAAAAACAGGAGTCCATTATGACTAGATTAATTGACTCTTTTATGGCATTTGGAAATTGTGACTCTCCTTTTAAATGTTATTATTTTTACTGTGTGTGTATGTGTGTGCGTGTGTGCCTGTGTGTGTGAGTACTACATGCATGCAGGTGCTATCAGAGACCACAGGGCCTTGAATCCCTGGAACTAGAGTTGGAGGCTATTGTCAGCCACCCAAGAAGGGGGTTGGAAACCAAATCCAGATCCCCTGTAAGAGCAATAAGTGCTCTTAACACTGAGCACTCTCTCCAGGCCCAATGGTCATATTAAAAAAAAAAAAATTCTACTCTCTTTCTCTTTATTGATTAATGGATGCTCCTTAGATATTTATAAATTAGTTATTTGAATTCACAGGCATTGCAAAACTATTTTCTAGTCTCTTCTTCCTTTCCTTCCTTCCTTCTTTCTTTTTTGTTTTTGTTTGTTGGTTGGTTGGTTATTTGGGTTTTTTCCTCCCAAGACAGGGTTTCTCTGCATACACAAGGCTGGTTGAACTGATAGAGATCCATCTGCCTCTGTTTCCTGAGTTCAATGATTAAAGGCTTTTCCTCTATTCTCAGCTATTAAAAACACGATCTGATATTTTCCTATAATTGACTCCAAGATTCCTTTTTTAATTAAAGTGTGTAGTCAATGTGAAATTTGTTTCAGGGACTTTGGGCCTCTTCAGGAATGTGGAAATTTCCAATGAACAGGATGAATTGGAAATTTTCTGTAGTAGTTAAGAGTTGGTGGCATTGGATTGGGATTACAAGCCTTGTAAACATTTGCCTGGTTTTTACCAATAAATCCAGGAAGATCTTTGGGGAATTTTAAAGGTTTATTTTTGTTTCTCTTCCTCTTGTCTGTTTGAGGGGTGAGTGAGGGACCATGGTCTAGACTTGAAACATCTTCCCGGGTTCAGGGCTTTACATCTTAGTCTTCAGGTAGTGGAGCCCATGTGAGAAGTCTTTAAAGCTAGGGAAGGAGAGACCTCACTGACAGGAGTAGGTCACCAGGGGTATAACTTTGAAGGCTAGAACTGAACCCTCCTTGCTGACTGCTTCCTGGATCTCTGGCATGTGAAGCTATTTTTTACCACATGCGCATGCTACCATGGTACCATGATCTGAACTGTTCTGCTAGGCCTTCCTTATCATGGCGGACTGATCAGTCTGAAACCATGAGCCAATTACATGTTTTCTCTGAATGTTGAATGTTGATTCTCTTGTGTGTGATGTCACAAGAAGAGAAAAATAATTAATACAGTGAATGTGTGCTGGATTATTCTCATACACACACACATATGCATGTATAAAATGTTTCTCTTTGACATTTGTAAATTTATCATACCATTATATGCAACACAGCCATATGCTTTAACTTTCTCCTTTACTATCAGTTTTATTCTTGGCTTTTGTTTGTTTTGTGTTTTAAACATTCTTAAAAATTGAGGAGGAGTCTTTATTATGCTCATTTGTTTTTCTCTCAAAATTCTGATTTTCAGTAGCACCACCACTGTTCTACAACAACTAGCCCCGCCTAGTTCCATCCTTGTAGACATATTCACTGTTAGTTACCTCCAGATCCTGGGCTTGGAGATTGTTTGGGCATCACTTCATTTTAACAGTCTTGCAAGGATACTACATCATCATCATCATCATCATCATCATCATCATCATCAGTGTGTCTCAGTGTGCTATATATTGTACGCCTCTCTCTCTCCTCTCTCTCTCTCTCTCTAAGTGTGGTGTATGTGTGTGCTATATGCTCCCCTTCCCTTCATCTCCTCATCCCCTTCCCCCTCACTATTCCACTGAGTGTGTGTTTGTGTGTGTGGGGGGGGGGGGTTGGTTCGTGTCTATATGTGCTCCAGCAGAAGACAAACCCTGGGACAGGGTTTCCTGCTGAACTTGGAGTAGAATGGCAGCCAACAAGCCCTGGTGCTCTTCCTGCCTCCCCCACGTTGCCCACTGCTGGGTTATGTGCTCACGCCTACAGCTCTGCCCAGCATTTACATCAGAGCTGGAGATCTGAATTCATCCTCTTCTTCAGAAAACACTCTTCCTTACCCTCTGGGCCACCTCCCCAGCCCTTAGTATCCACATTTTCCTGAGGAGGAATGAGGCATATGAGGGCCAGAGAAAATAAGTGCTACGTTTCAGAGCTGGGAGGCTGGCTGGAGACCCAAAGCTGCTTGTCTGAGTTGGGATAGAGGAATTCGGTTCTGAAGCCATCTTCATTTCCTTGTTTCTCATTTTCATTTTCTCTCTTTATTTTACTTATTTTACAGGTAATTCTCTCTTCTAACCCTTCCATCACCTGCACACAATAGCTCACTCTTTCACTTTTATTAAAAAACATTTTTTATTGATTCGCTTTGAGTTTTCATATTATGTGCCCCAGTTCTACTCATCTTCCCGTCCCCTTATATCTGCCTTTAGCCCTTGCAACCTCCTCCCAAAATAACACACACACACACACACACACACACACACACGACAACAAAAAGGCATAGCAAACATCTCATCATAGAAGCTGTAGCGTGTCACACTGTGTCCCACAGTATATCCCTCTGCCCACGAATCTTCACTTGCAAATGTTCATTGCATTGAGTCATCTTTGGTCAGGTTAGAGATCGTTGGCTTCTACGACACCATCAACGCTGGATCCTCATCTGGTCTCCTGATTATCCTGTGCCATGGAGATCCTGCAGCTTTGGAACAGCCCTTTCACCTGTGCCAAACATTTTCAAATGATAGAGATTTTGGCGTGGGCCAATCAGAGCCCTGCATCTGGGTTGGTCAGCCCACTAGATCTCTGGTCTTGCTCTCAAGTACCCAGGGTCTGCTCACCTGCACCTAATGCCTCCAGCTCCACTGTGCTGCCTAGTCAAGATGCAGGACCCACTCTTCCAACTGCTGAAGCCTGTGAGGGGCTGGAACAGCTCTCCTGCTTTCTTACCAGCATGGCTCACTCACCCATTGCCTTTGCCATCAAAATCAGCTCTGCTGTGTTACCCAGGTGAGGTGTAGGGCCAGCTCTTCCGAGTGCTGCAGCCAGGGGGCAGAGTTAACTCTCCAGCTCTTAAGACCTCTGGCCAATTCTCTTGGCTACTGCAGGTGGCCATGGTAGGGAGGGAAAGGGCATCATTCCCCACCCCCACCCCCACCCCACCTCATGGCAGACAAGTGGCAGGGCCAACTCTCCCAGGCTCTTGCCTACAGGGCTGGCTCAGCTGTGTCCCATTGACCAGGGACAGCCCTACTGTGCTGCCCAGGCAAGGTGCAGGTTCCCACTCTCCCAAATGCGTCAGTCAGTAAGGAGCAGGGCCAGCTTATGACCCTCTTATGACCTTCTCATGACCTCAAGGTCAGCTCTCTTCTGATTGCTTCAGGTAGAGTGGAGAGGGGAGATGGAGCTAAATGTACAGCCCCTCACCCTCCCCACCCAGGCCATCTCACAGCAGAGGAGTGGCTGGGCTAGCTTTCCCTTGCTCAGGGGCAGGCTTATTCACACCCCTGCCACAAGGGTCAGGTCCAACTGTGCTACCTGGGCAAGAGGCAGGATCTGCTCTCTGGAGTAATGCCAGGTGAGAGATGGGGCCAGCTCTCCAGAGCCCTGCATCCAATTAGAGGCAGGGCCAGTTATGCACAGTCCCTGGACATCTGTGTGGTCCCTAGTGTCTCCCCCAACCAGGGACATCCCCATGTTCTTTAGTGGTAATATGAGCCATGGGCATTGACACCAACCCTTACCACTGTATAGCCATGGACTCATGCATGGTCCTCAGTAGCAGCTCAGGCTGGGACCTCACCATGGTCCCAGGTGGTGGGGCTGACCACTCACAATAGGCTACACTTCTCCATCCTCGAGTCTCCAGTTCCATCTCTCTTCATAATGTCCAACCTCTTCTAGTTCTCCTTTTCTCTCATCTGACCACCACAGACTCGAACATTGTGGTGGCTCCTGCTGCAGACTGGCCACATGGCTTGTGGGCCCCTGGGTGACATTCTCCATTCATGCTGAGTGGTTTGGTAGCAAGCAGAAATCTGTGGCTCACCTGTGCCATGTGCTGGAGGGCAGGTCAATGGGAGCCATGTCGTCCGCAGGTCTTTGTCTGTCTTCCTCCTCTCACAATGTGCTGCCTGGATTTGACTTGATTTGATTTTTATGACTCCTAGACATAAGACAGCTTTGGCCAACAAGCCAAGCATCAATCTAGGTTGAACAAAGGACTGCCATCTGCTCTGCCCCTGACTGATCTAATAACATCACCACCAAAAAGGTGTCTCTTTGCCCACTGCTAGGGAGGACACTGGTTCATTCTTACTGCCATTCTTTGAATGCCCTCTTTGTCTCTGCCATGTGTCGAATGTTACTCTTCAGTTCCAACATATCTGTCTTAATTTACTATATTGTGATTTCAAAATATCTATATACTCATGCTTTTGTGAACATACATTCTCCTTATACATGTAAGACATTCTCATTCCAATTTCATAAGTGATCCCTTTCTGTGGATAGTCATAGCTTGTCTTGGGGTTTCCTTTGCTGTGAAGAGACACCATGACCAAGGCAATTCTTATAAAGGACACCATTTAATTGGAGTTGGCTTATAGATTCAGAGTTTCAGTCTATTATCATCAAGGCAGAAGCATGGTAGTGTCCAGGAGATATGGTGCTGAAGGAGACAAAAGTTCTACATCTTGACCAAAAGAAAGACAGAAGACTGGCTCCCAGTGACTAGAAGGAGGGTCTCAAAGCCCAATTCCACACACTTCCTCCAACAAGGCCACATCACCTAACAGTGTCACTCCTGAGCCAGGCATACACAAACTACCACACAACTTTTGAAAAATCAAAAGGCCTCCATATTTTAGGCTACAGTATTTGTCACGTCTACCAGATAGACTGTAGGTTGTGTCTTCTGTTTTCCTGGGTCTTCATTTACTGTCTACACTCTTATGCCTGGAATGGACTGATGGTGATGATGATGATGATGATGATGATGATGATGACGACGACGACGATGATGATGATGCTTCCAAGCAGGCATGTTTGCATTTATTTTGCTCACATATTTTTTGTTACCAGTTTTGCTGTATGTTTCTGTATATCTTCTCAACTTCTAAATAATTTGTTACCCAGAGCTAACCCTCCTATTCTTTGTGGTGTCTTTGACTGGCATATTTGTATTCAAATATTTATTTTTTAATTTTTCAGTCATAGAAACATTGTACAGGCAAGATAACACTAAGTCTTAAAAGAAATTTCACAATTTTCCGACAGTATGTGACAGACCACTTATCCAATTTTGTATTCATCCTGCTGGGCTTACAGTTTGTCATGTCATTTTGTCTTCTGGATTCTCTTTTGATTTTACTTTAGCTAAATTAATATTTTTTTAACACAACAGCTGTTATGCATCTTTGTGGGAGATACAGCATGGTGTTTGGTACAGTGATGCTGGCCAACACAGTATGCTTAGGTTGTCTATAATCTCAAACATTTATCATTTCCTTGTGATGAGACCATTCCAAATCCTCCTACTGGCTACTGTGAGTTATATAATAATTCTAGTTATAATCATTCTCTGGTACCCAACCAGAACTTTTCTTTGGGTGTTTGCTGCACAGTTTGGTAAAATATACACCATTCTCTCAAAGTGTTGCAGAAGGTAACTTTCTCACTTTTAGTTTTAGGTGGTTTTTTTTTTTTAATTTTTATTTTTATTGACTGATGATAATAAAACATCAAAGAACTATAGTACAATTTTTTAGTATGCTTATTCACTTTATTTTTAATAACTCAGGATGCTTATGGCAGAAAAGCAATATTCATCATAAACTTCTGTCCCCCGTCCCTTGTAATGTACTTGAAGTGACAGTCCTACTTTTGAAAGTTTCTAAAGAAATTCAATGTTTAACTCCACTTCTTGGTTTTGGGGATAAGCTAAATGTAGCTCTTCCCAGGTTTCCTTCAGTTGCTTCGCGGTCTGGCTTTCTAGATGCTTGCCTTCCTGCACTCTTTCATGAGTTCTGGTGACTTGCAATTTATTTTTGAGCCACATCTAAAGTTAATAAAATTAATGCTCTAGATCTGATTCCATTTTTCATATTCTATTCCTTTTTCTTGATATTCTTACTGTTATTCTTGTTTTATTTTGAAAAATGAACACATAGACCTCTATGCTTCCCACGGAATGTTTCATGCCCAAATTCCTCATTTCCTCTCTTTTGTTGGCAGTGCTTACTGAGGTGAGGGACCTGTCAGGTTTGCCACTTGACTGGTGATTGTTCTGAAGTGAAATACCTAGAACAAATACAAACACAGCAACACTTTCATAGCACATCTTTGGATGTTACCCTGACTCTTAGAGGATTTATGACACATTACTCCCTTTCTTCTACAGTGACCTTCATAAGTGGGAGGAAATATCTAAGAAAGAAATGACTACGCTTTTATTGTGCGCGGTGATAGATTGTGCATGCCTCTCTGAAATTCAGGGATTTGTAGATTCAATCTCTAAACCCTAAGGTAACCAGTGTGGGAAGTGATTAAGTCACAAGCCCAGAGGATGGGCTCCAGCCAGAAGAACAATGTCCATAAATGGAGAAGGAAGAATATCTTAACTCTCCACGCAGAGGGAGGACCATAGGAGGACGAATGGGGTGGTTTTTTTTTTTTTTTTTTTGCAAACCAGGAAGAGGCCTCATCAGCAGGCTCTGCCATTGTCAGAATGTAAATTTCAGTCTTTCATGCTAGTTAGGACAAAGAATTGCCAAATATGTTTATTCCCTGCCAAAAACCTGAGAGGACATTTCTGATCTGAAGAAACTAAACCTCAAAAAGGTGAATTAGTAGGTTCTAGAGTAGAGGTTCTCAACCTGTGGGTCGTGACCTCTTTGGGAGTCAAATGACCTTTCATAGGGGTCACATATCAGATATCTGGTATATTAGATATTTACATTACAACTCATAACTGTAGGAAAATTAAAGTTATAAGGTAGTAACAAAACTAATTTTAGAGTTGGGAATTACCACAACACAAAGAACTATATTAAAAAGTCCCAGCATCAGAAAGATTGAGAACCACTGCCTTAGAGTAATGGAATACAGTCAATGGGACTGTAATTTAATCCACCACCAATCGACATTACCACCTTCATTGACAAAGCTGCTTAGGTCCTGCCTCCTTTACTCAAGACCTGTATTTGATGTTTTGGAAAGTATGGAGCATGATTTCAGCTGCAGGTACTGTTCTACACTTAGCTGTCCATGCTCATTCCATAGTCAGTCCATGTACTCTGAGTGTAGAGGAATGCTGGGAACCTCCTGGCCCAGAACAAAGAAGCCACCTGGCCCAGAGCAAGGAGCAGTGCTCTGAAAAGAATGCTGATTACTATCCTTGGCAGATACCTAGATACTTCCCCATTCTCAGGTTTTACAACTTTAAGATATTTCCCCGTCCTTAGGTTTTACAACTTTAGATACTGCCCCATTCTTAGGTTTTACATTTAAGTCAATTGCTTCGGGAGAATCGAAACCTATACTATAGACCCTCCACCCACTGAGGTCTGTGCTGCCATGGCTACGAGGAATTTCGGTTGTGGTTTTTTTTGGTTTTTTTTTTGCTTATAAGCTCATGCTGTTGTCCGAAATAAACGGACTTGATCAGAGAATCCTGTCTTGCTCTCCTTCTTTGCGTCTCTTGTCCCCCATACCTTTTCTCCAGGTTTGAGGCCCCTGCTGACTGCCCTGCCGGTCGGGGCAGAGGAAAGTGTAACTGATCTGGTGCTTCTGTGGGTCCCACATCTTCTGACCTTAGTTTATTCCCACTGTTCTTCATTGTTTCTCCCCTTCAGGGGTGGTGTTAGTGATGTCCACCATTACTGTGTTGTTACATTGCAATCCCTCTTTTTCCACCCACTTCCTATCTCCCTTTTGTTTCTGTGATGGTTTGTATATGCTTGGCCCAGGGAGTGGCACTATTAGAAGATATGGCCTTGTTAGAGTAGGTTTGTCATTGTGGGTGTGGGCTTTAAGACCCTCATTCTAGCTGCCTAGAAGACAATATTCTGCTAGCAGCCTTCACATGAAGATGTAGAACTCTCAGCTCTTCCTGCATCATGCCTGCCTAGATGCTGCCCTGCTCCCACCTTGATGATACTGGACTGAACCTCTGAACCTATAAGCCAGCCCCAATTAAATGTTGTCCTTTATAAGACTTGCCATGGTCATGGTGTCAGTTCACAGCAGTAAAACCCTAAGACAGTTTCTAAGTAGAGAATTGTGCATTTATTTTTGTAATTCCTTAAATACCACCTGTCTCCCTTGCTGATCTGTAAACTCTCTGGAAGTGTGGACTTAGTTTTCCTTATCAATGGGAACCCAGAGCTCAGCATGGAGTAGACCCTCATAGAATGACTGAATAAGTCATATGACTAAAGGGATGCAGGAATGAATGACTATAGGGGGCATTTTCTCTACCTAACCTTATTTTGGAGGTATACTCTGTGAAGAAAGCCTTCTCGAATTTTATTCAGTTAGGTTTCCAAAATGTCTTGCCTGGACAGTGGAGACTAAACAGCAAATCTGGCAATCACATGGCTTGAAGTGAAACTATGCCGGAAATCAAATCTTCCCGGCTTCTGTTCCCTTCTATGGGAAAGAAAGATGTTGGAATGGATGTTCTTTGAGTTTGGGTTCCCACATTGTAATTTTGCTTCATTGCTTATTCTAGGCTAATCATAGTAGATCCTGGGAAGGAACACTGAGAGCCTGGAAATACAGAGAAGACTGCTTCATGTCCAGATGGTTTCTGAATGCAAACATGGGGCCAGGCCTTCTGAAGTTCTGATAGTATAAGAAACCCTGTAGCTACAGTCATACTTGTGATAGTTCAGGGAAGGAAAAGCCTGCTGCTTGGTTGGTGTAGCCCAGGCCTCCTAACCCTCACTGTTCCTCTACTGTCCAGGCTGAATCAGTTTCTGAGGTTTTTAGGCCTGTGGGCTGACTCAGGACAATGGCCACCATGAAGCATTGCCAAAAGCCTAGGACCAGAGGTGGGGTTCTTGAGAATGACTCTCCTCTCAAAGGGAAGCTCTGTGAAGTCTCAGATCTCTCCAAATGTGATAATTAGGCAGTACAATGGCTAATGAGTTTAATGCAGATAATTACAATTTAATGCACATTAACAAAACAATTTAAAGTCTTGATTACATCACTAACTCCTGATTCCTTCGGCCTGTTCATGATAAGGAAGTATGCTCTGTGCTTTAATGCAAGTGATATTTGTGTCTTCCATCGAGGGTGCTGGGGGTAGAGGAACCTTTGAGTAACCACTGCCAACAGTGAATATACATCATCTTGCTCTTCCTGGTACTCTCATCTAACCTACAATCAGACATAGTGAGCAAGAGACAATTCAATGAGATAGAGTTTCCACAATAGCAAAAGAAGATCTGCATTCTAATATATTGAACACTTAAGTCACAAGACTGCCTGGAAATGCTGTTTGCTACTGTGTTAAGGTTCAGCTCATGTTAAAAGGAATATGAATCCAGGTAGCAGAAACTATAGAGCATTAGGGCTGTGTGTGTATGTGTGTTGCTTATTTGGTAAAGTGCTTGCTATGCAAGCAAGAGGACATGACTTCAACCCCCAGAACCCACCTAAAAAACAAATCAGAGTGGGGCAGCAAGAACCTGTAATCCTAATGCTGGGGAAATAGAGATAGGTCACTGGCCAGCCAGCTTAGACAGAATTGTCAAGCTGAAGGTTTCAGTGAGGGGGAAGGGGAGAAAGCAAAGCAGACCACATCTGAGGCACAACACCCAAAATTGACACCTAGCTTCCATGTGTGTGCACACAGGTACACACCCACCTGTATCATACATGAACACACACACACACACACACACACGATACCACTGAGCTATGATTCATATTCAATGAGATCATGAAGATGGGACTCAATGGACAGAATTAGTGGCTTGTAAGAAGAGAGACCCAAGATTGCATGCTTGCTCTGTTTTCTAGTAGGTGCAGACTCATATTTTGCTATATAAGGAGGCTCTCACCCGATGTCCCCCTGATGCTGATACTATCCTCTTGGAATTCTAAGTCTTCAGACCAAGTAGCCAGTTAAACTTCTATTCTTTATAAATTACCCAGTGCCAGGTAGTTTGGTAGAGCATCAGGAAACAGACTGAGACAGTAGGGCTTGAGAAACTGGGAGATAAATTTAGCATGGAAATATTTTTCCTGAGAATGTAAAAGTCTCTCTCACAGGCCTTGCAGGCTTGTAGGACAAACAATCCAAAGGCTGTTCGGTGACAGAGAAAAGCATGCAGCAGCCTTGTACTATCCCAGTTCTTCTACGAGGAAGAGTGAATCAGGGTTCAACTTGCATCTGTACCAAAGCAGGAAATATGGCCTAAAACTTAAAGATGAGAGTTCTAAGGTGATAGTCAGACATGCGATTGGCGACGAGATTGAGTGGGAGAAGACTGCAGGGCTAATGGCAGAAACACACACTAAGGCAAGGACTCCCCTGCCTCTTAGATTCTTTCTCATCAGGCTTCAGGGGAGACTACTTCATGGTCTTCACCTGTAAGCCATGGGCACAGTGTCACTCAGCAGAGCTCTCGTTCCAGCAGACTGTCTCCAGCAGCAGTGCTCCACTGTCTTCATAGCTGTGCTACAGGTATTACAGAGCTCTGTTGACTTTTTAATGAGATTCTAATTTATTTAAGCCTATTTATTTTTTCACTGATAAATGCTAATTGCTCTGCAGACTGGAACTCCATCATAGAGACAGTTGCCAGGCAAGAGAGGTGCAAAGTGGCTTCACAGAGGAGGTACAGGTGGCCAATACCATCAGTTGCTTCCTTCCCTCTGTCTTACTTTGCTTTCCCTTGCTGTGTTAAACAACATGACCAAAAGCAACTTGGAGGGGAATGAGTTTATTTCATCTTACAGCTAAAGGGTCCATCATGAAGGATTGTTGGGCAAGAACTTGGGGTAAGAACCTGGGGACAGGAACTGAAGCAGAGGTCATGGAGGAATGCTGCTTATTGACTTGCTCCCCTACCTTTCTTGTACAATCCAGGACCACTTGTCCAGTAGTAGCACTCAAAATGGGAGAGGCCCTTCTATATCAATCATTAATCAAGAATATGCTCCACAGGCATTAATATAGGCAATCCAAGGGAGGTGATTTCTCAGCTAAGGTTCCCTTTTTCCAAATAACACTAGCCTGTGTCAAGTTGCCAAAAAGATGGACTTAGCAGGGATGGTAATCACTGAATCTCTTTGTTCCTCTTGCCAGTGTAGACACATTGAATGCATCCCCTTTTTCTGCTTTTCACTATTGCTGGCCTATTTAATCACCATACTGGGGATAGGAGGTTTGTTAGGGTAACCAGGGCCCAAGTTCTGACCATCACACCTCTGGTTATGCTCTCTTCTGTCTACACCTCATAAAAACCTTTCATTTTTGGCTCAAGCTGGCTCAGCTGACAGAGTTTCACAGGATTTCAATTAAACCTCTTGGTTTGGTGAGATGGCTCAGTGGTTGAGAGCACTGACTGCTCTTTCAGAGGTCCTGAGTTCAATTCCCAGAACCCATGTAGTGGCTTAGAAACATCTACAGTGTGGTCTCATAGGCTCAGATGACCTCTTCTGGTGTGCAGATTGATGTACATGCAGGGTATACAACTTCTTTTTAGCTGCTAGGAGGTAGTAATGGGTTAAAGTGCCATGCACTTAAAAAAAAAAAAAAAAAAAAAACCAAAGAATTCTCATGTGAGGATGACACCTCTCACATTCTAACACATGCACACCTTGAAAACAACTCTTATTTATAGGTGTCACCAAGTAGCAGATGCTGAGTGTCAGCATGTGTACAACTAAAATGTCCACTGATTTCAGTATCTCCTTCCAGAACCCTGTGCAGCGTGCCTTACTCTTTATTTGTGGGTAAATTGAAAGACCAAACAAACCTGCAAATAGGTCCTAAAGGAACAGGACTAGTGACCAAGACTAGCTCTTCATGCTACCCTCTGACCACAGTGGGTCACTCATTCTTAGCTCTGTGACCTCAAAAACTTAAATTCTGAGTTTCTAAATCTTCAAGGGAGGACAATTTTCTCCCATTTTGTATACCCATTTTGTATCCCATTTTGTAAATTATGAAATTAAAGACAGAATATTTGTTAAATTTTCAGTAAGTTAGAAACTAGTGAACAGAAATGAACAGATATATTATATGTTTTTTCATCATTGCCCCAGAAATTTTAGAATTTCAGGGAAGCTTATGCATAGCTGATACAGTCAATTCTCTATAAATTACTCCCAGATATTTTGGGAACTTTAGCTTAAGATGCAGGACATTCTTATATTGCTTCCTGAAAAGAGCAGAGCCATAGCTAGTATAATCTTTGAAATAAGCAGACTAAAAAGAATGAAATTATATGGTTTCTTGACTTGTTGAATTGACTGATTCATCCCTTCAAAGCTGAAACAGTCAGCAGTTTTACACAAACATTTCAGTGTCAGAAGGGCAAGGGCATCCGGAGTGGGCAAAGCTGGGCCCTATGCACTGCTTCTGGTTGGCACCCAGAGGGAGACCACACAGCTGCAGTGAGTTAGCCAACTCGATCCGATAGCAGATGAAGCCCTAGCTATAGTGTTTGTGTCAGCAGCTCAGATAGACTAACATGAGGTTAGACCTCCCTACTCAGTTTTTGGTATGACTGTGTTCACAGCTTGAGAGCTGCAGCTTTTCTTCTCATGATGAGAGCTACACGATTCTGAAGTGGAGTTGGAGATAGCAGCTGTTGATTAGGGAATAACAGATGTAAAAGTTGAGAGGCAGCGTTGAACTCCAATGCAGCCTCAACAGAGCTCTGGTCAACATGGACAGGAGAGTGTCCATCTGAGTTGGACCCCTTAAGTTGGAAATGGCAAGGCTTAGAGGTGTGGCCTTGTTGGAGTAGGTGTGACCTTGTTGGAGGAAGTGTTTCACTGTGGGGTGGGCTTTAAGACCCTCTTTTTAGCTGCATGGAAGATAGTCTTCTCCTGGCTACCTTCGGATCAAAATGTAGAACTCTCTGCTCCTTCTCCAGCACTATGTCTGCCTGGATAATGCCATGCTTCTTGCCGTGATGATAATGAACTGAGTCTCTGAAGCTATAAGCCAGCCCTAATTAAATGTTATCCCTTTTAAGAGTTGCCTTAATCATGGCGTGTCTCTTCACAGCAATACAACCATAAGACAACTAGATGCTATGGGAGGCCCAGAAAACACATCATTTATCAAATCCATAAAGAATATGCCCTCACTGAACTAAGCCCTCAGGGATGCTGGTTAGGCTTGATTTCTGTTGCTGTGAACAGATGTTCTAATCCAAAGTAACTTGGGAAGGAAAGGGTTTTTCTTCATCATATGCTTCCAGGTCACCATCTATCATTGAGAGAAGTTATGCAGAAACTCAAGCAGGAACTGAAGTACAAACATGGAGGAATAGTGCTTACTGGCTTGCTATCTGGCTCATAATCAGCTAGTTTTCTTATACAGATCAGACCCATCAGCTTTGGCTGGTACCATCCACAATGGTCTGGACCTTCTGTTTTACCTAGGGTTTTACTGCTGTGAAGAGACACCATGACCAAGGCAATTCTTATAAAGGATGCTTATATTTGATTGGGGCTGGCTTACAGGTTCAGAGGTTCAGCCCATTATCATCAAAGTGGGAAGCATGGCGGCATCCAGGTAGATGTGGTGTTGGAGGAACTGAGAGTTCTATATTTTATTCCTAAAGCAAACAGGAGTAGAATGGCTTCCAGGCAGCTAGGATGGTGGTAGGTGTCTCAAAGACCAGCCACACAGTGACACACTTCTTCCAATGAGGCCACACCTCCTAATAGTGCCACTCCCTGGGTCAAGCACATTCAAACCACCACATTCCACTCTAGCCCCCATAAGCTTATTCAAAGAAATAAGTTTATGGGGGCCATACCTAGCCAGAGAAACATACAAACTACATTTAGTCCAACTTCAAAAGTCCCAGAGTCTATGATCTCAACAATGTTTAAAAGTTCAAAGTCTCTTCTGAGACTCATGAAATCTCTTAACTGTAATTCCCTATAAAATCAAAATGAAAAGGCAGATCATATACCTTCAACAACACAGGCTATACATTATCATTCCAAAATGTCATAGTAGGGAAATTCTGGACCAAAGCAATACCAAAAACCAGCTGGGCAAACTCCAAACTCTGCATCTCCATTTCTGATATCCAATTCCTTTCAGCTTTGCTGACAACAGCAACTTTCTCTTCAGCTTGGTCCACTCATTGTTAACAGCTTTCCTAGGCTCTGGTATCTCTAACATCGTGGGGACTTCAGGGAAACTTCAACTTTATAGCTTCTTGTTGCAGTGTTTGGGTTCCACACATGATCTTCTGGACTCCTCCAAAGGGCTGGCATCACTTCTGCCTTCTGTAGTACTCTGTGCTTTGGTTGACTACACTCCACAGCTGTTGCTGTACTTGGTGGTCATCCCATGGTACTGGCATCTCCAATACGCTGGGGTCTTCTGCTGCAACTAGGCTTCACCAAAAGCTTCTCATAGGCTCCCTTCATGGTGCCAAGTCTCAGTTTCTTTGCATGACCCCTTCAGTCCTGGTTGCCAACTGCAACTGAGGCTGAAACTTCGCCAATAGCCTTCTCTAGCCTCTCACAGTGCCAAGCCTCAGTTGCTTTCTATGGTTTCATGCCTTCAAAACAAGTACCACCTGGGTGATTCTTACACATTACCAAGTCCAGCTGAATCGTGAGGTACAACCTTGGCTATCTCTGAAACACAGCTTCTTTGTGCTCTCAGAAAACACTTCCCAGATGATTTCACCTTAGTGATGCTGGTCTCTTCTTAATCACCACTAATTTCTTAGCTTCAGTTAACTAGCATCAATTGTCCCAGTAGTCCTTTTCTATTCTTTATTCTAAAGCCAGCGCCACATGAACAAAGCTGCCAAGTTCTGATGCTTGCTGGGACTGGAACATGGCCCCCTGGCTCTATTACATCCTTCACTGTCTAAGCTTGTCAGTCCTGGAAATTGCTCTGTAAACTGACCTTGAACTCAGAGATCATCATGGCTCAGTTTCTTGAATGCTGAGATTAAAGGTGTGTACCACCATTTCTGGATTGTAGTTCATTCCAGATTAATAGTCCAAATGAAAACAATAGTCAGTCCACAATAATGCCTAAAATGATATAAGTTTCTCTTGTTCAACTGCAAACACATAAAGAATAAGCTTAGCTGAGTGGGATCTTGCTCTGAGGTCACCACTCCCTTAATATTTTTATCTCCTTGAACCCAGGATTCAGTTCCATTTCATCTCCTGGTTCCCCCTTATTACTAGAACCACACATTTTGGTTTGTTTGTTTGTTTGTTTGTTTTGTTTTTTATTTTTAAGGTTGCTATGCTTCATCAAAATGTTCTTCATGAGAAGTAAGCCATAGCACAGAGTTGAAACTGGATTGTTTTGAGACCTCCTTTGTCAATGCAATTATTTTGATCCTCTTCACCTTAGCCTCAGGCAGACTCTTCAGATAAGGGCAATAAGCAGCCATGTTCTTCACCAAAATTTCACAAGAAGTCTTTAGGCCACATACTAAAATTCTCTGTCACTGAAACCTCTTGGGCCGCCTACACAGTTCAAATCACCCTCAGCAGCAGCATCTTCTGCATTACTGCTACAACGGTCCACTAAGCCCCACTTTAAGCATTCCACTGCTTCCCAAATCCAAAGTCCTAAAATCCATATTCCTCCAAATAAAAACATGGTCAGGACTATAACAGCAATACTCCAGTTCCTGGTACCAACTTCTGTCTTAGTTACAGTTTTACCGATGTGAGGAAACACCATGGCCAAGTCAACTCTTATAAAGGATGATATTTAATTGGGGCTGACTTATAGGTTCAGGGGTTCAGCCCATTATCATCAAGTCGAGAAGCATGGCAGCATCCAGGCAGATATGGTGTTGGAGGAGCTGAGAGTTCTACATCTTCATACAAAGGCAAACAGGAAAAGACTGGCTTGCAGACAGCTAAGAGGAGCATCTCAAAGCCCACCCACACAGCGACACACTTCCCTCAAATAAAGCCACACCTCATAAAAGTGACATTTCCTAGACCAAGCACATTCAAACCACCATACCCTCCAGTACTAATCATCAATAAAGACAATTCCTCACAAACATGGTCAAGGGACAATTCGATTGAGGTATGTTTTAATTAAGGTTCCCTCTTCTCAGGTGACAACTCAAGCAGTTGCAGCCTCCTGCTGCTGTTGAGTACCACTGCTTTTATAGAAGACATCATAAGGGCCTGCCTGTGGTGCATATAGCAACAGTGGGACTGAACCAGACTTCTTAGAACAGAGATCTCTTTTTCATTGTTCTTTGGGAGATACATGTAAGGAAATGCTTTTGTCTCCTCCCTGCCCCCACCACGGAACCTGCTGTGCTTTTTTTAAAGGTAGAGGTTCACATGTTCTTATGAGTTCCAGAGAAGTAGAGACAGAGTGAAGATGTGAATCCAGGGCTGTCTGAGCAGCCCACAACCTTTCTCCTCCATAGTGCTGCTTCCACATGTGATTAGAAGGAACCTAAAAGGACAAATATTGGATTGATGGTGAGAACTTCTGCAGTTGCAGTATGAAATGCCTCCTGTAGGTTCATGGGTTGAACATTTGGCCTCCGGCTGGAGACACTATTAAGGGAGGTTGTAAAAATTTTTGGAGGGGGAACCTAGATGGAGAACGTTGGCAGTTAGGGGCATATTTGTGATGGCCATATATACTTCCTGGCCTCTTTTTACCTCTTTGTTTCCTCTCTTCCTATTCCATGAAAAATCTCCTACTTATTCCCACCACCATGATGCTCTGCCCAAGCACATGAAGCTAAATAATCCTGGACCCATCCTTCTGAAACCACAAGTCAAGAATAAATCTCTAGGTCTTGCCTGTATTGATGAATCAATGTGTGACTAGTAGATAGAAGTGTGGTTTAGAAAGGAGGCTTCACCCTTCTGGCACTCAGCAGGCAAAGGGCATCTGCTGCAGACCACCCCAATATGTCCATGGACAAACAGAACTGTTGAGGCCTCACTTATGGCAAAGCTGATAGTGGAGGATAGGGGCAGGATAATGGAGCCATGTATATAAACTCTTCCTGGCTACTCATAATAAAATAGAGAAGGGTGTTTCCACGTACAGTGGCTTCTCTGCTCCTTGGCTTGTGTCTATGTTAAAATAGTAAGCAAGGATAAACATCAGAGTAAACAAGTTAACAGATCCATTCTAGATGAGCTTGCTGTCCCCACGGTTGCCTCCAATGTGAAAAACCACACTCCCAACTCTTTTCCAGCTCATATTATTAAAGGAGACATCAAGTGTAATTACCACCCCCTCAAAAGCATATCAGCTTTCTCATCCTTGAAGAGGCGTTGTTTAATTAATATGAACAGACTGGGAATCAATTTGCTAGAAATAGGGAGAAGCACAGCCACAGGGAGAGAGCTACACAAAGGAAACATCTTTTGTTGATAGCAAGATGACTCTGATATTTGTAATTAAGAGCCCAAATTTTGAGATTTTTGTTTTTGAGATGGTTCACCAATTGGCAGGGTCTTATCAGTCCCTTCTGGTTGCTTATCTCATGGCATCCACACAATGGTCCTTACATGGGAAGCATTATTTGTTCCTAATACATATGAGAAACCTGTCACTTTGTAATTTGCTTAAAGTCATGGAATTAGTATGTCAGGAATCTAGGACCCAACATCTGTCTAGCACTAAGGTATAGGCAATTCTGATGCATTCAAGTGTCTGCCTCAAGGTCAGTGTCTGAAGGCTTTAACTAGATGCGATTTGCATAAATTGCTGAACTCTTTGGGGCCAGCTTCTCCAAATGTAAATGTGAATAATAATCTGTCTTGTCATCCTTGCACAGAGGTTTTGAAAATAGAAAAGCAGATATAGATGTATTTTGAAACATTATTACCATCCACTGTTAATATAAGGACAAACCTGCACTTAATGCCAAGGGGAAAGACATTTCTTTCCATTCTATCTTGGTTTATAAGCATTCCTAAATTTTCTCCATGTATAGATTTTCCTGTTATCCACCAAATAAATTTTCTGCCTGCCACACTGCTCTTTTATAAGCCTCTACTCTCAGTCACCACCTCCTTCAGGAAGCCTTCCTGTTTGCCTCTTCTATGTATTTTTCTACTTCTGGCCAGTACACTTGCAGACTATATTGTTTACCTTTCCACACCTAGTCAAAGATCAAGGCAGGGGCCATAGCCACTGCCATTGAGTCTTGCAAAGATCAAGGCATATATATTGCAACCATTCTAGGCTGTCTGAGCCACTTGAAACTAGAACCTTTGAGTCTGTTTCTGAGTCACACTTGCAGACTTACACCTAGGAGACAAAGACCCAACATCAGGAAAAGCCATATGCTATAGCTTAACATTGAGTCAAAGTGGCAGCTCAGCTCTGATACCTGAGTCTAGAGTAATCCCTACTTTGCTCATCCTAGGTGGGTGGAAAGCCACTTCCCATGGGCATTCCTGAGATGCTGGACTTCCAGTTTTAAAACCTGCACAATCCCAAGAAAACTTTGTTCCCATTCTTTCTGGGTCAAAGCTTTCAGTGTCAACCTGTACAAGTTGTAAAGAGGTTTGTGACTCAAAATGCTTCTAGTGTTCACAACTCCAGCCCCAGCCCAAATCCAACCATGTTTAACTGCCCTTGTGGGCAGCTTCTCTGACAATCCAGACAGCTCACATACCACAAGGTAGCATGGGTTACAAACCTAAGAGCTGCAGTAATCAACAATGGTAGACAGCCTGAAGCCTAGAGAGATGCTGCTTTTAGTCAGGTCCTTGGGGGTGTCTTCTCTGTGTGATGATGTCCTCTTAAGTGGTTGGCTCAGAGCTTGGGAGTCTTCCAAAAAGTCGCTCTCTTCCAGAATCCAAGGACAAGGAATGCTGAGTTCAATGTAGAGACTAGGAACACCTGAAGGGTAGAGAAAACTGGATGAGGGATAAAGAAAGGCAGGAAGAGGCCAAAGCAGGAATTCTGAAGAGTAGCTGAGATCCAAGGAAGGAGCAGGGCTCTGCATGCAAGTCCTAGGTACAGAAACAAGGTGAGCAAGGTAAGGGACCATCCTGAAGTGGGCTGGCAGAAAATTTCCCAAGACCTGGATGGCTTAACTAACACTTGAGGCATTTTGAAGCCATAAACTCTTTTGGTGTATGGTCATTCTGTGCATTGTGTGTGTGGTGTAGGCCATGGCTCCTGCCCTGATCAGTGAGCATCACTAATCTTTCCCCACTGTGCACCAGTAGCACCCTTTCGTATCAAATATTTCTCCAGTTATTGCCCAAGTTATCTCCTCAGTGCCAAAGCTTACACTTAATTGAGGATCACCATTAACATTGTGGTGAGCTCCGATAACTTTTCAGTCTTTGTAGGCACCACTCTGAGGAGCAGGGTGGTACATGGCCAGCGTCTTAGAGAAGATCTTCCTTGAAAGTTAATGATTTCAGCATCCTATCTTCTCTGTTGCCTGGAGGTCACTGGGGAGAGGTATGGTAGACTAAACCACACTATTAGGGACTGGGAAGGCAGCACAGAGGACCTCAGCTCACATGCTTGCTACTCTGAATAGAACTTGTTCTGCTCAAGCTGCATTCTCATCTTCAGGTCTCTGGTGATGGTTTGCAGAGAGCAAACAGGACTCTTCTCCTGCAGGTAGGGAGTGTCTCAGAAGAGGGATGGAGACCACACAGACAGAATAAAGCAGCTGGCTGTCTCAGAGTTATGTGCCACAGAGGGGCTAATTCATGCCAGCGTCTGGCTAATTATGATTAGAAGCAAAACCTCTTTGATTGCTTTGGGCCCTAAGTCCTGGAGTTTCTGTTGCAGTCTTTTTTTTTCTCCCTCAACCATATTGGTAGGTAAACAGTAGATATCAATCTTAATGGGATAATACAGAACAGAGGGCAAAAGACAAGCTCGAGGAGTGGTGTGGCTTCTTACCCCTTATTGAAACCTGGGCTATAGTCAGCAAAAACACCAGGATGCAAAGGACCAAAGCTATGTCCCATTGAAAAGACTCAAGAGGAGGTGAAACAGAGGCTGTCAGAGCTCTACCTGGCCTCCTCAGCTCCTGCTGAGGGCACCTGGGTGTTCCCAACTGTCAGTGCCTATGACTATCTGTGACACTACCTTTCATCTATGGTGGGCTAAAGCCTTGGAGAGTTAACACCTGTCTCTAGAAGCACCTAGCTATTGACCAAAGGCAGGATTAACCCTCCAATCCCACCCCAGCTCAAGTGTTCCTTTGCCAGGACATCTCTGCCATGTGTGGTCTGCTCTGGCTGTTATGCTTCCTTATTGCTATTAAGCTCAGTTAGCCCAAGCATTTTGGTTGAGAACACTCCATTCACTGGCTACTTTTGTCTCCACTCTCTACCCTGCCCTGTCTCACATCCTCAGTCTCTATGTCTTTTCTAGAATCACCTCCTAGCTAACAGACTTCACTCTAACTTCCAGTTTAAGATCTGCTTTTTTGTTTGTTTGTTTTGTTTTTTGTTTTTTTTGAGACAAGGTTTCTCTGTGTAGCCCTGGCTGTCCAGGAACTCACTCTGTAGACCAGGCTGGCCTCGAACTCAGAAATCCACCTGCCTCTGCCTCTCAAGTGCTGGGATTAAAGGCGTATGCCACCACTGCCCAGCTTAAGATCTGCTTATGAGGAAACCCAAGTACACACACCAGCTGCTGCAGTATTATTCCATGGTGTGGGCTTGATCTGTGGCTGGGTCATGCTCCTTACAGAAGGACACCCACAGGCATGCAATGTCAAAGGCATCTTTAGCATGCAACCCACACTAAACTATAGAATTTACTGAATGGCGTTATGTCTACTGACAACATGCAAAATTTACTTTTCTTGAGGTTCATTTTAAAATTGATTAATCTGATTTTCCATGGTTAAAAAAAATCATATATACACTTAAGATTTCAAAGAATTTGTATAGATGTGTACATTTTCACTAGAACTGGCTTTCAATTGTGAAACACATTAAACACATTAAAATATTAATTTTAGTTTATGCTAGTCTACATACAGTTTGCTACTGTGTTGAAAGGTTGGCATAATGGATTTAATATAATCTCTTGTCTCTTGTCTCACACACATAAAAGCTAATTCTGGAGTGAAGCATTGCTGAGATTTTTATTGTTTAAGAGTTGCTTAGATGCAACATTAGAATCACCAGACATAATATTTATCTCTTAGAGATTTTATCATTTTAAAGCTATGAAAAAAACATTTGTCAATTCTGTTTTCCTTTATTAACAAATAAAAAAAATCTTTATCATACAGCCTTTGTATTGGGTTAAGTTTCTTTAACTGGAAGGTAGCTTCTTGTGCACCATTGGATAACTGATACAGACCTTCCTCTGTCAAAGAAAGGCTCATTTAGCAAGAGTGAGCGATGGCACAGAGTTGTCTGAAGATTTTCTGGCAATAAATTTTAAAACGGAAAACTCACACAAAATACAATTTGCAAGAACTGGCCCCAAAGAAATAAAAGACCTACAGAAAGCAAATTCCATGCTTGGCTCCAAAATAATCCCACCTTTGTCTAGGGAGGCAGGAATGTGACAAAAGAACCTGAGAATGACACTGCAGAAAGGTCAAACACAGCCTAGCCTCCTCAAGAAGACAGATGCAGACATACTAATGAAAATGTCCATATCCCTACCCAACAGCAGAGGGATCTTCTCAGGACCAGTAATAGAAGGGATTTGACATTCAAAGCTATTACAATCACAGCTGATTACCTTAAAAGATTTAAGGAGAAAGATGAGATATATGCAGAAAAGGCATTTGATAAAGTTTGCTATGTTCAAAAACACATTTAGAAAAGAAAAACTAAAAAGTCATTATTCTGACTGTTTTAAAAATATCTACAAAAGCTTACAGTACCCACGGGGTCTCCCCCTGGAGGTTGGAAACACACAGGAACTGGTGTCTGCCATCATTGCTATCCAAAACTTCCCCAGAGGCTCTAAGCAGTAGCTAAGACAAGAAAATGCTGGAAGTAAAATGGAAGGTAACCATGGCCTTACCTCCAGCACGATCGTAATTTTAAGAAAATGATTTAAGACAATTAGAGTTTAATGCCCCCATATGGTTGCTGTATGGGAGAATAAGTTCTAAAGAATTAGATGGGCTCTTCTGGCTCAGAATGTCTTGGGGTTGCAACCATGGGAAGACTTAGATTAGAGACAAAGGACTAGCTTCCCAAGCAGCTCCCTCATATGCCTGGCTGGCCAGGCGGTCTGTCAGAGATGATCAGGAGCCTCTGTTCATCAGTATATCAATGCTCCAGCAGGGTTGCTTCAGTATGCTCATGGCCAGCAGCTCTCTTTCCCTTAGTGTGGATCTAGGAGCAAACAAAGCAAAGGCCTCTATCTATTTTGTGATGTAGTCTTAATGTCACTTAACCGACTCAGCCTATACGCTCAAAGAGGGATATGAAGGAATATAGGACATCTCCACTTTCTAAAGGGTGAGCAAAGTATATGCAGACCTGTTTTAAGGCCAGATATCAAGTTTATTATTCTTTCCAAGGAACTAGTTTGGCTTCCTTGATTCTATTGTGATTCTGGCTCCTGTTAACTTGTTTTTTTCTACTTTCCTTGAGGTGTGCTTCTGTTCTTTATTTAATGTATTGAGCTGGCTACACATAGTACTGACAAATTCATCTTCTCTGGAGATACACACAACCACAGTACTGATTTCCCTCTGAGGATGGTTTTATCTGTAGCTCATGAGTTCTGATGACATTTTAAAAATCAGAAGGATTCAAATATATACTACATTTCATTATGTAGTGACTTAGAAGGCTTTTTGGTTTTGTGCTTAATTTTCAAATAGGAAATTTCCTGTGATCAGATAATATATTTAAGTATAACTTCAGTTCTTTTTGATTTGAGTCTTGTTTTAAAGCCCAGCAAGCTGTGTATGTTTCAAGAGAATGCTTATTCTCTAACTGCTGAGGTCCAGTGATTAATAGCTATAGATGAGATAAAACTTGACTATGTAATTTAACTATTATATGTACATGCTTGCCAGACATACCAATAAAAGTAAAAGATGCCCAATTTAAACTGAATTTCATATAAACAAAAATTGTATATATACAATAAATGTCTTGCTCTATCTTTTACCATTTTCTTGGGTTAAAATCTTCATGGCTTTACGTACCCATACTATATAAACAAAAGTATAATAATGTCATCATCATCAATTGTATATCAGTTATCTACTTACCTGGCAAACTATGTCAAAACTTAGTCTTATAGTTTATATAGTCAGTATCTGAGTCCATCTATTGCTGTAACAAAGTATCTGAGACAGGATAACTTACAAGCAATATAAATTGTTTTCACAGTTCAGGAAGCTGGGAACTCTAAGCAGAAACATAAACAGGGTAAGTCTGTGTTTATAATATGGTCAGGGTGTGTGGGGCATGGTACACAAGTGTATGCATGTTCACAGAGGACAGAAAGGGACATTGAGTAGGTCTTTCTCAACACTGTCTGTCTATTCCTTTAAGGTAGGATCTCTTGCTGAACCTTTTCCTTTTCTTTGCAAGACTGGAAATCAGCAAGTTCCAGCAATCCTCCTGTTTCTTTCCACTTGGGGCTAGAGATACAGGCATGCATGGGATGCCTGGTTTCTTATGTGGGTATGAAGAACTGAATTATGGTTCTCATGAATGTACAGCAAGTACTCTTGAAAGCTAAACTGTCTCTCCACCCCTCTTCAATATGGCATCTTCTATTAGCATATAGAAATTATGGAAAGCAATGGATTTAACTATGGAATTATTGTACATATACATAAAAGTATGTTCACTGCCATATCACACATTGGAGGGCTGATGGGAACAAAGGGGCCTATTTGATCCTTGGTTCTCACTCCTATTATACTGAGTGTTCATTCCATTCACAAGAGCAGAATCCCCACTACTGAATCAGTTCTCAAAAGGTCCCACCTCTTTCCACTACACCTCCAGGATTAGGTTTCAGCATACATTTTAGAAGGGCCACAAGCCATAATATGCATTGTTCTCTAAGTTGATAATCTGTACAAGTGCTTGAGGATGGTTTGTCCACATAACCTCTGAGTCTTCAACTATCTAGAGCAGTGGTTCTCAACCTTCTTAATGCTGTCACTCTTTATTACAGTTCCTCATGTTGTGGTGACCTCAACCATAAAATATTTTTTGTTACTACTCCATAACTGCAATTTGCTGTTGTTATTAATTGTAATGTAAATATTTGTGTTTTCCAATGGTCTTAGTTGACTCTTATAAAACTGTCATTGAACCCCCTTCAAGGGTTTGTGACCCATCGGTTGAGAAACACTGAGCTAGAGAGTGGCCAAAGGGTTGACTTCTGTTAGATATCTTGGAAATCAGCTTTGACTATCAACTGCCATCTTGGCATTTGATATCAATGGCAGTTGCCATTTTGGCTATCAAATGGCCATCTCACCATGGTTAGCAGGAGCTGGCCTGTGGGAAGCTACACATTGCATATAATGACTATCTTCTAAGCAGAAGAATGAAAGCCACAAGATATATTCATCAGCTGTTGAATGCAGACATGTTTATAACCACTGTGTATTTCTAATACGTTGACCCCCTTCATCATTTAAATGTTTATTTGTCTCTAGTAATATCTTACTTAATGTCTGTTGTGCCTGAGCCTAGAGCTAATTCATCTCTCTTTTGGTACCTGTTTGTGTGATATATAGATACATATACATCTTTTACTTTTATATTTGTGTTACTGGATATAAAGTATATTTTCCCTGGAGAAGGATATAATTGGATTGTACTATCAATCAATTCTGTCAGTGTCTTCTTTCAGGCTATAACATTTAATTTATTTATGTTTAGCGTAACTAGAGAAAAGATAAAATTTATACTTACCCTTTCAGTAGTTTTTATATGTCTGCTATTCTTTTTTGTTTTCCTGTTCTTCATTTTGCCTGCTTTCTTTTGTGCTAAAGTGGTAGTTTCCCAGAGTTGGGTGTGAATAATAATCAAAGCTCTAAAAGAAATAATAAAAAATAATGTATAAGTTTCTAGAGTCCCACTTTTACTCCTGGTTCTTTTACTATTTAGTCAGACCTTTTCCCTGTACACCAAGGTACCCCAGAGAACAGAGACTGGAGATTTCAGCAATGGGTCCATGACCTGTTGGATGTTTCTGGAGAAATGCTCAACCTTTCTTATGGAATCAGGCAGTTTTCAGTAATTAGTTGTTAGGAAAATGTGAATTCAAACTTCCCTCACTTTCTTCTCTAAACCAAGAAGAAGCACACTTTAAGAACCCCTAAATGAGATCAGATGTGATCAAATCACCATGCATGTCCAGGAAAACTCAGATAAAAGTCCAGGCCTTGTGCCTTCCCCAAAGATAAGTACTGGGCCGGGTGATTTCCATTAATTAGTCAGCTTTGTATCACTTCAACAAATACCTGAAAACCATTAATTAGTCAGCTTTGTATCACTTCAACAAATACCTGAAAAGGTTGGCTTATAAAGATAAGATGTTTAAGTTGGCTCGCAGATGATTATTGGCTCATACATTACTGGGTATAGTACCCAGGGTTTCCCTCATACTTGGAAAATGTTCTACCACTGAGCTACATGATTGACCTCTTCACTCAGTTTTGGAAAGACCAGTCCATGATCATTTGGCCCCTTTCCTATGAGGCCTGGTGGGAGATAGCATATAATGATATGAGGCACATTGTAGACCAAAACTGCTCATTTCAGAGCTAAGATGCAAAAATGACAGGGAGAAGAAGATGCTAAGATTTCATAGACTGCTTCAAGTCCATGCCCACAGCATTCTGCAGAGCATCCATGAGTCCCCACATCTTAAAGTCTCTATCATCTCTCAATAACAATAACCTCAAGATCAAACATTTAACAAATGGGACTTTGAGAAGTACCCAGTTACAAATTATAGCATCATTGAACCAAAATACTTCCAGAACTGTGGCTCCAGAGGATAAGACAGAGTTCTTGCCCTTGGATTGTCTCCTTCATTTCTTTCTTCTTTACTCTGTGCTTAGGGGTGACCTTACTTGTTGAATTTCTCAGGCTTCAGATGTCCGAAACCAATGGCAATAAGTAATGGGAGGCTAGAGATAAAGATGAGCTGAGAAACAGGGCATATCTCTCCTACCTCCTCTGATTCAGGTGACATTTTTGCCAGCTGGTCCCATATGCCACTAGACTGGCCTTCTGGACCTTCCATCCATTCTTCAGTTGAGGGTATCAAAGTCATTTCCAATTTCTGGCTGTTATGAATAAAGCAGCTATGAACATAGTTGAGCAAGTATTCTTGTGGTATAGTGTAGCATCTTTTGGGCATATGCCCAGGAGTGGTATAGCTGGGTCTTCAGGTAGAACTATTCCCAACTTTCTGTGAAACTGCAAATTGATTTCCAGAGTAGTTGTACAAGTTTGCACTCCCACCAGAAATAGAGGCATGTCCCTCTTGCCCCACATCATCACCAGCATGTGCTGTTACTTGAGATTTTGATCTTAGCCATTCTTTGGGTGTAAGATGGACTCTCAGAGTTGTTTTTGATTCACATTTCCATGGTAACTAAGGATGTTAAACATTTCTTTAAGTATTTCTCAGCCTTTAGAGATTTCTCTGTTGAGAAGTCTTTGTTTAGCTCTGTACCCAATTTTTAATTGTGTCATTTGGTATGTTGGTGTCTAATTTCTTTAGACCTGGACTGGGGAGGCTCCCAGGAGTCTTTAGGGGTGACTCTAGCTGAGACTCCTAGCAGCAGGGCATATAGGAAACCTCTTCAACCCAAAACTTTCAACCCAAAATTTGTTCTGCCTATAAGCTGTGTGGGGAACAAATATTGAGGGGATAGCCAACCAATGAATGACCCAACTTGAGGCCCACCCCATGGGAGAGAGCCAACCTTGACACTATTAATGATATTCCACTATGTTTGCAGACAAGAGCCTAGCCTAATTGTCCTCTGAGAAGCTTTATTTAGTAGCTAATGGAGACAGATGCAGAGACCTACAGCCAAATATTAGGCAGAGCTCAGGGAGTCTTTTGGAAGAATAGGAGGAAGGATTGAGGGAGCCAGAGGGGTCAAGGACACCCAAGAAGACTTACAGAGTCAGCTAAAGTGGGCCAATGAGGGCTCACAGAAATTAAACCACCAACCAGAGAGTATACTGGGGCTGGACCTACGCCCGCTAACATATATAGCAGATGTGCAGCTTACTTTTCATGTGAGTCCCCCAACAGTTGGAGCAGGTGCTGACTCTGAGTCTGTTGCCTTCTTTTGGACTCTTTTGCCTTCTCTTTCCCTTAGCTGGCTGCCTTGTCTGGTCTCAGTGAAGGAGGATATGATTAGTCTTGCTGCAACTTGATGTGCCAGGGCAGGTTGGTAGCCATGGGGGCTTCCCTTTTCAGAAAAGAAGGAGAGAGGGCAACGGGGAAGGGGAGGTGTGAGGGTGGGACTTGGAGGAGAGGAAGGAGGGGGCGCTGTGATTGGGATGTAAAGTGAATAAATAAAGGAAAAAATAGAAATTAAAATACCATTAAAATGGGCAGAAGCTAAACAAACAAACCAACCAAATCCCCTCCCCCCATGAACTCCCAATCATGTGTGGTAGTGTACATTTGCATTTACAACACTTGGAAAGTGGAAACAGAGGTCAGGAATAAGTTTGATGCCAGTTTGAGTGACTTGAGACTTTGTTTTCGAAAAATAGAAGAGAGGAAGGGAAGAAAGGAAGTAGGCAGGGAGGTGGGAAGTCCCCTGCCAATCCCAATCAGTTTTGTAGCTTGGCTAGCAAAACTTACATTATATTTTGAAAGTACCTTACTGGTGTTTGTATCCTTTCTTTCAGTTGAGTTTCCTGAAAGTCATCCCACAGTAAACACTCCAAGGAAAAAGGAGAAATATCCCTATAAAAGATATGAAGTAGGAGCTGTCTATATGAGAAAGGAAGAATGTAGTTGTTTTTCATCACTATAACAAAATACCTGAGACAGGCTAGTTATACGAGGAAGTATGCGTATTTATCTTACTGCCGTGGAGGTTTAAGGACATGGTTCTGGCATCAGTTCAGTTCTGGATTTCTAACACATAGGCACACATACCACAAATAATCACAGCAAAGAGAAAGTAGAAAGGCCATCTATCACCTCCAAAATATTGTGCACAGAAGAAGGCAGTGAGAGATGGGGAGGTGGGTAGGGAGACAAATGTCCTAACTACCTCAATAGGGTGAAGAGTCATTTTTAGTTTGGTTTCTTTTCTAAAGACTTTCTTGGCTATCCAGTGTCCAGTATATCCTGGCAAACTCCAGAAGGTCACAGAAATTAGCTAGAGGTTTAAGAATGTATAATGGTATCTGTATTGTGGTGATAGAATGCTGCAGCTGAATGTCATATGGCAGATAAGCCTCACCGAGAATTTCTGGGCAACATGGTACCACCTTGAAAGACTTACAGAAAAGGCTGAGTTGGATTTAATGCAGCATGACTTTTTTTCTTAGACAGCATCAAGGGGACAGGCTGTGGCTTCTCGTACCAGAGGCTCCTGTCAATCTAGAACCACTACGGAGTCTGGAAGATCTGAGAGAAACAGGGGAGCGGCTTGTCTGATGCTGGGGAATCTGCCATCACCTGAAGTCATACAAACCACCTCTTCCACACTCCAGATGCTACCTTGGACATGAGCAAGATGAAAAGGCATATGAAATACTTGTTGAGAAGAAGTTAGATGCTCAAGGACTATTAAAAATTATTAAGTCAGATTATTTCCTTGTATCAATTGTTGTTTCTCTGAAAATCTGTCACTTGCAAACTTTCATTCCTGATATGAATTGTTAATGGAGACACTTTGAGGTGTGGGATAGAATGGGATTGGGTCTGAGTCAGTTATCCTTAAGTCACTCTCCAGAAGTAGTCAGATACTGTGTTTGTGGAAGGGAGTTTCCCTCCATGAGGGGCTAACTGCCCTACCTGCAGATAACTTTCACACAGTTCTCTCCCAAGCAAATCACTGAGAAGCATGCAAGATGTCTCTTCAAATCACACAAGCGCCTTTCCCTTACAGAGGGATAGAGAAAGAGATGCTGTAAGTCCAAACTGGCTCTAGCTGGATGGGGAGATCTATAAACTCTTCTAAACTTTTCAACCATCAAATGAGGATTGAAACATCTCCACTTGACCTCATGGCCAAGTAAATAGATGACAGAAGGAAACAAAAAAGCATAAGAGCCCAAGTCCTGTGACCATTTTAAGCTTCTAGATGTCTTCCCTGTTCTTTAGGTAATGAGTTGAGGCTCGGTTCTGGCCTGGGGCAAGATAGAAGTTGCTAGCTTGGGTCAGGCCCTTGCTGGAGTTCTTGAGACAGATCAGGCATAAGGTTTATCTCCAAGGAGCTTCCAGTCCAATGTTAGCCAGTCCCACAACCTTCTGCTTGTCTCCTTCTCCTTTGATATTAGAGAGTAGGACATTCCTTAGTAGAACAGGCTGTGATGTAGGATATTATGCCTAAAATGGGACCTCAGAGTGAGTCAAATCCTAGCATATTTGGTTCATGTACTTTTCAGTGAGTATACTGAGTAGGATCTAAAGAAACTACTATGAAGCTATAGCTGCACTGTGGGCTTATGTAGATGCCATGGATCAACTACTGCTGCAAGGTGTGGGTAGGAGAGGCAGGGAATAAACACAGTGTAGCTCAAGTTTGAGGCAGTTTGTAGTCACAAATATATTTTCGTCAAGGGAGTCAGTAATATTTTTATTAAGGCTTTCAACTAATTGAACAATATCCACCCACATTATGAAGGGTCAATTGTTTCCCTCAAATTCCATTGGTTAAAATGTAAATGTCATCTGTAAAATACTTTCACAGCAACATCCAAACTAATGTTTTACCAAATATTTGGGTAGTGTGGCCCAGCTAAATTGACTCATAAAATTAACTGCCACATAGGGATGAAGGCTCAGTTGGTGTATGATATTATGATGGGTCCAGATCACTGGCCTACACTGGAATATTAATGATAGACATCAGTGGGACATTCTTTGACCTGCTCTGGCTATTTCATAAAGACTCAGTTGAGAGATACCTTTTGGAGGATAACCATAAAAGCAGCCTTTCTAGAACATACTGGGAAAGATTTAGGGAACTGAAGCCTAAACTGGACAGACATGAAGAGAATGTTTGCCTATGTATATGACCTCAGCAGTATGCAAACTTTGCTGAGTTGCTAAGCTCTGCCAGGCTTTAGGGATTGGCCTAGCAGGGGCAGTGAGGGACCAAAGAAAGGACAGATCCAGAAAAGCTGGAATCAGGTGGTCTGGGCTCTCTGATGGAGAATTCACTCCACTTTATCCTGGTTGTTTACAGCCTGAAGACTGCTCTCACACAGAGACTGTTCCTACTCAAATAACCTTTCTTTTCAGATGATTCTGGTAGGTAGTGGGCTAGAGGGGAGGTTGAACCTTTGTTAAAGTAGGCTGTGAAAAATATATACCAACAGTAGAGTGGTATGGAGATAACACTGTTAACATTTGTGAACAGATGCAAAGAAGGCTTTGCCATGCCTCTGATATTCACTCTGGGAAGGTGTTGCCACTCCCATGGGTTGGAGGCATTGGGGTCCTTCAGATGACCATTCCCATATCAAACAATACACATTCTCTCAGGACTGCATTCACACCCTACAATGAGTGGAGGAAGTATAGCCCGCCTTCCTGCTTCCTAGAAGTGAACCTTCTGTACCTTTTACCCAACAGTTATGTAAAGTAGCTCTGGTTGATAGAGTAGAGGGACCATCTTGTCTTTGAGATGGGGAATGCTGGTTAGATACTAATAGGCTTGGAGGACACTGGGACGGGACCCCTCCTTCAGAATCAACAGTCTGTAAAGCTGAAGATTAAAATTGTAACACTAATTACTGGCCAGAAGAATAAAACCTGAGGTCATATCTCTGACCCTAGGAGATGATGTGGTATCTTGAATTGCCCAGAAAGTCATTAAGAGATAATTATCTGTTTCCAGGGGCTTTAAACCTCATAAGATGATTATCCAGCAGGCGAACAAGGACAAACTGTTGTCCTTTCTATAAGAGTAAATCTAAATGGGCCTGACAATTATCTAGACAGGATGTTGTCCCTCAGAAAAACTTGTTTGCTTTAGAGCCTTTAGATGCAGCATAAAACTTACATAAAATGTGGATTGGTACAGTGGTCCCTTTGACCACTATCCACTTGGTTCCCTCAAATGTGCCCTACTTTACTCTGTAGTAAATTCTTCCGAAGTCTTGCACTTTGCTTTGTAGGGTGTTGGATTTTTTTGTTAGTTTATTTATTTGTTTTATTTTTCCTGAATCCTGTTGCTAATGATCACAGGAAGCTAATGGATTCTAGAGCTTGATCTTGTACCAAAAGCACCTGGACGAGTAGAACTGAATTTTAGTAGAGTAATAGCTTCAGTGCAATCTTTTCTCAAGATGGGAAGCCTCTGTGTGGCTGCTCTGGACAACTACTCACAAGCAGAAGCACTAGGGTACCCAAGTGAAGGGCCCAGACCTAAAATTGGTCATGATTGCTGGTAGACTTCAAGGTGCAGGAGGTTTAGGGAGGCTGAATCTTTGATAGAGGGTGATGGAGCTTAAGTATCATCTACTTGCAGACATTCATGAACTGGTTCTATAAGCCTTTCTGAGCAGTTACTGTGTACCTGAGACATGTGCTAGGAAAGGCAGGGTTTGTCCTGCACCCAGGAGGCCACTGTGTAGAGGGGGAGCAGGTTCTTGAACGTGTAGTTTGAATGTCTCTCCCACATAGAGTGTTGAAATTTTATCCCTATTCCAAGGTCCTAAGAGAGTGAAAGCTTGGTAGTTTTAAAAGGAGGGGCCTTTGAGAGGTCATTTGTTTAAGATAAGCTCATTAAGGTGGAGCCCCATGATTGAATCTTGGTGGTTTTGTAAGAAGAGGTAGAGAAACCAGAAATACTGTCCCCCCACCCCCACCCCCATCCTTTGTCATGTGATTCTGTTTAACCTGACCAAAAATGTAACCTATTTTCGTTATTATGTTATCCAGTCTATGGTATTTTGTAACTAACAACAGAAAGTAAACTAGGGAAGTAGATGATTATGTGGTGTCATGAATTTCTAAGGAGAGACACAGGGAAGTGACATGGACAGGAAGTGACAGAGGGTAGCGCATGATTACACTTTGAAAGCACTCATCAGAGAAGGTGAGGGTGTGCTGTGATAAGAGAAGTGGAAATATTCTGGCCACTGCCCTCTCCTATACCCTTCTTCCTTCCCCTCATTTTCTTTCTCTAAGTAAGGTATAGCAAAAGGAACACTCACATTTCAAGGACACTTTTACTAAATATTTAGGATCTGAAACTGGGCAGATGACCTTTTATTTTTGTTTTCTTTTTGGTAGACTCTTATAAATTCTATATGTAAGTCTTCAAATCCTCTGCATCAGTATGCATTTCCTTTACTCTCTGCTGATCTGCTCCCAACCCCAGGAATGCCAGGACTAGCATCTGCCTCTAAGACTCAAATACCAGAAAGAACATATAAGTGGTGCTCATCCAAAGCCAGAGGTAGGCGTGACTGTCCAGGAGAAATGGGACCTGGAAATGCTGGTATTCAGAATGCCTTCTGCACAGACTTTTGCAGAATGTGAACTAAGCTAAGCCTCAGGAGCAAAGGCTGTCACTGGCCACACATTCAGAAGCTCTGTGCAAGACAGTGGCCTTCACTGGATAAGTTCCAATATCCCTTACGCAGCATGTGAAAGGTCAATGAATTTGTGTCCAAGGTCATGTTGCTGGTAAATGGCAGACTGCACTTGAATTTCGGGTCTAGATGATACAGAAGAGGAAGAATAAGTGTTCAGCATAGGTTCTGCCTTACTTGACATACCAGAGGGGAGTAGCCATAGCATGAATCTCACCACAGACCCAGGAGGAGGGCTTGAGAGAAAAAAGGAAACTGCCTTCCAAGGCTTCTGTCATTACTCTACAGAAGGCTCCTAGTTGTCCCAGGGGAAGAGCACGTTTATGACAGGGACTAGTGTGGGTAATGGATAGACTTGGGCCCTTGAGACCTTGAATACAATATAAAAGTTCTCCAAAGGAATACCAGTAATCCCAGACACTACAGGTTGGATTTTGCATCCCCTAAGCATATTGAAGTCTTAGGGTGCAGTACCTCTGAGTACCAACTTATTTAGAACTAAAATCTACTGTGGTCTGATACCCCTCCAAAACTCATGTTGATGTTCATCATGGCAGTACTAAGAGGTGGAACCATTAAGGGACTGAGAAGGTGGTCCAGCTGGAATGGATGGAGGTAGTTACAATGGGCACAGGTTAGCTTTCTCAGGAATGGGTCCCTGATGAGAGAGTGAGTTCAACCTGGATTTTCTTTCTGTCTCTCACATAAATTTCCTTGTCATGTAACACCATTCACATTGCTATGATGCAGCTTCTCAAAACAGCCCTTGCTGGGTGACAAGAACTTGCTTTTGACATTCTCGACCTCTGGAGCAATAAGAAAGAAATCTTTATTCTTTATAAATTACCCAGTCTGAGGAATTGTATTGTAGCTACACAAAGACATTTTTGGAGATTCTCATTAATACGAGGCCATTAGAGTGGGGCCCAGTAAAATATGGCTGTCTTTATAAGGGAGGATATTTAGACATAGAGACAGACAAATATGGGAGACATGTATTAAACAAGAGTACCATATGAAGATAAGGGATAATATCAAATTGTAGCCACAAGTCAAGGAGCACCCAAGACTATGGACTAATCAGAAATTAGAAAGGAACCATGGACAGATTCATTGCCATAGTCCCAGAAGGAATCACCTTGAAGATTCCTTGATTTTGGTTTTCCAGACTCTAGACTGATGAGCTAAATTTGTCTGCTATGAAAGCCACCTAAGCTGAGGAACTTTGTTATCAAAGTCTCTCAAAATTAATACAACAAAGCTCTGGGATGCAATGCTCATCCCAGCCTTTTAGCTGTACCTAGGCTGAGAAATTGGAGGAAGTCCAGGTACTACCCCTGATTAAAGGCACCCAACAGTGATGTGCCCTGCCGAAGGATGCCAGGAAGCATGTGGGCACACCCTAGGACTGCATCCCTGCAATTATAAAGAAGTGTATACAATAGCTCATCTTCTAGACAGTAAGGACCTGCTTGAAGGGCGCCCTTCCTACAAAGACCAAACTGAAGTTTGATTGTCCCTCTAGCCTGCACACTGCTGGATGATGTTTGTGCTTCATACTGCTCCAGCAGCAATTAGCATCAGGAGCTTAGCTTCATGATGGCCCATTCATTTTCTCTACTTCATCTGTGGTGTTTGATAGAGAACTGGAGTTGTTACCCCTGCCCCACCCACATCCAGTGTTCTAAGGGAATGCACACTGAACTGCTTTGACATCTTGGATTTTTTGTTGCATATTCTCAATGATGTCCCAAGTCAAGTTCAACTTGCAGCCTTGTTTGTTCAGCTGATTAAGCCACATCCAATTTTCTTAAGACAGAATTTCAGAGAAGCTAATATCTTCCATTTGCACCCTCGAAATGCAAGAAGGCAGGGATGAATCTTGGGTCTGTCATCCAGAAACATTGAATCCTCTGTGGTGATCTCTTTATTTTAACACACACACACACACACACACACACACACACACACACACACACAAATTCACACACATGGTTTGGTGAGAAACTTTTCAACAAATAAGTGAGAGCATATATCTATCTCTCATTTGTCTTAACCACAGGTTAAAGGTTCAAGGTTAAAAGCTAAAATGAATAAATGGTCTTACTGATCCATACAACTGCTCCACTCTTCTCGTTCACTAGCCATATGGCCTTGATTCAGTTTCTTTTTATAATTAATTAATTATTTTATTTAAATTCCAAATGTTGTCCCACTCCCAGACCCCCTTCCTAGAGTTCTTTCCCTCATTCCCCCTTCACCTTTGAGAGGGTACCCCCATACCCTGGCATCCCCCTTCCCTAGAGCAACAAGTCTCTACCGGATTAGGCACATCTTCTTCCATGGAGGCCAAACAAGGCAGTCCTCTGCTACAGATGCGCTGGGGGTCTCGGACCAGCCCATGTATGCTCCTTGGTTGGTGGCTCGTCTCTGGGAGTTCCTAGGGTCCAGTTTAGTTGACACTGTTGGTCTTCTTATGGGGTTACCATTTTCCTCAGTTCCTTCAATCCTCCCTCTAACTTTTCCACAGGGGACCCAACCTCAGTCCTATGGTTGGCTGTCAGTATCTGCATCTGTCTTAGTCAGCTGCTGGTAGAGCCTCTCTCCAGAGGCTGTCTCCAAACAGCCATGGTAGGCTCCTCTCTGCAAACATAACATATAGTGTCATCCCATTGGATGGATCCCAAGTTGGGTTGGTCACTGGTCAGCCATTTCTTCAGTCTTTGCTCCATTTTTGTCCCTGCCTTTTTTTTTAGACAAGAACAATTTTGGGTCCAAATTTTTTATGGTGGGTTGGTGTCTCCATCCCTCACTGGGGGCCTTCTAACTACTGGAGGTTGTCTCTTCAGGTTCCATCTCCCCACCGTTGGGCATTTCAGCTAAGGTCACCCACATTGAGTCCTGGGAGCCTACCCCATCCCAGATCTCCAGAGTTTCTAGAGTTTCCCCCCAAACCCCCAACCCTGGCAGCTGCATATTTCCATTCATTTTCCTGGTCCTCTGGACTTTTCTCCTGTCTCCCCAACCATGCCCTATCCTGCCCCCCTTTCCCCTTCTCCTCTCTTCTCCCACCCAGGCTTCTCCCTCCCTCTGCCTCCCACGATTATGCTGTTTCCCTTTCTAAGTGGAATGAAAGCATCCTCACTTGGGCCTTCCTTCTTGTTTAACTTTTTAGGGTCTATGGGGTGTATCATGGGTATTCTGTACCCATGGTATAGCTGGGTCTTTAGGTAGAACTATTTCCAATTTTCTGAGGAACTGCCAGGTTGGTTTTCACCTCCCACATCTGAGGTTTCTTGTTCCATTATTTTAGTATTTTTTTAAATGAACCAGCACTGACTCAGCTCAGTGCTACTCCTTGTGACAAGGTTAGATGTAGCTCAGTGCCATGCCACCTCACTTCATCTCATCACAAAGGCATCTTAAAATATCACCTCATCACAAGAAGGTTGAGTAGCGTATAATCTGCTTCAAGAGAGGAACCATGTGCATGTAACATTTTTTTCAAAATACTGCGATAATTGTCCTCATTTATTATTAGTCACTTTGTTGACTCTTGTTATACATGTCTTATCTATTTATTTGTGGAAATGCAGCCTACTTTGTTTTGTTCCTTAAAAACTATTTAACACAAAGCAATAGGTTTCGTGTGTCATCTTCATATACATGTGTCATCATACTCTGTTCCCGCTCACTCTTCCTCCGTGCTACAATCTCTAGCTAGTCCTCCTTTTCTCCACTTAGTCTCTTTTCTGCTTTCCCAATACGCTATCCCATTACCTTTCAATTTCCCACTTCCCTTAAGATATCTACTCCTCCTTTAAGAATGCCATTTCTAGTTTCTTAGCTCACAAGCAAACAACCACACACACACACACACACACACACACACACACATGCATGCAAGCACAAGCACACAACCATTTATTATATGCTGCATGTGTCATTTAATCTAGGTTCCACATATAAGAGTAAAACATGAGCTGATTGCTTTTCTATGTCTAGCTTATTTCACTAAACAAAATGATTTCCAGTTCCATCTGCTTTCCTACAAGTGATGTGATTTCATTTTTCTGTAGAGCTGAAAAGAATCATACATGTGTGCCATAATTTTCCCCATCTGTTAATCTGTTAATAGACACCTAGGCTGGTTCCATTTCCTAGCTCTTTTGAATTACAATGTTATCAACAAGGACGTGCAAGTGGTGTGTGGACTTAGAGTCCGTTGGGTACATACCCAAGAGTGGTTGGTATAGCCAATCATATGATACTATTTTCAGCTGTCTAGAGAACTTGTGTATTGATTTCCATAGTGGCTACCAAGTTTGCATTCCCTCCAGCAGTGAAGGGGAGTTTCTCTTCCCTTGCATCCTTGCCAACATCCATTGTCATTTGTTTTCTCGATGACAAGTATTCTGCCTGGGGTGAGATGGAATCTCAAAGCAATTTTAATTTGCTATCCCTATAACTAAGGCTATCGAACACTTTCCCAGTATTTACTGAACACTTCATTGCAAAACTGTCTATTCAGTTTATTAACCCATTTATTGATTAGAGTTTGGGGCTATTTAATTTGTGAAGTTCTTTGTGCAAATTGATATTCTGGTTATTAACCGTGTGTGCAATATATAACTGGAAATATATATCTTCCCCCTTCTGTAGGCTGTCTGTCCACTCTGGTGATTGTTTCCTTCATGCTTCAGCAGCTTCTAAGCTTAATATAATTCCATTTGTCAACTCATGGGGTTATTTCCTATGAAACTAGAGCTCCATTCAGAAAATCCTTTGCCTACATGCAGAAGCACTTACCTATGTTTTCTTGCAGTAGTTTGAGCTTTGGGTCTCATATTAAGAACTTTGACCCATTTCCAATTGAATATTCAGTGCAAGGTGGATATAGTTTCATTCTTCGACACTGAGAAATCCACTTCACTCAGCACCATTTGTTAAAGAGGCTGCATTTCCTCTGATCTATTTTTTGGCAATGTCTAGTTTATAAATTGAATGTTGTTGTGAATACATATGTACAGGGGGAATTCTATTTATGACTAGATTTTGGGAAGAATCCACAACTTTAAAGGTGTCTATAGGGAACCTTGGAAAGTATTCCCTTGGGGACTAGGATGTCTGTAGTTCCTAAGTCTCTTTATCAGTAAGAGGGAGACAATAATAGCAGTGCTGTTGTGACCTGTGAAAGTTAAGTGAAGCATTACACATGAGCGTTCTTTGATCAGTCCTAGAAGCATAGCAAGTGCTAAAAGAACACTAACATCCCAACAAGGTCAAACATAAATCACTCCTTTGATCCCCTTCTTCCTTCTTCATCTCCTCCTCTTTCTAACCTCTTTGTTCTTCAGTCATAGAAATCCTGTAGTGATAACAGAAATGCAGTGTGAGATAGTATAGAATTTACATGTTCTAACTCGACTTTGAAAAGTAAGAGGATGAACATGAAATTAACTTTAATTATGGGCTTTGTGTAAAGCAATATATAAAATGTATGGTCATTTAAACATGAAATTAATATGAGAATTATGAAAGAGATAGGCCACATTCAGTCTTTGTGCTCACTTACTGTACACCTCCTATCAAAAGTGCTCCATCAGCCACCTGAGACTAATGGCCATCATGCTGGCTAGCAAAATTCTAGGCTTTATTAAGTTTTGGATCCCCTTGAAAATGCCTTCACCTTGCCACAACTACCTTGTTCCTCAACCTTTTCTTACTCAGTTTCTTCTGCTTGTAGCCCAAAGCCACTCACCACAGGCTCTGAAGCATCAGAGCCAATCTGGAACATAAGAGCATTTGCAGTCTCATGGGCTGCAGAGGGGACATGGTTACAGGAAAGGGCACTGAGAAACTAAGCCACACTCTGTTGATTCCCCTGACAAGTAACTTGGCTTTGACCTCTGGGCTCCTCTGCTGACTGTTGTGTCAATCTATTATTTTCCAAGAGTCCTTTCTGGCTCTCTGAGTCCAGAATTGGGTAGATTCATTACAAAACCAATTCTCTGGTAACACCTGAGCCTGGATGTTATGTTTTTCCCTATAGACAGATGTGATCAGGGTTCCTGTGTGACTACAGAAGTTCTTCTCAGGTGCTCTCATCCTCTTTCTGGGTAGAGCCTTGCCTATCCTTACCACACCAGACTGGGCTGTGTGTCTTACTTCAGTGGCTGGTCTCTAGACTCACAGAAGAGCCCCTTACAGTCACATCATCGATCTTCTTAACCAGAACCACCCTCAGATTTAAGGAAGAATTCTGTTCATCATACCTATTAGGTTCCTACTTTGCTCTTCCCTGGCTGTAAGAAATCTGAATGAGATGAGACTGCAGTCACGATCATGTTTTCCGTTACTCCAACCTCAAGATGTTCTGAAACTTAGGATCCTGGAGGTTCCTGTTCAAACAACTTGTATTTCTTACACAGGTCTGTCACAGCCCCTTCTCTGTGTTCAGTCTCTGAAGGTATGTGTATCTTCTTAGACCCACACCCTTAGTGTGGAGCAGAGTCAAGGGCTAGAAGAAAAGGTAGTTAGTGAGGTCATTTCTTCCTGACTGCAGAATCCCAAGAAGTTCAGAAATTTTGTATTTGAGCTCAGTCTTCCAAACATATTGAAAGAATTACTTGTCCAGATAGAGGATGAAATGTACTGGGCTTAACTTTTGATCTGGGTTTATAACCTTTAAATATTCTGATACGTAGTATATGGCTCTGTTTGTTCTCTTGTTCTGAGAGTCATCCAAGTAACGCTGGGCTGCATCTGACTCTAGTGAATAAATTTTCTCCTACCACGACCCTCACCATTTATACGTGCATGGTAGACATCCAGCGTCATATCTGCTGTGAGCAGGATATGCTATTCACCTTGTAGGACAAACGTTAGAGATGGTCCTGGCCTGTCTACTTCATAGCCTAGTTTCTTCTCAGGTACCAAATCACTGGGAGGATTTAATAGGTCAGTGGGCTAATAGCATTAGCATTTTAGCTAAACTGTACTCACTCAGTTTCTCTCACCATCAGTTCAATCTCCTGGCCTCTCTGGCTGGGCTGATAAACACACACCATCATTCTTGGGTGTGGGTGGAGCTGAGGAACCATGAGCACTGCTCAGAATCATTTTCCAAAGTAGGAACTGGTGTTCGCTCTTCAGCCTACTATCCACCCACATCAAATTGCACGTGCACAGTTAGAATGCACATCCTACTCTGGTTTATGGAGCAAGAGATGAATAAGACCTTCCTAATGAATTCATTGTTTAGTGGGTGGTGTTTCTGTAAAATCATTATTGCCCATTGCAATAGGTGCTATGAAAATGATTTCTTCAAAATGCACAGGAAACTTGTAAAATGGATGACTCACTGAGTGCTAGAGTTTAAAATGTAAATCTTACATATCATCATGAATAGCACTTAGATTTTCTTGGTTTCTAGAAATAGATTCCTCAAGCCAGATTAAGCCTAAAGGTGACTATGTTACCCAAGGAATGTAGGGAAATCATACAAGTTAGGGCACAAACCACAGCTGTGCTTCATGGAAAGACCAAAAAAAAAGGTATAAACACTCAGGCAGATTTTTTCCAGAAATTCTTCTCAATTCCATACTTTGCTTACTGGGCTGTCCAACTTTCTGTTTGCCAGTTCACATGAAGAAAAGTTCATCACCAAAAACAATTCAAGAATCTATCACTTAGACACAGAACAGCCAGGCTGATATTCCAATTCCCGAATGCCAATTTGAAATATGTCAGAAAGGACTTTGACTCAGCCTGAATCAGATGCAGCTCAAGTTTAATGCTGTCAAATGGAGGAGAGAGAAACCCTGCATCCCTGCAGAGAACTTTTTTCCCAAGAAAGATAATAGAACATAAATGAAACAATAAATATGTGCTCACTATATTCCAACCCATGATCTGTCAACATGTATGCATGTTCATGTGTATGTACATGTGACTAGGTTGAATATGCTCAAAGAGGGCTATGCCCAATGACATTCATCTAATTCCTGTCTCCTTGAAGAAACTGCCTAACATCACATCTGATGCTGCATTCCAGCGTGGTGCTATGGGGCCTCTTCTCCAAGTTCATAGTGCCTGCCGATTAACCAATCTTCCATCTCTTCTAAAGGTGTCTGAGAAGAATGAAGGGGTCAGATGGACAGCCCCAGGATTCCCGGACTGGCTTACTTTGTCAGGGTTGCCCTGGCCTCCAGTTTTCGGAGCAGAACATTACATTTAGCTCTATATTCCATCCATGTCAGCTTTGTAAAGAAGATGGCAAGCTCTTGTAGCTTGTGAGGGGAGGGCTGTGGACTTGCAGCTCTGTGGGTTGTTGGGGGGAAACGAGACTGGAGGTGGGAGAGTAGGACGTGTGGAAGACTGTGGGAAAGAGGGGGTGTGGAGAGGGGAAGAGGGCAGTGGAGGGGAGAAGAGACTGTGAAAAAGGAGGGGGTAAAAATGCTGTTGTGTGAAAAAGAGAACAAAAAGGTGAATAACAAGAAAAGTGGCAGATTTGCTGCAATTTGTCAAGGCCTGTAGTATGAGCTTCAGCCAACTCAAGTTTCTGCTAGCCTTGCTTAAAAGAGGTATATATTTTCTAAGATCTTCTCTATTAGTTCTAGAATGGGTGTCTGTAACTGGGGATAGATCTCTATCATCTTGTACCACAAAGACACAAGGGATACTTGAAGTATGCTATAATCTTTCCATGTTAGCAGTGAGTAGAGACCTAATAGAGCACAGGTAACAATTTTCCTAATTATGTCACTATGGCAGGACAAAGATTACCATCTTCACAGACAAGAGGAGAAGATGTGCAAATCTTTATTTTTCTCTTTACCACATTTAGTTTCTCTGACATTCTGATAATTGAAAACATCAACTTCTAGAACTGACTTCTTTGTTAGTTAGGTTCAAGTTAGCCAAGAATAGCAGAAATGGCCAACAGACAATTTCAGGAGGACATTTGCTGAGAGATAAAGGCAGGTAGGTAATTTCGAGGAGTCCAGGGTAAAGGTGAACAGTTGTCATGCTTTGAGATGAGCTGAGTTTGGTGGACCCAGAAATCTTGGCAGTGTTCAGGACCCTTGGTTTCAGAGGCTTCTAAGAAAGCTGAGTTAAGGGTGACACTGTGTCTTCAGATTCCTGTAAGAGACAATCTAATGGTTTAGCCTGAGTCACATGCCTAGAAGTAAAAACACAGAGTATAGTCATGGCTAGAAGGATCTTCCTATGTATATCAGGTACAGTTCCCAGAGAGAAGACATTTTGATGATTCCTCCAGGGCTACCCAGGAAGTCTGTATAACCTAGAGTTGTAAGAGTCTCCAATGGCTTCTGTCAGTGTTGTTTTTTGGATGTACCTTTACCAGAAATCGCTTGTCTTTGCCTTTTATTTTTGTAATGTGATCATAAAGAATATATGTGTAACTCAATTTGTAATTTCAAACCTACTTCTCTAATTTCTAGAAAACCTCCCCATCCACTTGTTTGATTTCTGTTCATCAAATGCTATTTTTTACAAGAAAGACATCTAAGTGGTGTGCCCATATGGTTATCTATGACATCATTCACTGCCTTCTTCTATTTCAAACTGTGTATTTAAAATGTCTTTTTTTCCTTAAACAGCAGCTCTATAAAAATCCATAGCCTTTTGCAATTTAATGTTGTAAAAGAAAAGCCTGAATCAGCCATTTTCCCTTTCTACAGGAAAAAAAAAATCCATTATCTTTGCAGTCAATCTTGTTGTTGTTGTAGAATAACACATTTCTAAAGTAGTATGTAAAAACAAGTCCTGGCCAACAACTTTTCTGTATCCACTGGGCCATGTGTAGGAATGTGTGCATGCATCAGAAAGGGAAGGAAGATAGGAGGCCAGTGGGCAGGTCTCCTCTGTCACACCAGGAGGTTTATATGCTCATAGAGATAAAGATGGAAGCAAAAACCGATGAGCAGACATCTCTGACCTCTGCAACCATGGTGACCTTGGCTTTGGTCACCAGCCCAGCATCTGTTCACAGGATGAACAGCATCTTCCTCTTGACCTTATCAGTGGCAAGCACCTGTGTCAATGTTTCTAAAGCAAGGAAGACACAGCTTCTCAGTGAGGCTCTGGTTTGAGTCTTTAATTCTAAAGACAGAAGGGTACCAAGGAGTGTTCAAATGCTTCTTCTTTCCTTTTACCACCTGCTGAAGGCTGCAGCAGAGCAGTACTTGGTGAACATCTGATCATTTTCAGCCCTCTTGTAAAGATAGAGTCTATAAATATGTATGTTCAGCCCTAGACCCTGGCCACAGTCACTTTACTCCAAGATCTAAGGGCTGGTCCCAGGGAGAAGAGGGCTTTATTTAACTCAGCCTAAACTCCTCTGTCTGTCTTATAGATTGGAGAGGAGTGAGGACCGTTATAACCTACCTCAGAAGGATTTCTCAGCTCAAAGGAGATTTACTCTGGTTTTTGGTTTTCTTTGTTTGTATTTTTAACATATAATTTTAATAGATGCAAAGAAAATCTGGGAAAGCAGAGCAGGAAGAGCAGGGTTTGGATAAGACCAGTGGGGAAATAGAATGAAAAACCATGTAGGGTAGGCAAGTTAAGTCACATCTCCTTCAGACTCAGAAGTGGAATGGCCACAGAGCACATAGCAAGAATGACATTCATAGGAAGTGTGGTTGAAGCTAAGCATATATCTGAGGGCTTCCAAATGCATAGGATCAGTGTAGCCCCAGTTGGACACACTGCAGGTGGACACAGCTGGACAAAGCCTCAGGCCTTCATGGAAGATACCAGTGCAGCCATGACTGCTTTCCTTGCCATAACCCATGGTTGCTGCAGCCACGATGGCTCCTCTGGATTCTGGCATATGGTTGGTTATTATCCTTAATGTTCCCACTGTTGTGAGTTTTTTCCTTTTCATTTTTTTTATGAGTATTTTAATGGGAAGCTGGGGGAGGGAGCGTGAGGCTGAATCTGAAGATGGGTAATTTAAAGAGCATTCCCTGGAGATGGAAGCTGCATTGGAAGAACAGGACCCCTCATATCTCACTGGAACAGAGTGACACAGGAGCTGATGCTCCTGGCTTACGGGATTGTGAATCAAGTCAAAGGCAGGGAAGAGTGACAGGATGGGTGGGGGTAAGACTATACTGACCAGATCAGGGCACCGAGAGGGGGAATCATCTATTGCTCAAGATTGCCCCATGCTAAGAAAGAATGGATATCAAAGCCTAGCTCTCCTCAGATATTCACAGTCTGGACTGATCTGAAGAGTAGTAACACAGGCCACCCTTGTGCATCCCAAAGGGCCTTAAATTTATTTTAATGTGCAGCTGCTGCCATCTTAAGATTCATAATAAATTTTAAACAAAAGTCTCAAAATGTTGATCTTGTTCTGAGCCCTGCAAATTATGTACACTGACATATATAAAGTGTTTATATCTGATTAATATCTTGGTGATCTTGTCTATGTGTCTGGATGTCCTGACTCCTCCATGTGTACATTCTTAGGTAAAGGTGTGATGTCGTGGTGGAGCAGTGCAGGATTCCACTGCTGAGGTCTCTCAAGGTTCTGAGGGAGTGAGTGAGCAGCAGATATCATTCTGATGGGCTTTTAGTCCGATCAGCTAGAAAAGTATAATTTAAAACATAGTGTCGCATGAATGGTAAGGAACATCCAATAGTGGATTTGGCCTTATCAGTGATTACTTTCTTTGTTTTTCTCATTTCCACTCCATGTCCAGAGGCAAAAACAGTTTACATACTTACCAAAGCCACTTGTGACCAGACCCTCAGCTAAGGATTCTTATACTCTGCAATATTGTTTTCATGGAATTTTCTAAGGACGGGTCTTTCCTAGAGGTGATCTCACACAAATAGAATTCATCATTTTGTGGACAAACATTTTATTATTTTAAAAAGTATTAAGGTATAACCTCTGTGTTGGGTCCTATAGAAACCTGAGGACACCAAGATGAACTATGATCCTCACACTTCTTCCACAGAAATTAGAACTCACTAAGTCTGTTGGCATTTTTATTTCAATTATTTTTTCATTGACTCTTAAGAAGAAGTTTCTTGAAGAGAGATGACTGGGGAATCAAGTACTTTAATGGCTTTAATCATGCGTTGTCAAAATGTTTTTCAATTTGGAGTCCTTCTAGCAATGCATAAATGTACTTTTTTCACCAAGATCTCGCCAAAAGTGAATATTATCATAAAAAGGCCTCCCTGGTTTAATAGGTGTAAAATCAGAGTTGCTTTAGTTTGAATGTCATTATTTTAAAGTCCTATTCCAGGTCTTAGTAAATGGTATTTTACTCTTGACACTTCGCTGTATCTCTGATGTTAGTTTTGTTTTGTTGGAGATCTTTGTTTGTTTGTTTTTGTATATGTTTTCACTTCCTATAATAATGCTATGACTTATTCTTATTTTCTTTCACAGAATATTCAATGTGCCCTTGTAAACATTTTGCACCATGTAAAAAATCATTCCCTTAATGATTTTTTTACCCCCTGCCACTACCCTGGCCAAAAAACAAAGTGTATCTATATAAAACATTAACTCTTTGCTATCTCTACCTTGAAGTGGGTAGATTCATTCTAATGGCAATCTACTTTTATCAATATCTTCAAGCATCCAATTATCATAGCAGTCACTTAATTATCAATCCCAATTCCATTTCTACACTGAGGTCAGATATGAACAATACTCTGTCCAGTTTCTATTCTACACTGAGGTCAGATACGAACAATACTCTGTCCAGTTTCTTCCTACTAAGTCTCAAGTCCCTCCAGCAGACACATGAGTACTACTCCACTTCCTGTGGCAAGAATCTGCTGACTCCATTGGACAGCCACAGTTATATGTCTTTGAGCAGATGGCCCACTGGGTAGACATGTGCCTTAGCTGCATCAACTGTAGTCCTCCCATGAGATTTTTCTGATGTTAGGTGGGTAATGAGAAACCCCTGTTCTTCCATGGTCCTGGATCTTCGGGGATACAAGTGTAGAACTTTGAGCTGCCAGGCTTTGCCCCTTTTCCCTGCTCCCAGCTCAGGATCTAGTAGCAGAGCTAGAAATGTCAGGCAAGAGTAGAGAGAAAGGTTCCTGTGGAGAAGTCATTCAGCTGCTAAGTCAGGCTACCTGAGGGCAGAGTACAGCTTCTCTCTCTGTCTCTCTGTCTCTCTGTCTCTCTGTGTCTGTCTCTGTCTCTCTCTCCGTCTCTCTGTCTCTGTCTCTCTGTGTCTGTGTCTGTCTCTGTCTCTGTGTCTGTCTCTGTCTCTCTGTCACTGTCTCTCTCTGTCTCTCTGTCTCTCTGTGTCTGTCTCTGTCTCTCTCCGTCTCTCTGTCTCTGTCTCTCTGTGTCTGTGTCTGTCTCTGTCTCTGTGTCTGTCTCTGTCTCTCTGTCACTGTCTCTCTCTGTCTCTCTGTTTCTGTCTCTGTCCCTGCCTCTCCCCTCCATTCTCCTCTCTCACCAAATTCTGTGCTTGTTTTCTTCGCTACTGCTGAAACAGAATTGAGAGCATCAGGTATGTCCTATTAAAAATTGCCAAGTATACCTAAAATCACTCTAAATGTTAATGGCTGGCTTTATTGATAGTGCTCCTTCTTGCATATAGCCTAAACTATTGAGGATCAAGACCCCTTGCTCCTGTCCTAGATGACTTGAGTGAGCACTGTTGGTCCATGATGAAACCCACAGCTGCTCTACTGGACATAAGCCATTCCTCTGGCCATTGCTTCACACTGTATACACTACCTGTTTGCTACTCAGAAGTCCCATCAGTATCAGATAGACTGTTGTATTTCAGTGTTTGTATTTGAACCCTTATTTTACTTACAATGACCTCAAAAGTAAGAGAGGTGGTGTTTGATTGACGTCAATATTCTATTCTATTGTTATAACTGAGGGCTCAATCTTGGTTGTTGTAATTGTTCTTTTATGGTCAGTTTTTGTTGTTAATCTTTTTCTGTGATCGACCTGTGTTACATCTTATTATAAAAGGTGCATGTACATGTGTGTAGGGAACCAGAATATATAAATTTTGACAAATATTCATAATTCAGGTATTCCCTGAATTGTCTTGAAAAAATATCATCCCCAGTAGAGCAGACAATTTGTCTCAATCAAGCACACTTTTCCTGTAACTTGTAGCATTGGTTACTTTCTGAGTAGATGAATTTAAATATAGAAACTCCAGTTGAATTGTTTGGTTGCATGAAATCTCTCACCTCGCATGTATCATGTCCCTTCTGCAATCAATTTTAGGCATGACTCCTGCCAACTGGAACTCCATCTCCCCATCCATGCTATTAGTCACCTGAATGAACTCTCAGAGTTATAAAGCATTAAACTGGAAATGAACATTATTCTTTGCTTTTTCTTTTTCCCATCCATTTAAGGTGAAGCCAGCACTCAGGAGCTGGGACTAGATTTGCCTGCCGTTTATGGGCTGGGAAATTGTGATGTTTACTGAAGGTGATAAATACCTAGGCCAGGAGCCTAGGTGGAGATGGATGAAAATGACTCTAGTCTTTGTACAGTTCTTGTATCAGGAATGAGCATTTGGTACTGTGGATGTATTTTTAGCAGTTACCCGGTTTCACATAAATAGCCTGCATCTTTGTCAAAGGCCTCATTTCCTGATTTCTCTGGAGTCATCTGCTACTGGTTCCACACTTGCCTTCACACATTATTCAAAGGTGTAAATATCAGCTGCTGGATTGGAACAGCTTCTCCCCTCCTCCAAAGCAGTGTTGGGTGGGGCCTTGGCCCACTCTTTCATGCCTCTCTGCAGTGTACGTGAAGAAATACACCATAGTCCACTCCAGAAGGCCTCTGGTCCTCTTCCTGTAGGAAGGGAAGCAAGTATCAGAGAACTTACAGAACTGATGGTTGTACATAGAACAAATAAAAACAGAAGCTCAAATATGCATAGAAAGCCCATAATTGATCTCTTCTCTAGGGCAGGTAGGTTTCTTCCATCTATGAGAAGCTGGGCTCTGTAGCAAAGACTTAGGGAAATGGGACAAAGAGCCAGAATGTATGAAGATGTATTCACTACAGTTGCTTTTGGCTACAAATAAGTAAAGGCACAGAAAATTGAACAAAAATTGATTTATAGTTTAGGAAAGAATATTAAAACCTAGGCTCTCCAAGTACTGTAATATATATATAATTTGAGATGGCTGTATGTACTTATATACATGCATATAATATATGCATATATTATATGTGTGTACATCCTATTATATACTTACATATGTAAATATCAATCTCAATCAAATTACATCTCAATCGGGCTACTCCAATAATTGCATGGATATTGTAAACTCCTGATTTGCTGATGTTTTGCTATTTATCTGCTACTTGGTACTTTACTTATTGATTATCTCTATCTGCTACTTGGTACTTATTCTTTCTGTTTGCTTTCTATGTACTCAATCTACTCACTTATTCATAAAAACAAAGCTTAGCTATTATATGTAGCTCATTCTTGAAACCATACAGCACAAGTATACCTAAGCATATCTCTAACGTAGGAATGTACACTAGTACATCTAATCTTGATTTTGTATAGCAGTGGTGACCTTTATACCATACTTCAGTAGGAAGGGTGAGTGCTATTCTTTGGAGGTTGTTGGGATAAAGCACTATGATACTATACATAGTTTTTTTTCTATTACCCCTATGGTTTATCTATTTTCCTAATTCTACAACCTTTCTGGTCTTAACTAATTTATTATGTATAATAGTGGGAAATAGAAGATTGACCTGACTTTCCCAAGTACCAAAGACAAGGTAGACAAGTGATGAGCTGCTAATGGAGGCGAGGGTCCTCCATTTGGTGAATGATTGGGTGGTTTTGTTTGTTTGTTTGTTTTTGTAAACGGTTTTGACCGGATGTGAATCTGTTGTGTTGGAGGAAAGGAATGTTGGAAAGCTAGTGAAGAGAAATGAAATCAATTAACGAGCTTGTGTTTGAAGCTAATTAGTGGTGTACTGCTGTGGACAGCAGCAAAAAATTTTGTTTTGGGGGCCTCAAAAGTAAGAAGCACAATGGATGTTCGAACAAACAGAGCTGGGGATTTGGTAGCAGCTGGAATGGGCATATGTTACTCTCACTTACCCTGCTAGTCAAGCTCCCTCCTCATGTTGGTTTTTATAAAGTAGCATGAAGATGAATTGAAGAGTGATTAACTGAAGGTGATGTGACATGCTTAGCTTCATCTCTGGCAGATCTATAGACGGGGATCTTGTGGTGCCTGTCGCATGAGTCAAGTCCTTTGCTTCACTCATTCAGACATCCCTATGTGGAGAGAGGTGAAGGGAGAGCAGGCCTGTCCTCCTGCTGGTGGACAAGCATTGGCTGACTGCTGTTTAGACTGCATTTTCCTCTATTTCCAATCCCTAAAGGGGTTAATACTTTCTCAAGGATGAATGGAGTTTCCCTGTGACAGCATGTACACAGTGTCACTGTCACTTTCTCATGGCAAAAAACAACAACAACAACAAAAAAAAAACACCACAGAGACTTTTTCAAATCACCAATATACAATTACAAGAGAAATGACATCAGCAGCAAAATCTTAGGAGCTGAAAATTATATGTAAAAAGAGTGAGTTGGCATAATATTCGAAGTCCATTTTCTAGAGAGAGTAAAAGGTGTTTGGACCATAGTGTAAGTGAGTTGATGTGAAGAACATGCTAGGAAATGGAGGAGTCGACAAAACAGAAACTCTCAGTTCCCAAGACCTGGCAGTGTAGCCTTCACCATCTAGTCAGGTGCAGAAAGACCCTTCCTACGTGATCTGACAGACTAAGCATAAAGGTACCAAGAGGCTAGGTAGTGGGGTCTTCCTGTGGAATCCATAACCAGATTATTTTAAGGTAAAACTCACTCCAGGGATGCACTTATCACTTTTCTTAGGTTCTCATTGTCCTAGGAGAGTAGGAGAGAGTAGGAGACCAGGAAATACCAAATACCATGATAAACATTCTAACATGAAATAGACTTTCATAAAACTAACAAAAAAAAAAGAATAATATTAGAGAACTAAGGGGAACAGATCTACCGCAGTAGAAAGGAGCCTGCTGTTCTCTAGTATTATCAGGGAAGACGCTGTAGCCGCTAAGTGAGAAGAGTGCTGTCAAGGAGTCAGGACACATGGAATTCAGGAAACGCACTGGGAAATAAAGAGACCCTCAGACGGTGGTGAAGAGTGGTGTCAGAAACAAGTCCAGAGTCCAGAAGATAGCCAGCGGTTATTTCACACCATTTTGGATTGCCATGGTGAGAAAAATAAAGAAAAAAAAAGTTATGGAGAAAAGTTAAATATGAACTTCAAGCATGACAAAATACTTTCCAAAAAAGGTTGGGTCTGAGCAGCACTTGCATTGTGGTATATAAACACTGAGTATTGAAGTAAGCCAAGCTGCCACAATATTGTGCAGATCTGGGAAGACCACTCACAGAGGGCTACAGAAAGTATAAGAATGGGAAAAGGTTCATTCTTCTTCTCTGTAGTGGGATATTCACAGACTAGTGTGGAATTCAAAAGCTAAGAGTAAATAACTATACTACTTAGTAATCAGGGAAATGCAAATCAAAACAACCCTGACATTCCACCTCACACCAGTCAGAATGGCTAAGATCAAAAACTCAGGTGATGCTGGCGAGGATGTGAAGAAAGAGGAACACTCCTCCATTGCCGGTGGGATTGCAAGCTGGTACAATCACTCTGGAAATCAGTTTGGCGGACCCTCAGAAAATTGGACAGAGTACTACCTGAGGAACCAGCTATTCCACTCCTGAGCATATACCCAGAAGATGTTCCAACATATAATAAGGACACGTGCTCCACTATGTTCATAGCTGCCATATTTATAATAGTCAGAAGTGGAAACAACCCAGATGTCCCTCAACAGAGGAATGGATACAGAAAATGCGGTACATTTACACAATGGAATACTACTCAGCTATTAAAAACAATGACTTCATGAAATTCACAGGCAAATGGATGGAACTTGAAAATATCATCCTGAGTGAGGTAACTCAGTCACAAAAGAACAAATACGGTATGTACTCACTGATAAGTGGATATTAGCCCAAAAGTTCGGAACACCCATGATTCAATTCACAGAAACCATTGGACTGAGCATGGGGTCCCAGGTGGAGGAGTTGGAGAAGGGACTGAAGGAGCTGAGGCAGTTTGCAGCCCCATGGGGAGGGAGCAACAGTGTCCACTGGTCAGGCCCCCCAGTGTTCCCAGAGACTGGACCACCAAACAAAGAATGCATATGGAGGGACCCATGGTGCTGGCCACATATGTGGCAGAGAAGGGTCTTGTTAGCCATCAGGAGGAGGAGAGGCCCTTGGGTCTGAGAATGTTAGATGCCCCAGTAGAGGAGAATGCCAAGGAGGGAAGACGAGAGTGGGTGGGTGGGTGGGTGAGGGAATACCCTCACAGAGGCAGGGGGAGGTGAGATGAGATAGGAGGTTTTCAAAGGGGAGACCTGGAAAGGGGAAAATATTAGAAATGAAATAAAGTATAAAATAAAATAATAATAAAAATAACTGTACTATTTAGAAGCACCAAGGTAAATGCCAATGTGAAGGAGTTGAATAAAAACAACTTCCTCTGGACCAAAGCTTTCTGCTCTCATTACAAGTTACTAATTTAATTCTTTCAGCCCACAGAGCTGGGGAGAAAAACAAACTTAAATGTAAAAAGACAAAGGAACAAAGCTATGTGGGTATTGGTTGAAGAGTGTCAGAGTGACAGGGGAAGAAAAACAGACGAATAAGAAATGAAGTAGCTCAGAAGAGAGAAAATGGGGTTAGAAAGACTGAATCAGGCAGATAGCAGACTTGCAAGAGTCTCAATGGCCCCCTTCTTTGCCCAGGTTCATTCTGGGCTTTGTTGTTGTTTTTGATTAATTGATTTTTATTTTTATATTTTACTGAAAGCGTTAGGAACATTTGTGTCTGTGTTCATGGGCCACATTCTATGCCTTTGGATTCCATCTTGTTCATGGTCTTTACTTTGCAATTGCCTACCCTGTGGGCTTCCAACAGGAGTGTTAGGTGTTGAGAGACTACTCATCTAGTTTCCTTGTTGTGTCAGTAATAAGCTGAGTGTTTGCTTCGCAAAATGTTATATATCGAAGCCCTAAACCAAATTACATGCCTTTAGACACAGTATTTTCAAAGCAGTTACTAAGGATTAATAAATTCATAAAGGTGGGGCCATGATCTAGTACATATATGTAGTTTAAGAGACATATCTCAGCGTTCCTAAGCATAATTTTTCTCCTTTTCTTTTTTCCTCCTCCTCCTCTTTCTCGTCCTCCTCCTCTTCCTCCTCCTCCTCCTCCTCTTCTTTCCTCTATAACTCCTCCTTCCTCCCTCTATACATATGCATGCAGAGAGAAAAGTCAACACAAAAATACAGTGTCCCACTCTTTGTCCCTGTATTTCCTTTAGACAAGAGCAACTCTGGGTTAAATTCTGGGACAATACCTTTGGATAAGGACTCCACAGGTTCTCCCTCCCCTTTGTGGGGTATTTCAGCTAATGTCATCTCCCTGGGGTCCTGGGAGGCTCTTGCTTTCCTGGCATCTGGGACTTTCTGGTTGCTATTCCCAGTTCCCCATCCCCCATTGCTACACACCTCTGTTCAATTTCCTGACCCTCTGTACATCTCCTCCATCTCCTCCCCTACCTGATCCTGCCCCCTTTCCCCTCTCCCTCTTCTCTTCCTCCCAAGTCCCTCCCACCCTCTACTTCCCTTGATTATTTTGTTCCCCCTTCTAAGTAGGACTGAAGCATCCACACTTTGGTCTTCCTTCCTCTTGAGCTTCATGTGGTCAGTGAGTTGTATCATGGGTATTTCATGCTCTTTGCCTAATATCCACTTATCAATGAGTACATACCATGTGTGTTCTTTTGTGACTTGAGTTACCTCACTCAGAATGATATTTTCAGAAAGGCCATGCAGAGACTGCTCCACCTGGGGATCCATCCCACATGCAGACACCAAACCCAGACACTATTGCAGATGCCAAGAAGTGCTTGCTAATAGGAGCCTGCTGCAGATGTCTCCTGAGAGGATCTGCCAGATCCTGACCAATACAGATGTGGATGCTTGCAGCCAATAATTGGACTGAGCACAGGGACCCCAATGGAGGAGTTAGGGGAAAGACTGAAGGAGCCGAAGGGATCTTATCTGGCATCAATGGGAAGGGAGGCCCTTGGTCCTGTGAAGGCTTGATGCTCCAGTGTAGAGGGATGCTAGGGTGGTGAGGTAGGAGTGGGTAGGGGTTGGGGGAGCATCCTCATAGAAGCAGGGCAAGGGGGGATGGGATAGGAGGGTTGCAGAGGGGAAACTGGGAAAGGTGATAATATTTAAAATGCCAATAAATAAAATATCCAATTAAAAAAAAATATGGTGTCGCTTGACAAGTGAGGAAGAGTCCAAATAATATCTGTCAGTACCTCAATAATGGCCTTTTATCTACATGCTAGAGCTCTGAGGAATAAATGTTTATTATGTAAGTTACCCCAATTTATACTATTTGTCTAAAATAATATAGTCTCCCTAATTGTGTAAGCCGATTTTCTGTAGTGAATGACTCAACCTATCTATAATCTATATTAAATATATTTATCCATCTCTTATTTATGGATCGTCTCCTTCCTTTCCAAGCTGCTACCCTCTATCTGGTCACTCCATCCACATCTCATACACATACATCTTATAACCCCACTTTTCCAGATGAGTTCCTAATGATGTACCAGTTATAAGGAAAGAATCTATAGACTTAGTGTCAAGAAGAGCCACAATGTCTTATCCAACAGTCCTAAAGATTCTTATGTCACAGATCCTAAAATAATAAAGGCCAGAGAAATAATGAAAACAGAGAATTTAAAAGGCCAGAATAATCCAGAAGGTGTGATAGCAGTGGGTTACAAAGCAGCATTAAAGCAATTACATTATTAAATTCATTAAAAAGACAATACATTAAAAGGAGCAGATTCTGCCAATTAGTGGAAAAAATAATAGGGAGCTGAGACTTCTAATTTACAATTGAGGGGCAGTTCCTATGCAGATGTAGGTTTAAGGATGGCACAGAGACATGATAAGTCAACGCAGGTGAGAGCATACATGCTCTGTATACCATCCCAGACATGTATTTGTTCCCAAGGCAGACATTGCTAATCAATCATGATACCCCCCCCCCCGATAGACCTTGTAGTAGTAGAAAGAGTGTTCTACTTCTTTTCTTGGCCAGGATAGCTGAGGCAGAGAAGAGCCTGGAGGTAGAAACAAGGAATAAAGCAGCATTTGACACCTAGAAAAGTTTGCTGCCTTTTCTACCAAATGTAATTTTGTTTTCTTTTAAAAAATATTTATTCTATTTTATATTAGTTAAGTATAAGTGTTTTGCCTACATGCATATATATTATATTATATTCATATATATACACACATATACACATATATACATATACACATATTCACATACACATATATAGTGTTTCATCCCCAGGAACGTCAGAAGAGGGCACCTCTGGAGCAGGAGTTGTGGATGGTTGTGAGCCATCATGTGGATGCTGGGAATCAAACTTTGATCTTCTGGATCAAACAGCCAAGCCATCTCTCCAGCCTGCACTTTTGTTTCTTAAATGCTCCAGTTCTGTGTTTACGAAAGCAACAAGACACTGAGTTAACATGAAAAGCCATGTGCAAAAACTTATCATGAACTAGAAAACATAATCTAAAAACGTATGGTTGTAAACGCAAGAGCACTATACCAAACTCAGCAAGAAAATGATAAAACTTAACTGAAAGGCACGAACAACTATCTGAATCAAGAGCTAGCATTCCACTGATTTCAAAACCCCAGGATAGGAATTTTCTTCCCATTTATCTATATTTTAAACTCATTCTCAATTAATACTTATTGTTTACACTTATCAATCACTTACATAGCAGAAAGACACTCTCATTAGGACTTTTAATTAATATATGAAACTAATTCAAAAGTTACACAGAACATTTAATCTAAATCATCAGGCAAGTCAAGCTTGAAAAAGAACAGAGGGCCAATAATTAGCTCCCTAGATCTCCGTCTGTATCATAAGGCCATGAACGTGAAAACAATATAGTGTTTGTGTCTGAATAAACAAATCAATAAAACAAAAGAGACACATAGAGAAATGGAAGTCTAACAACAAAGAGATTCACCTGTGATCCATGCTGTCAGCATTTCTCAGAAACAAAAGATACCATGAGTACCCAGTGATCTGTAGGCAGAGTGATAAATACAAAGTCCTTTTAGTGTTTCTAGTGAAATAGCAAACCTGAAAGTTTGCAGAACAGGTGGGACCAAAGAGTTAGTGGAGGATACAGACAGGGTGCAAGAAAACCACCCCAACAGAGGATGGAATTATGACACAATGGTAGAGCACTAGCTCTAACAAGGCCCTGATTTTGGTTCTCAGCAAAACACACATACACACTCACATGAACATAAAGCCTAATTTGTCGGTGCCAGTCCTAAGTAAGCACAGTCCTGGGCCATGTTATAATGTGGCACCATCTGAAAAGAAAGAGCTCAAGGCAAGCAGGAACAAACAAGGAAGGCATGGGTAAGCCATGCTCCTGGAAGCCTATGAGCTGTACTGAGAAGGGTGGAGCTCCTTAGAGATGTGGCCATGAAAGGAAAGAAAAAGAGAGAGAAATCAAAGCCTCTAGCAGATAGAGAAACTGGCATCACTGTTTCCTATCCTTCCTCACCCCCACCAATGTCATCCTTTGTCATGTAAAGAACTCTATTCCTCTTCTCTCAAAGACGGCTCAGGAGCTGGGCATATCTTCCTTAAAATGTCTGATTATTTTAAAAACTCAAAGTAATTGTAAATGGAACTTTTATGTTAATAAAACAAACAAACAAACATGTGTTTCCAGCTGATGAACATTCTCTAAGAACCAGAAAATCATAAAATTGTAGTGTAGTTCAGTTTAGACTGAATCATGCAAATACTGAGGGCAGGAGAAAGAGCAGGAGGGAAGGGAAAGAGAGGGGGGGAAGGACTAAGAAAGGGAGGAAAAAGAAAGGAGTGAGGAGAGAGGGAAGAGGAGAGAAACATACAGAGAGGGACAGAGACAGAGAGAGACAGAGTCACAGAGAGACAGAGAGGGGGAAATCAAGTAGGAAGTGAATAAGAAGATAATCTCACATCAAAACAGTTCCAGGATGCCTAAGGTAGAAGGAAATCCAATGGAATTTTAATAAGGGATATTGAAGATGGGCAGGAAAACAGCCAAGAAAATGAAATTGAGTTAAAGAAAGAAGTCAAAAGGGGTCAGACGGTGCTTGGAATGGAAGGCAATATACTAGACACACAGCTGAAGTGCCTTAGGAGGAAAACAAAGCCATGAAAATGAGTTACTGCTCAAAACTGCAACCCAAGAAACTTCATGGGCATTAGGAAAAGCAAACCTGCTCAGTAAGTGGGGTTAGTGCACACTTTGGATTCGCCTGCAATAGCCGACTCCTATAAACCAGTGAAACAGTAGACTTTAACTGAAAACGAAAATATTCTTAAGGAACCAAGACAGAATGTGCAACATATTTATGAGAGTGGGGGTAATTAAACAAACAAGAGGCACAAAAGCAAAGCACACAGACATGGAGAAATGGTCTCCAGGAAGTCTGAGAAAGCCAGATGAATGGGAGGCCATTTTAGATCTAGCAACCCTGTAAGGGTGACAAGAGGACAGGCTTGGATGTGCATGAATTTAGGGAACATCAAATACAGGTGTCCTTTGGGGGAAAGTTACACTTGATCAGATAACTGAAAGATTTTATCAAAACTGCAATGAGTAGGAAGCAAATTTAATGGACAGAGTAAAGATAGTCAAAGTATCTTTCAACCCTACATAACTGTGGGTGCAGGTAGCTTTTAATTTAAGTCTGTGGTTGGGTAACCTAAGTCTAGACAAACTACAGAACCACACACAAAGCCTGAACACTTTGGAAAACATGCACGCGCACACCTGCATGTGCATGCGTGCGTGTGCATGTGCATGTCTGTGTGTGTGTGTGTGTGTGTGTGTGTATTTCCATCTTGATTTGTTTTAGAAACTTTAAAATGAACTTATGTATATTCTGGCAGTGTATACATGAAGAAGTGTTGGTTCCTTGGAATTACTATAGTTTTGTAGAATCACAGTGTTATTCTTATGAAATACACATTGAGGTCACCTTCTAGTCACCTGCCTTGAGTGTTGATCCCGATGTGCCAGAAAATAAATCTCTTGCTTTTGCTTCAAACAAGAAAGAAAGAAAGATACACTGGTATACTAAAGGGCTAAGCGGTAGGTACCTGAAACCTTCAGGAAAGCATTTAAAACATATTATAGGAAGGCTTTGTGCTTCCAAAAATATTACAGAGGAAAAGGTAACCAAGCTCAAAAAATAAATCACATCATACATGCAATAAGTAATAGGAAATTATATACAAATAATCAGCTGATTTATATTAAGAGAATATAAATTTAAAGCAAGGAGATACAAATCTAACCTACATTCTGGCAAAGTTGAGTCTGAAAATCTAAAATATAAGTACTTAAATGGAAAATAGTGAATCTATACTGTAATGTGGTCACTTTTAAAGAGAAAAGCTCTATGACCCTTATGTGCTACCAGATTGGTTTCTAGGCATGTTCTTGAGGCATTTTCTTAACTGATATGAGAGGGCCAACCCCATTGTGAGTGGTTCCAATCCTAGGCAGGTTGGCCTGGGCTGCATAAGAAAGGTAGCTAAACAAGCTAGGAGGAGCAAGCTAGTAAGAAGCATTCTTCTGTGGTCTCTGATTAATTTCCTGCCTCCCTGTTCTTGCCTTGAGCTCCTGCGCAAATTCCTTTGAGGGTGAATTGTAAAGTATGGGATTAAATAAACCTTCTCCTCCCCAAGATTCTTTTGGTCAGGGTTTTATCAGAGCAGCAGAAGGCAAACTACAACAAACATGAATGTATGTAGAAATACAGAAGGAGACTGAAGTGACATCATTGAATGAAAAGACTATATGCATATTATACAGGCAATTTTATATGTAATTAAAATGTCCCTGAAAGTAAATGCTCAAGCCAGGCCTTGTAGCACAAACCTATACTTCTTGCATTTGAGAGGCTGAGGCAGGAGAATTACTCTATTGCTATGAATTCAGAATGAACTTTAAGGCCAGCTTGGTGGACATAGTGAGACTCTGTTTCAATTTTTTTTAATTTACTAAAGAATAATCTAATTTTATGAATCTCTGTAATGCTATCCCCAAATTGTGGCAGGGTGAAAGGGGGCTCTTACAGACCAGCACTGAAGATGAACTTGTCAAATAGCTTCAGTCAGAAATTCAGTGTCTCATTTTCTGAAAAGTAAATGCATTCCTACAGTGCTTGTACAATTAATGATAACATATGTAATTAACGATCTTATATATTATTAAGTGTCAATTTGAAAAATGTAGGCATCACATCTTATCACTGTAAGGCAATCTATAAATAATTTTCTTTCCGTCATCCCCAGAATCAGCTGCTGTCAGCATAATTAGACAGGGCCACTTGCTAGGTGATAGACTCCTCTATTCTTCTGCCCTCTATTTTTGCTTATTTCTTGCTCCTCTGGGCATTTGTTTTAATCTATAATAGTATAATCTAGTAATTAAATTCAGGTAATCACAGAAGAAATGAATCTATAAATTTAAGGAGTTCTAGTATTTAGCTTTTCCTTGTTCAAGCATATGAACAAAAGTTTGTTCTGTCTAATACTGCAAAGAGATCAGAGAGAGAGGCATCGATAGCATATTGCTGGTAGGATTTGCATAAGTAAACACAAAGGCCATACATTGTGAAATAACTATATATCTCTTTCTGTGCCTGATGACTAGAAAATCTGTGTCTCCCACGAGTCACTTTAAGAATATATGTGATACATGCATCTTGGGTCATGTACCTTGTTCCTTTCTCTACCTTGCTTAGGTGTGAGGGAAATCCTCCTCAGCCCTCACTTGCTCATGGATTGCCACTTTCCTACCCATTCTGAATAACGACTTTACAAACCACAAAATCACAACCACTTATGTTAGTCATTTTTCCTGATGTTGTGACAAAAGTCACATCAGAAAGGAAGGAAGGAGGAAGGAAGAAGGAAGGAAGGGCTTATTTTGAAGTCACAGTTTGAGAATGCATCCTAGTCATGATGGAGAAGGCAGTGCATGGTGGCAGGAACATGGAAGAGGCAGATGGTCATATTGAGACCACAGTCACAAAGCAAAGAGACTTTCTGGTGCTCAGCTCACTTTCTCCTTTTTTACTCAGCCTGGATAGTTTATTGAAAGTCAGTGTGATCTTATGTCTCAGCATTAATATTACTTTAACTTGGTGCCTGTGACAACTCTTTCAGTTTCCTTTGGACTGGGTGGCCATGTAAGCTGGTAACAGATAAAAGGAAGACATTTAATTCATGGACTATGGATATGCTCAATATTTGAGAGCTCTTCAGACCACTTCAGCTACTATACTATTGCGGATAAGTTCAGAACATTCTAGTTATAATGAATATCATCAATTTTTAAAGCATTCACTAGTTTCTGTACTACTGCTCAATATCTTGTCTTCAACAACAGAGGTAGCATGAAAGATTACCATGTGTGAGGTGGTTGAATTTTCAAATGAAAAATGGCATTCTCTCACCACCTGTGGATAAGTAAGACTCTGTAGCCCTGGGACTCATGGGAGCTTGGGAATCTCTGTGAACTTGTGGAGTTTGTGTTTGAAATAACTGTATGACAAGGCTACTCATGCTATTTCTCTTGATAAGGACAAAGCCAAATGACAGGAATCAGGCTTTGAATATTCATAGAACACCAATATAATTTATACCCTTAAAACAAAGCTTGTCAACATCTGGAACGAACAAGGATTGAATCTATAGAAATCATGCCTATCATATTGATTAGGATATGGAAGATTCATGTTGAACTTAAAGAGAGACAAACTTAAGATGACACAGTGTCTCTTCTTATGAGCTATGTCACCTAAGGCTACAGACATCACCTTCCTGCTTCCCAGTTGAAAAGCTATAAAAAGGAAGACATCACATCTGCCACTCAAGTGCCCTGGAAGCAATCTACAGAGCACCTGCCACATACTCAGGAAATGGGATCTTCTTCCCCCTAGGGAACATTCTGCACACATGCTCTTGTGCAGTCTAAGAAAGTCTGAGGGTGCTGTCTGGAAATCTTTAAAACAAGAGAATCACAAGACTTTCTGTGGGAGTGATTGACTAGCTCAAACCATTGTGATTCATTATGAAGGCCAGGAGAGAAAAGATCTCTGTGATGAATTGTTTGACCTGTTTTCTATCGTTACAGTAAAGTCATCTGTCAGCACAAGGGTAAACAAACAAAGATGCTCCTGTGTGAGAGGGAACCTCTTATGATTTGGATCTGCAGGATGTTCTTCTTGGGAGAGCAGAGACAATTTGGGTCTGGGTGGAAGGACGGTCTTGTCATAGTGAGAGAGGATAATGGCCACCAGGATGGTTGTCCCTCTTCAGCCTGTTAATCCTTCCTTCTCTTAAAGTAAGTGTGTTAGGAAGAAAAGGGGAGAGGGGATAGTTGAAACAGTGTTTCACTGTTGAATGGTGGTCCAGGTTATGGCCTGGTGCTGTCCTCCAATGCTCCTGGCACTTGATTCCTGCTTTATTATGTCCCCTCCTCTCACTAACCAACTCCTTCTATCACCAAATCATACCACCAAACTCTACAGTGCCCCCAGCAAAGTAACGGTCTAGGTCTCTAGTCATCACTGCCCCCTGGAGTATTGGCATTTTTGTCAGCCCATTTTACAGGTGAGAAAGCAGAGGCAGAGCTCACCTAATGTGAGACGGTAGGCATCTGGGATCTCCATTAGGTCTTTGGGAATCAAAAACCTTGTTCTTGTCTCTACTCTGCTTGCTGTACGGCTGCTCAAATTTACTTCTAGCTTGGTTCCTAAGAGGTCTGGACAAAGTTTTCTTTACTTTTTGAAAGCTGGGCACACATTTTTCAAGGGCTCTCAGAAGTGGTGCTATGTATACAGAGGATCCATTCTGTATACATTCACTGTACATTCATTCAACCATCTTTTAATTAAATGCCAATTCTGTATTTTGGGTCGGTGTAGATTAGTGTCTACCCTCAGTGAGTAAAGCACAATGATGTTTCTTACCTCCTCCAAGCTCTTCCTTGTCCTCTACATCCTGCTCTCTCCACCAGGACTGAGTTGGAGTCCATTACCATAACATCCCCCCTTTTCTGGCTGCCACAGGAAGACACTTCTTAGAGCTGCACAGAAATGCCCTTGTGTTCAGGGATCTGGAGCCACAACCTGGACAGCCAGACCTCAAGAGCTGATGCCTAGACTGATTCAATGCATGTCAAAAGGATGTGCTTGCTTTTTAGCTCCATGTCCTAGAAAACACATATGTAATCCTCCCTTATACTCAGACACGCATATATACAGACACACATTCATACACATATACACATGAACATGTACTTACATATTCTTTCATATTCACACATACCTTATGTGTTCTGACAATCATACACACACAAATTAACATGCAGTTAACATACTTAAATAGAAATATATCCACATACGTACACATAAACACATACTCACATATGCAGTCACATCTATTCACAAATACCTTATATGGACACATGTGGTTTCACTCACATTTTACAAATTCATATATAGAATCACTGTCCCTAAGGGGACAGTGCCCTGACCCCTCATTTCACCCTCTCCTCACTTCTCTGGCTGGGGCAGTGAACCCTTCTGTGGTAAGATGACTAGGCTGTTAAGGTTTGGTCTTTTGCTATGTATTGTAATGCAAAATACTGCCCCAAACTCTGATTGTCCCCAGGAATGAGGAGATCCTCATGTACACCAAGTGATGCTATGTAACCTTGCTCCTTAATTTAAAACTATTGGTTGAATAAAAATGCCTACAGCCTATAGCTGGACTGACGAAAAGTAGGTGGGGTTTTAGTTCCAGGGTTTGAGCTTTCAGGCAGAGACCACTAGAGAGGAGAAGCTAAGAGAGGAGAAGATATCATAGAGTAAGTGAGTCATGAAAACATTGCCACGAGGGCTGGCCAATTGGAGTAAGAGTGGCCCAGGAAGAACATGGCAAACTATAATTCAAGGTTATTGATATGGAAGTAGATACTAATAGCTTAGAGGGTAGATGTCTGCCCAGCTCTAGTGCTTTAAAGGCTTATTATAAATATAAATGCTTTGTTTCTTTTATCTGGGAACACAGTGATCTAAGTCAGGGTAACCTCCCATTAATTATTACTACAACATATTGGTGCACAATGTTGGGGCGCCATTTTGTAGACATTAGGCCCTGGTTCTACCCTCAGTCCCATGCTCCCAGAAACAAGACTCAGACTCAAAATATATTTGCAAATACCTTGGCCAAACAGCTAAGCACTTCTCTGATTAGAATCATAACTTAGCCCATTTATTTTAATCTACATTTTGTCATGTGTGTAGTTACCTGTGCTCAGGTACCACGTGTCCATCTCCTCACATCTTCCCAGGAGGATCTCTATCCCATGCATGGCTCTATCCCAGAATCCTTTCTCCTTCCAAATGTTCCACCTTCTATTTCTTGCCTAAACCATAGGCCATAGGTTCTTTAATTGACAGGTGATGCATCTATACAATACACAAGATATTCTCTCTATACTGGGCTGACTGGGCCCAGTTAGCCCATCTGGTAGACAAGATTTGCCCTTCACTGTTTCTGAATTTCCCATTTCCAGCTACTTTGGGGTCTCTTCATCTTCTTCTTCTCAACCAATAATGAGCTCCCAGGCTGCCCTGTCCCTTCCACCTTCCAAGTCCTGGGGCCAACATCACTCTCTTCTCTACCTTCCCTCCTGTGCCCATGATAAGTGGGCAGCAAGTCTCATAGGAACAAAGTGGACAGGCTTTGGGATCAACAGACACCAGTCTGACTCCCTCCTCATTTCCCGGCTTTGAGATTTGAGCCAGCCTTTCCACCCTTTCTGATTCCAAATTTTTCCACCTGTAAAATGAGCTCATTCCCATCTGAGGTAAGTAAACAATGAGCTAAGGGATGGAGGAGTGCCAAGGCCAGGACCTAGGACTCCATCAGCTCTCTGAGCATCCTTTCCTTTTCTTCTTCAGAGTTAAGCCTTCCCTCCAGGCAACCCACACCTGGGCCTGGGTCCCTCTCATTTGTCCATCAACATCCCCTTTAAACCACAGGCTTTCTCTCAGTGACCTACAGCTGTATTAAGACTACATCTTGAGGAAGCCCTCCTCTGACAACCCTCCTCCCCTGTTCACCCTCTTTCTTTCATTTATAACAGTCACACAGTGTTTGCAGTGGCGTCCTTCACGTCCTTCCTCTGGTTCCTCCCCTGCTGTCCTTTACAATCAGACTTCCATTTACCTGACCTCCAACACGAAGAATGGCATTCATTCCAGACTTAAGTGGAATCTTCATGATCATTCTGGTTTCATGCATTCAATACCACCACTGATCTGGTTCTTCAGGCCTGTCTGATCCCTCAGATGTGGGGTAGAGTACAGGGCTGGGGGCCAGAGACAGACAGCTTACTGTAAGGCTTCAGCTCTCCCCAGCCAGGCAACCTTGGGCCTCTCACCCATTCTCCAGGCCTCATCTATAAAGCAAGGCTAGGAGGAGTACCCCCTTTACTGGGGAGGGGGGGTAGAGGACCAAACAAGATAATGCATGTTAAGTGTTTCCATGGATGGAGAGCTTAATAACCACGACTTCTTACTTCATTCCATATATTCTTCTCCCCTTCCTATGGATTCCTGAGTATCCAAGATGCTTTACTTCCTGGAACTCACACATGGCATTTCTCTAAGGCTCTGTCCTCAGGCTTCTCAGAGATACTAAAAAACCTTACCAGTTCTCTAGTGCAATAGCCTCTTGTTCAAGACAATGGCACCTCCAAGCCCCACAGTTATACTGTGGTGGAACTTCTGAGCATTTCTCTGAGGACAGGAATCCCTACTGCGTGGTAGTATTTCAGCAGGGAAGTTGAATGAGTAGGGCATTCTCCAGTAAGAAGAAAAGGCAAGGGCTGTGAGCAACAAGCTGACAAAGAGATACTTGCCAGTAGAGCAAAGGAAAGGAAAGCATCTTCGAGTACTATGTCTTCTGAGATACTAAAGGTCATCTGTAAGGCATGTATCCAGCAGAAGGGAGTGGATGTAACCTGCTACTTCATCCTCAATCAACCCATCTCACTATTCTGAGATGGAGTCTCTTTTCATTATGCTTTCCTACCCGTACTGCACCAATGTCCTCACCATGGTAATCTTTCTAGTGACCTTAGCCTGGACTCATTAGCGTTCTACAAGTAAGCAAACTGATCTTCAATGAATTTCTCAAGGCATGGCTGATTCTGATTCTGTTCTACTGATGACATGAACTACCTTGAGGAACAGCTGAGATCCATTTGCTCCTTCCCTCCTCTCTCTGTACCTGACATGTTTCCTATAAATACAGAGGTAAGTAAGTGCAGAAGAGGCTGTTTTCTTGGAACAGAAAATGATCCTAGCTCCATCTCCCATGAGTAGCCCCACCGAGAATCTGATGGAGAAACTAAGTCCACCAGATATGCCTTTAACACCAAGGCTCCACGAGAAAACTCCATTTCCAGGCTACAGTATTTTTACACCTCTTCCAAGAACTCTTCTATCCGAAAGGCAGCTCCAGGTTTCATAAGCTGGCGAAGTGTTGTGGTTTAGGGAAATCCTCCACAGATAATAGAAGATACACTCTAGAAGAATGTTCTTCATTTATGAATCACATACTGCTCTGGCTTCCTCTGGGCAAACAGGCTCCAGCTTCCATGGAAAGAGCAGACACAAGTGATGGTTAGTCCAGGGGATACAGGTTCAGTTTAATAAGCCTGAGTGACATACGACATTGCACCCAGAGTGTCAGGTTTGGGCAAATGTTGTGGGAAAAAAGTGCTACCCCAGAAAAGAGAACCTCGAATTAAAGCTCTTTTGAACACACTAACAGAACAGTCCTTTGTAAAGTGAGAATGACATTAAGTTTACATGGTTCCTGAGAATGCACGTTAAAACACTTGGATTTTTTTCTTCTTCTGATAATGCTTTTGGGAGAACTACTTCATCCATTCACATAATTCAAACTTTAAAAAAATATGAAATGATATGTCATGACAACATTTCTTGCCCCCTTATTTTCTATCTATAATTCCCATCATTCCAATAATATTGATCTCTCTGGTTTGTTCGTGGAGAGATATGCTATGTCTTCGATAAAGATACAATGATATGTCATCTTATCCCTCCCCTTTGTTATATTAATTATAGCATGCTAGACATGATTTCTGCAGTGGGCTTTTTAAAAAAAGCAATAACAGTGCTAAAGCCTTCAAGTGGTGCACAACAACATTCTACTGTTAAAATGTTTTAGTAATGAAAAATGGTAGTTATAATGATCAAATCTAATTTTTTTTTAGAATTTAGAAAACAGAAAAAAGATTGATATAGTACACATTGGTTGCTTTAATGAAAAGATGCTACATAATCCAAACTTCTCAAAATTTAATTTAAACAGTGCTTAAGTTGTGAGTAACTACAGAGCAGTAGTTATAAATACTTTATGGTGTTGGTACAGTGACAGGCAGATAGATCAATGGAATAGAATCGAAGACCCAGAAATGAACCCACACACTTATGGTCACTTGATCTTTGACAAAGGAGCTAAAACCATCCAATGGAAAAAAGACAGCATTTTCAACAAATGGTGCTGGTTCAACTGGCAGTCAACATGTAGAAGAATGCAAATTGAACCATTCCTATCTCCCTGTACAAAGCTCAAGTCCAAGTGGATCAAGGACCTCCACATAAAACCAGATACACTGAATCTAATAGAAGAGAAAGTGGGGAAAAGTCTCGAACACATGGGCACAGGGGAAAAGCTCATGAACAGAACACCAATGACTTGTGCTCTAAGATCAAGAATTGACTAATGGGACCTCATGAAATTGCAAAGCTTCTGTAAAGCAAAGTACACAGTCCATAGGACAAAACAGCAACCAACAGATTGGGAAAAGATCTTTACCAATCCTACGTCCGATAGAGGGCTAATATCCAATATATACAAAGAACTCAAGAAGCTAGACTCCAGAAAACCAAATAACCCTATCAAAAAATGGGGAAGAGAGCTAAACAGAGAATTCTCAACTGAGGAAACTCGAATGGCGGAGAAGCACCTAAAGAAATGTTCAACATCCTTAGTCATGAGGGAAATGCAAATCAAAACAACCCTGACATTCCACCTCACACCAGTCAGAATGGCTAAGATCAAATACTCAGGTGATGCTGGCGAGGATGTGGAGAAAGAGGAACACTCCTCCATTGTTGGTGGGATTGAAAGCTGGTACAATCACTCTGGAAATCAGTTTGGCAGACTCTCAGAAAAATGGACATAATACTACCTGAAGACCCAGCTATATCACTCCTGGGCATATACCCAGAAGATGCTCCAACATGTAATAAAGACACATGCTTCACTATGTTCATAGCAGCCATATTTATAATAGCCAGAAGCTGGAAACAACCCAGATTTCCCTCCACAGAGGAATGGATACAGAAAATATGGTACATTTACACAATGGAATACTACTCAGCTATTAAAAACAATGACTTCATGAAATTCACAGGCAAATGGATGGAACTTGAAAATATCATCCTGTGTGAGGTAACTCAGTCACAAAAGAATGAGCACGGTATGTACTCATTAATAAGTGGATATTAACCCAAAAGTTCAGAATACCCATGATTCAATTCACAGCAACCATTGAACTGAGCGTGGGGTCCTAGATGGAGGAGTTGGAGAAGGGACTGAAGGAGCTGAGGGAGTTGGCAGCCCCACGGAGGGAGCAACAGTGTCAACTGGCCTGACCCCTCGGTTCTCCCAGAGACTGGACCACCAACCAAACAATACACATGGAGGGCCCCATGTGTATGTGGCAGAGGAGGGCCTTGTTGGCCTACAGTGGGAGGAGAGGTTCTTGGGTCTGAGAGTGGTATACTCCCCAGTATAAGGGAATGCCAAGGAGGGAAGAGGTATGCCAGGGAGGGAAGATGGGAGTGGGTGGGTGGGTGGAGAAATACCCTCATAGAGGCAGGGAGAGGGGGGGATGGAATAGGTGGTTTCCAAAGGGGAGACCTGGAAAGGGGAAAACATTTGAAATTTAAATAAAGTATCAAAAAAAAGTTATGAGTAACTAATGAATACATTAATAAACAAAGGATACTTACTTTCCACTGCAACCTCAGGCTGAACGCTAAATTTAATTAGCGCCCCCTAGAGGCAGATGAGACTCTCCCTCTATTCATTCTTTTCTCTCCCTTATCTCTGCAACCACACACACACATTCTTATATACACATCCCTGACTCTTCTTTTGATTCCCTTGCTTATTTTCTTTTTGTAGTTGATAGCAATTAAGCCTTATGGTGGGACCTAAAAACTTATGTATTTTAACACTACATTTTAATTTTTATGACAAATTGACCCTAAGAATGCAAAGCTAGTTTCATGTCTGGAACTACAATAAAATTCTTTTATTAAAAGAAGACGCATCAATTTGCAAGCATTATCATACACAGAATCAGAGAGTTCCAACACCTTCTGAGGTACCTGGCCAGAGCCCTCTTTCCAGCCTCTAGTTCTCCTTCAGTAATGCAGATGCATCAGCACATTGACGGAGAGGGTTTTGAAGAATACAGACTATGTAAAAGACCATACTCCCAGAGGAGAGCAGGATGCAGCTTAATAATTTGTAGTTTGCATACATTCCCAGGACACAGGTTCTAGGAGCACTGGGCCTGAGAAGGTGAAATACTCTGTAGGAATTGCCCACAGCCAAAGACAACATTCTCCTCCAAGAGAACAAACTGCTTATGAAGACATTTCTACACAGGCATGAAAGCCCACATATTCATTTCAAAGCAGGACAAGGCCTCTTGGGATGGCATGAAATGTGGCCACAAATTATCACGGTTCATTTCACCTCCTGCTTCGTCTCTAAGTTTTATATTCTGAGAACTCCTGGGTTTTTTTTGTTTTTTTGTTTTTAAACTGTCAGTAATTGTTGATCCATTTTTTGTTTGTTTGTTTCTTGAGAACTTAGCCTGAGACACATTCTCAAATTTAAACATTTATCCCTGAAATGCACAGAGAGCCTTGCCAATAGCCATGTAAAGGTGGCTTTGAGATTTATTGTGTTGTGTTCGTGTAAAGGACTATTTTAAATCATGGTTGTGTCATTTTTATAGCACATGCGAACGACTCTAGATAGTATGCAAAAGCGTGTACATGGGTCCGTTGAGCATTCTCATCTCACATTGACACTCTTTCCCAGTGAGCAGTTATTTTCAACAGCAATGTGCATTAGTTTTCACCTTTAAGATAAAAATTAAGTAATGGAATACTTTCCTTTCAGCAGAGATTTCTCAAAAGTCTCTGGGCTTAATTCTATGCTATATTATGAAGATATAAACCATGCTTAATTCTATTTTCCCATTTGAGAAAAAAACAAAAAAAGAAAGTCTATTTAAAAGGTTCTTCAAATTAACTACTGTGACTGATGGAATGTTAGGTGATGTCTGGGCCTGAACTGATTTTGATATCCAGGAATGTTCCTGAGGAGGTGACATGATGTTGACAGAATTTAAGGAGAATGACATGTTTGGTGTGTCAGATACAACCATGGGTTACTCCAAGGGGCAACACATATTCAGTTCCTTAGAAATAGAAAGGTAAGGGATTAAAAACGAGATGAGAGAGTCTAGCCGGACATGCAGAGTTTAATGTAATGGGGTCCAGTGTAGGGTGAGGTCATCAAGTGTCATCTGAGTAGGGTGAACTCAGGTTTCTGGGTGGAAAATGAACTGTAGGGGTGATGGAGAAGCAGAGACACCGAGAGGTTGTTGAAGCAATTCAGGTGGAAGAGTTTAGATATTTCACTATGAAATACCAGTTGCTGCTGCTTTCTCTTCCTGGCTTTAAGCATATATTGACTCTTTTATATTTTGTAGTAAGCTGTATCAAATCTTTATTAATATTCTCCTTGGTGTTGTGCTTAGGAAAGGCCCTTTTATTTGATTTGACTTTTTTTTTTTTTTTTTGCTAGTACATTAATGGTTTCTTGTATTTCAACATTGAATTCTTTAGACCGTCTAGAATTCATTTTGGTGTTACTGTAAGGCATTATTCTGGTTTTCACAAGTGGTTAGACAATTGAGCAAACAATCTACTAGATAATCCATCCATTCCTAAGGCATAAAGGCCTCCTTTATATCCCCAAATTTACATGTAATTGCATCTATATCTAGACCATGTTTTGTTCAAATAAATTATCCAGTATAGGAAAATTACTAAGTCCCAAAATACTGACTTTCAAGCTAATCATTAAAGCAAGTGCACTCAAATAGAAATAGTATGGGAGGCAAAGAACATCAGTGCAGCAAAAGTTATTCCAGCTACTAGCCTCAGAGTCTTCAGTAGCAAAATGGAGACAGTGGCGGTTCACTAATTCTGATATGTGCTTGAAGCTCTCCACTCTAGGAAGTCTGAACTTCTTTGCACTCAGTGTTCTTTTATAGCTGTTCATGCATTGGCATGTTTTCTTTGTGTTTCAGTAAATTTCCTTTACCTAAAGAAAACTACTTGAGATAATCACTTAAAAAAGAAGAAAGGTTGATTTAGATCAGAGTTTCTGTCTATGATCGATTTGGCCACCATTTGGGGCTGTGGTGAGCACATGGCAGGAGTGCAGGGCAGGATACTTGCCAAAACTCTTCACCTCATGACCAGGATGTGAAAAAAGAGACAAAGAGATCAGCAACCCAACATTTTCTCCACAGACCTAAATTCCTAGCCCAACTAACCTAACTTCCTCCCACTTGGTCCTAATTTCTTAAAGTCTCTATCACTTACTGGTAGTGTAACAGGCTAGTGATCAAGACTTACCAACGAAAGCACTGAGTTTGGGACAGTGTTTTCATTTTGACCTTTTGGTCAACTCTTGTTCATCCTTCAAGACATAAATGCTAACATTATTTCTTCTTAGTTGCTTTTTGGGTCTCCCAGAGTCACAGGTTCTTCCCTCCCAATACCTGTGTTCATCTTTCATTGTGCTATAATTATTTATTTATGCATCTTTTTACTGTGGCTGACTTAAAGCTGCCTGGAGATAAATCTTTTGATTCCATTGTTTTTCTCTGATCACAATACTTAACACTTTTCTGGATGAGTGAGCAGGCAGATGAATGGATGACCAGATGCAAGGCTAAGTGAATGGTTCAGAAAACTCAGTATCCCACCCTGCACTTGGCAAGTGTACCCCAGACAAGATGTTTTGCCCTTATGGTCTAGTTCCCTACATTCTTATTGGGTTCCTGATATTGTAGTCTCAATGACAGAGCCTTTCTCTGTGAGATCCCTAACCTGGTGCTGAATTCCGGAAGTTCTCCCAGTAACTGTTTACTTATTTTTCAGTATTCTGCTCTCTTTCTTCTCTGTAGACTGAATTTTGTGCCAGCTGGACTTATATTTTCAAGTATGGTGGGTCAGTCCCTGGTCTTTCAGCTTTAAGGATTATGTTATCTGGAGTTCCTGTCATTGGCTTCTAACTTGACCCTCAGGTCCTACTATTAGGCTCCTAGTCTTCCCTAGGTTCATCCTAACCCTTCAAATTAGAGAAAGGCATCAACATTGGTTGATTAATTAAGAGTCAGGTACTCTATGCATGGCTTTGTATTTAATGCTCTTGAAATCTTATGAGATTTGGGTTATTTCTATTTATAGAAACCCTGAGAGGATAAGACTTGCTCATATTTAAACAGAAGATACTAACCACTATAACCCTTCTGCATCTTTCTGTGAATGCTGGGTTGTTTCCTGGTATCTATTTACAAATTCTATCCATTCATCTCAGCTATCCTGGAGAGTCTCGTACTCCACTGACGCTGCAATGGGCAGAAATACCCTGGACTATCTGGCTTGTGCCTTTCTTATTTTCTTCTGTCTGATGTTTTGATACCCAGAGTCTTGTTAATTATCCCAGAGTTAGTAGTCAATTCCTAGTTGTAGTAAATTATTTGTCTATAAGCATATTTGTCAAAAGTTAACCAACTCTTCCAGAGTCCAAACACCAACGACCCCATTTATCAGTTTCTCAAACTCTTGGCTATTCTATACTTACCTACACTTAAAGATCAAATTATAAATCCATTTGAACTAGCCAATCCTAAGCCTTCCTAACCTCCCTTGCATATATCTTCCCTTAGGAATCATGATAAAGCTTCTTGAGCAAGGTTCCATTTCTCTTCCTTTGCCTCAGGGCCAACTCTGAAGGCTTCTTCACATGGTCTCCCTCCCTTCATGCACTTTTCTTGAACACTTTTTTTGTCAGTGGCAACCACCTCCTTGTCTGTTGGCCTTATGGCTCAAAATTTCAAGCTTGATGGGGTATGGATCCAAGAATCAAGATACCAGCTATATAATATTAGACACATTTTTGAGCCTCTGTTTACTCTACGGAACAATGAGGCTGCTGTTATTCTACTTAGACTTAGATTTCCTGATGGAAGTTCCGTGTTGAAAGGCTAATTGCTGGTGCAATTGGCACTGCTGAGACTCCATACTCTTTAGTTCCTACCATAGTACAATGCACAAGTCATGGTGGATAGAAAACAATCTTGATTTGAACAGGGACAATTGGTTAAAACTCCCTTTTCTGTACATTTTCACATTGATCCAAACAAAAAGTAGTAGCCCTGGGATTCTGAAGAGTTATAAATTTGTTTAGGAGAGGCAAAGAGTAGATATTTTTGAGTCTTGGGAATGAAACATAGTTGTACTAAATAGCTCACAGTGCCATATTAATACAGATGCAAGAGTTTAACCTTTACCATCAGATTAAGTAGATTTGAGAGATACTTGAGAGATTGGATAATGCACAATACCCCTATAAATCTGTGAGCACATTTCCAGAAACAGATTAGAAGGACACAGACTTCATAGTTTAATACATTGATTTGTTTTTTTAAAGATTGATTTTTTATTTATATGAGTACACTGCAGCTGTCTTCAGACACACACTAGAAGAGTGCATTGGATCCCATTACAGATGGTTGTGAGCCACCATGTATTTGCTGGGAATTGAACTCAGGACCTCTGGAAAATCAGTCAGTGCTCTTAACTGCTGAGCCATCTCTTCAGCCTCACTGATTTGTTAAAAATTAAAAAATAAAAACATTCTGAATAAAGTTGGCTAACCCCATATTACTACTGGGCCTCTGAGTTTATCTCTAGAGAGTTCTTTAGTAGGATGAGAGATGTGAGCCAACCACATCTATACCAATCTCCCTTTTCTCCCTAAAACAAACTGCTTCCCTTTTCTACCAAGCTCATTCCTCTCGTTGTGTTCCATGAATGGAGAATTTGTTTCTACACTGTAGACACCAGACTTCGCCCTATGATTTGGCTTTGCATTGGAATGTGAATACATAGACTGTGTGCCAAGAACCAGCATGTACTTCTGCCATTTTTCTCCTCTGTGATGAGGCAAGCATGTCCTAGACACAAGCTGCTCATTCAGCTTGGTTTCTGTGATAAGATGAAACCAGACTGCATCTGACCGTAAAGAACATGCCAGGTGGGACATTAATATATCTTTGCTGTGATAAGCAACTAAGATTTGGTGACTGTGTGTGAGAGTAAGATAGAATGACTTTGACTGACAGCCAAACGTTTTCAAGAAAAATGATGCTGATCAGATTTTCAATGGCAAACACTGGGTACATACATAGCAGCATGTAGTATGAACAGTGCACTGAATTTACCAAAGTGTAGAGCTTAGGATAATCTTATAGGGTGAACAGAGTTGATGATAATGTACTGTGTATCTCAAAACAGAAAGAAGGGAGCCTTTTGAATGTGCTCACCAAACAGAAATATAGTAAGGATTTAAAGTGGTAGGTATGCTAACCACTCTGGTTTGACTCTTATATAATATATACATAAATTAAAATGTATTATATCCCACAGATATGCTAAATTATTATATATTATAAACATTTAAAATAAAGCCATCATGGAAGAGCCCAAAGGAAGAAAAATCAGGTGTGATATGTCTAAAAATCTTAGATATTGCTTCTTCTAATGTCTTCTTTAATAAATAAATTGGTATTTACCCTATTTCTCAAATCTCAAAACACCAGAGACATCCTTGATCTTTTTAATTTCTTCCCTTCCCTCATATGCAAGGGCAGTTGGCTGTATCTACAAATATACGTTCAGATCCACTGCCTCACTCAGGCTCTGGGTTATTGTAAGCAGCTCCTGACTAGTCTCTCTGTTCTTGCCCTTGCTTCTGCCACTCCAGAGTTGACACTAAAGACATGTTGATCTGCTAACAATATGTGGGTGATGCTGGTTGATATGGATCCATGCTAGCAAACTTCTAATCTTCCATTCACGTTTAAATTGACATTTTACCTCCTTGCTATGACCTAAAAAACTCTAGAAATCGAGTCTCCACACTCGTTAGTTTAGTTCTCTAACTTCAAGCTCCCCTGAGCTTCCCTCGGTCTTCATGCTTATTTAAGGTCTTTTGTACTGTAAATGGTCTTTAGTTGTCCACACAGCATCACCTCCAGGAGGCTTTCCCTGGCCTTTCCAATGATTTCTTACACATTATTTCATTTTCTTCTTTTCATTGTACATATTGGTGACTAAAATTATTTAGCCTTACTATTAATTGTCTGAACACACATTTGCACTAAAGTTATCAGAGGCCAGAGGAAAGACTTCATTCATTACATCACTGTATACTCAGCAAACCTTACTAGACATATGGTATATACACAACTGATGGATCCACAGACATCACAGGTCTTCATCAACAAGCCGTTGCTTTGAATATACTGTTTGGTCAATAAATATCAATTGGCAAAGTACATAAATAAATAAGTCAAACAGTGTGGGGTAGGGGAGGCGAATGTTGAATCAGAAACTAGTATGTCGGTCCAGTGTACATTGTTAGTAGTGAAGCAGACCTGCAATAAGAAAGCAAATTAAGCTTGTGGATACATGTAGATCAAATATGGTTGACAGAAAATGAGCTCCTTCTTGGGACTCTTAAAATTATACAAGACTCTTTAAAATGTAGAACATAACTCTGAGTCACCAGCATGAAAATGCCATGTCAACTTCTTTATTAGTGTGGTGACCATTTGGGCATATAGGCATAACTTATTAACTGCTTTCCATGATAAATGAAAGAAAACTGTATTTGTAATAACCACACTTACACTGCTGCTTCTAACAATACTTTTATGTGCAGGACTTGATGAATCTTTTAGGAATTTTAATTAAACCCACAATGAGCTGGAATCCATGTTGAGATTCACAAAGACTGTTTATCAGGGACATTCTTCCACTGGCCGAATGTAGAGCCTGCTTCTGCCCAGAAATTCAAGGCTGTCTTCTTGTATTCAAATTCTAATTTATTTTCCAATACCATAATGGTACTCTCTTTTTTATTGTTCTTGGGGAAGGTTGATGCTATTAGGATGTGGTTTTGCTTCTGGGCTTGGTTAGTTTTGGATTGAGATGGGGTCTCAATCCTGGTTGGCTTGGAACTCACTATATAGGGCAGTATTCTCAAACTACTGGCAGTCATCTTGCTCTGTGTTCCAAATGGTGGAGTTATAAGCATTTGCCACTACTCCCGCCAAATGCAGTACCTTCTGGGCAACATATATCTTGTTCTGTTCCTTGATATCACAGGGACTAATGAAGATATAAATAAAATCTAAGTTCAGCAATGAACTTGTTCATGTTAGAGAAAGTCAGTGGGAAATTACAAAACCTGAATTCTAGAGAACTAGGAAGTGATATGTGCTTTTCCAAAAAGTACATTCAATAATGTAAAGTAAATTAACTAAGTATTGACTTTTGCTTCTACTTGGATGGAAGAAGTTAAATTAGTGATAGATTAAAATGCCTTTCAGGAACATATTGCATATTGATTTGTCTCTTAGGGAGGACAGACATTTATTTTCCTACAAGATAGCTTACATATTTTTTAATTCACTGTTTCAAAGCACTTAGGAAAATGTCAACCCAGATGCAGTCCAACTAAATGAGAACTTTGGATCAGTGCATCTGGATTAATATTTTATTAGTGGTTTTTTGTTTTGTTTTGTTTTGTTTTTTGTTATTCGAGACAGGGTTTCTCTGTGTAGACCTGGCTGTCCTGGAACTTACTCTGTAGACCAGGCTGGCCTCGAACTCAGAAATCCGCCTGCCTCTGCCTCCTGAGTGCTGGGATTAGAGGCGTACGCCACCACAGCCTGGCTGTTTTTATTATTTTATTTTTTTTAATGTTTTACAGAAATGCATTCCCCCACCATTGTACATGTACCCTAACGATTCTCCAAGCTTGTCTCAGAGGTTCCTGTTTAGATGTCAGAGTATTAATTACTTCTTCCGGAGTGTTGTGACTCACACTTCAGGAAATTGCTCTGCTTTAATGACCCAAGCAGGGAAGCCAGTGACATTTTAGAACAATAGAAGGAGAAAAGGAACCAGACATATTTTTTTCTCACCGTTTCTCAAGACATCAATTCACAGGTGCTCATAGACTGAAGCTGCTGACCAAGTCAGGGGTCGCTCACTTAGTTCATAGCTGAGGAATGCCTAAAGCCTCTGAGAAAACAAAATTATATTAAAGTTGTGTTCACACAAGGAAAAAGTAAACAAATAGGGCAAGATAAAAGCCCAGAAAATCATATAATCAATAACTTTAATGAGGAAAGATGGTATTTCTAATAAGAGGCTCTGATTAATGGATGGAAAAATTTTGAAACAAACAAACAATTCTTAATTATATCTTACATCAGGTACAAAAAAGTATTCCAAAAAGAGCACAGATGTAACTAGGAAAAAGTACCCTACAGCATCTTCAAGACTCTGGAGTTTATAAATATTTTTGACCAGGACCCAATTGTCAACAAGAAGGAAGAAATTATACATTTTTCTATTAATACTAAGAACTTTTATTTATAAAAATGTATCAACAAGACAGTTGACAAATATAGTTCACAGACTAGAAAGTAGTATATGTATATCTATAAAGGAATTAGTGGACACGATACAGAATCCATTCCTATGAATCAAAAAGAATGGCACACAACTCAACAAGGAACTGGGTGGGTATAAGCATAAAAGAAAACTTCTGGGTAAAAAGAGGACCAGAAACCGTCTTCATGTAAGCTAGTGGAGAAGAGGAAAGTTGTAGTAGTAGTAGTAGTAGTAACTTACTGCAAAGAGAGGAAGAGCTTTAGAACTCTACAGAGGATGTGACAGGATACATGAAAAGGACAGGAAAGATGGATGACTCTGACAGTCACCCACAAACAGCTTCAGCCATACAGCTCCATGATCCGAGGAAAAGCAACAGAAGACACTTCCAAGAGCAGCAAATTTTCTCCTCATTGATCAGTACTGAGACTTCAAAGGTATTCTGCTCAATAAGAGCATCAACCCCCAAAAGAGGAGATGCATAAACCAACAGATTCACACATTGTAACACGACAAACACATGAAGGCAGGAAAGGCAAGGCAATGTGGCTTTCAAAATGCCACAATTCCTTAACTATGGCCCACAAATACAGTGAAGTAGAACAAGAAAAAGTCAGAATATTTAAAAGGTGATCTGATAAAAATGGCAAATGACCTAAAATATATAGAAAGAAGCAAATGAAATCAATCTAGACCCCAGAGGGGGGAGTGAGCAAAACAGGAAAAGGACAGTAAAATGGAGGAGAAAATGGCAATATGAATGAAAAAGTTAGCAACATGGATGGGAAAATTCAGCAAGGAAATTCAGATTTTTAAGAATTAGAAATGTTGGAAATGAAAAACTGAATGAATCAAATTTTAAAAAAAAGTAAGCATCCCTAACAAAACTCAACCAAGCAGAAGGAAAAACCTCAGGGACGATGAATTCATTTGGTGAAATTTTATATTCAAACATCAATAGGAGAAAAAAAAATGAACATGAGCATAACATACAATATCTTTAGGATATAGTGGAGAAACTAAGTCTAAGAATCCATGTGTAGAAAAAGCTGAGATAAACACATCCAAAAGGGAGAAACTATTCAATGAATTATAGCACAAAAGTTTCCAAATGTAGTGATGAGAATGTGGCTCAGTTAGTTACAGGCTTACCTAGCCTGATTGAAGCCCAGGACTAGATCCCCAAATCTAATGTGGCTGCACCGTCTTGGATGTGAAGGCCAGAGGAGCAGAAATTCAATGACATTGTCAGACTATATAGCATTTTAAAGGGCAGCCTCTGCTACACAAGACCCTGTCTCAAAAAAGGCAAGAAGAAAACAGAAGAAGAAAAAGAAAAAGAGCAGGAGAAAGAAGAGTTAGAGGAAAGGGAATATGAAAAAGAAGAGGAAGAGAAAAGGAAATTGTTTTACCCCAAGATTACCCCAAGACCAAACCCACAACTGGCCAAGATGGAGAGAATAAGAGATTGTGTGATGCTTCACAGCCTTTAACGCAACATCTACATCACTCCTTCTTCTCCCCGTCCCCCTCCTCCTTCCTCCCTTTCCCCCTCCTCCTTCCTCCCTTTCCTCCTCCTCCTCCTCCTCCTCCTCCTCCTCCTCCTCCTCCTCCTCCCAAAGCTCAGGGATCATTGCAGAAAAGCAACAGAAAGATTTTAAAAACCAGACAGGAATATGGTGGATGACTAAATGGAAACTGTTTTCCAGACATACCTATGAACTCACAGCTATTGTAACAGCATTCACAGACCTGCACAAGTTCAAGCCAGACAAAATCCCAGCACAGAGAGGGAAGTTGGTCACGATGTTCCACCCAGGATAAAGTGCATTAGCAATTGGTGGGTGCTGGGAGAGGAACAGTCACTTTTCCTTAAGGGAGTGGCTCTTGGAAGATTAACCTTATTTCAGTGGAAAGCCACACATTCAAGAATACATGGGGAGCATAAAATCGAATTGATGGGATTTTAAAAAAAAAAAGACACTCCATAGCCTCGGTAATAGAGTCAGGCCTTGAGACCTCCCCTTGAGCTGGATCCCACTTTGGGCCTGTCACTGGACCTTCTTTTCCTCAGGCTCCTCTCCATTTTCATCCCTGTAATGCTTTCAGACAGGAACAATTATGGGTCAGAGTTTTGACTGTGGGATGGCAACTCCCTCCTTCATTTGATGCCCTATCTTCTTGCTGGAGGTGGAATCTATAAGTTTCCTCTCCCTACTGTCAGTCATTTCATCTAAGGTCCCTCCCTTTGAGTCCTGAGAGTCTCTCACCTCCCAGGTCTCTGGTGCAATCTGGAGGGTCCCCACAACCTCCTACCTCTTGGGGTTGCCTGCTTCCATTCTTTCTGCTGGCCCTCAGGGCTTCAGTCTTTTCCCTCACCTAATACCCAGATCATGTTTCCCTCTCTCCCCCATCCCATCCCTGTCCACTTTCCCTCCCAGGTCCCTCCCTCCCTACTTGTGATTGCTTTCTTCTCCCTCCCAAGTGGGACTGAGGCAGTCTCACTTATGGAGCGCTCCCAAAAAGGGACCTATCATGACCGTACTCCGGAAGACCCAACAAGCAGCTGAAAGAGTCAGATGTAGATATTTGCACCCAACCAATGGACAGAAGCTGCTGACCTCTGTGGTTGAATTAGGGAAAGGCTGAAAGAAGCTGAGGAGGAGGGTGACCCTGTAGGAAGATCAGCCGTCTCAATTAATCTGAACCTCCGAGATCTCTCAAACACTGGACCACCAAACAGGCAGCATACACCAGCTGATATGAGGTCCCTAACACATATACAGCAGAGGACTGCCGAGTGTGTTCAATCAGAGATGATGCACCTAACCCTCAAGAAACTGGAGGCCCCAGGGACTTTAGAGGTCAGGTGGGGTGGGAGGTGGGGGGTGGGGACATTCACGTGGAGACAGGGGGTGGGGAGGAGGTATGGGATGTGGAACAGTCAGAGGGTGGGGGGAATCAAATCTGGAGTGTAAAAAATTTAATTAACTAATTAAAATAAAGTTAAATTTTAAAAAAAAAACACAAAATTGGGAGTTAGGTGGGTAGGTAGGCGAGGATGGGTTTGGAAGAGGTTGGGAGAAGGTATAAATTTTATGAAAATGTAATGTATGAAATTCTAAGAACTAAAGACAAAAAAAAAGTAAAACTAGAATGCTCCAAGAAGATCATACACTATGACCAAGGTGGCTTCATTCCATAGATGCAATTTGATTCAATATGCACAAATCAATAAGTGAAATACTTCAGTAGACTTAAGAATCAAAATCATATGATCATCTTAATAGAGGTACAAAAGGCTTTTGACGAAGTTTAATATCCTTTCATAATAAAAGCCCCAAATAAATTAAGAATTGAAGGAACATACCTACCTCAACATAATAATAAGGGTTATATATCACAAGCCTACAGCCATTATTATATAAAATGGAGAAATACTGAGAACATCTAAAATTTGGAAAAAGACAAGGGTATGTATTCTCTCTACTTTTATTCAATATAGCTCTTTTTAAAGTTTTTCACAGGAAAATTAATGCACTGTAGATCATTATGTTAAGTGAATGAAGCTACACTCAGATAAATATTGCATTTTCTCTCACATGTGTGTCCTTGATTTAAAATTATGCATGTATGTGTATTTGTATGTGTGTCATAAAATTGGAAAGGTGATCATAAGAGTAGTAGATCACCTTATGAAAGGGGAAAGATAGGGCCTAACAGTAAGTAGACCTGTTAGTAGAAAAGGAATAGAAAAGGCCATATTGAAATCAGCCAGAATAGGGCAAGGAACGCAGAAGAGGACAGTGAGAAAGAAATAATAGGAACACTATGATGACACACCATTACGAACATAGTAAAACTTACTGTTTTCTATGTTATCACAAAAATTATTTTAGAGTTTTATATCATTAAAACTATCCAAAGGAATACTTCACAAAACAGGATATCCATCTGGCTACTAAACAAAACAACAAATTCCATTATTCATCAGGGTGATATTTTATTTTATTACATGCACAGGTATGTGTGTGTCCAAGTACAGGCATGCTTCAGTGCACTGTTGCGGGAAATATTAAAAAGAAAGAGTATAGCATAGCAAGTTCCCGCACTATGCTCTGGTTCTTTCAGCCCTGGCAGGCTGGCCAGCCATGTACTAGCAAGCAATAGCCCACCTGTTTTGATCTTGTGGAGCTAAGTCAGAGCTTCACGATCTCTCTACCCAGCTTGCTAGGTTCCCACTGGCGGGTCACTACCACGCCAGCCCCCTGCTTCAATACCCCCATAGCTTCGGTGGTGCACATCAGGCAAACCCACTCTTTGCTGCCATACCTTTCTCTCTTGAACCCAGACAAGTTGCCGCAAGAAGAAAAACACCACACAAACTTAGCTCAAAAACAATGGTAATTCGATCTCTGTGCGCAACAACTAAAACCTAATCTTGTAAGCCTTATTAAAATCTGATTCCTCTGATGGTGAATCCTTGCAGATCTGCCATGATACCAGGAAACTCTATCAGCTACATCTTACCTATTTTCAGTCCCCATTCCAAAAAGGTCCTCTCTCTCTCCTGCTCCTCTCTTCCCCTCTCTGACCCGGAAGTCCCTCCTCCTGGCCCAGTGATTGACTTCTTTATTCATTAGGGGATTGGTTCACAAGAAGTCACATGAATATGTAACTCATTCTTTGTCCGAAGCCCCTCCCAGGAGGGCAGAATTAGCATCAAAATACGAATATCTCCAGGGTTATCCACAACAGTGCACATATAGAGGTCGCAGAGAATCTCTGATGTCAGTCCTAAACTTCTACCTTGTATGAGGCAGGATCTTTGTTGTTTAGCACTGTGCTGTCCACCAGGCTAGCTGGCCTGTGAGTTCCCAGGGATTCACCTGTCTCCATCTCCTATCTCACTATAGGAGGAGTGGGGCTGATTATAGATACTTGCTACCAGGCACAGTTCAAATTCAGATATATGCAACAAGTGTTTTACCCACTGAGCCATTTCTACAGCTTGGACATATTTTTAAAATAATAATGTGCCACCGAGTACTTATTAGAATAAAAGAGACTCTGCACCCTGTTAGAAAGAATGGAGCAATTGAGCTTCCACATATAAACTGAATAACAGGGCATGTTTGCATAACTGTATATAAGAAGTCTTTAGCACTGTGTCCTAACCTAGCATTTAAGAATCTCTCGTGACCCAGAAGTCATATGTATTATAAAAAAAGGTACATCAAGGATATTCATAACCCCAAACCCTTTTCTCCAGAAGCACCAATACTTATCTCTCAGCACATGTTGACTGGAATCATGGGTCAATTCCAATTAACCACAGTACTCTTGCAGGTTGGACCTGAATATCCATTCATTAGTAGAAAGAAGAGATAAATGATGATATATTCGTGACTTTGTGAAACAACAGGAAACTGCTAGTGGAGATATTCTTTACATATGTTACACTGAGTGGCTGATGATGTTTCCCAGTAAGGTTTTAGTAGGGGTGAGGCAGCAGGGGGACTAGGCTGCTCACGTATTTTGATTTTTACTTCAGAATCATCCAATTTGAGAAAAAGAATCAAGACGGGCAGTTTTTAACATGTTCTTAAACTGGAATCATATACTTTATGGATAAAATAAAGTTTCAGTGCAAGTTGTTGCATATTTCCATTTATTTTGCTTATATTTGGAGAGGCAGATTTTACATGATAGCTTCAAACCAACATTAACCAAATTTTACATGAGCCATTTGAAAAAAGATCTAAAAATGTGCTTAGTTATTGGTATTATATAACATTTATCAAGCACCAAGAGTGCGCTGAGAGCTGTACAGAACAAACATAGAAAGACACAATCCCTGCCTTCAAAGAAACCCTTCCCTTTAGGGTCTTCACATAAAACTCTGCCTTACATTTCACACTCTATTGTTCATAAGGCATAAATAAGGAAAGTTGCTGCATTTCTCACTGTTACTTAACAAATATCTTATACTCTTCAGTTATACCAACATTTACTCAAATCTTTCCCTTAAAATACAAATTTCTGTAGTACAATATATAGTATATAATGATTTGGTATTCACACAATTAACACAATATTCTTGTAAGTTTGGCTATAGTAATAATAGGAAGCATGTTGAATTCCAACATTTATAAATTCTCATACCATTTGACCATTAGCAGAGGGGCTTAGTGCAAATATATAAACAAATAAGATGTCACTGTTCACAAAATGCACACTGCCTATGTCTGACAAGGAATTAAGACCATGGCAACAATAGTACAGATATTCAGAACACTGATTATTTTATCATATCTATTAAGCTAGCCTTGCAGTTATTAGTCACATGGATGCATGCTCTAAAATAATAAGCAATTTATGATTAGCTGGCAGCAGATGATGTGTGATTGGCTTCTTTGTGTCAGTAGTTTAAACAAGGGAGTGCTGGAATAAAATGCCTGATAGCAGAGAGCTGAAAAGTTCTTTTGATTGGCAATTGCTTTTCTGTAAGGCTGTGTTCAAAACAATTTCGATTAGTAAAAAAGATGAAATTATTCTGAATTTCATCATTGGCTAGAGACATCTGCAAAATAATCCCTTCAATGGTAAAGTCATCTGGTTAGTTATTTAAATACAAAAGAAACAAAGAAACGAGAGAGAGAGAGAGAGAGAGAGAGAGAGAGAGAGAGAGAGGCAAAGAAAGAAAGAAGAAGAAAGAAAGAAGAGAGGAAGAAAGAAAGAAAGAAAGAAAGAAAGAAAGAAAGAAAGAAAGAAAGAAAGGGGACAGGGAAGGAGGAAGGAAGGAAAAAGGACAGGCAGGCAAGCAAGCTAACAAAAATGGAGTGAATTTGTAACATGCAGTGACTTTAAATTTGGATATGAAACATGTACATTCTGTAAAGACAGAAAGACAGTCACCATTGCCTTGGAGGTGTTGAACTGCAACAGAAGATGAGAGAAACATATTATACTAAGGTATGTATACTCTTCTGTCAAGTAAATTTTGTCTTGCTTCATTATGAATATTGAGGGGTTAGGGGAACTAGGGAGCGTCTAGGATCTAAGAAAATCAAGTTGGTGTCAAAAGGAAAGAGATCTAACCATAAACAGACTCTTTTATGGATTCTGAGATTTCAGGAATCCACAAACTCATAAACATGGCAAAGGTGTGGTTCAACACCAGACTTGCTACCACCTGCTTGAGGATGGCCACTTTCCAGAGAAAGCCTCCATCCTTACTTTGATCTTTATGATCTGGATCCTGGGTCTAAATGCTTTCAATATGGGACAACAGGACAACATTGAGTTGGACTTAGATTGGATTTCTTTGACCACCTCCCCAGAAATGAAAAGGGTATTAGAAAATTCTACAGAATTCATTCACTTCTATTCTTGAATTAGGCTTATAGTCACATGACCTACATAGGGCCCATTAGAAATAGATTTGCCCTAAGGCAGTGACAATGAGTAGACTGTGATTGGCTTCACTGTATCAGCAGTTTCATCACAGGAATGCCATCTGACCTCCATAATCCCACCTGTCAAAGGGAGGAGTCAGGTTGGGATTTGACAAGATTTTTATTATCTTAGAAGAGTACATCTCAGCTGGTGAGCAAGCCACAGAACAAGAAGTTGAAAACTGCTCTCTCTGATACTTTGATAACTTAATTGGTGGTGTGGGGCAGAATGGTTACATCACAATGTGGTACAGAGTCATTGCTTACAAGTGGAGTGGCACAGGGACTCCAAAGGATGTAACCTAATATCCTTTTTGGAGTGAATAAACAACTTTATTTGAAGTGCCCAATCTAAAACAGAGTACCAAACTTCTGACAACAGACATGTATGTATGTATGTATGTATGTATGTATGTATGTATGTATGTATATATGTTTGAATACATGCATGTATGTGTGTGTGTGTAGGCATTCATTTTCAATTATTTTCTATGACAAGTCCTCCATTCTAAGGCTTAAGTTTCAGTCACTTAATTAAAGACCATTAGTAAACATATCAATAGAAATAGATACCATGAAGACCTCTAAGAACAAAGGCCCCCTTCAAGTGAGAGACTCCATCCCTCATCTGTTAGCATTATAGAATGCACTGACCATTCTTCACTAGTGACAACAGGATCTGGTGCAGCAAGCTCAGCATTATTTGGAAATATTTAAGATGGATGCTGAACTCCTATTGCTTTAGAAATTAAAAGGCTTCTCAGATTCCACTTGCAGAAAGTGTACATACTTCCCAAAGTGATTATTCTTACTACCAAAACACTCCCATTTGTTATTAAATAGATTTAAGGTTGCTAGTTTCTGTCAACCATTTTTTATTTAATCTGTAAGTAAGACATTAGACACAGATGTTGATAAGGAGTCTTTCTGCCCAATTATTGTCAAAGCACCAATCAGGTGGGAACAGAGATCAAACTCTAATAAAATTACAACAGTTTCTTGTACACTTGGAAAAATCTCACTCTCGATATTTACTTAGTGAAGACAAAAAAGGAAACTCAGGTATTTAGACATATAGATAGATAAATGATTAATTAGATACTTTTTTTTTTTGCACTGCTGACAAATATTTAAAACTCTGGAGTAAATGTTGTTGTCATTGAGGAGACCTTGCCTTTATCACATTATTGAATAAGCATTCAAAATCTTTTTGAAAGCCACATAAATGGTCGCTACCAGTGGTGGATGGAAACCATGGTTTATAGTTAGAATGTCAAAGTGTCACTATTGTCTCTGCTCTTCAAGGCACAAGGACAAGTTCCAAACTCTTCAGAATAGAGCATCAGGGACCATCAAAAGTTAGAAAATCAAGGAACAGAGCCACATGCCAGAGCTAGAACCAGAGATCCTTTAGGGTAGCTGTGACCTTCAGATGTTGAGCATATACCAACCAGCAAGCTTCCCCACCTCATTTTGGGGACAACAGGAAGGTTGCCTATCCTGAGTATCTTGGCCCATTCTACAAAAAGAAGATATTGTATATCATGCTTGACCTGGAAGTATAGCTCCTTCTTACCTGGGCCAAAGAAGAAGATTCAGAAAGCTGCTATCAAGAGCTGCAGCAATTCAGATGTTCTACAGACAATGACAGAAGGGCAAGATGGAAGTCAATAGCCTTTGATAAAAGTCTGGAGAGAAGCCACATTCTTGTAGACACACATCCAGTCATATCACCAGCAACAAACTTAGAGAGTTAGGGAAACAGATCCCACTCCTTTACTTTGTTGTTGTTTTCATCTTTGTGTCAGCATCAGTCAGCTCCTTCAAAGAGCAGGTATTGGATCTGTTCTGTATAACTTAATGCCCACCATGAATCATCATCCAAATGAAAGAATCCAGGTTTTATTTACTGATAATCCATGGCATTCCTTATGTGGAAAAGGATATTGTACTTTTGAAAATATATTCAGAGTGTAGCTATGTCTAAGCTTAACAGCTAGGCAGATGTCTTTCCAGAATATATATACTCTCTGATGATGACCTTCAGCACAGTAGAAAAGCATCCAGGATTTTTTCTTTATTCCACAGTGGGGCCAGCTTTTGAAACCACAGAGAAAGACGTTGGGAGTCATGAGCAGCAAGTAATACTGAGTCCACAGGTTCAGGACTTCATCGTGCAGATCGGCACAACAATGACGAGAATGACCGTGCATGCAGCCGCAGTGATAAGAGCAGCGATCTTGCAAACCTTGGCTCGTCTGAATTCAGCTTCTTTCCGTTTTAGTAATGAATCATAGCCTGGGGTATAAATATCTTCCATCCAGTACTCTAAGTTGTTTGGGTTTAAAGATTCTTGGGTCTAAAAGCAAAGAGAAGGTGTTAGAAGTATGGTTAATACCTGAAACCAGGTCTAAGACATCCTGATGATTGTCACTCCTGGAGCATGTAAAAGTCTGCAGCATTATAAGATGCTCCCCCACCAGGTCTGTGCCAGTGTTAGGCTGCCAGGGACCCATTCCATACATCACAGACTGCACTGGCTCCTCCCTCACTAAAACGGACACAACAACTTGACACAGGGGAACCCAAGGGTCATCTCTACATAAGTAAGCAAAACAGCCAAGACAAATAAGACTCAGCCTCAAGGGTACGTGACCAAGAGTAGTTTGACTCTGCTGTAGGGGAAGTAAGAAAAGTTGTTGAAAATATTTTCTACCAGAAGCCTCTAAGAACAGGTCTGTTCAAATCAAGACTCTCTTATAATTTTCAGTCAGCTCATTTCTCAGAGCTTTTACTGAAAATCAAAGGCACCTCCAGCTTAATCAAAATGTAAAATATTTCCATTTCAAGCATTTGCAAGAGCAGGTTAGAACACTGTTCAAAGTCAAGGAGTGCAGACTCATAGCAGACGGTCTCCACCCTGCTTGGTGATGATTCTACAGTAAGTGACACTTTCCCTCAAAGCCAGCTTATATAGCAAATGCCTACCCAGGATTAAAATATTGTCTGCAGAAGAAATATCATATTTAACCTACATTTCCCATGAACCCTATTGCATGTTGATGGCTATAATCTATTTCCATGAAGCAAAGCTGTATTCTTGTTTTACGGCAAGCATTTAATAATGTGTCACATACGAAAAAGCAACAACATATTACAGTCCCAAGTGAGGACACCTAAACCTCTAAATCACAAATCAAATACCCTTTGTGAGAAAGGTTCTTGAACTGTTTGAGTTTTAGAAACACGAGCACATTAAAGTTACACACACAGAACCAAAAAACAAACCACCCCAGGCCTGCCACACTTAGAAAGCTCAGCCATGACAACTGTTAGTGGAGTAGGAGTGATTAGCTCATCATTCCCCACCTGCACTGTTAGCTACTCTCTTCTGCATCTTGTTCTGTGCCTCCTGGAGCTGCAGTATGGGCTCAGTCAAGGGAAACAAGAGGAGAGAAAGTTGGAGTGATGGTTTTCCCAGAGTTCTTCCTTCTGAGTTGCACCTACCAACAACTGGGCTCCCACCTGACTCTAACTTGCAGAGTTGTGCACCATAGGGATTTTCAGAAACAGCTCCATGCCCTTGGCCCTTCAGACCCAAGAAAGGCAGCTTTTCTCTCTCTTCAGTGCTAGTGCATGGGTATCGCACTGGCTATTGCTGGCCCTCAACTTGCTTACATTTACAGTAAATGAACCATCCTCTTGACCAGCTTCCCATCATCCCTTTGGGCATGCCATCTGCTTACTGTAGGGGGCTGACAACCCACTGTCATTCAGTCTGAAGATTCCATCACCCTCCTGTTGATAACCACCATATATTTGGGGAGGGAGGGGGTCCATAGACGATAGACTGAAGGCCAGTTCCAGCTGGCCTCCAACTCAAAGTGGGTTTTCTACTTTTAAATCACTTAAGTAAATCAAATGAAGAGGACATTTAATGACATGTAAAAAACTGTATGAAATGCTAAGTTGGATGTACAAAAAGCAAGGTTATCGGAGGAGTCAGGCCCATCCATTTACAGATCATCTGGAGCCACTCTGGTGCTACTGTGAGTAGGCTGGGCAGACTGGACAACACTGTACAGTGGCAAGAGGATAGAACTTACAGTGGCTGACTTATAAACTCTGCAAGCTAGATAGATGGGCAGAAGCCAGTGCTAGCCATCCACAATACCCCAAATATACACGGGAATCTTCTCATTGTAGAGAAAGCCCATAAATGTTCTTATAAGAAACTCCTAGGACCTATCGTCCACTACTGGAGTGCAGAAGCCTCTCCCTGAAGCTGACCTAAACAGCTCTGCAGTGACTGAGTTCTACTATTTAGAATCTGTGTTGTGTGCTTGTCATAGCCCCTTCATATACATGCACCCAAATACATACATATGCAAACAGGCCTTCATATATATGTGCATGCATATGTATACACACACATACACACACACACTAACATGAGAGAGAAGAGGGAGTAGAGAAGGGGGAGGGGGAGGGAGAGAGGGAGGGGAGAGAGGAAGGAGAGGGAGAGAGCTCGCTCTGTCTTTCATGGACACAGTTGGGCCCCCATGTGCTCTCCCTGACATGAAAACCCTTCAGTTTTCCCTGTCAGTTTCCCTGACAGAAAACTCCAAGATCCAATGACACCACAGCACAGAGAGGTAACCCCCAAGTTCCCAGAGATAATACACACATACATGGTATGTGTGTATTAGACATGTTAATTAGACCTGGCAAATGATGAATCACTCAAGAAGGAAGAAAAGATCCAGGAGATGGCCCTGTGTTGTTGGAATGCTGACCTGACACATGAATGGTGTGCTCAGGAAGATTAAGTTTAGGTGGAAGACTAAACAGGCAGCCTTCCCTGCCTAACAACCTCAGTGGCAAAACTCTGGCCACTATGGGCAAACAAGCTGCTCTTTTCCCCAGCTCTCCACAAGTTGACCCAGGAAGGATGCAGCCCGTACAAGCAACAACAGATTGTGTGCTTCGTTCTCTCCATCATGTGTAGAAGGAAATCGGCCTCTTTTCATAGCTATCTATGTTTTGTTAGAGGTTAAGAGTCTGCCCGAGAAAAAAACTATTTTTAATTACTTTTTCTCCCCCAATAACCTTAAGCTATAATGGCACCACAGCACAGAGAGGTAATCCCCAGGTTCCCAGGGACAGCACACGCATGCATACTCAATTGTTAATTAGGCCTGCCAAACAATGAAAGCTAGGCCTACACCAGTGTCTACCCGATCCGTGGATATCACCGATGGATTTACCTATGGGTGAAAATCTGTTTTCAAAGTCACCTTCAGAGCAGTGTGAAATATTGCTTATTACAACCTGTTGAGCCATTTCTAATTCTGACTGTTTTCTAACTGGCAAGCTGTGATCACTGATTCAAGGGGTGCCACATACAGCAATGTTCCACACAGGTCTGCTTGTGGGAGACTCAAGACATGATCTAGCCTGCTTGTCATCAAGAAGTTGGCAGAAGAAACAGGAGCCCAAGAGGACAACTAACGTGTCGTATGCGTGGAGACATTATATACATAGGGTATACTGGGTGAGGGGAAGCTTAAAATGCTCTAGCTGCCACCACAGACCTTTCCCAGGATTGGGCCAGAGCTCTCTTGAATTGCCATCTTGAGGGACCCAGATATGCAAGTGTGATTGTAAGCCTTTTGTCTGAGATGAAGTTCTGTTAAACTCCTAGCAATAGCAAAGGGGGAAACTACAGAGGAACTAAGAGAAGGGAAAGAACAGACTTATTGTCCAGTGGTCCAGTATAGTCTTAGACCTGTCTGACCTGGACCAACTCACTGAGCATCCTGCTTCCATCGTTTCCTGCTTGGTAAATTAGAGGTGGCCACAGTAATGCCTGCCTCACAGGCAAATGTGTCTGAAACCAAGAGATTCATCGACTGACTTCAGCATCCACTACCAGCTCCCAAGTGCCTCTCAATATCTCCTCAGTGCCAGGTTCTTTATATATATTATATTCAGTTCTCACAGCAATGCTATTAAGGTCAATAGTTAATGCCTATTTTACAAGTGAGAGGAGGAAAGCTAAAGCAAGTGACATAAGCGTTCCAGGACACACAGTTCTTAAGAAGCTTTGGATTGGGCTTTGATGCTGTTCAAATCTGGTATATTTTCTCTGCCACATGCTATACCTCCCATGCCCTCTTTGCATGGAGCAAGGCTGTGACATGAGAGCCTGGTCACAGTGAGCCTACAAGCAGCTAACCACAACCATACTTCAAATGCTTAGGCTGTCTGAGATAACTCATTCCCTTGGTGCTATGGCCTTGCAGTCCGCACCTAAATCCACAGGTGGCCATGGTGATTCCCTTACAGTGATGTGGAAACAGACGTGCCGTGAGTGGAACCACCTAGAGCAGCCCACCAAAATAAAAGTGCAGCCAAAACCCAGTCCTGCGGTGGGTGAACCAAAAAGCATGCTCTCTAGCCATAGGGGCATTCACAGACCTTCCAGGAATGGCTCTTACCTGGGGTGGCTCCGTATGGAAACATAATCCATAGCTTGGCTCCCATAAACATGCTTATCCCACGTGCTACATATGGAAGGAGAAATCAGCTTGTGTTTCATTAAACAGTTTGGCTCAGGTCTTGTGAGCAAAGATTAGAATTTGCACTTGGTTTTAAAAGCATCATTAACAAATCAGATGGCCAACAAACACATAAAGAGAGTACCCTCATTGTTAAATGCTTACAAACAAATAGACAAGGTATAAACCCCCTTGTTTAAAATAACAACAAAAAGACCTCTCTGCTCTCTTGTTTCTTAATGTTTAGAAATCCATCGTAGGGACCCAAGAAGTTTAAAGGTTGAGAGAGAGGCCAGATTGACATCATCCATAGCCCATGACTGGGCTCCTCCCACCCAGAAACAGAGAGGCTCACCTGCAGGTCCAAAGCTGTCAGCTTGCCTTTGTCACTGGAGTTCCGAGCATATTCTTCTATGGTCCAAGAAGGCTGGCCCCGCTTCACCTCAGCTAGCTCAGTCAGCCGCATGTCTGTATACAGGGGATTGCTCTTCATGTGGGCCTTGAGGGAGGTGGGGTAAGGATGAGGGCTGAACACCTGCTCCACCAGGAAGCCATCTTTGGGCTGCTTGGGCAATCGGTGCTGTGGGGGGATGTCATACTGCCTGTCTGCCTACAGAAGAGCACAAAGATATCCAGAAAAGCCACAGAGATGCCATGAGATCTCACACTGCGTTTGAGTAGCGAGCCAGTTTTTTATCAATGAGGCCCCAGTAAACACCCATGTAGCAACACGAATTTACTTATGGGCACATACAAAGTCTGACTGTTTGGAGGGTCTCTAAAGAGAGCTTCTGATCCTGATAATGCCAATAAAATCATGTGTTTCCACGTGAGCAAAAGTGAGTTCTTTAAAACTTGTTCCTTATACTATCCTTATCAGAATTGACTCTGCTTGTGCAGTTAGCCAGTGGAGCTCTGAAAAAAGGTTCTGTTATTGCCCCAGGACACAGAGCTGATTAAAATTAAGTTTTAAACCTAATAATCTAGTTTTGGAGTTTCTACTTGGCTCCTGCATGTTGACTCCTTTGTTTTCTGTCCCCCCCCCCTCCTTTTTTAACCTATACTCAGTGAGTAAAAGACATGGGCCATTCTGCACTGAATTACCCAAAAGCACTACCGAAAACCTGCTGTGGAAGGACAAAACTCAGCTGGACACCCCACTTGGGGAGTATCTAGTGACTCCCAGGTGGCAGTGGCCCTCTCAACATATCTGTACAACACTAAAGATAAAGGAGAAGCTTGGGCAGCGGTGTGTGAGGGGGCTTAGTGTCAACTATGTCCTCAGGCCTTGAGACACATCACAGTCCTCTCTATTGTCAGTGAACTTCTAAGAACAGGGTCTCTGATCTTTTCTATATCCACCTGGAGACCACAGGGTTTCCATGTAGATGACCCTCCAGCAAGTGCTCCCTCATAAATGGGTTGGTGTTTCTCTGTGATCTAATAGGACTGTGTACAGATCCTTTAGCCAGAATTTGTCATGCTGACCTGTAATTGTTTGTCTGCCAGCCTGTATCCTCCACTGGACTTTGAGTTCCTCCAAGGTAGGTGAATGGCTTGTTTATGTTTTAATTCTGGCTCCAGAACAATGATGCTAATAAATACAGCAATCCATAAAGATTTGTCCAGTGTTACATCTCTGGGAGTGTGAAAAAGGGAGCAAAGCATTCTGTACAAAAGTAATAGAAAGGGGGGGGAACGAATGTGACGGAGGTCGTAGGACAAGGGCACACATGATGAGCAGATGTGGCTGGCTGTGAGTGTGCCTATCTGGGCATGGGCTAGAAGCACATATCAGCGCACCTCATCCACCAGCTCAGAAGCAATGGATAAACCTTGGCTATCAAGGTCGTGGAAAGAGGCACAGATTTAGGTAAGTCAAACAGGATGGATTTCCTTCTTATTTTCTAACCCATCAAGGCCCTGGAGTTTCTAAGGCTCCATTGGTTTTCTTTATTCTGCTCACATATCATTTCCCAGTCCTTGCAGAGCTCCGAAAGTAAGCAGATCACGCACAAAGCAAGGGGTGGCAGACATTCTCAGGAGGATAACCTTGGTGGTAGCCACTGGGCTGACTGTATATCTGCCACTCTGCCTGGTGCCAGATGTGCAGCATCTCATACCATCGACTCAGTAACATTTCAAGCATCAGAACTGAAATTATCCCCACTGTGGATGTGGAAGAGTGGGTCAGAGAGTTTAAGAGATATACTCGATGCTGTCTGCACAGCCATGGAAACAATAGCCAGGATTTGGACGCTCACACTCCTAAGAACATGTCATGGAGGCCAGGCCTATGTCTGCTACTGATGAGTTTATCCTTTAAGACGGTAGTCAGTATGTATATACATAACCCTTATGTTTGAGTAAAAGGGTTTGCCCAGTACATCTGAACAAAGAGAACTGAACTCTAGAGGTCAGAGATGGGCAACAATCCCTGGAGAAGTGTCCAGGTATGTGTGAGTGAAGAGGACTTGAGGAACACACAGACCCCAGAGGCCTGAGAATGCAGAGATTGGCACCAGCCATTCTCACCTTATCCTAAGCACAGAGGAAGTAAATCATACTATCTTGATATAGAAATGATGTGAAGAAACATTTGATCATCTAACAAGGCCTGACTGTAACAGTTCATTAAATATTTACTAAATAGGTGACTGAGTGAATGGCCATAGCATTTCAGGGGGAATAGAAGTAGACTCATCAAGGCAGGGTGGTCTTTGAGGTAAAATACAGCACTATGGTTAGAAATGAGTGTGTGAAATTCAGGCTCGGTGGGTAGAGGCACTTGCTACCAAGCCTAATAATGATCGGAGTTCAATCTCCAGGACCCACATGGTAGACAAAGATAGTCAGTTGTTACAAGCTGTCCTCTGACATCCACATGCATGAATACACACACACACACACACACACACACACACACACACACACAGTGTGAGAGACAAAAAGACAGAGAGGGGGGAGAGACAGAGAACTAACAAAAACGTCAAAAGTCTGGGTGAGAATTTTTAAGACTTTTTGCAGAGGCAAAGGAGATCTGCAGAGGATGTGAGAACAAGAGGCATTGCACACTCGTGCAAGAGGCATTGCACACCCTTAGAGAATTCCTTTTGGGAAGCAAACACAGAAGCGCCCATGAGATGAGGTGGGAGATGGAGGGCAGGTTCCCAAGCCCCAGGTAGGGTGTGAAAGCTGGGCTAAAGGATGCTAACTAGCAAACAAGGCAGAGATGCATGAGACATCACAAAAGGTAAAGATGTAGATGCTGGCAGCTAGACTGGGCATGTGTGAGCCACAGCTCATGTGGAGTTCATGAGCTGGAAACATGGCTGGGTTATGGCCATCCCCCACAAGTGAAACGAAGAAAAGACACTGGATGCAACAGAATAGAAAGTGTCATCTGAGACCCAAGGACTTTGAGAGCTGGACATGATGACAGGACATTTTGAAGGCCTGGTCATCAGCAATTTCTGACACTGGATCAAAGCTGAGACAGTAACCAAAGCTGGTTACTCCAAGAAAGATCATCAACTAGAGGTGGCAAACATCAAGAGGAAAAGTCACAATAAAAACAATCACGCAGTCTAGCGGGGTACTTCACACAGTAGCTTCTTGATGTGAGGTATTTCAAGTGGGTCTTACTTAAGGTTGTAGCTAGTCCTGCTGGTTTGGTGAGGCATTGGAGGTAGGCTGGTTCACTTGGGTTTGGTAATACAATTACCTAACCATGTGAGTTCTCTAATGACTATTTTTCAATGTTATGTAAGACCCTGGGTTCCAGAAATCTGGCCTGAGCCTGGTATCCATGGCAAGCAGTATAGGGGGAAAAGGTACTATGGGATACAAGGGTTTCTTTGGGATCAGAAAAAAATAATGCTCCTTCAATTTTTCCTTTCCTTTCATTATAGACCCTGAATTCAAACTCATTTTTGCAAGTTTGTCCTTCTGAACATCATTCTTCTTTGGCTCCACATTCTTGAAGCCCATCTTACTCCTCCCTCCCACTGATAGTCCAGTCCTCACAGACCCTGGAAGGGCAGCACACTGCCTGTCCAATGACCACAGAAGCTGAGAGTGGCAGGTACACAAGCTACAACCTGAAACTGCATCATGCTGGCAGAGAGGAGTCACTGGAACCTAGCAGGAGTGAAGGGATCAGATGTGTGTCCCCTAGAACAATCTCTTTCACCACAGGACAAAACAAGGAAGTATTTGAACACATGCTTGGATTCCAGCACTGGCTGAGTGAGGTCTTTGATAAATGGTCAAAAAAAAAGGCAACTAAAGAGGAGCAGGAGACATTGTTTATGATTGGTTGTTTTTCCTTGGCGGAACAATGAAATCGTTTCTTTATTCTTAGTAATAAACTACTCATCTTATAGTGAAAGGGCTCATATTTTCAAGAGTAACATAATGCATGCAACAAAATTCATGCAAGATACCTAACAGCAAGGATACTAGAAAGCCTCTTCCCATGCTTGCCTGGTACAGATCCCACTACTTCAGCAAGGACAAGAAGATAACCTTGGTGATGTTTGCCTGCCTTGATGCACTCCCCCTCCTGCAAAATCCTTCTCACACCACCTGTCCAATATCCCAACTGTACTGTCTACTGGCGGCAGCATCCCAGCGTGAGCTCCACCCAACTGACTGGCACCTTGGCAGAACAAACAGCTTGTTCGTGTTGCCCTCTCTGTTCTAATGTGCAGAGCCTGCCAATTCTGGAAGGGGAATCAGCAAGGCACAGTTACCAGCAAGAGGCAAGGCTTTTTCATGGAATGTCTGAGGCTGTGAGTATGCTGAAACCCATCACGAGAACTTAAATTTCCATTACCTCCTTAGATTTCCGATGCCAGTCTTTGTTATTGGCTGGGCCTGCATCTTTTATCTCCTCCTCGTTGAGGCTCATCCGGTTGGTGTATGTGATGGTTCGCCAGTCTCTGGGAGAGTTCGAGATGCTGGCAATTTTGGACTCTGTGGCACTATTCTCCTCAGTCAGGGACCTGGAAGATGGTCTGGTAAAGAGGCTTTTCTTTAAGGCCTTGACACGAAGGCTTTCACTGTTACTTCCACTGGCATCAGAGCAGCACCAGTCAGGACTGTTCTGTAGCTTAGGTCCATGGGAGCCACTGTGTGCACGGAAGACCCTTGGAGAGGCACTGTCATCAGAAGGTGCTTCACTCGTCAAGGAGTTCAGGTCAATCTGCACATTCACTTTCTCCGGCTGCTGTATTTTCTGATCCAGTTTATTGAGCTTTCCAAGGACCTGGGAGATTTCCTCACGGACCCCTGACAGTGATTCCAGCTTCCGCTCGATCTCACCAATCCTGAGAACCAGTTTGCACACGCTGCTCTTCAACTCTTCCTCGGAGTGGTGGACATTATCGGGCCGGTTACACATGTCTCCCTTGCTGTTAGAGACCCCATTGGTGATTTTGGCAAGGTTATGTTCTGGTGAACTATCACAGTCTGACTTATGAAGCTGAGACAAGGAGCCGGTGCTATTGTAGCAGGATGACTGTATTATTCCCGTGGAGCCACTAATACTCATGTCATCAAGAAACCGGAAAATGTCACTGATGTCATCGCTGACAATTTCTGAGTCATCATCCGAGTGCTTCATGGCATGCCTGTCACTGTACTTAGCCTGACCTGAAGTACACAAGTCTTTGCATTTGGGGGGGTCCAGCACATGCTGATCTGTCTGGGTACCCACACTGCTGGTGTCTGAGCTATGCTGCCCACTGGTGCAGCTGATGCTTTTGTCTTTAAACTTCTTGACTGCTTCATGCTTCTCCAGGTCAACAGGGGACGAGATCTCTTTAGATTTGAGTCCATTTGGTTTCACTGCGTAGCCAGCAGGGTGAACCTTCTGTTGATCCTTTGGCACCAGGTAAACTGGGTGTCTGTCTGGGCCTGAGAAATTGGGAGTCTGACTGCCAGGATTTGGATAACGTAGCTTCTCTTCAGAGGGATTTCTATTGAAAAAGGAGCGTTCAAAGTCAGGCACTTCCTCTGTGTTTAGACTCCAACTTTTGGCGGGCCATGGAGTCTGTTTACTGGACCTCCCTGGACAACGCCTGGTATCTTGTGTTCCCAACACTGGAGTGGGTCCAAAATAGGTAGAGGCTTGAAGGTCATCTAAACTTTCATGCTTTGCCCGCCTTTTGTCAGGGATGGGGGAATACACTGGATTCAGGTATTGGTTGTGGTAAAGCATATCAAAGCTGTGGTTGAAGAAGGGTGGCTTGTGGGGTTCTTTCTGACTCTGAGGCTCCCCAGAATCCTCCTCTGCTTTGTTACCAACCAAACTAGGGGATACAGTCATGAGATTGTGGAAGTCTTCTTTGAAAATGTTCCTTTTCTGAACACAGGACTGAACCACAAACGGTTCCTCACTGGAGATGAAGGTCTGTTTGATGCCTTGGCTGATGGACAGAGAGTCTTGATCTGAAATGGACTCATTCTCAATATTCATGGGAAAATAGGTCCTCTGCATCTCGCAGGGCTGAGGGCTGGCCACAGAATATGGGGACAGGGCTTGCAGCCTGTCCAGAGAGGCTGCTCGATTTTTCACCTCTTTACTAACACCCAATAGGAAGTTGGGCTCAGAATCAGGGACAAACTGTGGGCATTCCTTACAGTCCATCTTCCGGCATTTGGATGACTGCCTGGTGGGGTAGCCTCGGCTAAAAGGCCTCTCACTCAGCTCACAGTTGAGAGGTTCACAAACTGTCGGGCTGCACACCTCAGTATCTGACCTGCAAGACTCAAAGGATGCCTCCTTCTTGCGCACCTTGTGGCAACTCGTGGGCAGCTTCTCCTTGGCAGTGCCCCCATTCATCTGGATCAGGTTGAAGATTGTCACGATATCTGCCGCCACCATGATTTTCTTTGACTGCTGATTATTTACAGAGCATTTCATCTTGTCTTTGAATAAAGTGGCTGGAAAGTTGGGATCGAGACATGCTGTGTAGAAAAGCACACTTCTCAGTTTTGCAAGCTGAGACAGATCAAACTGGGCACATAGTGACTTGCACAGGTCTTGATAGGAGACGGTATTTTGTTTACTGTCCAGTTCTTCTAAGATCTTCACCAAAAAGAGGGAAGCTTCCTGGTTGGCCTCCATGATTTCGATGTGCAAGCTCACTGACTACACTGGAGCATCAGTCAGTTCTATCCTGACAACAGTAGAAAGGAAAGGGAGGAAAGACAGTTAGAAACAGCAGCACAATTCTAGGTCCAGATTGGTCTGAACCATTTAAAGAAACACTAGGAAAGCATTTTAATAACTAAAAATGTTTCAGGGCTTTAAGACATTCACATTTGACTTAACATTTTCTGTCCCAGGAATCTACCTCATAGAAGCAATCAATGAAAAATTAGACATGTCAGTGTTCACTATATGGTATTCATAATAGCAATAAAATTATCGTAAATATCCAAATAATCAGAGATGCATAAATAAAACAAATTATGACACACAATGAGCTTTACTGAACATGAAAATTTCATAAGTGGACATTCTTATACTGCAACACATCAGCTTAAAATACAAACTGCTAGGACATACAACATAAACAAAGCATGACAGAAGCAGAGTTAAAAGACATTGTACTATATTAAATGATTCCATTTTAATACCACTCTGAAATATAGATCAGTAACTATCGATGATGATGATGATGATGATGATGATGATGATGATGATGATGATTTGGTAATTGCATAATATTTGCTTATTGTAGGAATTTTAGAAAAGATGAAAAATTATTAAGAAAGATAAAAGTTGTTCATAAAATAAGAACAGTATTAGGGACTTAGAGTATTAGGGAAGCAATGGGGGAACATTCTAGAACAGAGGTTCTCAACCTGTGGGTTGCAACCCCTTTGGGTTGAACAATTCTTTCACAGGGCTTGCCTAAGACCATTGGAAAACACAGATATTATATTATGATTTATAAAGGTAGCAAAATTGCAGTTATGAAGTAGCAATAAAAAGAATGTTATGGTTGGGGTCACTACAGCACAAGGATCTGTATTAAAGGGTCAGAGCACCAGGAAGGGTGAGAGCCACTGTTCCAGATCTTTCAGTAGGCATCGGTTACTACACAGACATATGTATTTATCAAAGCCAGCTAAACTACTGTTAATATTTGTGCTCTTCTTTGTATGTAAAATTTATAGGAAAAGAAATCAAACTCATTATTGAACTTGCAATAGTGATCTGCATTATAAAGTGTTTAGGGGCAAACGTGTAGATGCCTGCAAGTTACTTTGAAGTACGTAAAAAATCAGACAGCTGGGTAATGGATAGATATGTGATCAACCAAATATAGCAAACCGTTAATGGTTGGATCCAGATGGTGGACTTGTGAGTTTTCAAGATAATATTCCTTCAACTTTGCTGCAAGACTGAAAATTTGCATGATAAGACACCAAGCTAGAGGATACTGTTTCAGAAAGAGATCCGTATTTAAAACCCACATTTAACAACTATTTATATTTTAGTACACATCATCTTCTTTCATTTTAGTTTCTAGGAATACGTAATTTCAAATCATGAAGATCTTACTTTATGCAGATATTTCATAGTCTCTACTCAGTAGTGTAGCATACTTTCTTTGTAAAAGTTTTACACAATTTTTAAGTTAAGGCATCGTTTGTTTGCAGTAAAATTCATACCTTTAAGTGTGTCATTGCTTGCACTTGATGGATGTAAAACACAACTACCATAATGTAGGATATCATTCTAGATGATTTCTCCATGCCGCGTACATCTTACCCCTGGCAACTCCTGATCTATATTTCAGAATAGGAATAAATGGAATCGTATAGCACTGTGTATAGTCTTTTGACTCTGGCTTCTGTCATGCTTTATTCGTATTGCTTGTCCTGGCAGGTTTTTTTTTTTTTTTAAAGATATGTTGAACTGTAAGAATGTACATTTATGAAGTTTTCATGTTTAGCGAAGCTCATTGTGTGTTATAACTTACTTTACTTATGCATTTCTTATTATTTGTACATTTACAATAATTTTGTTGCTATTATAGATACCATATAGTGGACATTCTCATTTCTAATTTTCCTTGGCCAGCCAAGCATGCAGAGGAGAGCTGCCATGGACTGGTGCAGCTACAGAACTGCAGTTCTTCTGCAGACCTTGCCAGTTCCACTGCAGAACTTGCCTCTAGTCCTGAATTCCAAACAAAAATGGCCTTCAAACTTCCCCTATGGAAAAAGCCATGCCTGTGCCTCAGTACCTGATGTCAGTTGCCGACCAGGGAGGCCAGCCTAGTCAGTCTGCAGGACAAGGCATCATTCATCATAGTCATTTTGTTGAGCATATTGTTTTCTGTTGGTTCTGCTGTTTTTGTAATGGGTACATCAGTGCAGATTGTTCCCTCTTTTTCTCCCCACACTGGTTACCCTGATTGCTTCCCTGTAGGGAACTTATGTGGATCCTGGATCAGGCATGCTTCCCACACCAGGCCTAAGCCACATCAGTGTCTTCCTAAGAGATGAAATGAAAGCTTTAACCTTCACCTCCAACAGTCCACTGGTGGGTGTAGGCCCTTCATACCATGTGCAGCCTCCCTGGGTGTATGCCCACCATCACTGTATTCAATTCAATGAGGGAAGAGGAGGGCGAAATGGAAGAGAATCACAGAATGGACTGAATATGAAACAGGAAAATTTAAAACATCCAATCAAATCAAATTCCTATAAGAAAACTCCTTATTGATAATCATAGGCACCAGCTTCTGAGGTTCAAATGACACCCACTGTGAGGTCACTTCCCTGAGCACATGCTTTGTAGAAAGGGCCCACCATAGTCAGGTTGGTTACCCTCCTGTGATCCCAACACCTACAAGCCCGAAGCAGGAGGATTGCTGTTAGCTCCAGGACATCCTGGTCTACAAAACTCTGTCCCCCAAACACTAGACATGTTCTAATTGCCATTGATTTTTTAAATTGACAGTGTTCTGGAAGGTCCAGCTCACTTTCAGCAAAAGCAAGTCATTTCTTCAGACTATACTTAAATAGCAGAAGGCCATGGGTTCTTTCTCTGTCCCGAGGGCAGCTGTTCTTAATAGGCTTGTATAAATCTTAGCATGGTATCTGCCATGAGTATCTGGAAACTCATGGCTAGCCTTTACTTGCATGAGAAAAGAAAATAAAGTTTAATGGGCTCTGTTCCTGCCAGGGACAAGCCACCAGGAGATAGACTTCGCCCACACAGTGCCTCTGCCCTGCCCCAGTCCTTGCTTCCCTCGATGAAAACATTCTGTGTCAGGATGTTCTGGCTTGCTAGAGGCGAGGACAATCTGTCACGCTTGGTCTTGAAGTAAATAAATGGGAGTAGCTAGCGGAGCAGAGGACAAATGAATGTAATTTAGAGAATAGTGTGCAGCAAATGTGTACCGTATTTTATGGATTTGGTGGCACAAATTGCATTCATAGCAATTTTTTTACTTTAATCCCTGTAACTACCTTAAGAGACCTCTTTTACTTTCACAATGACTCTCTGACAGATGAGGAAATAGGACTGGGGAACTCAAAGTGATACAGCAACTGAGAGCAATTAGACCTAAATCCAGGGCTGCCGCGCTGAGCTTAATCCAAGCTGTGTACACCATGTACCTCCCAGGAAAACCCCAAGAAATGGCTCCCCAGAGAGGCCTTCCCTGCTCTCACTGTTGCTTTACTTGGCTTAAATGCATCCCCAAAATACCTATTTACAAAAAAAAAAAAAAAAAAAATTTACAAAACTAAGACTCATTGTCTCCTGATAAAAGTATAAAAGTTGTGGGTAAGCCTGGGTCATGTTTTATTATTATGAAAACTGACATTAGAAAGTTGAGGAGATGGCTCAGTAGTAAAGTGCTTGCTGAGCAAACATAAGGATCTAAGTTTGGACATCCAGCACCCACGTAAAAAAGCCAGGCACTGTGGTGTGCAGCTGTATCCCCAGTGCTGGGGGTTAGGAAGAAGGAGATGAATGAAGATCATCGACTTCCCAGCCTCATCAAGTCGATGAGTTGCAGGTTCAGTTCAAGACCCTGCCTCAGAAGTAAAGTGGAGAACTATAGGGAAATCACCAAATGTCAACAATGTATACCTTCATATCTTGCTGGTTAGTATTCATCAACTTAACACAAACTACAGTCATTTGGGAAGAGGGAACTTTAACTGAGAAAATGTCTTTGTTCAGATTAGCTTTAGCTGAGTCTCTGGGGCATTTTCTTAATTAATGATTAACATGGGAGAGCCCAGCCCAGCATGGGTGGGTGGTGTCACCCCTAGGCAGATGGTCCCAGTTTTATAAAAACCAAACTGGGTGAGCCATAGAGAGCTAGACAATAAACAACATTCCTCCATGACCTCTGGGTTCAGTGCCTGCCTCCAGGTTCCTTCTTTGAATTACTGCCCGGACTTCCTTTCATGCTGGACTAAAAGCTGTAAGATGAAATAAACTCTTTCCTCCCCAAGTTGCCTTTGGTTGTGATATTTTATCACAGCAACAGAAAGCAAGGAAGCATGTGAACATACCCACGTGAGCACATACATACATCATACACACAACAGGCATTAGGTGCCTGTGGACAAGAAAAGGTAATTGGACTTAGGATGGCATACACACAAAGGGTGATCAATCATTAGAGAAGCTGTAAGATTTGCTATAAAACTTCAACATACCTAGAGAGGAATGGGAGCAGGGGTTGAGGGTGCTGGTAAGCTCCCAGGCTATCTGGGTGACAACAAGAGCCAGTGTTCAATATGCAGCCACTGGCAGGCTACCTCCCTGACCACACTAACAACTCTGCAGGGTAAGAAGAACAACCTCAGTTCACAGATAAGGAAACTGAAGAACTGACTGGCAAATACCAACGAGAGAAAATACCTAAGTTGCCTGAAGATCAATAATGAATAAGAGACCCAAAGCCTTCTGACACTGCACCAGATTCAACCTTGTATTAAAAGGAGCAGATAGGCCCATATGTGATGATGTGGACAGAAAAGACCTCTATGGGGCTGACTTACTATGTAACATCAACTTTGCAAATTGACTCCATTCTGTATAAAGAGCAATACAAGTCTGCCTGAGGCATGATTTTGGCCTCCCTATTTTTTTTTTTTTTTGTTCCCAAGTTCTTTAAAGCTTTCTAATTTCCCACTGTGGAAAACTCCATTCTCAATCACACATTTCTAGGGACCTTCATTACTCCCATGAGTTACTGCCTCTGCCTAGTTTACACATCTCCTCAGAGAGAAAATAACAAGCTGATTGTGAGACTCATTATTCAACTCTTATTAAATTGGAAGAAAGATCATAAACGCATTTCATAGGGAAGTTCTGAAAGCCAAGGATGAAGTTTCTACTCAGAGTAAGTGGGGATGTCTTCTCAGTTCTCAACACATGTGACTCCCAGGCCAGCCTGCTACCCCACCATTTCTACTCGGTACTCACTCCATGCACCTGACTCTTGTCTGTAATCATTCAGCACTATAGTCCCTTTTTCTGAGGCTCAAAGATGGCTCAACTGATAAAGTGTTTGTAGTATAAGCATTAAGAACTATGCTAGGATCAGCTGGAAGAGCTAACACCACTCTCTTCTTGGAGCCCATGGTCTCAGGGAAGAAAAAATCTTTAGGATCAGTGCTGGTTGTGGCTACTGTGATCATCATCTTATGAATATGGAAGTTGAGGACAGGATGATGGCCTGTTTAAAGGCACATGCAGAAGTAGGGGCAGATCTGGTCCTAGCAGCCAGAGCTCCTGACACATCCTATTTTTACAAGCTTCCATAAAACATGCCAATGGTGAATGACAAAGGCCAGGGGAGTTTAAGCAAGGTGATTCAGCAGGTGATGAGATGGAATCCAGCCAAAGGGGAGAGGTGAAGACAATTTTGTAGAGATTGCACTATCCATTGGCCTAGACGACTGAAGATATGGGTGTTTTGAGGTCAAAGGGAAGGGTCAAGAAGTGTTCCAGTCGAAGGGAGGTGGCTAGAAGGTGCAGGGCATAGACTTTGGTTAGGACAAGAAAGGGGGAAAGAATGGACAAGCAGGTAAAATTTAAGTAGGGTACGCTGTGCTTTGAATAGATGCCTTCAAACTTCAGAGACAATCAAGAGATGGGCTTTTAAGACATGATTATAGGCCATGGCATGTCTGAAAGGTGGGATGGTGGTCCCTTTGAAAGGCACTTTATACCGCCTGACACATGCTTGCTCTTCTTCCTTCTGCCAGGCTAAGGATGCAGCAATAAGGCCCTCACCAAACCTTAGAAGCTGTCACTTTCCTACGAACCACCCAGCTTGTAGTACCATGAACAATAAAATAATATTCTCTAAGTTACCCAGTCTCAGGAACTCTGTGACAGTAGCACAGCTGTCTTTGACAGTCAGGATCCTGGCTCTAGAGGTGGAAGCTGCAGAAAATAAGAGTGGGGATACAGTCAAAGGTAGATGCTATAAGGGTAACACTGAGATGAAGCTAACCACACCACATATAGGTACCCAGGTTGTGACCCACATTCTTGAATCCACATTCTTCTCTGTTTCAGAAACCTCAATGTGCCTAGACAAGAGGAGAATTCCAGGTTCTTGTGTTTCCTGGTCCATGGTTACTCTCACTATAGAAAAGTATGCAGCTTTGGAAAGGGCAGGAACCAGATGACTGACTTCTGCCCCACCCCCAATTCACCGTGGAGCCTTGTAACTTTTCAAGCCACATTCTAGAAGCGATAAAGGCTGGTGTGCAATGACTGAAGGTCATAGAGAGCAGGAACTTGGAGTATGCACTGGACTGTTCTCTATCTTACTCAAAACAAAGAATGAAAAGCCTCATGCTAGCAGCGATAGAGCCTGGCATGCAAAGGCTGAAGTGAATGGCCGCCCTTTCTCCACCTGAGACATAAGTTCTCACCGTGCTGACTTCCGATCTTAAGCAAACTAGAGCAGAAGAGAGGCTTCTCTCTGGTTGAGGCTAGCAGTCTCTAGGAGTGCTGTGTGAGATCTCTGGACAGACAATAAGCGTCTCTATATCATTCCTGCTCAGTCCTTTAGCAGTTTAATCATCTCTCTGTCACTACCTGCTCAGAAATCTGATGCGAATAAAAGACACAGCCTTGAACTGGATTAGCAAACGTCAGCTCGAAAGTGTTGGTCGTAAGGCATTCCCATGTCCTTTTCAAATGACAAAATGAAACAGCCATACTGTTCTCACTGCACACTCATAAAAAGCACACCATGAGAGAGCTCATCTGCAGGGTCACTGGAAAGCCTGGCCTCTTTTTCTTTTGTTTAGATTGATGGTTGTTCTTGTGATTTAATGCAAGGATGGACTCAGGACTATAAAAGAAAGGTCTTAGCCCAGAAATCCAAACGGTGGGATCTGGAGCCGTAGCTTTCTATCTATTTATCTATTTATTTATTGATTGATTGATTGATACTTTATTTACATTTCAAATGTTCCCCCCTTTCCAGATCTCCCCTTGGAACCCTCCTATCCCCTTCCCCTCCCCTGCCTCTATGAGGGTATTCACCCACCCACCCACCCACTCTCTTCCCTCCTTGACATTCCCCTATATTGGGGCATCTAACACCCTCAGGCAGTAGCCTTCTTTGTGTTAGCCCCTAATCTAAATTTCAAATCAAAGGAAGGAAAGCCCAGGTTTTTCCTTACAGATCTGCTGAAGAGGGTATTAGGGAATTGGGAAGGAAACTGCTGTGCTATTTACCTAGTGTGTACCCCTGAGAAGCGTAGCCTTGTCTTGAAGCCCTTAGTTTAGAATTCAAAATGTTATAAAGCTATCCCATGATCCAAGAGAAAGGAACACTCTAAACACAGTGGTAGAGAGCACTCCCATCCTGATCTCCTAGAACTTCTGGAAAACATTTTTGTTGCTGGGAAGATTTTGTTAATACTGCACGCTAAACCTGCAAGAGGGCCAGATAAATGCTCAGAAAACCAAAGCAGAGATAAAGCTGGGAATCACAGAAGGAGGCAGGGAAGTACTTAAGCCGGAGGGTAGGGGAGGTCCTATTAGAGAGGGAAGGCAGTGAAAGGCCTCATGAGGCAGACAGCAGGAACTTGGAGTATGCACTGACTGTTCTCTATCTAACTCAAGCCAAAGAATGACGTGGAATGGATGTGTCTGTTAGCCAAAACAGGAAACAAAGACATGTGTCACCCTCTGCCTAGGTTCTGTATTTAACAATGCAGTGTGTGTGTGTGTGTGTGTGTGTGTGTGTGTGTGTGTGTGTGTATGTGCCTTAGAAACATAAAACAAGGTCACCATTTTATATACTCTTGGGTCTGAAGTTGTTGCCCCAGGGTAAACAAATTCTTAATCTAAGAAATCAAAACCCGTTCTATGTTGATAATCTCCTTGATACCACCTGTAAAACTGCCTTGGACAACGGCAGGTGTACTGTCTTAGAGAAAAAATAGCAGTGATGATTTTTAAAAATTAAACACAAAAGAAAAAAATCTTGAGATACAAAATAACTAGCAGGATTTGAAGCTCAAGATTTTCCCAAAAGGAAACCACAATTGTAAAAGGTATAAATATATTTAAAATTAAATACATCACTAATACCCACACACACACACACACACACATATATATAGAGAGAGGGTAGGTAGTCTAAGTATAACACTGATAACATAGCATATAATTTGGAAAATAAACAGTACCTGTAGAAAAATAATCATTCTTTAAAAAAAAAAAACAAAAACAATGAAATGACTAAAAATCATGCTGCTTAAGCTATGTGAAAATCAGTGACCTGAAAGATCTAAGGGAATATAGCCAAAATAGGATTAAGAAAATGAAAATAAAAGATAAGAAATTGGGGCTGAAAGACATACGCATAGAAGGAGAAGTTTCAGAAAATGTCCAATAGCTGTTCCAGAAAAAAGAAAAAGAACAGCAGAAAATTGACAATGTCTAGGAATGTTCCAGAATTTACAGCACAAATCTTCAAAGAGAAAAAACAAAAAAGCAAAGCAAACAAAAAAACCCAACAACAAAACCTACATAAGTGCTGAAGAGCATCAGAAGGTGTTTATCCTTAGGTGCCTAAACACATCATATTGAAACTCAAGTCTGCCAGAAACAAAAAGAAAACCTGAACTGAAAAAGTTGAATTTGAAATGACTTTCCTTATATTATCTGGAGTAGGAAAAAAAGTCAAAAAAGGTTGGATGATAAGTTAAAATCTATTAGAAAATATTACAGGCAGCCATTTAAAGAAAGAAATAAACTGTACCATTTAACATAGAGCTTCTGAACTGGATGGCAGAATTATTTCCAAATACATAACACAATAAATGTAAAGAGTGTGGACTTGCCAGTTAAAAGGCAGTGACTCTCAAGTCATATTCTTAAAAAGGAAAATAAAACAGCCCTACAATACCTGTAAGAGATGTATCCAAAAACAAAATCACATAGATAGTGAAAACATAAAGAAAATCAGATATATCAGTCCAAAAAAAAAAAAAAAAATCAGAGTGCAGTTTACATTCACTGCAGGTAAAATGACATACTACTTAAAGATCACAGAGTCTGGAAAAAGCTGCCCAAGTCCTCATCTAAGCTACTCTGTCCTCTAGATCTGTGATCGAGGGACCTGCAGGTTTCCCTGTATGTGTCTCCTTAGCTTTAACATGTAGATGACACAGCACCTATGTCATACGGCTGAGTTATTTTTGTAGCAGTACTTGCCAAATGCTAAGTATTCATTACAACTATTTTTATTATATTAACATAGAAGAGATGATTTTAAATTGAACAAAATTCTGCACTTCAGAAAACTATTACAAAAGGATGATGAAAAAGCTCACCAGAAAAGAATAACCTTAAAAATAAATGCAGCAAAATTCACAAAAGTATAGGAAACATGCCAAACTCATAATCTCGTCTTGCGATCTCTTTCTTCTCTCTCTCTTTTACACAGAGAGGAGGGAAGGACAAAGGGGGAGAAAGAGAGGGAGAGGGAGAGGGAGAGGGAGGAAGAGAGAGAGAGAGAGAGAGATTCTAAAGAAAGAAAATTAGCCCCTTAGTAAAATTCTAGATGGATAAACAGGACTCTGGACCTAAAAATAAAGTTCTTAATTTAAAATAAAGTATTTTGTAGTTAAGTTCTAAAGAACAAATACCATTTCTTTTAAGGTAAGATATTTAACTTAGTCACTAACATGGGTTCACAAAGAAATAAAGCTGTTCTCAGGTGCTCTTTTAATAGGAGAGTGCCGTAGAGGAGTTGACTCAGAGTTAATCAAAATATGAATCCATATATATTTAATACATTTAAGAACAAACCTCAAAACAGAAAGAATGCCTGGAAACATAAACTTCCGTGAGGATATACCTTATTATTGTAACCTAAAAACAAAACCCAAATATATCATAGGAGTATCTTATTAAAAGAAAATATAAAAACACACATGGAAATGAAAGCAGCAGGCTTGGGATGGTGGGGACAGAAATATGTAGTAAAAGTCATAAAATCAAGGCTTTTGCTCATCCAGAGCTTGTCCATCCCTTGACATCTGGAGAAATCAAAAAAGCATTAGATAGCTTATATGTAAGTTCCCATTCTGCCCCCATGGGTAAGGTCCCTTAGATAAACTTCCTTATAAAGGAACACTGCACAGTCCCTACCTATCCCCCACTAGCAGCATTTGGCTCCCTTCAGCTCTTATAGGTATTCAAATAAGCTAATCATCTCCTCCTGTGAAAACCATTAAGTATTACAGAGCCTATTTGTTCCTACTGCTCCCAAGTTCAATCCACGTGACCCTGGGCAGCATGCAGTATTCACCAGGCTCCTTAATAAGTGCATGTCAATCCCAATGTCACAAGTCACATATTCAATTTTTGGGGGATGGGCATTGTCCTCACCAAGGGGAAGAACAGCAAGTGACTACAACAAAAAATTAACAAACTGGAAAAGCCCTTTCTTTAAACAAACAAAAATCAGGCACTGAAACAAACATGACAACCACTGCCACCTTTGAAAACTCATTTGCAAGTGAGCATCTGTTAGATTACTTTATGTACTTGTCATAATTTGTTTTAAAAATATGCACTAATTTTAAAAAAAAAAGAGTAAAGTCAGGCATGGTGATGCGCTTGAGACATAAAGCAGGAAGGTCAGAAGTTCAAGGCCAACCTGGGCTACAAAGTGAGTTGCAAACCAGCCTGCTTTTGATAAGACCCAGTGTCAAAAAAAAAAAAAATAACTAAATCAAAATTTAAAACTGGAAGATTAAGTTTCTACTTGCCCACTTTTGGCTGGGACATGTTAAATGTGGAGCTAATGTAAACTTTCAGATATAAGGTTCTACAAAGACAAGAGCCACTAAGAAAACTGACCGCACACATTTGTTTTCTGGTTTGTTACTATTTGTGTTTGCCCCATTCCATTTCCTTGTTTTCTTGTTTCATTTTATGAGGAAAGCCCTTCATGTTAGAAGAAGCATGAAGTAATTATTTCCTCAAGGTAACTAATTAGGAATCCTGGTTGGTAGAGCTGGAGAGAAAACTCAACTGGTTAAGAGCTCTGCCCTTCCAGAGAATCTGAGTTTCTTTTCCAGTACCCACATTGCAGACTCCTGACTTCCTTTAATGTCAGCTCCAGGGACTCTGACATCTTCTTCTGGCCTCCTGGGGCATGTGGTATACCCACACACACACACACATATAAATAAAAGTAAATTGTAAAAGATAGAAGAATTCTGGTCAAAGTAGAAAGTAGTTTGGGTAGTTAAATATTAAATCCTAAATAAATCAATGGCACGGACCAACAAGATGCAGGTGTAGTTCAGGATATAGCATATGATAGAGACAGCATGTCTAGGCAATGACAAGGTGATGGTGTGTTCAATAAAAGTAAGTGTGTCTATGGTTTATTGATTAAGTATTACTAGAATAGTCAGAAAACCAATTGGATTTTAAAAATTGACTTCATCTTTATTCATAGCATGTACAAAAAAAGCAAAATTTTGAGTCAAGGGTCAGATAATCTGAGATTCTGAAAGAATCTTTTACAAGATCCTAAATGCTCAAATCAGGAAGAAAAGCACAGATTCATTTATATAAATGAGAGGTGCTTGGTCACCCCATCTCTGGACATTATAAAACCTGGAAAAGGCAGGAAGCAGATGCTTCTTATATCTTATTGAGAGCTCTTAAAATTAATAATAAATAAATAACCCAAACAAAAATGGCCAATTTATAATGGAAGAAAGGAAGGCAAAGAAGAAGAAATAATATCATAACAAATGAAGCAAAACAGAAAAACACTTTGATTATTTTATTATTTATAATCATAAGGAGTGTCATGGTTTGAATATGCTTGGCCCAGGGATGGCACTATTTGGAGGTGTGGCCTTGTTGGAGTAGGTGTGTCACTGTGGGCTTGGGCTTTAAGACCTGGAACTCAGTCTTCCACTAGCAGCCTTCAGATAGACTTAGAACTGTCAGCTCCTGCTGCACCATGCCTGCCTGGATGTTGTCATGCTCCCACCTTGATGATGGACTGAACCTCCAAACTGTTAGCCAGCCCCAATTAAACGTTATTCTTATAAGATTTGCCTTGATCATGGCGTCTGTTCACAGCAGTAAAACCCTAACGAAGACAGAAGTTTTTCCAGAGACTAGAATATTGCTGTGATAAGCCTGACCATGCTTTTGTTTAGATGAATGTGGATTTGGGGACTTTGGATTTTGAAAGCAGTGGAATGCTTTAATGGGGCTTAATGGGCTATCCTAGTAAGAATATGGAAGACTTTGTTGCTGAGTGATTTGAACTGTGCAGACCTGGCCCAAGTGGTTTCGGTGGAGAATAATTTCAATATGTGGCCTAGAGACTGTTTTTGTGGTATTTTGGTGAAGAACATGGCTGCTTTTTGCCCTTGTCTGAAGAGTCTGCCTGAGGCTAAGGTGAAGAGACTCAGATTAATTGCACTGACAAAGGAAGTCTCAGAGACACCCATCATAGACTTTGTTCTCTGGCTAAGTTTCATGAAGAGCGTTTTGAACAAGCATAGCAAGCTGAGAAAGGAAAAATATAAAATCTATGGTTCAAATATTAGAGGGGAATCAGGAAGTGAAATGGAGCTGAATCCTATGTTCTAGAAGATAATAGATTAAGAGATTTTGGGGCAAGATCCTACGCAGCTAGATTTAGTTCCAGGCGTAGTGGTACACACCTTTAATCTGGGCCACACCTTCTGCTGGAGACCTACATAAGGACATTGGAAGAAGGAAGGTTCGCTCTTCTTCAACTGTTTGCCTTGTGGGACTGAGAAACTGCTAGATCCTTGGACTTCCATTCACAGCTGTTGCTAACCATTGTTGGGGAGTTGGACCACAGATTGTAAGTCATCAACAAATTCCCTTACTATATAGAGACTACCTATAAGTTCTGTGACTCTAGAGAACCCTGAATACAAGGGTCATACAAATACTTTCTTTAGAAATGGAAAGACACTGTTTGGTCTATACCTCCTCATATAGTTCAGGTAAGTTGCCCCCAAAACCTTGTGTTGAAGGCTTGGTCGGGAGCTTACACTGCAGCAGTAAGCTGATAGAACCTTTGACAGTGAGGCCACATACTACCTAACATTCAGTACACTACCTCCCGAAAGCCATTGCCCAAGCTTCATACACACTTCTACACAAACCCCATATATATCAACTTCCATATCCAACACAAAGTACCTTACCCCAAACCAAACACCACCAAATACCCATACCTCCTACACACCACCTACCCACACCAACACACACCACCTACCCACA